>OX387434.1:15274721-15929845 GCA_947563755.1 Lochmaea crataegi | reverse complement strand
CGTTTATTTGGACACCTACAACATATCGTACAACTCCCACCACTCTGTATTCTCAGCTGTGGGGCGGTCCTCAATTAGCGTCAGACAGTCAGTAAACAACAGTCGATAGCTGAGAGTACTGTTCCGGTTTTTGTTTGGCTCAACAAGGAGGACTATTTGAACGTTTAATTCAATAATTATTTAGTTTTAGCATTTTAAGTTGTTTTTAGGAATCTATTTTTAATTTGTTTCAATTTAAAGGATCTTATTTTGTTATATTTACGAATTTATTTTAATTTTGGAAGCCGCTAGGGCCAAAAGAAATCAAAACATATTATCTTAACTCGAATCATTAATTGTTAAAGAGAATTTAACAATGAATTTTTCGATTTAAACAACATAAAACGTAAGCATATTCTTTCAATATGTAGCGACGTTAACTAACAAATTTTTGGAAGGAGAAGGGGCGTGGTTTCTTACAGTGGTTCTGAATCCAGCTGTCCAGTTAAATATTTGATATTCATTGAAGTGAATTTATAGAAATGTTTTGTTGGTGGACTATTTAGATCGGAGAATACATCTATGTTCCGTTTCTCATTTTCACCTTCTCATAAATATGAAGCCGTTCGTCATACTTTCGATGTCTTCTTTAACAGATCCCTGTGAGTTTCTTCCAATGATTCATTTATATTTAATTTGACAACCAAAGTCATACCAGGATGTTTTGCATTATTGTCGTATGGAACTTGTATGACATTTATTCCTATTTGTGAGAGATAATTTATTCTTTCATAAGTAAAATTGATTTGAACTTAATAATTTATCCAATTTGTTCGTCCAATTCCAAGTTATCCGAAAATATTCACAATGTGGCAACCTGTTAATACACAAGTTTAAAGAGTCAAGGTCACCAGACATTTTTTTAACTTCTTAGTCACATTTCATATTTCTCAATCCTTGTTTATATTCACCCTTTTTTCATCGAGAAATTATGATACGACACTGATACTAGTATATAAACACAACTACTAAAAGCGTCAGAGTTTCTGTAAATAGGCCCATTTGAATATAACGTGATTATCTCGTGAATAGTGACAATCATTTATAATATGTGTGAAGTGTCTAATTTCTACCTTACTCGTGTTTCACAATAGATAGTACATTTTCAGAGTGGTTTTAGATAAAGAGATTGGATTAATTTCGGTTTTACAGTTTCCATTAATTTTTGTTAAAATTATACAGGGTATAATTAATCTTGACAAGAGATTTTCATACACGCGAAGAGAGAAAGATGCTTCCTTAGTTTTGAAAAATATAACAATAAAGGCACATCGTTTAGAGTTTGGTACTTTCCAAAAATCACAAAGATTTGTCGATAGATGCGCCATCTAGGAACCTTCGTGAGATGTATTACCGCGTACAAATTAGGTCTATTGTGCCCCCTTATGAATCCTATTCCTCTTATGAACAGCAGGATCTGTTCCAAGAGTTCGATTTCTCCCTCTTCTACTTAGAGTTTCTCTATGTCTTGAAAATTCTTCAATAAATGCAGGGGTGTTTCCCCTCTTTCCTAGCAAAAACGACATTCATTTGACTCCTTCATCTTCATGTTGCACATATTGTGATGATTGAGTCTACAATGTCCCCTCAAGGATTCTTAGCAGGTTTTTGCAAGGGTCTCCGATCTCTTCCAGTTGATGTTTCCGAGATACATTTTGGACTGATTCTGTCCTGGAAGTACCAATCCCGCAATGCGCTACCTACCTGGATCTATTTGTTCACCAACATAGCCTAGACAGTTCTTTGTTATTTTCGAGTTGATAGACTTATTTTACACCTTCATATAAACTTACTTTTGTTGAATCTGTAGCCAACAGCTGTTGCAACTGACTCTTTCCGTTGGAAGCAGTAATCGACGTCGTGGTCGAAGCGGTAATCGACGTCGGTGGCGGTGCATACTGTATGCAACTGGAACCGTGCGGCGAAGCAGCATCTCCTGAAGCAGCACCTTGTGCGGGCGATAATGTTGTCGTCGTAGTGTTGACCGTTGTGGCGGGAGAGCTATGGTGATTTTCAGTATGCCTTCGTAAGGATCTCGCGTCGCAGTAGCTCTTGCCACAGCCTTCTGCTTTGCACTCATAGGGTTTCTTATTGCGGTGAGTTAGCATGTGACCGTTTCTGAAATTAAATTAACAATCAATAAATAGTTGAAAAACAACGAAAAACGAAAATCATGGGGAAATTCAGAGAAAAATGTAAAAAGAAAAGCTACCTAATTTCATCGATAGTAGAAGAGCCCGATACACCCCGACCTTCACCGATCTGTAAACCATATGAAACATGGGATAATATTGACAGAAACAAAGGACATACTGGCACGATGGGAAGAGCATTTCGAAGAAACATTAAAAATTTAAAAAAAAATTATGGATAATTATGAAGAATCGGAAATAGAGCACTTGAACTTCCAACTGGAAGAAGTAAAAATTGCGGTGAGCAGCTTAAAAAGAGGGAAAGTAGTGGAACATGATAAAATTGAAGGAGAAATGTTGTTAAATTTAGAAAATTAGGGCCTAAAAACGTCAATTTATCTAATAAAGAAAATAAAATACTCAAAAATTAGTGAAAAGGAATCATGAGGTCCCTATATAAGGAAAACTGTAGACAAGACTGTAACAACTACAGAGAATTAAGTGTCCGATTTGAAGTGTAAGGAAGGTTACTAGACAACAGTCTGAAAATAATTTGGGGCACAAAGGGGTTCCGGATAATATATATATGCAATTAAGGAAATGATTCGAGAAAAATTATGAAAATAAAATATATATGATCTTTATAGACTTAGAAAAAAATAACGTGAATAAATAGTGAATAAAAAAGGAGGGTAGCTGGGAAATTTTCATTTCTTATGTTCGGTATACAAAACAAACACCCGGTATATGAAAAACGGTGTTTTATTTGTTTTCGAATATAGGAATTTTTGGACCGCAATTGAAAGTTCTCAATACGAAATGAAATAATACTTACGAAAAAAATAACGTGAATCAATAGTGAATAAACAAGGAGGTTAACTGGAACATTTTCATTTCTTATGTTCGGTATACAAAACAAACACCCGGTATATGAAAAACGGTGTTTTATTTGTTTTCGAAGATAGGAATTTTTGGACCGCAATTGAAAGTTCTCAATAAGAAATGAAATAATACTTACGAAAAAAATAACGTGAATAAATAGTGAATAAAAAAGGAGGTTAACTGGAACATTTTCATTTCTTATGTTCGGTATACAAAACAAACACCCGGTATATGAAAAACGGTGTTTTATTTGTTTTCGAAGATAGGAATTTTTGGACCGCAATTGAAAGTTCTCAATACGAAATGAAATAATACTTACGAAAAAAATAACGTGAATAAATAGTGAATAAAAAAGGAGGTTAACTGGAACATTTTCATTTCTTATGTTCGGTATAGAAAACAAACACCCGGTATATGAAAAACGGTGTTTTATTTGTTTTCGAAGATAGGAATTTTTGGACCGCAATTGAAAGTTCTCAATACGAAATGAAATAATACTTACGAAAAAAATAACGTGAATCAATAGTGAATAAACAAGGAGGTTAACTGGAACATTTTCATTTCTTATGTTCGGTATACAAAACAAACACCCGGTATATGAAAAACGGTGTTTTATTTGTTTTCGAAGATAGGAATTTTTGGACCGCAATTGAAAGTTCTCAATACGAAATGAAATAATACTTACAGGTGGTCTTGTCGCTTGAAAGCTTTTCCACACATGCTACAAACATATTTTCTTTCGTCGCTATGAGTCAGTTTGTGTTTTGCCAAGGCAGAGGCGTTTCCGAATACTTTGGCACAGACCTGCAAAATACAACAATGATTCAAGCACAATTACATTTTTATTTGCAAATATTATATTTGGAATTTGGTAGACAAGGCTTAACTTTTCATTTTAGACTCGTTACCGTTTTCCAAGATGATAATTTCAGTTAAATAAAATGTTTGTGTGAATATTTTGCTGGATACAGTGCTTTGATATAAGTTTAATAAAATAATATGTGACTTAATAAATATATTTTAAACTACCACAAAAGAAGGGAATTATTTTCAGTTACAAGAATTTCTAGCAAGATAAATTGTAGGTACAAAAAAAAGCTCCACACGAAAATACTGTGAAATATTTCTACATGTCTCTGAACGTCCAATTATGATGCAAAAGTTCACCGTGTATATTAAAATTTTCTCCGATTTTAAATGACCATCTCAACATTTTTTTTAAGAAGTCCCCTCACGTTGTCATTTCTGGATAAAAGTTGATTTCAGTATTTTCTATGGTAAAATTCACATTCAGATGGCCGCATTAGATATAGCAATGCTTTCTATGTATATACAAGAATAACTAGTAGTCCAGGGAAAAATAGCGGAAATAATTCATGTAGAGGCGAATATTGGTACACTTGTAGGGGAAGGTATTCTTAACAACATACTAAAAGTACTGAAGGGTGGGGGCGAAGCATATGTTGATGGGGGTCTCTAAAGGTTCCTTTTTTCAGTTTTTTAAAAATGAAATGTTTATTGTTAAGAATAAGATGTTTGTAGTTAAAAATAATATGTTTATTGTTGAAAATGAGGTAATTAGTGTTTAATGATGTATCTTGAACATTAACGGGGGCTTCGTTCGTTCCACAGGAACCGGAGCAAGCAATCCCTGCTTTGCGGCAACCGCAGCGCACCCCACACCCAGTCGTGCATCGGCAAAAGATCATTTTCAAAACGGAGTCGGGTGCCACAGGGTGTTCGTTTTAACTGGGTTAAGGATCCCATCATCTCCCTTGACCCAGCCCCATTGAATGGGTGGTAGGGGGTTGCCGAGCCACTGTTGTATCTGTAAAAAAGTAATGAGACCAACGTAAGTATTCATCACAAATTAATATTTGTAATTTAAAGAAAGTAGTAGGTATTTAAAGCTACATGTAAATGGATTTACCTGTAGATATACTCTAAGCGAGTGCTGCTTTGAAGCTCCTCTGGTTGGAGGAAGAGTTGCCATGTCTGATTTGGGTTCCGTTGACGCTTTCAAAAATGCCGAGTACCGATGTTCGTTCAGGTTGTCTAGATCAGCAGGCGCTTTGTATACAGCCAAAAAAATCTTCTCGCCAGCCTGCTCAATATCCTCAGGTGATGCTAAGGGATCCTTGAATATTGCTGAAATCTCTTGAGTAAGGCCAGGATTTACTGTGAAGAACTTAACGATTCCCACTTTACTCTTTCCATGTATCGCCAAGGTGGTGTCGCATCCAGAGAAGCTATGGAGAAGGAGAATCGTTTTGGCGATTGGAAGTTGTTGAAGTTGCCGCACTGCGAACAATTTGGTCTCCACATTCCCACGGCCTGGCTTCGTGAAGTACATATTGAATGATTGTGGTGCCAATCCAATGAGGATAACTATCAAGTCCACATCCTCCCCAACTATTACTACAGTTGGATGTACAGCAGCTTTATCCAATCCGCACCTCACAATAGTGCCGTCAGCATCCCCTGCAGCAACAGTTGTTTCAATCCCGGCTGCTGTCATTTTCTCGATGAGCAAGTGAATCAGCCTTGTTTTGTTCCTTTCGTTAGTAAGAAAATGCTCTTGTTGAACTGTGATGGCCGTGCTTTCATGAAAGTTGATGTCAACAGAAGTTTTTGTGATCCCTCTTCGCTTCTGATCCGCTCGTTTTGTGCTGTCGACATCACTATAACCATCAAAAACCACCATACAATTTTCACCGTAATGTTTCTGTACATATGTACATAGGCAATGTACTGATGGTAAATTGATGAAATGTCGGAGGAATGTTTCCACTTCATGCGGTGGAGAAGAAAACTGCCATCTATGATAACGGTGCTCTTGGTGAGATCGAGAGTTGCGTTGTCCTCTGTTCACAAATATCACAACATCGATAAAAATGAAAGTTTACATTTCGACGAAATTTAATGTTCAAGATACATCATTAAACACTAATTACTTAATTTTCAACAATAAACATATTATTTTTAACTTTTAACAAACATTTTATTTTTAAAAATGAAAACTTTTTAAAAATTCTCCATTTTCACCCTCCATATCTCCTTAAGCATTGATCCTAGCAAAAAAGTATATAGAACCTTTTTTATGTAGACGAATTTTTTCGCTAGAGGTAGTATTTTTCGAGTTATTAACAAACCACCACCATAAGCTTCACCCCCACCCTTCTGTACGCTTAGCGTGTTGTTAAGGACACCTTCCCCTACAAGTGTGCCAAAATTGGCTTCTACATGAATTATTTCCGTATTGGTATTTTTTGGTCTTCGTTGATTGGACTATAGCAATGGTGCCAAAAAAATTTAATAATACGTTATGGCCCGACTCCCATGAAAGAGTAATGTTGTGGGAAATATTTGTGTTATATTAAATAGAAAAATGATGCACTTTTGTGTGAATGATTTTAAATTACATAATTTGTGTGTTGATATTTTAAAAATAAAAAGTTCCATTTGTTTCTGGGAATTTTCAGTTTTATACTTTCTATTCGAAATTATTTAGCTAAAATTCGTGAAAATTAAATAGCAATCTGTGTAATCCCTTTAAATGACATCAAAATATGTAGGTGTTTTTTATAAAGACAGCATTGTTCTTTTTACAAAAGTTCAATGGCAGTTGGCAACGCTGTTATTCTACACCCCTGTACTGTCATCAGACTGTGACTTGTAGAGGAGCGGGACACCCCCAAAGAGTTGTCTAGAAAATGAAAAACCGACCAACCTCGGTCAAGTCGCTTAGATCAATCTATCTTTTCTAAAATGGGGGGAACATGGTCGAAATTGACTTTTAAACCGAAAATGCGAAAAAACGATTTTACGATCTTCGACGATTAACTCGAGGTTTCTCGGCGAATAATTAATATTGTTTCACGAAAATTTAATGACGTATTCTCCAACCACTTCTAGAGACAATGAAACTAGTCCGAAATCACCAAAGCATTTTACGTTCCAGCAATAAATTGAAGAATTTTTTTTTTCGAATTTATGAGTTCTTACATACGTGAAAAGTTGAGTGAGGAAGTTTTTGATTGTGTATTTCTGAAAACGCAGTATTAAAATTTTGGGAAAGTTTGAGTTATTAATCTATAGCTATATATATATATATATAAAAGAAGGTAGTGTTAGTTACACTGTTTATTACTCAAAAACCTCTGAACCGATTTGGCTGAAAATTGGTGGGGAGGTAGCTTAGAACCAGGAGACGGACATAGGATACTTTTTATCCCGTTCCCGTGGGAAAAAACATTATTTAAAAAAATTCTACTCTGGACAAAAAATGGCGGTGAATTAAAATTTAAAATTTTTGTATAGGTATCGTTACTTGGAGATTAGCTAATTGTAAAGATGGCATTCATAGAAGTTTTAAATAAACAAAAGATACTCTGACACTCCACTCAACGGGCAGAGAACGACCGCTTGCATAATATCTTATTTAGTCGGGTTTGTTGGAACACTTTTAATTCGAGAACGGCTGGACCGATTTTCGTTTCAAATTATTTAAAAAAATTCTACTTTGGACAAAGAATGGCATCGGAAAAAGAACTGAAAAGAGTACGCAAAGCTTTCGTAGAGACAGCGAGCTTGAGAGTTAATGAAGAGAAGTCAAAGTTTTTGAAAATGACAACCCCGCAAAGAAGAGAAATTTTTTTAATAGAGCTGAACGGACAGAGATCAATGGAATTCGAACAAGTCCAAAGCTACATCTATCTAGGTACGAAAATAAGACGGTGAAGTGGGGGTGATGGTGAAGGAAAGGAGAATTCGTATGGAGGAGTCTGTGAAATACCTAGGGGTGTGGTTGGATAGCCAATTATCCTTCAAAACTCATATGTTAAAGGCGGCAAAGAAGGGGAAAGTGAGGGCAGCATCGCTGGGGAGATTGATGTGTAATGTGAAAGGGCCGGGAGAGTGGAAGAGGAGGGTAATTGGTAGGAAGGTAGAGCAGAGTATGCTATACGGTGCGGAGGTGTGGGGTGAAAGAGCGGTGGTGAATGCGAGGGTTAGACCACTTCTGCGGGTGCAGAGAAGGATATTACTGAGGGTGGTGCAGGGGTACAGGACAGTGGGTGGACTGACAAGGACCTACCCATCGAACGTGATGGCTAGAGCCAGAAATAAACGCTGGAGGGATGCGACCAGAGAGGAAGTTCAGGAATGGATGGAGGAGGAAATGGTACAGGATTGGTGGGAGGAGTAAAGCTGAAAGGAGCGATTGGGAATAGGAGAGATTGGATAGACCGGAAATTCGGGGAGGTGAACTACTTCTTGTCACAGGTGTTCACTGGACATGGGTCGAGAGTAGGGTACCTCCACAAGATTGGAAAAAGAGAGACTGGAGTGTGCGAGAGGTGTGACGTGGAGGATGATGTGGGGCATGTGTTTAGATGCTGGAGGAACGAGGAAGTGCAGAAGAAGTTGGAGGGGAAACTAGGGGAGGCGGTGTATTGGGAGAAATTAAGATTAAGCGTTGTCAGATTTGCCAAAGAATATAATTCTTCATCTGACATTTTGTGTTTAATGAAGCGTAAACTTTTTTTCTCCAACAAAATATAACGCCGACGTAGTGTCGCAGCCAGACAACGCATGCATAGCGTCACAAAATTAAAAAGAAAACTTTTAAAATGTGAATAATTCGTGAACAAAAAATATCAAAAGGGTCCGCGCGGCAAGAGCACTAAAATCGCTCTCAAACTTTCCCAAAAACTTCTTCGGTTTCTAAATTTTAATACTGCGTATTCAGAAATTCACAATTAAAAACTTCCTCACTCGAGTTTTTTCATCGTACCTACGTAAAAAGTCAGAAATTCGAAAAAAAATTTCCTCAATTTATTGTTCGAATGTAAAATACTTTGGGTATTTCAGACCAGTTTCATCGTCTCTAGAATTGGTTGGAGAATACGCCATTAAATTTTCGTGAAAAAATATCAATTATTCGCCGAGAAACCGCGAGTTGATCGTCGAAAATCGTAAAATCGTTTTTTTCGCATTTTCGGTTTAAAAGTCAATTTTGACCATGTTCCCCCAATTTTAGAAAAAAAAAATGTCGTATTACTGTTCAGCACCCTCGAAAATATAAAGATATAGACTGTTTTTAGCGACTAGAACAAGGTTGATCGGTATGAGAAAAAAAACGGGGGTGTTCCTCTCCTCCATTAGGCAAGCAATGTTAACCATGTATTAAACGTGAATTTACGTAATCTGCCTCTTCGGCTTATAGCCTGTAGATTTAAGAAAAAGGTAGTTTCATTTCAAGCATTTTCAATCTCACAGTACAAACGTATTACAAGAAATTTTGAAATGAAAACTGGAGATCACCAAACCTCATGAGCTCGTGTTAAATTAGCCAACAATTGAGTGTTTAACTAACCGTAGTTACATTCTCTTGGATTTATCAAATTGGATAAAGCACCAGAAAATGCTTTATCGACAAAAGCAAGGACAAATTCACGCTATTTTTTTGTTGTTGGCGGATTAATTGCTCTGTAATTTTAGCACAATCTCTCGCTACCACCTATTCTGTAACACATTTCCAACTTTGTCGTTTATTACCGGAACATACCGTTTCCTGTTTTCCCCCAAAATGATCCCGGGAATTCACGACTTTGCACCTACGGTTGACTTGTGTCAGAGAGGAGAAATGCCATTTGTTTTTTTTTCTCTTTAAGCAAAACCCGTCGACTGCTGTGACGGAAAGTAGAGCAGTCATCAAAACAATAGAAAAGCAATATGTTCGTACGAACTACCGCAATAATGCCTCTCACGAACGAGAACAAACAATTTAATAACGTAAAAACCCACCGCTAACAATAGTGTTGTTTCATGGTGAATGCATCGAGCGGCCAATTTCTTCTAACTAGCAGTGGCTACTCGTTACGGAAGGTTCAATTCCTAAAAACAATCCACTAATGTAGAAGATAAATAGATCTTCTCTTCATCTTCACGACAATGTTTATTTTATTGATTAGTTAAAGTATAAGCAATATTTCAAGGCAAAACAATTTACTTTTAATATTCAATATTGATAAAATATGTAGAAGAATATATTATCACGTCGGGTAGTCAAGCTGCCAATGAAATTGTGAAATCAGTTATGAAATGGTATGGGAATGCTTACGGAAACTCAATTAACTAGACAGGAACAATATCGTCATTCTACTGTGGGTTCCAGAACACACTGGAAACGAAATAGCAGATAGTAAAGAGATAAACTGAAGCACCTTTTTGGGTACCGGATCCATTTTGTGGTATCAACGCTAACATAATATAAGAAGAAATAGGTGAAACCAAAAAATACTAGAATATCGGACTAGTAGAAAGAATTAGTAGAGCTAAGAGAATCGAAGATACTCCTTGGAAACTACGATTAGGTTAGATCAAAAGAGTGAATGAGCCAGAGTAATACTGCACCAAGACACGACAGAACATTTCTGCCCAAATGTACACTTCAAAAGCCTAAGTAAATGAAGAAGAAAAGTAGATTCTGTAGAATGAAAAAAGAAGTCTCCATTCTTATACTTGCGGAATGCATAACTCTACAGAAACTCAGGCCACAATACCTGGAAGACTAACGGAAATAAGAGAATTTGTAGATTGCAAGGGAGTCGATTGGCCTGGTTGGAATTACCACATTGCGATTTATAAGATCTTTTGTGTATACCCTACATCTATGTTTCAGTCCAAAAGATCTAGGCTGGCGAGAAAGCCTATCATCCGTTTTGGGGCAAGGTCTGAAGCCTGATCAGACTCTAGGTAGATCCATAACAATTATCTGACAAAATAAACAAAATTTACGCCTGTATACCAAGACAGGCAAGATTTGAGCCAGTACTTAAAATAATAGATTAATTGATGTTTGGAGGAAAAATATTCAGGGCTATATCAATTGAGATATCACTAGATCTGCTGATTAAGGCAAGGGTGAACTAACACAGGAGGGAAAGAGAACAAAAAACGAATAGAGGAGGAAACGCTGCAAAAATGAAAGAAAGATGGGAAGAGGAGAAAGTGAAAGGGGAGTGGACAAGGGTCCTGCTCATAGACCTGAATAGTTGGATAGAATGCAAGCATAGGAAAATGGACTACTTTTTAACACAAGCTCTGTCGGGACATGGGTCGTTCCGGTCGCATACAAAAAAAATTAGGAAAACGGTAGACGATGAGTGCATATATTGTGGGGAGAGGGAAGATGCAGAACTTTATAGTTCGATTACCTCTAAAGCGCGTTTTTTAGTTTTTTTAAACTATAATTTATTTTTCACTTTTTAGTACTATATAAAAAACTTTCGAATTAATCTGAGCGTTTAAAGTGACTAAAAATCGAGTTTAAAGGTTGCTTTATAAATTAAACACCCTATATATTTTTCAACACACAAAAACAAATATTTATTTTCAGCCGTGAACGGGACTAGAACCCACAACAAGTTAATCCGAAGTCATCGAAGACCCGCGCCTTAGCCCGCTCGGCCAACGAACGTACTTAAATTGTTTGGATATACTAACAGTAATAATAAGCCACTTGCTAGGAGAGTTACAAACAAGCTCACACACATACAGGTGAAGCTAATAAAAGCGTGTTAATAAAAAAAGGTATATATTACTATTTACTGTTCCTCCAGCATGAGATAATAAATATTTGCTAGCGTTGTATTTCGTTCTTGAACTCGCAGTAGCTCCAGCTACTTGCAGAAGTTAATCAATCTACTTTCTCTATAAATATTATGAAACCGATTTAAATCAATATATCTTCTACTAAAGTTTAGTTATTGTTTATATGCTTGATTTTGGGACCGCCACTGTTCAGTAGCTAACATATTACAAAAGCTATATGTACAGAACATTCCACGAAGTCTCTCTTGCGTATGATTTCATTTTCATAATTTTCAGATACTACAAAGCGGATACGAGGCTATTACTGACAGTATGATATATAGAAATTATGCTACTAAAACGTAGCGAATGGTTTTTTCAAAATTTACACGTACATTTTGAGTTTTTCTTTGGTTTTACGACATACAGGAATTTGAGTTACTGAATTGGCTGCTCGTTGGAGTGGATTTTATATAAATAAACTCTTGGACAAAATTAACTCACCACTTCAATCATTAAAATTATTTACAATTTAAGCACGAAATTAAAAAAAATATTTTTTTCCTCTTCCTTATTAGCAATCAAAACATATACAGTTCTTTAAGCTAATGGGATGGCGCGATGAGGTCTTCTCCAGCGACAACTTTACCCGATTTGTAGTCTGCTGGCCAATTTCTTTTTAGTCTTCAACCATCTTGCGGTTCTAAAAGTGAATGGAGTAACGTATTTTCATGGTTAGTCAGTCGTTCATGATGTGTACTTCGTTATTTTATGACATCTTTGACGAAACTGACGTTTTTTTATGTAGGGTTAGGTTCGACACATACCAGGGTGCATCAGCTATCATGCGAAGTATTTTGGACTGGCTTCTCTGTATAATGGCTATATTTGATTTATTAGCACAACCCCAGAGCTCGATACCATACATCCAGATTGGCTTGCTTGTAGCTTTAAAGAGTAGGAGCTTGTTTTCGAGTGTTAATTTGGATTTTCTACCAATTAGCCAGTATAGATCTTTTACTTTCAGGTCGATTTGTTTGTGTTTTTTATTGATATCCATGTGAGCCTTGTGTCTAGGTGCATGCCTCAGTATTTCGTGTTAGTAGCTTGTGGTATTTGGTATTTGTACGTTGTTCATATAAACAGGAGGGCACTGGTCTGGAGTGAAGGATTTTGTTTCGTTTGTCTTAATTTTCCATTTGCTCAGCCACATCTGGAAATAATTTTAATGTGTCTGTAGAATCCTGGAAGCTGCAACTGGACTTTGATTGCTTGCTAATATGACTGTGTCATCTGCGAAGGTGCCCATAATGGTTTCATTATTTGCTGGTAGATCTGCCGTGTATAATACATATAGTAATGGCCCCAAGAAGAAAAGAAAATACTGCATATCAGTGTTTTTAGACGTTAGCCAAGCGTTCGACAGGGTCTGGCACAAAGGCCTATTATATAAAATCAAAAATTGGCTTCCAATCACATACTTCAAACTGTTAAAAAAATTGAAATAAATTATATTGAAATAATAATGCACAATCAAACATAACCTTAACTCTACCTCAATTTGCCTGTTTCTTTAGAAATTTTTTTTTACTGGAAATATATAAATAAACTAGCACAACTCCAAATTAAAATAAGGAAAAACTGAATAGATGCATCTGAGTCAAAACAATAATACTGTGCAGACCTTTCTCTACCTCTGATTCGCATTCATGCGTTAAGGCATGCTTGATATCAAATGTTCAGCAAAAAGTGGATTGTGGAGAATTCTCCCATTCTTTAATAGCGATCTCTATGAGTTGTGATTTGCAACAGGAGGCTTACGATTTCGAATATAGTTCTTAGATAGTCTCATAGTCCTTGTCAGGACTGTTAGGTTGCCACTGTAATGAAGGAATATTAATATTATTTACGTAGCCAATAACCTGTCTAGCCACAAAAAGATGAGCGTTGTCCTACATGAATAAAAAATTGAGGTCACCGAAAGGAAGAAAGAGGCATTAAATGTTCGACAATAAACTTGTCTAAGTAATATTGGACATTGATAGACCTCGTACGTACGAGGACCAGCTTCTTACGAGCATCGAAGAGAATCCCTCCTCTCCAAAGCATTTTAGAGCCACCAACAAAAGTTACTTTGGGAGAGACATTGCAGCTGCCAAACTTCTCTCTTTCGCCTTCGCCAGACTTCTTCAAGTCCATCCAAAATTTTTCAGACGAACTCTAGCTTCATCGAAGAACAAAGCTTGTTTCCAATCAGTAATGGTCAAATTCTGACGTAGTCTTACAAAATTAAATCTCTGGATATTGTGTCCTCTGGTGATTTTGGCCGGTCTTCTGTTGCCTTATCCTGCTTCTTGAAAACGTCTCCTGACGAGAAGATACTGCGATATATAGGACATCTGCTAATTAAATTTTTCGCAGATTACTCCTGTGTCGAAGAACACGTTGTATCAAAAAACGATCATCAGTTGCGCAACATTTTTGTCCTTGCCGCGGTCTTTGATAGTACAAGACTTTCTCACCCTATGACTGATGCTGGAATGATGACTTCCTAACCAACCAGCAACATATCGCATTGAATATCCACTAGTGTTCCAACCAGTGGTAGGGTTATTTATCGAGCCCAACATCCATGGACTCGGGACCTCTGTTTAACGTCTCATCCCGAAGACGGCATATCTACATTATACCTCATGCTCATTGGTAAAAAGCCTGCGAGCTGTGATATGCTACTCACCATAGTAATCTAAGTGTTTTGCTGCAGGCTGTAGGGGCCCTACGACGGAGTTTTCTCAGTGGTCAAGTACTAACCTCGCTCGACTCCGCTTCACCGTAATTATCGCATTAGAGGCGTTCCACTACAGTGCTGGGTCGACGCCCATTGAATATCCTTTATCCAGGAGAATCGATGCTCACACTACGTCCTCAATTGACCGATTTCTTTGATTTCAGTTTCCTCGCAAATGAAGTTCCGAACAGAAATGTGATAAAAAAATCACAATCAAAAGCTTGCTTCTCGCAGACATTTTGCTTTAGTCGGTACTTTTTGCGAAAATTTTAATACAGTTTTAGTCTAAAACGATGATTAATACGGATTACTGTCAAAACAGGGTTATGAGATTCTACAGTCATCTTTCATTGTCAAACAAGGCCCATGGTCTAGTTAAATTAGTGGTGCATTGATTTTGTCCAGGTGTTTATTTACAGTAAAAAATTAGATAGAATAAATCTTAAAATGAACCCATCAAGAAATAATCTCCAAGTAGTACTCCTAGGTTCTTAGCTTCATCTGTTGATTTATTTTTATATGTCCACGTCATCCTGTGACATGTTTTATTTTCTTCCCTGCATCTTTCCGGCTGGTGGTTCTTTGTTGTAATAGTGCTGCCCTCTGGTGGAAGACCATCTTGGTATTTGATGTGTAGTTATTGTACATCATCTGCAAAGTACTGTCTCCTCTACATTTGAGCCAATTATACACCCACACTCAACAATGGTTTCTGTTAATTGGATACAGTTGAATTATTGGATGATTTATTTATTTTATCTGATTCCAGACATGTTGCTAACCGTTGTGATCCTTTCTAGATACTCTGCTTGATGTTAGGAGCTTCCGAATGTTAACGGGAACAGATCTGTAGTAAACAACTAACATGATGAAACGACTAGGAGTAGGATCGAACTGAAGTGAATAGTTTATTTATAGTTTATTTATTACAAACCCAATTGAAAGTAATGGGTTTCTATACGGTTAGCTATAGGAATTAAAATGTAGTATAATATTCTCCAATTGGGTTTTTAAGATAATGGGAAACTAGTTCTTAGAATGTACTTGGTATAGAATTTAAAAATAATTCTATTTAATAGCCGAGGAAAAGTAGCTGGTATTCAGAAAGCTATACAGATAAATATACGGGAAAGCAGTAAAAATGACAATTTTAATTTTCTCTAAAATACTTATTTCTTCCAATCGGAAATCTCCAAAAATTCCAATTTCTTTTTTATGATCTAACAAAATTGGTGTAATTAAGATTGGATCCTGAGATATTTCAGATTATATTTTAAAAATGATCACGATTTCAATTTTACTCGTTTCAATCTGGAGCAACCCTGCCAATTTGGAGCTCAGTGCCTACAAAATAAAGTAATAAAATGAACAGGGTCGGCACGGGCTTTCCCAGTCGAAAATGCTTTTGCAACTTCTTTCAAAACAGAGCCATTGCTTGTTGTTGGAAGAATTGAACTTTTTTTGAAACCGAAATTTGAAATAGGTTAAAAAAATCATATAAAACCACGAAGCAAGTGAAACTTTTTTTCGGATTGTAGGCAATTAACTGAAAATTTTCGGAAAATTATTCTATTTAGGGTATTAAATTCGCATTTTTAATTTTAACTTAATAATTGGACAGTTCTATAAAAATGTAGAAAGTAGCTGTGTCGCATGCGACCCACGATTATTATTAATTTTTTTTTACTTTTTAGTTAGTTTTACTATAAGGTGTGTTTAGGGATTAATAGGAACTGTATTGGAGATTATTCATATACAAATGTCACAATATAACAAATAAAAAAATTATCACCGTGTCTCTATGCCTATAATTCATAATTTTCGGCATCCAAACCTCTATACCGAAGACAAAATATTTTTATTCCTATGCCTATGCCTACAATTCATAATTTTCGGCATCCAGACGTCTATACCACTCGGCTACAAAGACACAATATTTTTATGTTGTATATAGATAGATGGACGAAAAAATCTGAGGCGATGTAATAAAAGTTTCACTTTAATAATATTTAAAACTACAATTTGTTATACCTTACCTGACATTGCTGAGGACCCTGTCTATTTGGCGATGTGGGTTTAGGCCTGGCACGTTTTGTAGAAACCTTCACCAATTCCGTACCTGGAGATTTCTTATCATCAGATGTAGTTGTTGACACTGCAATAAAACATATAACGTAAATATTTTTTAAAATGCCAATTTTATTACAGAAATTTTTCAGGGCGATTCATCTGTCAAGAAAAATATACTTTATGGCGTGAGAATGTATCACTCATCTTATTATATTTAAAAAAAATATTAATAGTGACTATAGTATGTATACCATTGTTCTAGTGTAATAACATGTAAATTTGCATTTACAGGATAGAACAGGGTGGACAACTTAAAGGTTGCATTGTTAACTCACAATGACGGGATTGATTGTATAAATGTAACATGACAGTGGCGTCACTACAGGTAATTTATTTAAATAATAATTGTTATACATTATTATAATTATAGAGATAACTGAGATATTAATTATACTAATATTGAATAGATTAAAACTTATATAGAAGTAAAGATAATGTGAAAATAGAAAAAAATAATTAAATATTAGTACTTATTTATAAAAAATCTACTATTTACATTATAACTTGATTATGGAATTTTAGTTACCATTTTCCGTGTAATCAAACGTATTTAGAATAAAAGATGACTCATTATTTATATATGTCTGTATGTATGTTTAATGGGGTAACATTTACTGAGACCTAAAATATCTATTGTGCCCCCTTACTTCTACTTAGTTCCTGAGGAAAGTCTCAGAGACTGGTGCCCCTTCAGTTCTATTTCCTTCTTGGAATTTTAGGATACTCGCAGGCTTCAGTTTCGGCATTTGTTCCTCTTCTACCCAGTAGTCTCCTGGGCGTTGTGCCCTAGGATTCTGTATTGCTATGCAATCCGCAAGTATGTCAATGGAGATTGCTTCTTCCATTCGACTTGATCTACATTCTTATTGGTCCACTAGTTTGTGATTTTTGAGGACACCTGTCAAAACTCTTATTGCAGATTTACTCTGGCTTGGGCATTCTTTTGATCTCACCTGGTCGTAGCTTCCCAGGAGTATATTTGATTGTCAGCTCTACTAGATCTTTCAAATGGTCAAATCTTCTATTTTTTTTTCGGCGTACCTATTTCTTCCAATATTACATTGGTGCTGATACCGCAAAAGAGTTCCGGACTCTAAAAAGGCTTTTCTGCCACTCTGTTTGCTAGTTCATCTGCTATTTCATTTCCTTCCATTCCAGTCAGTCCTGGAAACTACAGTAAGGTGACGATGTTGTTCTCGCCTAGTTCTTTGAGTTCTTCTAGGCATTCCTATACCATTTTAGAACTGATTACAAAAGAACTCAGTGCTTTAATGGTTGCTTTACTATCCGACATGATGAAAATCCTTTACCTTCTATATATTTTGATCAATACTGAACTGGGTATACTCTCCTATACCGTGAATTTTTGCTTAAAAGATACTTAAGGTTTTTCCCAAGCTTATAGAGTGTTTGGTCCCGTTCCCGTACATTTCTCTCCAGAAAGTACCGGTGTGAAGCTGGTAGCTCATTTGCCGAACAATGCCGAACGATCAGTGGCGTCGTTGATATCATTTTAAAAAACAACAACACGAGTATCGTTAGGATTCACAAAATATTCAGCCGGAAGAAAAATCATTTAGGTATGGTCAAAGAGGAAGTTTCAGTCATTTAAATTATGGGGCAGATTGAAATTTTCAGTAAAATATCGTAATAAGGATATAAAAATTCCAGTCGAAAGCAAAATCATTCAGTTAATCTCCAAGGGGTAGAATTTGTTATTTATTTTGGAAATGTGTCATTTTTAAGGTGAAGAAAATAACGGAACAACTTGAAATTTATAAACAAGTTTCCCTATAATCGACGAAATACTCAACTAGAAGGAAAAAGAATAAGCCAATCTCCAAGGAGTAGGTTTTGATATTTATTTTGGAAATATGTTATTTTGAGGGGAAAGAAAATAACGGAGCAACTTCATGAACAAGTTTCCTTATAATGGATGAAATTATCAACTAGAAGGAAAATTACTTAGCTGATCTCCGAGGGGTAGTTTTTGTTATTTATTTTGGAAGTAGGTTATTTTGAGGGTGAAGAAAATGACAAAGCAACCTAAAATTCGTAATACTACCCTTTGGAGATTAGCTAAATAATTTTCCGCCTAGTTGAATTCTTGAATTTCAAGTTTCTCCCATATTTACAAAATAAATAACAAAAAATACCCATTGGAGATTAGCTAAGTGATTTTCCTTCTAGTTGAGTATTTCATACATTATAAGGAAACTTGATTATAAATTTCAAGCTGTTCCGTTATTTTCTCCACCCTAAAAATGACACATTTCCAAAATAAATAACAAATTCTACCCCTTGGAGATTAACTGAATGATTTTGCTTTCGACTGGAATTTTTAAATCCTCATTACGATATTTAACTGTAAATTTCGAATTGCCCCATAATTTTTCTCTCTGTGAATATCACATGTATCCAAAATAAATGACTGAAACTTCCTCTTTGACCATACCCAAATGATTTTTTTTCTTGCTTAATATTTTGTGAATCCTAATTATACTAGTGTTGTTGTTTTTACTTACTCCAATATTTTCTACGTAGTAGTAGCTTCACACCGGTTTAGAAAGTCATCTTTCCAAGTCTGGTAATGGTGTTGGGACTGCATTTCTTCTTGTTACCGTATTCTGTATCGAATTTCTTTGAAAAGTTATACTTTTTCATAAGACGTCATATCTGATTTCTAGAAAACAAGGCGGTGGTCTTCTTAAATGATTCCCTCTCTACTTAGTGTAAATCGTGCTCTTCTAGTAAACTCATTTCTTTTGTTCACCAAAAGCGACTGTTTTCGGTAGGTTTTGCCAGAATTATTAACCCAGCACAAAAGTACTATAACAACATTAATATTTTATTGATTCGAAGGAGGGACACTCAATCTTAGGCATTTGTCACAACGCTGCGTCTTTTCAATTAACCTCGACAAGAAATGAATAAAATTAAGGCGATTAAAAGTTAAAGAGGAAACAAGAAAAAAACACATTTCGAGACCTCGGCGAGCAGGCTTAATAAGCTTAATAAGCGAGCACTTTCGTGATACATTCAAATTTATTCAAAAAATGTTAACCGCCGATAATGAAAATTTCAGTGTGCATTGCTATATTGAGCGTTTTCAAATTCTCTTTGTTGTTGCAAAGTGGTGTACATAATCATCAGTGGTGGTTAGCCTATCCATATAAAATGAGGTTATTATTTTTGTACAAAATATACATAAAAAAGGAGATACGATAGAGTACGCTTATTATTGAGGGTAGTTTCCAAATTATATGAAAACATATTAAAATACTTGATAGATTTGAATCGTTCAGGAAGCGGACTTAGGAAAAATTACAGAATTCAAGATCACATTTTCATGATAAAACAAATAATGGAAAAAGACAAGCAAAAGGAGTATAAATTTTTGGAGCTTTCGATAGTGAACCACACAAAAACAGTTTGCTGCAGCCTAAACCAAAAATCATTTCTAAAGAGTCTAACAATAGAGCAAGTACACGTGACGTTATGTGACAGTCGCCCTGATGAATCTGATGATGAACAATCGTTCTGTGCAGAGCATGTGGTTCTAAATAATAATATTTGTTTCAATTGCTTAGGTATTTTAAAAGCTTTATCTGACTGTTTATAATAAAAAAGATCATTGAATAAATACAAAACAACCAAATTATAAATGTGATGATTGTTTATCCTCAGGGCGATATGTCAGTAAACTTAACCTCAAATATAGACTTTGACAAGATAGAGTTCTCAGAAATCGAGCAGGTAGGCGTATTTAAATACCTTGGAATTATTCATTCATTCATTCATATATTTGGGTTGTGCTCATCAGCCCAGACACTTGAACTGAATTTTTGTACCATTTCCCATGTTATCTACTTCCATTCTAGAAGCTTCATGTCTTCTATAAAGGCCACTAGTTTGACTGGAGGGCTTTTCATTAGTTGCGATGGTTGTATTAATTCCTCTCTAAAGTGCTTCCGTCTAAGTTCTTGTAAGTTCTAGCAGAAGCACAGTATGTAAGTAGGTATTTCATATCAAGCTTACATTTGCTGCACAAAGGTTCACTAACTTTTTCCTCAAGGTGCAGTGTCCAGTCACCAGGTCAGTAACTGTCTTCAAATGTATCTTACCCAGTTTCAGTAGCCTGGTTGAGAGTTCCTTGTCTACCTTGTTCAGTAAACTCTTTGTATGAAGGTGCCCTTGTGTCACCCTCCATTTGAATTGGTGTCTCCCGATTTCAGCCTAAGAACTGCCATCATTGCCTCCGCCCGTATAAAAAGTTCTACAGGAGGAAGTCCAATAAGGGCTTCCATTGATGCCGTCCCCGAGCTGCCAAGAAGGGCTTGTCTTTGGATTGCAGTTAATATATTAACTGCAGAGGACGCTTCTGTCCTCCTCCACCAGAATATTGTTCCATAGGTGATCGTTGGCCTTATCACAGTTATGTAGAGCCAGTGAACCACCTCAGGTCGTATTCCCCAGGTTTTGCCCATAACTCTTCTGCATTGCCAGAAAACCCTAGTCGCCCTGGTAGTAATTTTTTCCAGGTGTGCCTTCCAATTTAGTTTGGAATCAAGGGTAACTCCCAGATATTTAACTTCTTTGGATATTTCTAGCTCTTCTCCGAACAACAATACTCTACCCTGCGGGAGAACTCTTCTATTCGTAAAAGCCACTAGTTTGGTTTTTTTTGGATTAACTCTGGATTAGCCTTGGAGTCAAGATGAGCAAAAATGGGAATGAAGATACTGAAATAAATAAAAGGATCGGACGATAGAATACACGACAAGCTTTTTAGAATCGATTAGGGTAATATCTCGCTCAAGGAGGGGGAATTTTTGAGCAAATTATGTTTAAATTTTGATACTTTTTGCATTCGTTTGGATTAAGTTGAGCTTTTTATTATCATCTTAGAGTAGGTACTATGGTTTAATTTTGGAATTTATTTTTAATTTTTGAGAGTAATAAGATTTCGTTTCAAAATTTACCTTTTGTTAAAAAAAAATCATCTTAAGTTTGTGCTTGGTAATTTCAATAAATTCTTATAGTGAAATATTTAAACTTACCAGAAAACATTTATAGTATTTTCCTCAGTTTTTCTGAATTCCTCCCGTATCAGTAGCGGCGCGACAAACGTATGTAAATACCGTGGTGATATAAGTAGTTAGAATGAAGTTTTATTTTTTAATTGAATAAGTGTTTGCATTACAACAAATTGGAAAAATTCTCGCTTATGGTCGACTTTTGTTGCTGGTTGAAGTTGCTCGGTTTGAGTTCGATTGCTTGATTTGTATTCAGTTTTACAAGTAAATTTTCTGGAATTTGGTTTATAAAGCCACGTATTCAAAATATGTCTAAATTAATATAAATATTTATTTGTACCATACATTTTTCGTATTTTTTCTGATAATTTGTTGATCGTAAGACAACGTTATCAAAATTCTCGCTTATGGTCGACTTTTTTGCTGCTTGAAGTTGCTCGGTTTGAGTTCGATTGCTAGATTTTGATTCAGTTTTACAAGTAAAAAATGCTGGAACTTGATGTATAACTAAATGATCAAAATATTTCTAAATTAATATAAATATTTATTTGTTCCATACATTTTTTCGTATTTTTTCTATTTTGTTGATCGTAAGTCAACGTCATTTTTATTCGTTCATTTTATAAGTTTATAACCGATTTTTTCGTCAGCCTTTACAAAAAATTACATATTACATACTAATTTCCGGATAAAAAATCGTCTATTTTTGGACGTCAAGTACTTTTCGTCCGCAAACACTTTACTTTTCGTCCGATGTGGTTTCACGGTGCGAGAATGGCTGTGACAATAACTGCCATTTGCTGTTGTCAAAGCAATTATTTACGAAATCTGCTAGATTTTACGTGTGAATAAGACTGTGGTGTGAATAGTAGTGTTCATAATGATCAAGAGTGGATAGTGATAGATGGAACTTATCTTTTGCACAGTGGACGAAAAGTGTCTGCTTACGAAAAATACTTGCCTTCAAAAATAGTCGATTTTTCATTCGGAAATTAGTAATTTTTTGTAATGATCGACGAAATAATTGAATATGCACCTCGGCGAATTACTGTCTATTTTCTCGCCTGCTTGCTAGTCAATTTGCAGACTCGACTAAAATAGACAGTTTTTTGTCCTTGGTACATAAATAACTATTTCGAAAAAATTTCGCTTTGCATTATTTCAAATATAAATTTATCTCAAATTTTTTTCCACACTGTATAAGAATGATATTTTACCTCCAAATAGAACAGAAAATCGTAACGGACGAAACATATCAATACGAACGTGAACAACAAAAGTTGTAAGTTCCAGCAAAGGTTGTACAGAATTCTGATCAAAACACATCGGCTCTCAAATTTAATTACTGTCGGTATTGCCGCACATTCACAGTTTATGACAAAAGCATCGAATGGTGCGTTGTGCGACCACAAATTCATCTGTTCATTACAGAGAAATGTCTGACCATTTGTTCGACTGTCCGTTCGACAAAAGCCACAATGAGAAGACATATTTCACGAGTATTGTTTGGTTTTTGTTTGAATCTAAGGCAATTTTTCATGTATTATTATGAAAAACTTCAATTCGACGCACATTAAAATTGAAAATACCTCTTGGCATTTTTCGGAATGAAAATTTATTGATAAAAAAACGATAATTATATATTTACAATGGTAAGTTGAAAGTACGCTTATCACAAAATCTTTATCTAATGTTTATAGACCTGGAAAAAAGCTTTCCACCCTTCCTTGGAACATAAATATGTAAGAGTTTGAATGAAAAAGGGATAAATAACAAAATTATGATAATAATTATTATAATAAAATCGTTCTAAACAAGCATCTACAACTATCTACAACTTATATCACTAACTTTTTCTGGTATCTTTCATGATAACAGAGCTTCTGAGCTTTATCACACTAATCAATCACCCTGTATACATGTTCCAAAAATCTTTCCCTATTAACAACTACAAAAAATCATCATGTATGGTAAGAAGCAATGAAAGTAGAATGCATGAGAATGAATCGAACCAAACAAACAAATTTATAAATTAAGACAAGGAAATTGAAACTGAAATGAAAAAAGATAATGTTGAAATTGAACATGTGAATCTACGAGTAGAACGAGAACAATCTGGAATGCAAGACGCTGGAATCAATGGAAGGAAGAATAGTCAGGGTAATAAAACTTTTGTACCCTAGGGGGCATCCATTAATTACGTGAGCTCAGAATAGGGGGGAGGGGCCCAATGAAATTTCATCACATCTCATTTAAACCGAGGGGGGATACTCGAAAATCTCACGTTAACTTCAAAAAATATAAAATATTATTTATATTAAAAAATTTGGAAATCGGTTGACCCTAAAGGCCATCCCTGCAACTTCCTGCTAAATGTTTTTGAGCTCTCCGAGCTTAAAGATAAACCTAATCGATGCTTTTGAGCTCAATCTCACTAAATCTCACCTAAGGGGGGGGGAGGAGTCTAAACTGACCAAAATGGAGCTCACGTAATTAATGGATACCCCCGCCCTTTGAATAAGAAATTATATAAACAAGAAATATATTTCGGATTAAACAGATATTAACCCGTACTCACAGACGTGACGTATCTTGGACGGCAATTTTATTTTATCAAAAATTGATATAATGCATTTTTCAGGTGTGGAATTTTCATCGAATTCGAACAATTTTTGAAGAAACTAAAAATAAAAAATCGAAAAATGCAGTTCTTTGCGTTTTTCGAGCTAATTTTGAGTTTATGTGAAAAAGTCACTGATGAAAAAAATGTAGAGTTTTCCAAGATCTACAACTATTATATTAAACTTTTTTTTCTAGGACCTCAACTTTGGCTGGAAATCGCAATAATATCTTTTTCCACCCCCAACAAAAAGTGTTTTTTACCGATCATTTCTTTCCTATTAATTTTGACCAATCGCTATCAAGAATTGGTATGTCAAATATAAATTTTAAGTGGAAAAATTACTTAACAACTGTCAATTTAGCTGTCAGCAGTTTTTCCGGAAAAAAAAATCGAAAAAATTTCATGCAAGTTTGACAAGTTGACAATGTTTATTTAACTCAGGAAATAATCTCACCAAATATCCCTCGTGTATCTAATTTTTCCTGTGGAAAAATTAAATGCACTATGGATATTACCCCCGAAAAAACGTCATAACTCGAAAAATTTCCAATATTTTAATTTGAATTTGTTTTCCATAGTTTGTGACTATAAAAACTACCATCTACCAAATTTTCATCGAAATCGAAAAATTTTTGACGAAACTAAAAATAAAAAACGAAAAATGCAGTTTTTTGCGTTTTTCGAGCAAATTTTGATGTTATGTGAGAAAGTCACTGATAAAAAAATGTAAACTTTTCCAAGATCTACAACTCTTATGATGAACTTGTTTTTCTAGGAACTCAACTTTGGCCTTAAATCGCAATAGTGTCTTTTTCCACCCCCCAAAAAAAGTGTTTTTTACCGAAAAAGCGCCAAAACTCGAAAAATTTCCAATATTTTTATTTGAAAATTTTTTTTATAGTTTCTGATTATAAAAACAATCGAACAATTTTTGACGAAACTAAAAATAGAAAACGAAAAATGCAGTTTTTAGCGTTTTTCGAGCTAATTTTGAGGTTATGTGAAAAAGTCACTGATAAAAAGCTGTAAACTTTTCCAAGATCTGCAATTCTTATTATGAACTTGTTTTTCTAGGAACTCAACTTTGGCCTTAAATCGCAATAATGTATTTTTCCACCCCCAAAAAAGTGTTTTTTACTGAAAAAGCGCCAAAACTCGTGAAATTTCCAAGATTTTCAATTGAAATTTTTTTTCATAGTTTGTGACTATAAAAACTACCATCTACCAAATTTTCATCGAAATCGAACAATTTTTGACGAAACTACAAATAAAAAACGAAAAATGCAGTTTTTAGCGTTTCTCGAGCTAATTTTGAGGTTATGTTAAAAAGTCACTGATAAAAAGTTGTAAACTTTTCCAAGATCTACAACTCTTATGATGAACTTGTTTTTCTAGGAACTCAACTTTGGCCTTAAATCGCAATAATGTCTTTTTCCACCCCCCAAAAAAGTGTTTTTTACCGAAAAAGTATCAAAACTCGTAAAATTTCCAAGATTTTCAATTGAAAATTTTTTTCATAGTTTGTGACTATAAAAACTACCATCTACCAAATTTTCATCGAAATCGAACAATTTTTGACGAAACTAAACATAAAAAACGAAAAATGCAGTTTTTAGCGTTTTTCGAGCTAATTTTGAGGTTATGTTAAAAAGTCACTGATAAAAAGTTGTAAACTTTTCCAAGATCTACAACTCTTATGATGAACTTGTTTTTCTAGGAACTCAACTTTGGCCTTAAATCGCAATAATGTCTTTTTCCACCCCCCAAAAAAAGTGTTTTTTTACGGAAAAAGCGTCAAAACTCGAAAAATTTCCAATATTTTTATTTGAAATTTTTTTTCATAGTTTGTGACTATAAAAACTACCATCTGCCAAATTTCCATCGAAATCGAACAATTTTTGACGAAACTAAAAATAAAAACCGAAAAATGCAGTTTTTTGCGTTTTTCGAGCTAATTTTGAGGTTATGTAAAAAGTCACTAATGAAAAAGTTCCAATTCCATTTTTCCAAGATCTACAACTATTATTTTCAACTTTTTTTTCTAGAACCTCAACTTTGGCCGGAAATCGCAATATCTTTTTCCACCCCCCACAAGAAGTGTTTTTTACCGAAAAAACGTCATAACTCAAAAAATTTCCAATATTTTAATTTGAAATTTTTTTCCATAGTTTGTGACTATAAAAACTACCATCTACCAAATTTTTATCGAAATCGAACAATTTTTGACGAAACTAAAAATATAAAACGAAAAATGCAGTTTTTTGCGTTTTCCGAGCTAATTTGGAGGTTATGTGAAAAAGTCCCTTATAAAAAAGTTGTAGATTTTTCCAAGATCTACAACTTTTATATTCAACTTTTTTCTCTAGGACCTCAACTTTGACTGGAAATCGCAATAATGTCTTTTTCCATCCCCCACAAAAAGTGTTTTTTACCGAAAAAACGTCATAACTCGAAAAATTTCCAATATTTCAATGATATCTAGTATATATAAATAATATTAAGGAAGGCATTATATTAATTTTTTATAAAATAAAATTGCCGTCTAAGAGACGTCACGTCTGTGGTTACGGGTTTTAAAGTATTTAAATCATCTGCAGACAAACACTATAGTCTATTTACATGTACGAGAGAGTAATAAATTCCAATTTCTAGTGTAAAACTTAGTACGGTCATATAACAGAATAATCTAAATATTTCCTAAAATTTTCATAAATGTACCTGAGCTAATACAAGTTTTCGGTCTTTTATTGGTCTTTTATAACCATAAGCTGTACAGAACAATAGAAAAAGCTTTGGACAGGCCTAAAGCCCTGTATATTAAAGATTGCATTGCGGTATCATAAGATTATTTTCAATAAGTACCTATTTGCCAATAAAGGTTTGAAATTTTGTTTT
Source organism: Lochmaea crataegi (assembly GCA_947563755.1). Classification (NCBI taxonomy): domain Eukaryota; kingdom Metazoa; phylum Arthropoda; class Insecta; order Coleoptera; family Chrysomelidae; genus Lochmaea; species Lochmaea crataegi. Next base: position 15,902,725 of record OX387434.1, on the reverse strand, counting down.
ATTTTAATTCCAAGAATCTCTTACAGTAATCGAATTATAAGTAGATAAATAAATTTCACCGTAAATGCGATTGTAGGTTTTTCCATTTATTAAGGAGGTCCAAGTTTACTAAAAGTCGTTTAGTTGCAACTTCCAAGGAACAGTCTATTGTGAATTCTAGTGTGATTATGGAAAATTTGGAAGGGCCGCGTAAACGCCAAAAAATCGGTCCTTTAACAGTTAATGAAAAAACATTAATATTTAATTGTTTTTAATCATTTACAGACAAACATTTATGTAAAAGTGTTGAATTAGTTAGCAGTACGCTTGGTGTTGGGAAATCTACGATTTACAGAGTTATTAAAGTAGAGAAATATGAGTTTCAAACAGCACGTAAAGCAACAGGAAAACCAAAATTTTAAATAGAAAATCATTTGAAAAAAAGACTTCGAATGCAAGTGAATGCGTTCTTGTTTAGAAAAGAATTTCCGACAGTAGACAAAGTTCTTGCCACGGTTCGAGATGATAAGGATTACCCTGGAATGAGTCGAACCACACATGCATGTGACTCGTGGAATTCTTCAAATGCTCAAAAAAACAAAATAAAGCTGTTAAGATGTGTGAAAGGATTAGAAACACGTATAAGAGAAAAAATGAAGGAGACAGATCATAATGAATCAACAGAGGTACAGGGTTATTCATTATAAATGTCCCAGCCCTTACCATAGTTATTATTACATAAACAAAAAAAAACATTGAAATAAAAGTTGTGTGGTTATAAACTAATTTTATTATAACGTTAACAAAAGTACAGTGGCGTGCGTAGTTTAGGGGACACAAAAAATTATTCGTTTTTTTAAATGAGTACATTATTGAATTTTTGAAAATATGTTTTTCTTCTGATTTCAAAAATATACCATATCATACACCGTTCTTAAGATATTAAAGGATAAATATAGTAAATTAAACTAGTTACTATAAATATTGAAAAGTCAATATTATCAAAGAAAGCTATGAAAATCACAACTGTCATGTTTATTAAATGTCATATCTTTATTGAAACATTCAAAATGGTTTACAGTGTAGAAGAAAAAATTCAAATATTCACTTGCTATATAGAAAATAACAAAGATAAAAACGTGTAGCGCAAATAGCATACAGGGAGTTGTATCCAAATCGTCCAACACCCGCAGACAATACGTTCAGACGTAGTTTTAATACAAAATGGCGACTAGTTCATGCAAACAACGAAGATCAATTAGATATACTGCTTTATTTCGAAGGTAAGCCCTCTTATAGAAATTCTTGAAAAGTTTTTTGAAACACTATATTATTTTTTAGAAAATTCTGAATGTAGTATAAATAATGCAGCAGCTCATTTGAATATGAGTTACTCTAAAATACAACGTACGTTGAAAACTAACAACTACAAACCATATAAAATTTTACCCGGACAAGTTTTGACAGAGGCTCATAAAAGGAAAAGTTAGACGAAGATACTGATTATTTGACTAAAATATTATGGACCGATGAATCATCCTTTTCTACGGGTGAAGTTTTTAATAGGAAAGATCGTAGGTCATGGATGTTTTCCCATGAGTAGAAAAAGATTGATAAAACCAATAAAAAGATCAGGAAGAAAAACTCTTAGTGTATGGTGTGGAATTTTCAGAAACAAAATTGTTGGACACATATTTTATGATTTCAATTTAACTGGAGTTACCTATCTGGAAATGATTCTTCCTGAAGTTGAAAATATTCTTGTAGAGAATTTTTTGGACGTTCAACTTCAGGATATGATTTGGATGCAGGATGGGGCCTACTTGTTGAAGAGCATTTGAACAATGTATTTCAAGTGTGGATAGGGAATAATGGAACCATATTATGGCCTCCTAACAGTCCGGATCTATCCCCTATGGACTAATTTGTTTGGGGGTTTTAAAAAGACATAATAAATTATAATAATGTCTGTATTCAAGTCATTAAAGACCGAATTCAATAGAAATATATAATCTAAATGTAAACAATCAAGCCATTTCTGATTCAATTCAAAATATAATTAGACGTTTTCAATTATGCATTGAAAATAATGGTGGACACTTCGAACAACTTTTATAAGTTATTATTTATTTATAGTTGTAAAGTTATCTATTATTTGTAATTTTAATTAAATGTTGACCAAAACTTTCATTTAATATCTTAAGACAGGGGTATGATATGGTATATTTTTGAAATCAGAAGAAAAACATCTTTTCAAAAATTCGATAATATACTCATTTAGAAAAATGAATAATTTTTTTGTGTCCCCTAAACTACGCACGCCACTGTACTTTTGTTAACGTTTTAATAAAATTAGTTTATAACCACACAACTTTTATTTCAAAAAAATTTTTGTTTATGCAATAATAACTATGGTAAGGGCTGGGACATTTATAATGAATAACCCTGTACATACTAATTTTAACCCGATTTATCCCCGATCTAAAGACTATTTTTTTCAGCAGGACCGGACAACTTATCATACTGCTGCCGCGGCTCGCCAAATTCTTCAGGGACAGATTAATTTAACGATTTTCTGACTTCCATTATCCTTCACCCCGAATCTCATAACCATCGATGAATTTAAGGATGCCGTTAGAGCCTTCTTCGCAGACCTTAGACAACTTTTATTCTATATCATGAGGATAAACTTGGAACATCGTTATAAAGTTTGTCTTGAAAGAGTTTTAACAATATGTATTTCTTAAATGAATAAATTACAGATTCAGTATTGTTTATTTTGGGAAGCACTGTATAGCTCCAGAGATATTCTACAAAATACGATAATGGTCATTTTCGTCTTTTACCTCTGGCTTGGTTATTGAGAAAGATATTTAAAAACTTTTTTTAATAAATTTAATTTCCCATAAGTTACCATACCAAAAATTTCAATACGAAATATCGTCTTTCCACGGCCATATATAACTTTATTTTTTTAAATACGGACCTGGATTTTTGTATTGCAGATAAATACGATGTTATAGTATACTTGACGATTTTACTACGTTCGTCAATGAAAAATCATCACCATTCCACTGATATTTCGGTTTACGAGATCTCCGTATACGTCAATTGTTTCTGGTCCACCGTGTATACCCAAAACTTCTAACTAACTCACTAAGAAGTAACAACTACTTCTCGGGCTATGCGCCCCGACAGACATTGAATTACACTTTTAAGCTAAACGGGGTTTGTATATTTGCAAGATATAACCAACCATTCTAAAATATGACAATTTTTTATAGGTAACTGTAATTAAGTAAATATTTTTTTCTACAGTCGCGCGTAAAATGACTAATTACTATATTCAAATGAAATCGTAAAGTCGACAAATGCCGAGGATTCTTACTTTACGCTCTAGAGCAAAAAAAGAATCTTTTTCGCTCGCTTATTTCATCAAACCACGCCCTCCGAATTAACTCAATTGGTGAATAATTAACAATAATTATCAAAAATGGTCAATAAAATTGTCAATTATTTTCAAAAACTGTCAAAAATGGACAATTATTGTCAAAATTGGTCAATAATTGTCAAAAATAGTTAAAATTTTGAAAAATAGTCGATAATTGTCAAAAATTTTGAAAAATGGTAAATAATTGTCAAAAATGGTCGATAATTGTCAAAAACTTTTAAAAAAATTGAAAAATGGTTGATAATTGTTACAAATTGTCAAAAATGGTCAATTGTCAAAAATTTTAAATTTTTTTTGAAAAATGGTCAAAATTTTCAAAAATGGTTAATAATTGTCAAAAACTATAAAAAATGGTCAAAAATTGTCAAAATTGATCAATAATTGTCAAAAATTGTTGAAATTTTGAAAAATGGTCGATAATTGTCAAAAACTATCAAAAATGGTCAATAATTTTGAAAAATGGTCAAAAATTTTGAAAAACTGTCAAAATTGGAAAATTATTGTCAAAATTGATCAATAATTGTCAAAATTGATCAATAATTGTCAAAAATTGTTAAAATTTTGAAAAATGGTCGATAATTGTCAAAAACTATCAAAAATGGTCAATAATTTTGAAAAACTGTCAAAAACTATCAAAAATGGTCAAAGATGGACATTAAATTTGAAAAATGGTCAAAATTTTTGGAAAACTGTCAAAAACTATCAAAAATGGACAATTATTGTTAAGAATTGTCAAAATTTTGAAAAATAGTTGATAATTGTCAAGAATTGTTAAAGTTTTTGAAATAGGGTCAAAAATGGTCAAAAATTTGGAAAAATGGTCCATAATTGTCAACAATTGTCAATGATTATCCAAAATGGTCAATTATTTTTAAAAACTGTCAAAAATGGACAATTATTGCCAAAATTGGTCAATAATTGTCAAAAATTGTTAAAATTTTGAAAAATGGTCGATAATTGTCAAAAACTATCAAATATAGTCAATAATTTTGAAAAATGGTCAAAATTTTTGAAAAATTGTCAAAAATTGTCAAAAATTTTTCAAAAATTGTCCGAAATGGTCGATAATTGTTAAAAACTTAAAAAAAAATTGAAAAATGATGAAACACTTTCAAAAATTGTCAAAAATGGAAAATTGTCCAAAATTTTAAAATTTTTTTGAAATATGGTCAAAAATGGACAATTATTGTCTAAATTGGTCAATAATTGTCAAAAATTGTTAAAATTTTGAAAAATGGTCAATACTTGTCAAAAATGGTCGATAATTGTCAAAAACTGTCAAAAATGGACAATTATTGTCAAAATTGATAAAATTTTGAAAAATGGTCGATAATTGTCAAAAACTATCAAAAATGGTCAATAATTTTGAAAAATGGTCGAAAAATTGTTAAAATTTTTGAAAAATTGTTAAAAACTATCAAAAGTTGTCAAAAATGGACAATTATTGTTGAAAATTGTTTTAAAGTTTTTGAAATATGGTCAAAAATGGTCAATAATTGTCAAAAATGGACAATTATTGTTGAAAATTGTTTTAAAGTTTTTGAAATATGGTCAAAAATGGTCAATAATTGTCAAAAATGGTCAAAAATTTGAAAAAATGGTCCATAATTGTCAACAATTGTCAATAATTATCAAAAATTTTCAATAATTGTCAATTATTTTTAAAAACTGTCAAAAATGGTCAAAAATTGTTAAAAATTGTCAAAAATTGTCAAAATTTTGAAAAATAGTTGATAATTGTCAAAAATTGTTATTTGAAACATCTGCCAATTAGATGTAATAAATAAAAGCGTATACGGTGGACCACCCTGTATGTTTTAATAGTTTAAATAGTTCAATTCCAATTAATAAATAAAATTTAAATTTATTTTTCAAAAATTTAGTGATTTTCTCTTAACAAAATAAATTTAATTTATGTTTTAGTATCCAAATTTTATCGACTACGGATCTGTTACTATTTACTGTATATTGAGGGATTTATAAACTTTTATTACATACTAAAATCCTTAAGGCCAGACGCCGAGTCAACGAAATATTGTGAAATATTCTTTAAGTACAATACCATTCTAATATAACATTATTGAACTCTTGAAATAAATAAAATAGAATCAACTTTTTGAATCGAATTCAAATTTGAACGTCATTGTTGTTTTAAATGCTCTATTTTACATCCCTATAATTGGTTTTGATTGAAACAATGAAAACATAATTAAATAAAAACTATTTTAATAAAATTTTATTTGATTTCCGTCAGTTAAATCAATAACCACCCACTAATTATTTACATTATAACGATTTAAATACTAGCGGAATCATTATTAGTGTTTCGGTTAATATGTTTGATTTCATGGACATTTTTAATATTTACATTTCATTAGAGTGAAATGAAATTTGGTTAACATCAAAATATGGGATGCTGATGGGAATTAAGTAAACACGTCGGTGTATTTTATTGAAAAATTAATTCAATGTATGTGTATATTTACATTTAAGCGGTTTATATAAAAACCGCTATTTTGTGCAAACAAAAACATCGAACAAATCAAATGCGTGAGCTGCGTTATCGATTTTAATCAATATGAGTCGAAAACATATTAAATATGCGAAAGGTTAGGCTTAATTTGCAACCAGAGATTTCAAATAACAATCTAGATTGACTGTCTGGAAGTGAAGCTTAATAGGGAATTTTTAAATAGGAAAAATGTACAATAAACAATAAATATACGAGGGTTGTCGTTTATATCATCGTTTCTCAAGCGGGGGGTCGCGACCCTGAGGGGGTCGAGTTTGTTTTTAAAGGGGGTCGCGGTCTGTTGAAAACTACATATAGGTGGGTACAAAAGATTCTTTTATCAAAGGAATGAAAGAAATGAATGTGAGTGAGATAAGATAGTTGTGGTATGTACTAGTGATGAGAGATATTTTACTGTTTCACTGATACGAACAAATCACAGTCAGTCACAGTTCCTATAAGCAAATCTAAAGCGTGACGTGATCACAGACAGCGAAAACGACAATGAATCGAATGAGTGAATCGAAATATTCGAAATCGAACATAATATTGACCTCTTCATCGCTCTCATTCGACGAAAATTCGTCATAAACTATGGAAAAAATTTTCAAACGAAAATATTGAATTTTTTTCGAGTTTTGACGTTTTTTCGGTAAAAAACACTTTTTGGGGGTGGAAAAAGACATTATTGCGATTCCGGCCAAAGCTGAGGTTCTAGGAAAAAAAGTTGAATATAAAAATTGTAGATCTTGGAAAAATCTACAACTTTTCCATCAGTGACTCTTTTACATAACCTCAAAATTAGCTCGAAACACGTAAAAAACTGCATTTTTCGTTTTTTATTTTTTATTTCGTCAAACATTGTTCGATTTCGATGAAAATCTGGTAAAAGGTGGCTTTGATAGTCAAGAACTATGGAAAAAAATTTCAAATAAAAATACTGGAATTTTTTTGAATTTTGACGTTTTTTCGGTAAAAAACACTTTTTGGGGGGTAAAAAAAGACATTATTGCGACTTCCGGCCAAAGTTAGAACCCAAGGAAAAAAAATTGGAAATAAAAGTTGTAGATCTTGGAAAAATCTACAACTTTTTCATTAATGACTTTTTTACATAACCACAAAATTATCTCGAAAAACGCAAAAACCTGCATTTTTGGTTTTTTATTTTTAGTTTCGTCAAAGAATACACAACAACAAGAAGTGAAGCCCGGCGAAAATCCTTTGATGTTTGAGGGGCAAAAATAAATAACCTTGAAGGTGACAGCTAACTTTGGCATACACTGAGAACCATAATAAATGCTTACAGCTTACTCGAATCACACTGAGAAAAAGTATTTCAGCATAAAGTGTGTTTTATCAAATGTATTAATATAGGTATATTTTTCCATCAGTAACTATTTCTGCACTTTTCGTGACATTGTAGACGTGAAATAGATCATTTAAGACAATAATTTCAACCTACATGCAAACTCCATTCTAATTTGGGTCTGTAAAGACCATAAGCAAGAGGCCTAAATGTGATCGCATGACACATGATGACTAATTTAAAACATGGCGTCTGTGAACTCGTTTTTATCCGAAGTTTCGCTTCTTGTTAGTTGGGTATTCTTTGGTTTCGTCAAAAATTGTTCGATTTCGATGAAAATTTGGGAAAAGGTGGCTTTGATAGTCACAAACTATGAAAAAAAATTTCAAATTAATATATTGTTTTTTGAGTTTTTTGAGTTATAACGTTTTTTCGGGTGGTGGAAAAAGACGTTATTTTTCATCAGTGACTTTTTCACATAACCTCAAAATTAGGTCGAAAAAAGCAAAAAACTGCATTTTTCGTTTTTTATTTTTAGTTTCGTTAAAAATTGTTCGATTTCGATGAAAATTTGGGAAAAGGTGGCTTTGATAGTCACAAACTATGGAAAAAAATTTCAAATTACTATATTGGAAGTTTTTCGAGTTATAACGTTTTTTCGAGGGGTTGAAAAAGACATTATTTTTCATCAGTGACTTTTTCACATAACCTCAAAATTAGCTCGAAAAACGCAAAAAACTGCATTTTTCGTTTTTTATTTTTAGTTTCGTCAAAAACTGTTCGATTTCGATGAAAATTTGGGAAAAGGTGGCTTTGATAGTCACAAACCATGGAAAAAACTGTTTGAATGAAAATATTGAAATTTTTTCGAATTTTGACGTTTTTTCGGTAAAAAACACTTTTTTTGGGGGGTGGAAAAAGACATTATTGCGATTTCCGGCCAAGGTTGAGTTCCTAGAAAAGAAAGTTGAATATAAAAGTTGTAGATCTTGGAAAAATCTACAACTTTTTTATTTGTGACTTTTTCACATAACCTCAAAATTAGCTCGAAAAACGCAAAAAACTGCGTTTTTCGTTTTTTATTTTTAGTTTCGTTAAAAAATGTTCGATTTTGATGAAAATTTGGTAAAAGGTAATTTTCATAGTCACAAACCACGAAAAAAAATTTCAATTAAAATATTGGAAATTTTTCGAGTTATAACGTTTTTTCGGTAAAAAACACTTTTTTGGGGGGTGGAAAAAGACATTATTATATATTATCATTTCACAACGTGATTAAAAAATCACGATATCGCTCATCACTAGTACGTACCTACTTGCTTCCCTGGCATATACTACTTCCCTAAAAATGAAGCTCGGCCTCGCTAGGGTTGCCATTTCGATTTTTATTATTATTAATATATTCCCAACAAAACAGTGACGGGGTCGCAAGACTTTTTACTTAACTTTTTGGCTTTTTCGTGGATCGCCACATAAAAATGGTTGAGAAACGATGGTTTATATTTTGCATATAGAGATCGAAAAAGACAGTAGATAACTTTGTAAACACTATCATTTTTCAAAGAATTTTCCAGGAAGAGAAATGCATTATTGCATCCTTTGGAATCAATTCTGGAAGCAGTTAATTCACTCGCTTGTTGGTATATTCAAAATAGCGTTGACGTGGTTCATTCTTAATTTTTGGAAGGGTAAGAAACTCTTTAGTACTTAGATCGGGAAGATAGTCCAACAATTCCATGTTTTCTTGCTTTTTCGAGCTGCGTGGGAACTTGCATTGTCTTGGTGGAGAATCATTCGTCGTTGGTGGTGGATTTATCGAAACTCAGCAGCAAACAAATCGATACGTACCAATCAGCAGTAACAGTTCTTTGATCTTGCAGATGAATTGTTGCTACATGACCCGCTTTTGGGACACCATCTTTTTGGAAACACTTTTGGAGAACGGATAACTTTCGTCGGTTTTGGTTAATCAGGAACACCCAAATAGCCGACAGATGTTTATTATCGGGTTCATAAAATTAAATCCAGGATTCATCACCACTGACTGTATATATTTTTTGAATTTCCTGCGTTAAACCGGCTCAGAGTTTTTTTGACACCAATTGCTTTCAATTCTTACGTCAACAGATGCGGTATCCAACGAGAAACTAATTTTTCTACAGATAATTCCCCGTGTGAAATTTTTTGAATTGTGGTTCTTGGAATGCCCAATCTCACGATATGTGACATATTGATCTTCTTTGATCAGCTTTGACATTTTCATGGGTGACTACCGTTGTTGGTAGACCTGTTCTTGGATCGTCGTTAAGATTAATCCGTCCGTGATCCGTGATGTAGTGCTTCATTGCCGAAAACAGAAACCAACTCAGCAAGGCATTGTTGTTGAGACAACTGTTTTCGAAAATTGCAAAAAATTATTGCGCTTAATTCCATTCCATTTTTCGAGTGACTCCTCAACTTTAAAAATTCAGTTTAGGTACAGATTTAAACGAAATGGTCTGAAACTTTGACGTTAAATTAACTAAACGTGACAGTTACTTTTGACATTCGATATTTGTTGACAGGCGCTAACTATGTTGTTATATGCAACACTCAAAAGGCAACCTTTGTATATTGCATAAAAGCGTCTATAGACGGGGAAATGGGACTAATCCTTTTATCTGATCATACTGTAAATATAGTTAAAGTACGACCAAAGATCTGAGAAGGTCGTAAATCATTATAAGCCGACGACCCTTATTATTACCTGTTGTTCGAAATATAGATGAGCAATAAAAGTGAGTGTCCATTAAAAGATTCACAGGTTCGGATTAAAATGTCTTATGAAATAGTTTGGCATTTTAATAATAGTAGGCTCTCTATTATTTTTGGCTTTAGTTGACAATTGTGTATTTAAATTTAAATGATAATAAAAATCTCTTAAGGTTGATTTTTCCTAATAATTATCTTAACCCAATATCATTATACCTACCTATGAAACAAAATTTAATGGCTAGGGGAGGTACAACCCTGCATAGATTCGACCGCCTGCTGATAACTAATTTATGACCTTCTTATATCTCTGGTCGTACTTTACAAAACGTAGGTAGTGTTTTATTATTTCAGTTTTAAACTGGCAGTGGTTTTCAAATTTATGACTTTGATGGATCAAATACTCGGGAGTCTACAGTTTATAGACAACACGCGATTTTTTATAGTTTTAAAGGAATAGTTTCAAAGTTATTAAAGATGATAAAATGAAAATTTAGCTCTATTTAATTATAAACTGAATTCATCCTCATTATAACTCTAGTTTATAGCTCTTCCATCTATTGAGATAGTATATAAACGTAGCAGAAAACTGGTTTTTTAGTAGCCGATCAGCTCCGACTGCTACGTTCTACATCTCCCTCTAAATTTTCCTTCTCGTATTCCTTACACCTTTTAATGTGTCGAAAGCACGCTATATTAAATATAATTGAATCTGGAAGTTCTCCAAACTTCTCTTCGTTATTATTGTATAAATTGACATGGAATTTCTTATTTTTTTTAGAAAAGTTTTCGACATCAACTTTTAGCATAACTAGCACATCAATCAAATTACCGATAACAAAAGTTTTCAACTCAGAACTGAAATTGTTTGGAAACCTTCGGAATCGCGTTGATTTTAAAATTTCGTTTGGGAGAAACATGTGCAAATTAGTTTATAAATAAATTCGTTTGGATGTAACTAATGTTAGTAGCTGGATGTGAAAGCTTTCGCGTTGGTTTATCTTATAATAACCGTCGAAATGGAAATGTGGGCGATATTATTTAATTTCAGTTAAAATACTATCGAACAGCTTCATACTACACGCAGAAAACTCAATTACTCGGATTACATAGGTTCATTTAGAGTACCAAACTAAGTATTTAAAAAAATTCTGCCTCTGGAGACCTGGCATACCGAGCAGTCTTTGAAGTACAACAGTGATTCATTCTGAGCTATAGAATATATTTTCTTATTTTCCTTTGGTCCTTTAACCCGTATGTGTCAAAAATTATTCATTAGGCAATCCAGCGACATGTCAAATAAAATTCAATGTGGCGTCCTAGGGCAAACAAAAATATGGTTTTGGTCTTTTGGTATACACAAGAGGCAATTGATAAATAGCGTTGCTCAGTCAGCTTAAGCAATTTTTTAATCAACCGTACTGTGTTCATCGTCTTGATAATTGTTTGTAAAATTTACTTAACAATATCAAAATTGATTTTCAATAGCCTCATTAGTTGTATTTTTCTTTTAAACCGTTTTTTCAATTTTCTAAATAACGTCAACCGGCAAGATTGATGATTGTGCTCGGCTTTGAAAATAACTAAGAAAAAAAACTTTTCTTCCTCCAGACCTTTTTCTCGATAATCTCGCTTCGAATCCCTTAGGTAGGGGAAACCGAAAACAAACGTCATGAAAGTATAACGCCCTTCCCCAAAACACTCTAATGTGCCAAGTTCCTTTTTGTACTTTGCAGATTAAAAACGATGTTTAGCCTACAGTTTTACGCACTCTACTGTCGCTTGTATTCTTTAAAATTAAGGAAGTTTTGGTCTTTGGAGATTGAAATGTATATAAAGAGATGGTTTTAAAAAATGTTAGATCGAAGAAAATTACAAGAATCGTCTTCGAACTAATTGAATTATATCGATGAGAAATTTTCGAGTTACTTATGCTGAAATGAAAAATAATAAATACAAAGCTACTGATATCAATTTCATGTGTATCAATGGAAAAAGTAATCACACTAAAAATACGCATCGCTGATACCCAAGCAATGTATTGGTTCCTAAGGACATTCTCAGAGGCTAGTAGTTCCTTTTGTCCTTTTCTGTGGACCCATGCACTCCGCTAGTATGTAAATGGAGATTTATTTTTCCATTCCAGATTCCTCATTCTTCCTTCTCCACCATGTTCGAGGTTGAGACACCATTAGAAACTCTGCAGTCTTATTCTGCTTATTACACTTTTTTGATATTGACAACGTTCCGATTTTCCCCTATCTCCAGGTTACCCTTTCTTCTAATATTTATTATATTGGTGTCACAGGATAATTATTAATAATAATACTGATAGAAAATACTAAACTAAATATCACTTTGTTCCTAAGAGACCTAAGAAATCTCTCGAAACGGAATAAATCCTTCGGGTTGGCACCACTGGCATATATTACCCGGAGAAGAAGGCTTCATTATTTGTGTCTCGCTCAGATTACACTAACATTCCAGAGATTCCATATTCTTCCTGCTCCAATAGTTTAAGCTTTTTGAGGTTAGGATACCAGCAAAAACTCTGTTTAATACAGTTTTTTGATCTTTCCAATGTTCCGATTTTCCCGTTTTTTCGGATTTATCTATTTCTTCCAATATTTTATTGGCGTCTCTTTACTAGCTCACATTCCAGTTCGTTTTCATATATTCCATAACATTTGTGGCACATGATAATTATCAATAATCACCAAAAAATACTGAATTAAATATACTTTTGTCTCTAAGAAAACTAAGAAATCCCTCGAATCGGGATAAATCCTTCAAGGTGGCGCCACTGGCATATATTACCCGGAGAAGAAGGCTTCATTATTTGTGTCTCGCTCAGATTACACTAACATTCCATATATTCCATATTCTTCCTGCTCCAATAGTTTAAGCTTTTTGAGGTTAGGATACCAGCAAAAACTCTGTTTAATACATTTTTTCGATCTTTCCATTGTTCCGATTTTCCCGTTTTCCTGGATTTCCCTATCTCTTCCAATATTTTATTGGCGTCTCTTTACTAGCTCATATTCCAGTTCGTTTTCATCTATTCCATAGCATTTGTGGTACATGATAATTATCAAAAATCACCAGAAAATACTAAATTAAATATACTTGTGTCTCTAAGAAAACTAAGAAATCCCTCGAATCGGGATAAATCCTTCAAGGTGGCACCACTGGCATATATTACCCGGAGAAGAAGGCTTCATTATTTGTGTCTCGCTAAGATTACACTAACATTCCAGAGATTCCATATTCTTCCTGCTCCAATAGTTTAAGCTTTTTGAGGTTAGGATACCAGCAAAAACTCTGTTTAATACATTTTTTTGATCTTTCCAATGTTCCGATTTTCCCGTTTTTCCGGATTTATCTATTTCTTCCAATATTTTATTGGCGTCTCTTTACTAGCTCATATCCCAGTTCGTTTTCATCTATTCCATAGCATTTGTGGCACATGATAATTATCAATAATCACCAGAAAATACTAAATTAAATATACCTTTGTCTCTAAGAAACCTAAGAAATTCCCTTGAATCGGGATAAATCCTTCGGGTTGGCACCACTGGCATGTATTACTCGGAGAAGAAGGCTTCATTATTTGTGTCTCGCTCAGATTACACTAACATTCCAGAGATTCCATATTCTTCCTGCTCCAATAGTTTAAGCTTTTTGAGGTTAGGATACCAGCAAAAACTCTGTTTAATACAGTTTTTTGAACTTTCCAACGTTCCGATTTTCCGGTTTTTCCGGATTTCCCTATTTCTTCCAATATTATATTGGTGTCTCTTTGCTAGCTCATCTTCTATTTCGATTCCTTCTATTCCATAGCATTTGTAGTACATGAATGATAATTATTAATAATCGCCAGAAAATACTTAATTAAATATCCCTTTGTTCCTAAGATACCTAAGAAATCTCAAGAATCGGAATAAATCCTTCAGATTGGCACCACTGGCATAATATTACTTGGAAAAGAAGGATTCATCATTTGTGTCTCGCTCAGATTATACTCTCATTCCAGAGATTCCATATTCATCCTGCTCCAATAGTTTAAGCTTTTTGAGTAAAATCTCTACAGTCTTACTCCGATTAATAATTTTTTTTGATTTTTCCAACGTTCCGACTTTCCCGTTTTTCCGGATTTCCCTATTTCTTCCAATATTTTATTGGTGTCTCTTTGCTAGCTTATCTACTATTTCGTTTCCTCCTATTTCATAGTATTTGTGGAACATGATAATTATTAATAATCACCAAAAAATACTAAATTAAATATAGGTACCTTTGTCTCAAGAAATCCCACGAATCAGGATAAATTCTTCGGACTGGAACCGCCGGTATAATATTACTTGGAGAAGAAGGCTTCATTATTTGTGTCTCGCTCAGAATACACTCACATTCCAGAGAGTCCATACTCTTTCTTCTCCAATAGTTTGAGCTTTTTGAGGTTAGGATACCAGCAAAAACTCTGTTTAATACATTTTTTTCATCTTTCCAACGTTCCGATTTACCCGTTTTTCCGGATTTTCCTATATCTTCCAATATTATATTGGTGTATCTTTGCTAGCTCATCTTCAATTTCGATTCCTTCTATTCCATAGCATTTGTGATACATGATAAGATAATTATTAATAATCACCAGAAAATACTTGATTAAATATCCCTTTGTTCCTGAGAAACCTAAGAAATCTCAGGCATCCGGATAAATCTTTCGGGCTGGCACCACTGGCATATATTACTATGAGAAAAAGTTTTCATTATTTGTGTCTCGCTCAGATTACACTTACATTCCAGAGATTCCACATTCTTCCTTCTCCACCAGGTTGAGCTTTTTGAGGTTAAGACACCAGTAAAAACTATGCAGTCTTACTTTGTTTAATACATTTTTTTATCTTTCCAACGTTCCGATTTACCCGTTTTTCCGGCTTTCCCTATTTCTTCCAATATTATATTGGTGTCTCTTTGCTAGCTCATCTACTATTTCGTTTCTTCCTATTCCATATTATTTGTGGCACATGATAATTATTAATAATCTCCAAAAAATAATCAATTAAATATACCTTTGCCCAAGAAATCCCACGAATCGGGATAAATCTTTCGGGCTGGAACCGCCGGCATAATATTACTTGGAGAAGAAGGCTCCATTATATGAGTCTCGCTCAGATTACACTGCCTCGGCAGTAAATTTCTAAGCTCAACAGATGATAAGCGCCTTCTATTCCCAGTAATATAATAAACTATAGAAGGTATAGTATATATATATATATATAAAGTTATAGTAGATATTTGCCGAATAATAATGTACAAGGACAGGAATATTGGGGAAGCGGCAAAATTGTAAAATGAGTACTCTTTACACTATTTTCCAAGCTTTCGGAATATCTTTATTTCCATTCTCAAGGACAGCATTCGAGATTGTATTGCAAGTTGTTTCAAATGGTAAATACATCTAATAATAATAATTTTGATTTGAATTTTTTTAAAAGTAAATGTCAAAATGATGTCAAACAAAATCGTTTGCTTATAGAAAAAGAAATAGTATATAATTATAACTAACTTATATCTAAAAATATCAAGATTGGTTGGGTTCGTCTTCTTTTTTTTAATTTGTTTGATGTTATTTTAACCTCAAATGTTTGAAATAGACGAATTTGAAATTTGATGACACTCATGCTCCCCATCAACAGCCAAAAGGTAGTAATAAATATCACTCAAATTTTTATGATCACTCTTTCTATTGATGATATTTTGTTCTTGAGATATGTGAGCCATTTCCAAGAAAAGTCTTTTTTTGGTATTTGATTGTATATCTAAAATACTGACAGAATCAAAATCCATAATATGGTCTTTATCAATTATATGTTTGGCCAAAGCACATCTATCGGGATATAATCTGGAATCACTTTTATGGAGAGAAATTCGGTTTTTTAATTTTTGGCTAGTGTGACCAATATATTTATCCTCGCAATTTCTACAAGGGATACAGTATACTACATTTGAAAGATTAAGAATATCAGTTTTATCTTTAACTCTTGTATAAATTGATTTGATCGTTAAACATGTTTTATTTGCAATTTTTATGTTAGTAAGTGGTTTGAAAGTTCTAATTAATGTTGGTGTAATTTCTCTAATGTATGGCAAAGAAATACAGTAATAGGGAATTTCAGCATGTTCTGAAATAATGTCCAAATTTGGAGAGTTATTATAAAATATGTTTTTTATCAACTTGTTTGGATATCCATTATCTAAAAATAATTGATGAAGGATTTTTAAGTTTTTTTCATGAAATACACGATCTGAAATATTAATTATTCTATTTTTCATTTGCCTTATCAAATTAATTTTCATAGAATACTTATGATATGACCAAAAGTTCATGAATCTTCCAGAACTCATTGGTTTCCTATACCAATCAATAGATAAAGTGTTATTAGAATTTCTTATCATTCTAGTATCTAAAAAAGGTATACTTTGTAATTCGTCTTCCTTCTCTATTGTAAACTGAATGTGTTGATCATAGTTGTTAAATATGGAAAGAACTTCATCTACTTTATTATCTGGTAAAGCTAGAATAATATCGTCAACATACTTTTTTATGAAGATTAAATTGAAAGGCAATATTTGTATAACTGAGTCTAACAAATTATCCATAACGTAACATGCTATAATTATAATTTCAAATTCGTCTATTTCAAACATTTGAGGTTAAAATAACATCAAACAAATTAAAAAAAAGAAGACGAACCTAACCAATCTTGATATTTTTAGATATAAGTTAGTTATAATTATATACTATTTCTTTTTCTATAAGCAAACGATTTTGTTTGACATCATTTTGACATTTACTTTTAAAAAAATTCAAATTAAAATTATTATTATTAGATGTATTTACCATTTGAAACAACTTGTAATACAATCTCGAATGCTGTCCTTGAGAATGGAAATAAAGATATTCCGAAAGCTTGGAAAATAGTGTAAAGAGTACTCATTTTACAATTTTGCCGCTTCCCCAATATTCCTGTCCTTGTATATATATATATATATATATATATATATATACAATAAAAAGTTAAAAATCTTGAGAATGGAGTGTTGTATCAAGTTCAACAAAGAGTACCTTTTATTTAGGAAATTCAATAAAGAATTGCAGACAAAAGTCTTCAGCTCTAAATACAGGGTGTTTCAAAAATATGGTACATGAAAAGTTTACGAACCCCTCGTACCACGCGTATTTTCTCTGCATCCTTTCACAGCCTGTATCTCACAAACTAAGAAGGTTAGAGAAAAGTTTTATTAGGGTATTTTGAATATTTTTCAACGATCTATCATGCCTCTAATTTACGGTAAACCCTGTATATATATATATATATTATTTGAAAAGTGTTTTCTGCATATAAGTAAACTTGAGTACGTCTATGATTTTCTGTAATTCGTACCATTGAAATAGGTAATACGCAATAAGTAGCTTCATTAAAACGAAAACACTTCCGAGCGTCTAAGTAAAACATAAATCATACTGCGACAGTTGGGAGAGACTTAAATACATGTATAAATAGACAGACAGGCCCACAGCTCCAAGCCATCTATTCAATTTGCTAGAATTCCGGAGAAATTCTGCAAGTTTACTTTGAAACTTTTCGCCGAAATTATACAAAGTTATCTTTGAGTACAGCAAGGGGATTCAATTTGTTGGAACCACTCTATACATAAAGTGCGGAATAAATTCATTACTTCGGTTACTGTACCTACATGTTTATGAAAAATCCCGAAACACATCAAATTTAAATTATAAATTGACATTATTCAACGTGAAAATGCGCCCTACCACCAACACCCTTCGAATGTCAGGTACAGCCCCCAATTTTTTAAATGGGAGGTATAGGCTTGTGATATATCGTTTGAAAGATCTCTTCATTATGAAAAAAAAGTTATCATTTTCAAGTTTATTGCAACAATTAAGATAGAATAAAATAAAATTATGTGGTTACCGAAATTCGTGTTTCGGGATTTTTTATAAATATGTACAGTAACCTAAATAATGTATTTATTCCGATTGGCTTTCACACACTGTACATTAGGTAAATTTGTCTGCAAATTACGGGGTGACTTATGAACATACTTATACCTCGTATTGGAAGGCCAGCCGGGCTAATCGACCCCCTTGTAATCTAATCCAAATGAATGAGAAAATCTATTAAAATTTTCTTTTGCTTGCTGTATACTTGCTTAAAAATAAAGTAGTTGTCGATGTAATGCTAAAAAATCTAAAGTCGACACCATCTCTAACTTAACTTCCTTCCGATTTTATTTTAATCAACAAAGTTAGGATTGCAGCGAATTTAATTATTCAATAAGGATTTAAGAATGAAGCTTTTCTTTTTCGTTTTGACTTGTCTATCTCTCTTTCTGAGTGGTTTCCATAATCCTATAATGTATGCGACCCTCAGAGAGCACTTATTGATATTGACAAATGTCGTTGCCTTGGAAACGGGTAATAGACTGGCGAAGTTAGCACAAACAACTTATTTCCACTGGGAATTGTCAACAGAAGACTTCATCTCATAACTCAATTTTTATTCGAGCGGTTATCATCCCAACAGCAACCTGATGAGTGCGATGCCCCTCCAAGGGCTAGAATTCTATGAAATATTTCGTCTCAGAAAAGAGAAAAATTTACTCTGTGCAGTATTTTAAAAAGTTATACGAAACATAAAAGGCTTTCTTGATAACTATTTGAGTTTTATGTGGGCCGAGAAAAAGATGCAAAATGAAAAAAAAATTAAATTAGTCTCCTAACCGAAAAGTACGCGTTTTATTCATATTAACAATAACAATGAATACTTTAGAAACCACAGTACACTAAACTATTGAAAAAATTAAAACAAAACCAACTGTAAATTATTGTACATATTTGTAAATTCTCAAACTAAACCGTAGTTTCATTTTTCTATCAAAAATGGTCAATAATTTTGAAAAATGGTCAAAAATTTTGAAGTATTGTCAAACATGGTCAATTATTGTCAAATATGGTCAATTATTGTCAAAAATTGTCAAAAACTGTCAAAAATTGTCAATTATTGTCAAATTTTTGAAAAATGGTCAAAAATTTTCAAAATTTTTCAAAAATTGTCAAAAATGGTCAAAGATTTTCAAGAATTGTCAAAAATGGTCAATAATTGTCAATAATGGTCAATAATTGTCAAAAATGGTCGATAATTGTCAAATAATTTTGAGAAATGGTCAAACATTTTCAAAAATGGTCAATAATTGTCAAAAAACTATCAAAAACTGTCAAAAATGGACAATTATTGTCAAAAATTGTAAACATTTTGAAAAATGGTCGATAATTGTCAAAAACTATTAAAAATGGTCAATAATTTCGAAAAATGGTCAAAAATTGTCAAAAATGGCCAATAATTGTCAAAAACTATCAAAAATGGTCAAAAACTGACAAAAATGGACAATTATTGTTAAAAATTGTCAGCATTTTGAAAAATAGATGATAATTGTCAAAATTTTGGAAAATGGTCAATAATTGTCAATAATTGTCAAAAATGGTCAAAAATTTGGAAAAATGGTCCATAATTGTCAACAATTGTCAATTATTATTAAAAATGGTCAATAATTTTGAAAAATGGTCAAAAACTATTAAAAATGCTTAAAAATTAAAAATCGATTTAAACACGCAATTTATAAAATGGATTTACTAAAAATCGATTAATATTACTATAAAAATCGATAACCAAAAATCGATTATAAGAAAATAATAATTGATTTATATAAAAATCGATTATTTTTTAACATCCCTAGTCAGTAGATCTTTTTAAGGTTAATCTTGATGAATAGCGAAAATGACGATTATTCCAGCACTCCTATTATAACCTAAGATAATATAAAAAACTGTTTTAATAATTAAAAGGGCGACTGTAGAAAAAGTTATGTGTGTTTTTCGAGCGTAAAGTAAAATGGTTTCTCAAGCGGCAATCTGTTACTTTACGCTCTAAATACACAAATAACTATTTCACAGATGTTTGTCGTGAATAGCTGTTTCTGGAATTCTGGACCTCACCAACAAAGAGGTACTTCTATATAGTTGATTGATTGATTGACGACGAGATTCTTGTCACATAAAAGATGAACATGTGTCGAAAGCGACACGAGTTGAAAAGAAACGATTCGTTTATTAAAATATTATAAAAACCTTTGTTAAATACAGTGTATTTATTTTGTTAGGAACTATCACTATGACCACTGCCAAAAATTTCACACAATAATGTTGCGAGTATGACCAAAAAAAAACACCACTTAACAAGAAGCGAAGCATCCGAATATTTTTTGTATGCGCATGTCTGAAAATCGCAATATTTATAATAAGATACTTGTCATACTTCACCTGGTCGTCTGACAACCAACTTGTTTACAGAAAGTATTTTTATGTATAATTTTTACTTTGTCTCTTGTTTCGAAAAATATTACTTGTGGAAAGTAAAGTGTTTACTGATAATTAATTGAAGCTATTGGAAGAATAACTTGTGTTATTGTTCGGGGATGTCACTCAGGAACAGGAGAAGGTCTATCTATGTTTGGATTTCCGAAAGACCCTGATAGGTAAGCGTTTCAGTTATTCTTTAAAATGTAGACATTTATATTGATATTGATATTACACTGAATAGATATTTCATGACGTGAGCAGTTTTTGTGATAGGTTAATAATTGTTTTGTTGACTTATTCTATCTAACAATATACATATTATATTAGCAAAGAATACACCAGCAAATATTATTTGTTTATTCTTTGATATTAGCATATGCCTTACTTATTGTCTTAACGTATAAATGTTTTAGATCCCAGGCTTGTAATCGTGAAGATGTATCTGGAAAGACGACAGTTCAACTTCAAAAAAATTACAAGTTGTGTGAACTTTATTTTGAAGATAAATTTATCACCAAATGGGGAAGCTCTAAGAGATTGTTCGAGTTAGCTGTACCTACCTACGAAATTTCTAGGACTAAAACGATACAGTCATGTTTCGATAAATGATCCCCCAAGAAAGATAATTGTTCACTCTGGTAAATATTAAGTTCGATTATTTATTAGAATCAGTCTTTAATTGTTGTTCGCATTTATAATAAGCTTACTTCGTGGCAGTATCAACTCTTACTCTGTTATACAGATTGCGAAAATCCCTTTCTTACGCTGCGACTTATACAAGTACGACAAGGAAAATATGAGCAAAACTACGAGAAGGAGTGAGAAGACTTATTAGCCCAGCGATCAGTCCCCTCCACCAAAACAGTTGGGCGTGTATTCAGTCCCCTCCTATTTATTTTAACTGTTGTGTTGCCACATGTACTTATCTGTAATAATTATTCCTAATTTTTGTCTATCGTTGTTTTAAAATTTTCAACGGCATTTCAAGCGGCAACAATGTTAAATACCAATAATTGTTAAATCGAAAGCAGATTATAATTTGTCCAAATTTTTTCTTGAACTCCATTATTTTATTCTTATTTGTGTTGATCTCACTTATTTTTCAAAAGTCAATATTACCAATCTCGATTTTCTCCCACTAAATACACCGTTATCCGGTGTTAAAAGTCAAAAGCAAAATAAGTTATTTATTACTTAGAAAGTACCAAACATTCTAAACTGGCAACGCTGCAGCAGAGACTGACTCCCCACTCTGTGAGTAGGTTCACTGTGTGCAGTAGTTTCCCTACATGGAAGGAGTGAGATTGTTAAAGAAATAAAAAAATACACTCGTTATTACGTAACCTGTACATCTTAAAATTCATTTTTGTCAACTTGATCGTTTCTGACCAAGCTGACAATTAATTTCTAACTACAATAGGATATTATTTCAGCCATTGTAACTTGAAAATAAAACATTTAATCTTGAGATAAAAATAATAAAGTAATTGGGTATAAAAAACTAAAGATCGATTCCATTAATAAATTGAATTGAAAAAATAAAATAAGTAGGTACTTATTCTAAACATAAAATATGAACTTCTTGAAAACATTAAACTAAAAATCCGTTCTAAAGGTAAACATAATTTTACTGAATTAAGTGCTCAAATAAACCACCTTGCTGTGCCAGGCAATAACCAAATCTGCCATAAAGATTTGATCTCATATCTCTAAGATTATTTGGCGTAATGCTGGCACAAACGTGCTGTATTTTCACCCTCAATTCATTTAAATTATTAGCTCTTTCAAATTCATGTTGATAAATGCTACTTTTCAAAAATTCCCAAAGAAAAAAATCATTTGGAGCTAGTTCAGGTGATCTTGGAGGCCATTTAATTGTACCATTAGTAATAAATCTGTCGGGGAATGTAAACCTAAAAAATTTCATTACTATCCTTGAATTATGGACTGGACAACCATCTTGTTGAAACCAAATTCTGTTGAGGTCAACATCGGGTATGAGGAGAACTGCAGGAATTACATGATTTTGTAATAACTTTATATATTTGGCGGAATTTAAGTTCCCTTCAATAAAAAAGGACCTATAAAGTGGTCACCTAAAATACCCGTCCAAACATTTAGCTCCTGCGGATACTGTGTTCGGGTTGGAATGCTTAAGATGTTTATTTTCCTGAGACCAATATCTTGTGACGGATGGATTGTGTTTTTGATGTAATGAAAAGGTTGACTCATCCGTAAAGAAAATATTTTTTAAAAAGTTCTCGTAAGCATTTTGGCGTTCCATCATTTCTTCACAGAAATCCATTCGTCTGATATTGTCCTTGGGAAAAATTTCCTATGTTGTCTGAACCCTGTAACAATGGTACCCGTTCCGTTTTGAAATATTCTGTACAGTTCACTTATCCATGTTGACCTCTTCAGCAATTCGTCTTGAAGAACATGGTTGTCCTGTTTCAACCGCTAAACAAACATTCAATTCTCTAGTTTGCCTTTCGTCGTTTATCGGACGTTCGATTGGATCTTCCGGCGCTTGACATTTTCTACAGTATGAAACACATTCATATTTCTCGAAATTATTAATTATGTTCAAAATTGTTGTTCGTGAAGGAATTGGGCGATTTTCAAATGCCACAATAAACAAATTAACTATTGCATTAGCCGAATTACCTCCAAAATACCATTTTATAATTTGCACTTTTTCGCAGGTTTCGTATTTTAATGTGGTCATTGTAAAATGTTTTATTTTCAAATACAACGGCATGCGCTAACAACCAAGGTCTGTAGCGAAAAGATCACATACGTTTAAATGTGAGTTCTCTATGTAAAGGACACTGTTGCCGGATGAAGGTGTTAATTTTACCTAATAGTGTATGAGCTCGAAAAAACGTTAACGATAACGTGACAAAAATATCATTTCTACAAATTAATCTGAGCTTCTGGCAACAGCGGTTGAACTAGTGGGGCGATGAACACACGCCCAACTGTTTTGGTAGAGGGGTCGCAGCGCAAGAAAGGGATTTTCGCAATCTGTATATCAGTTACAACAATGAATAACATTATAATTGCAGATAACATACCATTACCTGAACCAGGACATTCCTCATGTCGAGCAGAACATTTCCCTAACTGTCAAGCTTTGCCATTATTGGGTAAATATTTTAATTGTTCAGATACCTGCTAGGTAATGCATAAAAACGTATAGTTTCTTATAAAATCCATATGATTTTTGTTTACAATGATACTCATTGGAAGTTCACTATATATATTTTTTAGATGATGAATTTGTTCAAATGGAAGTTGGTACTGAAGATGTCAAGTCTGGTGTAGCTGTGCCTTTGCCATCTGCTTCAATTTCAACCCAAACCCCCCGTAAGCAAAAGTTGCGTTTGCAAATTAACACATTGAAGAAAAACTATAAGAAAGACAAACAATCAAGATTAGTTGTTTCTTTTTAGTTCAACGGTCACTGTTTTTGAAAAATATTTTTCAAAACTTTATTGTGAAGCCTTTGAATAATATATTTATTCTTCGATATCTACAAATAAGAATTGTTATTATTACATTTGTTTTAATATCTTTCCTACCCGACTTACTGCTTCTTTAATACATATTTCCATATAATTATTTGCAGAAATTAAAAATAATTAGAGTTAACAACATAGCTCGTTTTTTAGTGTTGATATGTACTTAAAAACTGAAACACTGCTTGATTTTACGAATTAAAAGTGTCCTGCTGAATTCTGTATATGAATATAATAGGTGTGTGTTAAATTTACTGCTCAACTTGAAATAAATATAATACGTGGTGGGCGCAGATTTGACTGTCAAGTAATATTCACTCAAAACAAACAATTTGTAGTAGTCTTGTATATGCCATACAAAAAATAATTGAAGCACTGAATGCTTAAATTACGAGGTTTTTTTTCTGCGAGTAACTACGAATTATATCGCCAATATTTAAAAATTTGATCTTTTTTTTCAGTGTACTAAGTTATCTGTCAACGTCGGTCTCTCAAGGTCATAAATTTTGGTTACCAAAACATCAAACAAAATGCGTCGGGCTTCGCTTCTTGTTAGTTGGTGTATTCTGTGGTATTACCTTCGGCATTCGGAAAATAATTATTGTCGTTTACCCTACTTTATGGAGGGTAGAAGGAAGGAGCACCATCTCAATGTATTAAAAAGTGTCCATCGAAAGGAAGCAAATTAAGATGGCGCCATAGTAGCAAGTGGAAGGATTTTAAAAACTGCGCCATGAATTATTAGAGTAAGATACAAACTTAAAAAAGGAAATACTACGTAAATAATTGAGATTTTAAATACTGCATATTTTTCAACTACACAAGTCACGAAAAATACTAAATTGTTCAACCCAGCACACTTCACTCGGTTTATAACCCTAAATTCACATCATTTCCATTAGCTACACGAGCGCCATTTCGATGAATCTTCGAATTATAATTTGCTGTTTACAGGTGGACACTTTTTCAAGTTATCCCCCATACAAGATGGTGCTCCTTCCTTCTACCCTCCATACCCTACTTGTACATATACTTATGTATTAGCGATGCTCGATGCCACGGTAGATTATTTCAAAAATCCCTTGTGATATTTGCAAACCAAATTGTTTTGTAAAATTTAGTTAAATTTTTTTGCCATTTGAAAAATCGATATGGTTTGCATGAATTAATATGAAATTATGATTACCTGTTTATGCGACGTGAAACAACATACTACATAGATATTGATTTTAAATTTTCGTTAATCAACGTTGGCTCGTTAATTAAAACTTTGTAATTTCAGTTGTTTACAAAAATTTTTATGTAGCTCGTCAAATCAAATTGATTTTATAAAAAAAGGTGGAAAGTATCTCCGCAAAAATATAATTCCAAAATTGGTTAAACACCTTCGAGCAACAAATCTATCACAAGAGTAACAGCAAAATCTGCACAACCAGAGAATGTCCACAAGGAGCATCCCCGTTAATGTGTGGCTTGAATCTCCCGCCAATAATATGCCGATGACGTTGTGACTAAACTATATGAATAGCTGGTGTAGGCAGGTGGGACTAAACACCAACCTCACCAAAACCATCTTAATAAGAAAAGGCATGACGGTAAAAAAATTTGGCATGATGAATGAGTATAACTTTTTGAAGAAATTAAATACAAAATTCAGTAACAAAAAGGAATGGGATCCTAACACCATAGTAAATAGGCTATGTGAGTTCTTGACCATGGCGAAGGCGCTAACATGGGAATCTCCATAAGGAAATCGCGAAAAAAGCTAAGGTCAAAAATAGCAAAAATGGTTCCCTTCAAGGTCACGCGTCTGCTTCCATTCTAAGACGTTTTCTGAAGCGTTTTGAGGCATTCCGAGACGTTCTGAGACGTTTTCTGCGTTTTGAGACACACTTGCCACCTGTCAAATGGCAATTTCGGTTCACCTCAAAGACTCGCCAAATTTGGACCAAATTCCTCAAATTGACCCACGCGTGACGTTCTGAGACGTTTTCTGAAGCGTTTTGAGACGTGAACGTCTCAGAACACTTCAGAACGTCTCAAAACGTGTCACTCCACTTCAGAACGTCCCAAATTTGGGGAGTCTTGGAGGTGAACCGAAATTGCCATTTGACAGGTGGCAAGTGTGTCTCAAAACGCAGAAAACGTCTCAGAACGTCTCGGAATGCCTCAAAACGCTTCAGAAAACGTCTTAGAATGGAACCTTGAAGGGAACCGTTTTTGCTATTTTTGACCTCAGCTTTTTTCGCGATTTCCTTATGGAGATTCCCATGTTAGCACCTTCGCCATGGTCCAGAACTCACATAGCCTATTTACTAACCATTACCAGACTTGGAAAGAATGCCAAAAAAGGAGGAACTGAAACACCAGTTTGGAGACCGAAACCCTTTGGTGGTATCAGCATCAATATAATATTAAAGAAATAGGCAACACCAGAAGAAAGAGGAGATCTGGCCATTGGAAAGATCTAGTTGAGCTAAAACAATTAATTAAATTTACTGTTTGGGCTCTTACTTTGTGGAATCTACTCATATATTACTTTTTTAAATCAAACTAACTGTTTATAATTAATTCCACTATTTATATTTGCTAGCTTGGCTTTGGTATCTAAACAGCTCAGCTTGGCTTTGGTACATATGTGTTAGTTTGACTTTGGTATCTACATAGTTCAGTTTGGCTTTGATATATATGTGCTAGTTTGGTTTTGGTTCCTATATAGGTCAGCTTGGCTTTGGCATATATGAACTAGCTAGGCTTTGGTATCTATATAGGTCAGCTTGACTTTGGCATATATGTGCTAGATTATCGTTATCATTAAATAGTGGAATTAATTATAAACAGTTAGTTTGATTTAAAAAAGGAATAAAACAATTAAACATACTCCTGGGAAACTACAATATTGAGAGAAACACCAACTACCAAAGCCAGAGTAAGACTTTACTATGAGATTTGTCAGGTGTTCTGACAGGACACTTCCGCCTGAATGGGCACCTAAAGAAGTTCAAACTGGTAGAGCCAGAAAAATGTAGATTCTGTGGATTGGAAGAAGAAACCTCCACCATCATATAATTGCGGAATGCCCAGCACTACAGAATGCTAGGTCACAACACCTGGATAGAAGAGGGATACTTACCTAAACTGAAGCCTGTGGATATCCAAAGATTCCTCCAGGAAAAAGGATTAAAGGAACTTCTAGTCTCTGAGACTTTCCTCAGGAGCTGAGCAGAAGAAATGAGCACAACAGATCTTTTAGGTCTCACTGCTACTGCTGTTAATGTATTTGAATGATGCTTTAAAAGAGTAAATAATCGAAATAGAATAAAAATTTCTTCTGGTCTACGACTAAAATGGATTTTACCACCCTTAACAACTTGCACGGATCTGTGAAAACAATTTCTCGAATCAATCACATGCATTCCATATATGGAATTTCTTTCAACCAACAAAGCAAGAAAAGAGAAAATATAGAATCGAATGCAATTCAATAACAATTCCCGAGATTTCGGATTCGGAACAGCTTCCCCGCTAATGACTACGGCTACCAGGCAATAAAACACCAGCTACGTCACTTCCTGACTGGAATTACGACATCTGTACGAATCGAGCAGTGGTGTCACTAAATAAATACGGAAATACGGAAGTTAGTTTGAGTGTATAAAGAAAATGTGTGCTCCTAACGAAATATATTAATAGACATGGTGTCCGTATTTTGTCGAGAAAAAGCGAAATTTCCGGCAGAAGTTACACGATACGGAAAAGTGGGCTGGAGTTACAAACAAACTCGTGATAAGTATGGGAAACCACTACAAGAATAACATCAGAATTATATCTACATTCTGATT
The DNA here is from genome assembly GCA_947563755.1 of Lochmaea crataegi. Taxonomy (NCBI): domain Eukaryota; kingdom Metazoa; phylum Arthropoda; class Insecta; order Coleoptera; family Chrysomelidae; genus Lochmaea; species Lochmaea crataegi. The sequence goes on along the minus strand of OX387434.1, from coordinate 15,874,922 downwards.
AAATGTTCTCTACAAATTTTTCTGCATTTAGTTTTTACTGTTAAGTTCTTTCGTTTTGAACATGATGCCCCTTGTAGTGTGGTGTATAATTCGGCAAACCCTGATGACTAACAAATGATAAACCACACCGATTGGCTGGATAACAAAGAAATGCGAATCGAGAGGCATTCGAGGTTACGCAGAAAACCGGTGAGCGTTAAATAATGTTTATAGTAGCTTTATTCTGGACAGTCCGTAAACCAATCTGGAACACACGGGGCAAGAGAACGACAAGTGACAGAAAGACGATTTATAGGTGTCGACCCTTTCCTGTGCTCCTATGCAAAAGGAAATCGAGTATAGTCAATCCACTGTATCGGAAATAGAAAAAAAATTTAGAGAATTTGGTAACGTGAGAGATAATTATAAAGGTCGTTCTGCAATTGGTGGTGACGAGCAGTTGGATTTGCTCTTAACTGTTCAAGAAAATCTAAACGACCTCACTGTATATGGAATCACATGTTAATATATGTAAATACCAATGTATATAATGTAAATAAAACCTACGAGTGTTACATTCTGTGTCCAAACTCTTTTATTCTCTCTTTCTTTCGGCAAAAGCTGGACAATTTACTTCAATATTCCTTCTACCTAGCTGAATGGGTAGATCAACATTAAGTTAAATTATTCGTTGAACAATAATAATTGTAAAAGTATATCTCCTTGTCTGACTCTTCTTGTTCTCATTTGAAAAAAATCATATTCACAAGCTTGTTAATAAAAAATATTTCCCAACGTCTATTAACCTAGTTTTAAAATCAATTGAGACTATATCATATAATTTGGGTCTCCTATAATGGGACGATATAACTTGATGCTCATGCTTGAATCGATCTTAAGAATACATTTCAGCTATCAGATCGAAGTTTCAATAGCTACTTGGAGCCAATACAAGTAATGGGTTTCAGTGGATGGCAAAGTGTAGTCTAAGCTAATTTACTGGAAATATGACTCTTACGATTGGAACTTCTAAGTGGATCCGATGGTGTTTGTGGTTGTTTGGTCGGAAAATTAAAATTGTGCCATCGACTAGAGTGAGAATCAATATTCGAAAAGTACGATTTATGGAATAAACTGCATTTAAACAACGAGATTGACGAGAATTCAAGGATATACCTACCTACTGTTTTCACCCATGTTTACAATGGACTTTTGCAAAATAGAAAAAAAAAACACATAGGCGATTTCGACAGAGGAGATCACCTATCGATGCAATCCAGATTTTAAATCAAACGGTGGAAAAATGTTATGAACGGGACATCAAGATGCATATATTATTTATTGACTTTAAGTAAGCATTTGATAGCTTAGTACGAAAAGAGATTAATTACTCAAAATGAAGGTACCCAAGAAAATTATAAGGTTAGTGGAAATGACGATGATAAATTCCAAAGCAGCGGTTCTAACGAATGGAGGTATATCGAAAGAGTTCCAAATTAACTCAGGTGTGAGGCAAGGAGAGGGGCTTTCAACAGCAATTTTTAATGTAGTAATGGACGGAATAATCAGTAAATGTAATTCACCTGGAACAGTCATCAATAAATCGGTACAAATAGTGGCATATACATACGATATAGTCATAATTGCGAGAGACCAGAGAAGTTAACAAGAAACGCTGCAAAAGATTATAACAGAATCCAGAAGAAGGGGACTAGAAATAAATGAGGAAAAAACAAAATACATGGAAGTACAAAGAAACAGACACAACAAAGACAATCAATCATTAAAAATTGGGGAATATGAATTTGAACTAGTTAAAAACTTTAAATATCTCGGCAAAAACATTAACAATCGGAATGACAAAAAAGATGAAATCGCACAACATATACAGGCAGGATACCGAGCATGCTATAAATTCAAACCCCTAATGCAGAACAAAACAAACAAGAGAACCACAAAAATGAGAATACACAGACAGCAATAAGAACAGCAGTTACTTATGCAGCCGAAACTACAGCAATGACAAGTGGAGAGGAGGAAAAGTTAAAAATATTCGAAAGGAAAATTAGACAGCAATAAGAACAGCAGTTACTTATGCAGCCGAAACTACAGCAATGAAAAGTGGAGAGGAGGAAAAGTTAAAAATATTCGAAAGGAAAATTATTAGGAAAATTTTTGGACCAAAGAAATTAAAGGACGGACAGTATGAAAGATTGACAAACTTGGAAATAGAAAAAATACTGGAAACTGAGATCATAGGAAGAATAATAAAGGCAACCAGAATGTGATGGCTTGGAGATATCAAAAGGATGGAAGAAGGTAGTAACGTAAAGAGAATAACAGAGTGGACATCCGTTACAAACAGACCAAAAGGTAGACCAAAAGCTAGATGGATGGACCAAATAGAGAGAGACCTAGAAAAAATGGGAATTAAAAACTGGAGGCAAAAGACCCAGGAAAGGACGGAGTGGAGTAAAATCGTTGAAATGGCAAAGAAACATGACAAACTTTGAATGCAAGCAGTGAATCAATGTGGATTGACTCTCCACTGAAACAAAAGGGTATCTAAGAGCCAAATATTGGCGATTACTGTTTCGGAAGGAATGTATAACCTTACATATATATTATTATTATCAATTATTAGGATTCAACATTACTTGAACACAATACAAAATAAAGATTAATGCAATATACATTACATAATTAATATAGGTATACAGGTTGTTGTGTATTCTTTGGTGTAGTGGTCGAGTTCGGTTGCAGCCGTAGGAATACACATTTATCTGGTCGATAATAAACTCAGAGCTGGTCGATGTTACGATAATTTTTTAATTATGGCCGATTCTCCCTTTTTTCGTCGCAAATATTACATTGTATGCCAAGGTTCGGGAATATTTGAAATATTTTCCGAAAGGTGTTGAACATCGATACAGATTAAACAATTTCATGATTGATGATAGGTAGGGCTTCATTGTTTGATAAAGCTTTTGTGTAAGGGCATCTACATAACTAAAATTTCATTTCATATTTCAAAAAAAAAGATAAAAACGCCAGTCGTTCGAAAATAAAATTTAATAAATGAGTTTCATGAAATATCCCGCCAGCAACTATGACTATGGTAACAAATCAAAACTATATGGACTGTTTTTCCTGTAATCGACACCATCGTGAATTATCAACCAAACAAATTATTCAAAGATAATCCATTTTTTTTTATTTACAATAACCGCTCTACCTCTAGGGTAATTAGCGGCGGAGTTTACAAATACATACAAATTATTTCAATAAGAAGATTGTTACAGTTTGTGAAAAATGTTTGGGTACCGGCACATGAGGGGATTGCAGGTAATGAAATGGTGGACCAGTTAGCTAAAGAAGGCTCTAAAGAAGACTTTATAGGTCCGGAACCGTTTTGTGGATTCACAAAAGATTGCATAAGAGGGGAAATCGGGAACTGGCTAGATAGGGAACACCAGTTCAAATGGAGGGTGACACAAGGGCACCTTCATACAAAGAGTTTACTGAACAAGGTAGTCAACCAGGCTACTGAAACTGGGTAAGAGACATTTGAACACAGTTACCGTCCTGGTGACTGGACACTGCACCTTGAAGAAACATCTGTACAATATGGGCAAATTTAGTGAACCTATGTGCAGAAAATGTGAACTTGATGATGAAACACCCACTCACATACTCTGCTTCTGCGAGAGCTTACAAGAACCTAGACGGAATTAATACAACCATCACAACTACTGAAAATCCCTCCAGTCAAACTAGTGGCCTTTATAGAAGACACGAAGCTTCTGGAATGGAAGTAGATAACATGGAAAGTGGTACAAAGCTTCAGTTCAAGTGCCTGGGCTGATGAGCAGAACCCAAATATATGAATGAATGAATGTTTATAAGTTTCAGGGAGGAAATATTGTTTTGAGGGTTGCAGTTTTCTCCAATTATGTCTTGAAGGGTTCTTCCTATTTTGGAGGTTCTTCTTTCAGTTTCATATGATGAACACTCCAATAAAATATTAAAATATGAGACACACAAAGTTCAATAGGCTCAAGAGGCAGTAGATGTTGGTGTGTTTTATTTGTTGGAGTTTGGATGTTTTTTGTTTCCGTTCAGTATTCCAATTGTCAAGTATCCGGTAGCGAGAATAAAGTTTTAAATCTGATGCAGTCGTGTGGTATGTGGACGTATTTGGTTGGTTTGCTGCGATACGGGAATATTTTTCTGCTCTATCGTTCCCTTTTATTTCCGTATGAGATAGAACCCATAGGAAAGCAATCTCTTTGTTAAGATGACTTAAGTTGTGTAGCTCGTGTTTAATGTATAAAGCAATTGGATTTTTTGAGTATGTATTGGTTAGTAAACCTTCAGCGTTAAGTGAGTCGGTAATTATGAGGTGTTTGTCCTACGTAAAAGTTTTGTTGCCTCTAGAGTTGCGTTGCTTGTGAGAATGCTTGTAGTGTCTGGCAGATGGACTGTTTTTTTCCTCCTGATACGACTGCTGCTGCGACTCCTTCCATAGTTTTAGACGCCTCAGTATATATCTAAGTGTATCCTTGGATGTTGAGCAGAGTTTTAAGAAGGTATGAGGGCTGGTATCTTGTTTTTTGTATTGTAAAAGAGTTGGGTTCACAGATGGAGGGCTAATCAGCCGATAATCCATATTATATTATTTATTTGATGCTGTTGAATATACTCGGTTAATTTTTTTTGGTTTTCGGTCAGTTTTTTATTTGTTTGACGGTTTTTTATAGTCAAGACCTCAATTCTGATCTCCAAAATAATCTTATAGAGAATTAAAGACCCGGCAACGTTGGAATTATTTTATAGTTCATGAGAGGGACGTCTGGCGTATTGTTGTGTCATTTGTCATTGCCATTTGTTAGCTGATGTAACAATAGAATATCTATCGTTAAGTTCAGCAATCTACTGTATCAATTCATTTGAAATAATCTCTTCTAAACTCCTTTTCTACGACTTTGTCGATAAAAATGATATTTCAAATCCTCTTTTTCCACGCCCTATCGTCCAAAACAATTTTTCTTCTACACTGCACAACTTATTTATCACATAACCACAAATTTGTCTCAACTTTGATTTTACGTATTTTCGACATTTTTTGTTGATTTTTTCGGTAAATCGTAGTTTTCTCTTGAGAATGGAACATTGGTAGTATATAGCAATTCTAACCAAATTAGAGCCTGCAGTTTTCTTTACAGTTCTTTTGTTGTTTATCTCTGTTACTTCACCAGATACACAGATTTGAAACACCATTATTATTACCGGAAATGCATTGATCGGAAACCTTGAACACCTAGGAGGCTATGGATAATAAAGTGACAAAAGTGTTATCGCTTTTTTGTTGACATGTAGTGGGAAGGCAAAACACGCGAAGAATGTACTGAAGGATTTACATTACATGATGTGAAGTGGAGTTAGGAGCGCATAGCTGGTAGGATGGGAGTATCTCACACAACCATAGCGATGGTAATTCAAACGTTCACAAAAACAGGAGAACTTTCGAGACAGACCGGTTAAGTTGGACCTCGTGCTACAACTCTTAGCCAGGATCGTTTCTTATGAGTGAGTGGTGCCAAACAACGATTGACCTCTACAATCAGAACATTTGCTCCAAATGTGCGCAGATGACTGAGAGAAGCAAATTCAATATTCACGATTGCTCTCGAGAATCCTCATAAACAGTAGATCATCGAAGAGCCAGATTAAATTTTGCTAATGAGCATGTTAATTGGTTGGAAACAGATTGGGAATGTATTCTTTGGAATGATGGGTCAAGGTTCAACTTGTATAATTGTGACGTACTCGCGTCTGTCGAAGACTAGACAAGCGATACTTATGGAGGTGGATTTGTCATGGCGTGGAGTAGAGTATATTTGACGGAGCGAACAGAGTTGGCGATTGTAAATGGAAATCTCGATTCTGAAAGGTATATATTACAGAAATTCTTGAAGAACATGTTTTTTGCTTATGTGCGTACCCACAGGGCTCTTATCGTATGAAATTATCTTGCAGAAGTAGGAAAGAATTACGTAGAATGGCCACCTCGTAGTCTCCTAAATCCCATCGAACATGTTTGGGATAATACTTGTAGGCGATTACGAAGTGAAGGACGACAACCTCAGGATTTAAAAGAATTGGCCAAACGTCTGGTCGAATTATGGAATGGCTTAGATCAGAACTTAATAAAAAGCTTAATTTAAGTATCAATAACAGACGTCCGGAAGTCATTTGCACCAAGTAAAAGATCTATTGTGCCTCCTTAGTTCTACTTATTTCCTGAGAAAAGACTCAGAGACTAGTAGCTCCTTTAGTCCTATTTCAAATATAGTGATTTAATTTTAAATTTGTCTGTCTTTTACGTTATTGATTGTTGTTCATTCTTTAAATTAAATAAGTTACGTAGTGTAGATCTAAACATATATTATACACAAATAAATTTAAAAAAAGTTCCAAAATAGTCCTTATTATGGTTGGTACTATATTTTCGCTCGGTAGGTGGGTAACTTTATGAAAAATTACGAATTCCTTATGAAGTAGTTGGTGTAATCGCGTTGACAAGCTTATACAATTGATGTCCTCATCGAAAATAATAGTTGACGCCCAATCTATTTCTGAATTCCCATGGAGAATTCCGACGAAACCCATGGAACGAGAGTTGAATAAAAATTCTCGACCTCCAACTGTGGAAAATAAGACATTCTGGCCAGGAAAGCAAATCAATTTACCAAAGTAAGTCATTTTATATCGACAGTGCACAACTTTTTCCAATTTATTTTCACTGAAAAGGAGAAACTATATATATATATATATATATATATATATATATCTAACTAGTCCTAAAGCTCTTGAAGAAAGTTACGAAACAAGCCAAAACGGACAAAACAAAATATTTGTCGGCTTTATAACGGACATAAAGTAAATTTCAATATTTCATGTTTATTCAGGACTCAAAGGGATAGAGAAAATTCACTTAAGTGTGAAGAAAACGATGTTCCTAACTTTATGTTTGACAGAGTCCGAGAAGATACAACGATGATCGACAGATCATTACATGAAACTTTGTAAATGTTTTGCTTTCAAGTTTTTCACTCTTGTAGCATCAAAATGTTGAGTTAATTACCTCAAAGAAGGCAATTAATACATCCTTTGATTATAAACGTCGAAGATCTTATGAGTTTTTTTTTTATTTTTTCATTTTTGGTTCATTGGTACATTTTTTTTATCCTTCTGAATTCATGTTTGCGTGAAAATAAACATATCGACAAAATTTTTACGAAAAAGTCAGCTTTCTTTTGCGTTACAATGAAAACAAAAAAAAAGACAGGAAATCCTCAAAATCTTATGGATCAAATCAATTTGTTATCTCTCCGGGCCACGCTTTTTATTTTAAATGAAAAAACCAACAGCGGGAGACATACTAGCTGCGCTACGAATTCAAATTGAATCGACTTTGATGACGTACAGCTTGTCAAACGTAGGAACTGACGGGAGTTTTTAAATATGGTGATGCCCCCCTAGAGCGCAATGAACAGCAGCAGAACTCATCGCAGAGTACACTCAGTAAAAGTACAGTTGAGGTAAACAGCGTCTCATCAATATTAAGTCAATAATTATTAATTATGGCCTTTAATTCTAAAGCAAAAGCCAAACTAGGGAGGATGCTGCAAACGTTAACAAGCCGATTGGAAAAAAAGGCGTAAGAACGTGCAGCCATGGCAACTGGTGCATCTATGTATATTGGGGTGACATTCACGAAGACCCAAAAATCTATTCTGCTACCTTACTTCTACTTAGTTCCCGAGGAAAGTCTCAGAGACTAGTAGCTCCTTTTATATTTTCAGGAGAAATTTCAGGATATTTGCAGGTTTTAGTTAAGGCAAGTGACCCTTTTCTATCCAGTAGTCTCCTAGGTGTTGTGCCCTAGGATTCTGAATTGCTATGCAATCCTCAAGTATGTGGATAGAGGTTTCTTCTTGTTCCACTTTGAGCTTATTCAGGTGCACATTCAGGCGTCAATGTCCCATTGAGACACCAGTTTTATTCTGACTTAGGCATTCATTTGTTCTCAACTGATTGTAGTCACCCAGAAGATCTCTAAGTCCTACTATACCTTGTTTTTAAACTAAGAGGAGCGATTTGAATTTAAGTTGGCATTTCTGCTTCCTAGTGATTGGTCAGATAGCAGCCCGTTTCACACAGCTCTTTTGATGCAACTGACAACGACATTTGTCAGTTTTGTGTTTATTTATATGAAAATATTCATCAGTTCAATCTAACTGTACCCCTTTTTTGCGTTTGTTGTTGATTGTTTTATTTTTAACGAAGTATTATATTCCAGCCAAGTTAAGTACTATTTTTATTATTTATTCAGTTTGATCATCAAAATCCATGCTTGTCCTTTCTTGTTAATAATATAAATTTCCAAGTAAAATCTTATTTTTCTAAATATTTTTACATACAATATTACCGCATTTTTCGATATCAAAACCTCTGTTCACTTTTAGTTTGTGCTATACCTAAGCTTCCAACGTAAATAAAGAATAATTGAAACATAATATAACACAAACACAATATAACCATACATTTTTTCCCAATAAACTGTCATTTGCTCACTACTTTCGCCATTGCCTGTGGCCAATGATTATTCGATATTTAGACATGCCTTGATCCCTCATTGGCTACGACAGCTACCAGCAGTACAAAACATATTTCACGTCATTTTCAATTAGTTCAAAAAGTCTGAACACGACCCTTTCGGAACACTCTCCCAATCTAGTTACTTTTAGTGTTTCAGGTTTCCTAAAATGCTCCTCCTAGTTTAAAAACAAGGTATAGATCTCTCCAATGGTCATATCTTCTCTTTTTCGGATTTGCTTATTCCTTCCAATATTACATTGGAGCTGATACCGCAAAAGGGTTCTGGTCCCAAAAGGGTGATTCAGTCCCCTTTTTTGCTAGTTAATCTGTTATTTCATATCCTTCTATTCCAGTGTGTCCTGAAATCCACAATAAGGTGACGATGTCGTTCTCGCCTAGTTCAATTTGAGCTTATTCAGGTGCCCATTCAGGCGACAAACTCCCATTAGGACACCAGCTTTAATCCGACTTAGGCATTCATTTGTTCTCAACTGGTTGTAGTCACCCAGAAGATCTCCAGGGAGATCTTTCCAATGGTCAGATCTTCTCTTTTCTTCGGCTTTGCCTATTTCTTCCAATATTACATTGGAGCTGATACCGAAAAAGGGTTCCGGCCCCAAAAGGATGTTTCAGTCCCCTTTTTCGCTAGTTCATCTGTTATTTCATATCCTTCTATTCCAATGTGTACTGAAATCCACAGTAAGGTGACGATGTTGTTCTAGCCTAGTTCAATGAGTTTGCCTAGGCATTCCGGTACAATTTTTGAACTGAATACAAAAGAACTATCTTCTATATCCTTTATCAATATTGTACTGTGCACACTTTCCTATGACGTGAATTTCCGCTGGGATTTTTCCTCGTTTCCTCCGAATACTTTCTCTTTCTTACTTGTACGCAGCCTGTCACATTTTCACGTATATTATTAAGTGCGACATGCGCATTATACCTCACGGCGCTCAACGAGTTAATTTTGATAAATATAATGGAAATTCATTGTCAAAATGTATGTTCGTTTGTTGAGAATAATACAGAAAGATTCGAATAAAATTAAAATTAAGTTTAACGGACTTTTACGCTTTTTATTTATAAAGATATCCAACTCACAGCAAACTCTATAATTCATCTGTTTTTCGAAAAGCTTCAAGACTCTTAGAGTACTACTTCTTGCGCTACAAAATATTTTCTAAAACTACTTTACTTTGCCTGCGTCGTGTTATTTTTATAATGCGAAAATGTTGCCTCACCATCTACCATTTTCTTTTTATATTTCCACTTGCAAATAATCCAAATACTCCCAAAGGTCTTTTGTAAGACCCTGGTGATATTCAATTTTCGTTTTTGTTTTGATTCAATTTTTATTTCATCACGTTCATATTTGCTGGGATTTACTTGGTACATTGGAAAAATATTCAAAGCGGATATATTTCGCGAATCTACACAAAAAAATAGCGAGTTCACAACGGTATCGAGTATAATGAAACTACCAAATACGTTTTTAAGTTTGAAAAAGGAAAAAAATACTAACTGCTAGATGCGTTATTGTAAAAAAAAGCAAAATACATTTTTCACAAAAAGCTATTAAAATATAGGAGATCCAGCTAATCTGGCATACAATTTATTGAAAATTTCAAAATGAAGTAGAAAAATTTTTGATTATCTTTAAGTCTTGGAAACAAATTTTATCGATAGTGAAATCAATAAAACAGTAAAAAACCTTAAAGAAGAAACTCCTATTTATAATAGAACATTCCAGAGGGACGTCACTGACAGGTCGGCCATATTGTGTAGGAGGGAACGCATTCTATTTAGTTTTCATTGTTTACTGGTAAACAACGGATAACGGTTATTGAAGGTATCTAAAATGCCATCGTTTTGTAGTGATGTTAAGTGTGTAGTGCGGGGAGAAATAAATAAAGTATCTTTTTTTCGATTTTGAGCTGTTTTAACGAAGCGAGGTGACTATTTAATTGATCTCTCTGATCAACGCAGCGATGCTTGGATTAGTGCCTTAAAACGGGACCCCCTCAGTGAATCGCAGCTTATAACTTGGCGTGTGTGTTCTAAGATTAGTTAGTGTACCTATATCGGTCAATTTTTGTTCACAAAACACACAAGGTTCAACTGCAACTGATAGAGTCGGTTATCCTCCAGCACAATATGGCCGAACTCTCAAAGTCATGTGTTCTGTAATGGTCTATATTATGTGGATTAGACAATCAAGCTACTCATCCACATTCCTGAGAAAAAGGAACATTTGAATTTATGTTGCCAATTTTCAGTTAAAAATGTATCACATCTGCCACCGAACTAAAATGACAGATTTCCGTGTAAGGTCGAAAATTTATTGGTAACAAGATTTTCCCTAAATTTTCTAATGCTGTAAATGACAGTTATATCAAATTGGATATATATGCATTGTTTATTTCATGTTTTGCGCTTATACTGGGCGGTTTTCCGATCACAAACCATGTATGTATGTATGTATGTAGATTGGGGTGACATTCACTGAGACCTAAAAGATCTATTGTGCCCCCTTACTTCTACATAGTTCCTGAGGAAAGTCTCAGAGACTAGTAGCTCCTTCAGTCCTATTTCCCGGAGGAATTTTAGGATATCTGCAGGCTTTAACTTAGGTAAATGTCCCTCTTCTATCCAGTAATCTCCGAGGTGTTGTGCCCTAGGATTCTGAATTGCTGTGCAGTTCGCAAATATGTGGATGGAGGTTTCTTCTTCCATACCACAGAATCTACATTCTTCTTCCTCCACTATTTTGAGCTTTTTTAGGTGCCCATTCAGGCGACAATGTCCCGTAAGGATGCCTGTTAAAACTCTTAGTGCAGTTTTACTTTGACTTATGCATTCATTTGATCTCAACAGGTTGTAGTCACCCAGAAGAATCTTTGATTGCCTAAGTCCTACTAGATCTTTCCAATGGTCAGATCTTCTCTTCTCTTCGGCTTTGCCTATTTCTCCCAATATTACATTGGAGCTGATACCGCAAAAGGGTTCCAGCCCCCAAAAGGGTGTTCCAGTCCCCCTCTTTGCTAGTTCATCTGCTATTTCATTTCCTTCTATCCCTGTGTGTCCTGGAATCCACAGTAAGGTGACTATATTGTTCTCGCCTAGTTCATTTAGTTTGCCTAGGCATTCCCACACCATTTTGGAACTGATAACACAAGAGCTCAGTGCTCTAATGGCTGCTTGACTATCCGACATTATGATAATCCTTTGTCTTCTATATCCTTTATCAATATTCAACTGAGCACACTTTCTTATGGCGTGAATTTCCGCTTGAAAGATACTCGGGGTTTTTCCCAAGCTTTCAGAGTGTTTGGTTCCTGGCCCGTACACTCCTATCCCAGTTCCTTCTATTGCTTTTGAGCCATCCGAGTACCATTGAATGGCATTCTTTCCAAGCCTGGTAATGGTATTTGGATCCCATTCCTTCTTGTTGCTTAATTCCGTATCGAATTTCTTTGAAAAATTATACTTTTTCATCATACCATCTTGTGGCATGTCCCAGGTTTTTTGATTTCTAAGAAGTAAGGAGGTGGTTTTTTTTAATGATTCCCTCTCTACTTAGTCTGTATCTTGTTCTTTCTGCAACACTTTCCACCACCATATGTAGTGGTGTGAGGTTGAGAATAACTTCCATGGCTGCCGTTGGGCATGTTCCCATTGCTCCTGTAATGCACATACAGGCTAGTCTTTGAATTTTTGAGAGGTTTTCTCTCGTTGTCAATAGGCTAGTTCTACTATTACACGCAATGGCTCCATAAGTGATAATTGGTCTCACTATGGCAGTGTACATCCAGCTCAGGATTTTTGGGTTGCACCCCCAATTTCTCCCTGCCAGATTCCTGCACACCATTAGAGCCATTTTTGCTTTGTATATAATCTCCTTTTCGTGTTTGTTCCACAGGAGTTTACTGTCTAGAGTCAAACCTAGATACTTGACTTCCTGTCTCCATTCAACCTCGCTCCCATTAAGTTTAATGGTTTTGAGGTTGAGCTTTCTTTTCTTAGTGAAGGCTATTAATATGGTTTTGGTGGGGTTGATGTTGAGTCCCACTTGCCTACACCAGCTATTTGTATAGTTCAGACTCTTTTGTACGATGTCACAAAGGGTATTTTCGAATTTTCCCCTGGCTGTTATGACAATATCATCAGCATATCCTTGGCAGGATATTCCGAGGTCAGTCAAACCACATAGGAGTTCGTCAACCGTCAGGCTCCACATTAATGGGGATGCTACTCCTCCCTGTGGACATCCTCTGGTTGTACAGATGGAGACAATGTCTTTGCTCGTCCTCGTCTCTGCTACTCTAGTGGTGAGCAGTTCCGACATCCATTTGGATGTTGTGCTGTCTACACCTCTTCTATTTAATGCTCTTTTGACAGCCTCATGAGGAGTATTGTCAAAAGCTCCTTCTATATCCAAAAAGGCGCATACTACGGCTTCTTGGTTGTCTAGAGCACCTCGGATATCCTCCGTCAGTTGTACCAGTGCAGTCTCCGTAGATCTGCCTGCCCGGTAAGCATGCTGATGCGGGTGGAGAGGTAGTCACAAACCATACTGCGACATCCATCAGTTACATCTTATGTTTTATGCTACTGAGTTGTTATCCAATGCGCGCATCACGCAAAAGCAGTAGGTACTTATTAAAATGTCCGATTGCGCGAGGCGTTAATGTTGCTGGAACATTCTATGCTGAGCATTGTGCCACGTAAAGCGTTTTTGAGATGTTATTGGAAATCAACTTTAATCTATCTCGTAGGTTTTAACCATAGAGCTAGTATTCAGTTCTGCGATTCTTGCCATAGAACTAGTATTTAGTTTTCACGTTCCAGTCACTTAACTCATTGTGCCGTTGAATTTAGTGCTAAAACGACTGATTACGGACTGGAGTCCAAAATTTTCTCTGAATTTGCTGATGTTGTAAATGACTTATGTCAAATTGTGCATTTCATATTTGCCGCTTATATTAATATATTTTCTATGTTTTAACCACAGAGCTAGAGTTCAGTTATGTGATTCTTTTCAAATAGTGTTTTGTGGTTGTAACCACGGATCTTACTAAATTTTATTGTAGTCTTGAGCTGAAATGTTTGCCGTGAAGGGTTCGAAATTTGCTGATAACAGGGTTTTCCCTTAACTTGCTGGTGTTGAAGATTACAGTTTTTTGTCAAATTGGATATTTGCATTATACATTTCATTTTTATATAAATCTATTTTGGATATTTCAACCACAGAGCTGGAATTTAGTTCTAGTCATAGAACTAGTATTTAGTTTTGTGGTTCTAATCACAGAACAACTGAATAGTTATGTGCATGGAGACTCCGTAGTTATGTGGTTTTAACAAAATCAAACAAACAGACGAAATGGATAGAGGTTTTCTTTAAATAAATATCATTATCTAAAAAAGGATGGGTATATTGTGTTTTCAGTCAAATTACACAAAGTGTTGAAATGCTTAAAATACGAATATATTTCAAATAACTAAATTGTTATTAAATGGTTTTAGAGCCTTTTACTGAGAAAATGGAAGACAAATTCAATAAACATTGTTGCCTTCACAGTCAGCTTCGTATTATTATCGAAAAAATTCTAAGCTTTTTTTATTTATTTGTGAGAGATGTAAAAAACTCATAATTTTTTTCCCTTTTGTTTGTTTATTTGTTTGTATTCCATTCAAAATAGAATATATGTCTGAGTAAATATCGAAAAAAAGTATTTGTGTTATGAGTTATATTGTAGGTTATTTTGTGAGGTTTGACTTATTTACTCAAATCGGAATAAATCGTGAAAATTATACATGTGCCTAATTTTGCCTATTGGCGGTTAAAAGAGGACAAGCACTGAATCGTTTCGGCTCAGGTCAGTACGACACTGCTCAATCAAACTTTTTGATTCGTACACAAATACATTGGAGCGCGTGTATTATGACCGATCGGCATAGTCAAGACTTTTTGGTTTGGCACGACAACAACGGTAAATGGTATAGAAGGCAACTTTTGATAAGACTGATGATGTGACACTGTCAGTATGAATAGACTATTCCAGAACACAAGACTTTGACAGGTTGGCCATATTGTGCTGGAAGGAAAACGAATCGATTAGTTGGAGTTGAAGCTTGTGTGTTTGTGTTTTATGAACAAAATTGTCTGATATAGGTACACTAACTAACCTTCGATCAAATGTCGAGAATACACACGCCAAGTTTAAAGTTGTGACTTACTAAGGCGTTGCCTCCAGCACAAAAGTTGCCCTCTATACCATATACCGATGTTGCTGTGCCAAACCGAAAAGTCTTGACTGTGTCGATCTAAAGCAGTGCGCGTGCTCCAATCTATTTGTGTAGGAATCAAAAAGTTTTATTGAGCCGTGTCGTGCCGACCCGAGCCGAGTCGGTCCAGTACGTGTATCAAATATCTTTGAGCCGTTTAAACGACAGAAGAAAGACAAATGACAAGTGCTAGCACAGGTCAAAGTGAGTAAATCAAACGGAATGAAATGTAATATTTAAATATTAATAAACTAGAGGTGTGCTGAAAAGTTTTTTCTGATCAGCATTTTTTTTTAATATTCCATCACAAAGCAGGATTAGGCTTTAAATCAAAATATACCATAAATATATAGTATTTTCAATAAATAGCTTTTATTAAAATTCATTGTATGTTTTCTATATAGGTTTTTTTTCGGGCTTCTATTAAATGTATAACTTCTGTAATATCGCGTTGAACATGTTTTAAATTGAAATGAAATCATCCAGCTTTATGCAATGCAGTAGAATTTAATATTAAAACGCGAACATTTTATCGATTTAAATTTTAATAACGGTCCACTCGCTTCATTAATGCAAATTGATAAAAGTTATAACAGATCGTGATTTCAATTCCGAATCGAAATTATTTCTATTCTGTTTCTATCACCATTGTATTCATTCAGAAGAACTTTAAACTCAAAAGTGTAACAGCACAAATGATGGTGTTACGTCTTTATAAAATTTAAATAGTTCTTCTTTTTGAAATCACAAGGTGGCGCTTACGGATTTATCAGTGTCTTCTGTACATTCGATGATTTAAACGTTGTACGTACGGTTGTCTAAATTCGTCCTCACTTGACAGAACGTTAATAATAACAAACGGAAGATTTTTTCAGCAACCTATTGCTGTTACTTTTTTTGTTTTCCATTTTGGGAGTTGTCCTCATACCGAGAGCACAGCAGCCTGTTGGCTTATTGTACTCTACTCCCACATTTGGTCCCCCAACCCTGTTATCCCCGTACCTTCGAATATGGATGTGTGCCATATGTTTTAGGCATCTCCGAAAATTGTTTTTCTCCATGAGTCCAGTGCCCCACAGTCAGATGAGACTTGGGTAACGGTCTTGATCTCGATACCCCAAAGTCTGCAGCTGAGATCCCTGTTATACAGCCCCATTTTATGAAGGTAGTCTTTTTCCGGGGAATGATAACCTGTAATGATTCTTAGCTGATTCTTACTGGTATTTAGTAGTTTTTCGGCGCGTTTAACACATGTATCACCTATAAAAGTCTTACTGGGTACCTACTTTGGAGTGTTGCTACACTGTTGTCTATGTTGGCTTTGTACTAATTTTTGTATTTGTAGATATCGAAGAATAAAAATATATTATTCTAACGTTTACAACAATGTTTTGACCGTTCAACGAAGAAGAAGCGACTACTTCTCCGGCTACATGCCCCGACAGACATTGAATTTCACTTCTAAGTCAAACGGGGTTGGTTAATCTATAAGATTTAAACCAACCATTCTGGTTTGCAACTAGAAGGGACAACTTAACTTGTAGACCGGTTTCGGCGTATTGCGCCTCATCAGTACAAGGTATATGTTATCGTCCCAGAGTTAATCCCGAACTGAATTTGTCTCTACAATCACCAACTATACATACCTTCCAATGACGGAAACGTAATAATTGCGAAAGTAGCGACACCTTCACCTCCAAGTCACAAACCAAAATTCGGTTGGTAACAGGCTTTACTAAATACGACCATTTTACAGGAAACTGTGATAATTCTTTATGTTTCAAGCTAAAGGACTTGTTGTCATTTCGAATTTTGGTCATACGGTCATACATAGTCATACGGCTATTATTGCCAACAACTTCCTAGCCAAAAACTCAACAAATATAATCGAAAAACCACCGTAATTCCATAATATGGCTCCAGACGACTCAAATTACCACTTTGAGTTAATAGAAGACATTAAAGAGAATTCGCGGCGAGTACTGAAGGGGAATCCCCTACTTGGTGTTAGTGTCTCAACTTTTTTGACATATTAGTAAGTTTTAAAAACACTCATGATGTACCTAAATCCAATAATTCAAAAATAAAGTGCTTCTAAATATTTATTTGCTAAACAAAATCGATAAATCACTGTGAGTGCAGTCTTGAAAAATGAAAATAAATAATGTAGCTATAGTCGCCTGATTTCGCATTCGACCACGGTCTGCTAAATTTTGATTTACTGGCTGAAATTCAGTAAATAGACGAATGTTTGATGTCGATTGTAAAGTCAACGCAAATTTGTATATGTGATTGATACTTTGGAAGTATTTCTATTATATTATAACTTACTCAATTTGGTGAACATCAATCATTATAGTATTTTATGTATATTAATAATTGAAATTGTGATTGAATACTATTCAAGATTACGTTGAAAATGTCAACATAATTAATTTAAAGTGATTGTTCATTATTATTTTCTGAAATCGAACAAAATATCAGATAAAATCGATAATTATTTCATCCAAACGTGCTATCTTTATACATAATGTCCCACGACGTTTTGACAGTTCAATATGTTATGGGAATGCCTAGGGAAACTCAATCAACAACAACGAGAACAACATTGTCACCTTACTGTAGATTCAAGGACACACTTGAATTAAATTAACGAAGGATTAGGGAAATTCAATAGCAGATGAACTAGTAAAGAGAGGAGCTGAAACATCCTTTTGGAGTCCGGAACCCTTTTGCGGTATCAGTCCCAATGTAATATTGGAAGAAATAGGCAAAGCCGAAAAAAAGAGAAAATATTACCATTGGAAAGATTTGGTAGGTTTTAGACAGTCAAAGATACTTCTGGTTGACTAAAACCGGTTGAGAACAAATGGATGTCTAAGTCAGAGTAAAACTGCACTAAGACTTTTAACAGGTGTCCTAACGGATCTCCGTGGCCTGAATGGGCACCTGAAAAAGCTAAAAATAGTGAAACAAGAAGAATGTATAGTCTGTAGAATGGAAAAAGAAATCTCCATCCATATACTTGCGGATTGCACAGCAATACAGAATCGTAGGGATATAGGTTCGGGATAAAGGAACTACTAGTCTGAGACTTTCCATAGGAACTGAGTAGAAGGAAGGGGGAACAATAGATCTTTTAGGTCTCAGTGAATGTAACCCCAATAAACAATAAACAAATAGCATCATCTTCAACTGTTTATAACTGCCGAGTTTCATATACTTGTCATATTTTCAAGATATTGCACTGTCAAAACGTCGAGAGACACTCTGTATATATAATTGTTATCCTAGAATATATATTATTCTACGCTTCACAACTAAGTTTTGATGGACGTTGGGTGGGACCAAATTCCGAAATCTGTATCAATAATAGTTCACTATCTTTTGAATACGTGGCGCTTTCATCGTTATTCTATATATACGCTTTATAAGGAATTTCATTGCACAGGCTAACTCGGCGCTGTATATAAAAATCATTTTAACGGTTCATCTTGCACCGAGAGCAAAAAATTTAAGCGGCAATAAACACGTGTGCTTCAATTGATGATTTCAAACAATGACCATTGGATTACACTTCTAAGTTAAACGGGATGGTATGATCTACAAGATTTAACCACCCTTGTTCAAACTATGTAGGGTGTGGAAATAGTATTTAAACTATTCTTTTCATACTTCTTTTTGTTCACACCTTATTAAATATTTTACTGGAAACTGTGATTTAAAATGATTAACATTTTTATCATATTTCGACTATCTTGGATACATCTTTTTGTATGACAGCTGATGAAAATGTTGAAAAAGTGAAATATTTGCATTTTTTCTTGAAATTGGAGTGCTCCAGTATTGAGAGGCCAAAACAAATGATCGTACTCCAAAGTGGAAAAATGGAAATATACATTTACTCCTAAACTCCTTAGCTATGCTAAAAATTGTAACATACTACTACATACTAATTCCCAAACTTTTGTCCTCACATCATATAAAACGGGAGTAGTAATAAGTATTTGAATAATCAGTGGAATAAGTCCAAACCTGACTATATAATTATATTATTCTTAATTTAGGAGAGGAAGTTTTTGAGAAATTCCCGAAGGAAAGAAAAAAGTAAATACTTAAATCTTAACCCCAAGTGGTTAACCCCAGTGGTTATAAGGTACCGTCCGTTGTACACTAGTACACCGCAGGCGCATTTATTTTGAAAAATATTTTATTTTTCAAACAAACTAAGGTGTCGAAAATAGGATTAAATTGTATTTAATTGAATATTTCACTCATACATGCTGTATCAATGCAACGAATGCTAAATTATTAAATGGAAATTCAAAAATTACAGTGATTATTTTTTTCACTTGTCAAGATGTGACATTTTGGTGGTTTTAACCAATAGCAATACATTATTCTAGCCAATCATTCGGTATTATACTGTTAATTCTGCTTCCTCATCGATAATACCTTGTTTACATTGAAACGACAAAATTTTACTTTGAATTTGTCATTATTGACAACTAAAAGTGCTTCGAAGTTTATTGAAAAATGAACACAAACCGATTCAGTGCCATCACCCAAGAGAATATTGAACATTTAATACAAAATCCTTTTAAATTGTTGAAAAAAATAATCTTCCCAAATACAACTCGTTCTTCAAATTTTATCACATAATTTTTTATTTTCATCACTCAAACTTGTTTATTTGAGGCAAAAACATTCAAACAAACCGAATTTAGATAAAATAACGAGTCCGTTAGGACTCGTGATTTTATCAATCGGTTTGTTTTCATATTTTTGCCAAATAAACAAGTTTTCGTGGAAAAGAAAAAATTATCGATAAAATTTGAAGCTCTCGTGGTATTACCTTTGACAATTCCACGTTGCCATGACAACCGTTGTCAAACAACGTTAAAATAATAAACGTGAAACGTCGTAGAAGAGTTTCTTGAAGGTCATGAATCAATTCAGAGATATAACAGAACGGGAAATTGACAAAAATGTCATTAAAAGTGTACCCAAAAACACGGAAAAGAGTAAGAATAGTGTATGGAGACAATTTATGTTATTTTGCGACGAAAAAAAGTACAAATTCGATTGAGAGACTCCAGTATCAGAGCTTGCGTTTATTTTGAAAAATTGGGCCTTTAATATTAGGAAGCAAAATGGTGAGGAATATAAAGAGCATACAGTATTGTATTGTATTTTTATTCGAGAAATATTCTCCCTAAAATTAACCGGATAATTTCCATTCAAACTTGTTGTCTAATTCCACTCGTTCTTCGAACTCGTGGAATTATTAACCACAAGCTTTTATGGAAATTATCGGAAATTTTTAAGCACTCGTGGTATTACCCCCGATAATTTCATTGAAGGCTGTAAACAAACAAATTTATGCTTTATTTCTGTGTTTATTATTTATACGCGGAGATGCGTAAATATAAATTTTAGAGTTTTAACATAAATCGCGAAGTTACTATGAAACTGTATTTATTGTATACATGCGCGAGGTTGACCTATTATAAGATTAGAGCGCCTGATAGAACCGTGAAACGATATTCACAAATACAATTCACAAAAATTATTGAAAATTCTAAAATATAATGATAATATTTTAGTTAGTGGACATTCGTATATGCCCTGCGATAGAGAAAAAATACTTTACTCCAAAATGCGTTCAAAAGTTGATTGAAGAAACGCGCCACATTGTGCCATTCCGAGTAATACCCATGAAACATGATGACTTTAAAAATATTCGAGAAACTGCAGACACTTACCTTAATACGACAAAATTGAATATATCCCAGGCTTCAATGATTAAAATAACAAAGGAGAAACCAACTATAGTAAAAATAAAGAAATCGTTTTCTGAAGTAGAAGAATGGCATGAAGTAAATGTAATGAAAAAAGGCAAAACGGTCGACCAACTCTCCAAAGTACGTTTGAAAACCTTGGAAAATTTCAAAAATAAAATCACAAAAGAAAAACTGACAAATGTACAAGATATGATACCATATTTGCCAGTCCAACATCAGCCGTTCTATAACAACTTGTTACTTATTAGACTACGTGTTGCTGAGGAACTTGCAACATTTTAAATTGTTATACTTTCTTGGACTTAGACCTTTTTACAAATTGTCCTTTCTTGTGTATTTTTTTTAGAATACAGTTTTGGTTTATACCTAAAACAACTATTTGTTCAGTTTCATAAATAAAGGTGCAATTTAATGGGAAATAATTTTGTGCATTAATTCATTATTTTATTCAAAAATAACGTTTTATGTCAATAACTCAGAAGTATTAATTCGGCACCTAGACACTTAAAGTTATGGTCTTCAATTGATAATTATTTCGATATTGGCATATCATCTTTAGAATGACAGAAGTTACATTTTATGTGATGCCTCCTTGATGTTTATTATTTTGGCTATACCAAATAGTGAGTATATATATATATATATATATATATATATATATATATATATATATATATATATATATATATAATCCAACTACTCTAAAAGGATTTTCCTGGAAATGGCATTCATATCTCAAGAAGATAATTGCTTAAATAAAAGAACTGATATTCAAAAACTTAGTACAATTTATAGCTATTTATTATCTTTTGACAAAAAAACAAAAAATTCAAATATTGAAGATGAGAATTCTGTTTCTTTATATTAACTTACCAACTATTATTTCACTTGCTAATATACTAAACATATTTAAAGACATTTCTATGACTACTAAAAATTAACATCGATGTCGTAATGTCAATTTTGATAGTTTTATTTTTAATTTAATTTCTTGAAAAAGAAAATTATATCTTATACCATGTTTTTTCTCCATATTATACATATTATATATAGATATTGTGATTAACCTCGCTTAGCTGTAAGTAATTAATGTTTTACTTTTAAACTGAATTTATTTATACCTGTTTGAAATATCTATAAATGTATCTTTTGTAGTTCTTTGATAATGGTGATAATAAAT
Organism: Lochmaea crataegi; assembly: GCA_947563755.1. Lineage (NCBI taxonomy): Eukaryota > Metazoa > Arthropoda > Insecta > Coleoptera > Chrysomelidae > Lochmaea > Lochmaea crataegi. The sequence continues at coordinate 15,853,007 of OX387434.1, read as the reverse complement.
TACCGAAAGCTCAGAACAAACTAAAAAGAGTTCACTTATTCACATTGCCGCATCCCCCACAATAATAGTTAGACCTATGTATATATATATACCTATATATATGAATAGAAAAAAAGAAGAAGATATGATAACACAAATATTAAAGTTTAGGTATTATTAGCCCCATGAGGATATTCTGGATATCTTATTCTCACTTAAGATCAGTATAACTGTGCAATGATATAGGATACCAGGGAAAACTAGATTTGCCAATATCGAAATAATTATCAATAATATTTCAAAATTTCCATTATTTTTTTCATTATTAGAAACAGTTGGTTTAATTTAAAAAATTAATATTAAATATATCTCCAAATATTTATGACATCTAAGCTTGTTTCAGTAGTTTAACATAAAAGCAAATGAATAACTTCAGCTGAAAAAAATAAGTTTCGGTAGTAGACATTGAAGAATTAAATTGTTTTAATGTCATGTCAAATATATACCTACAAGGCGGAGGTTATAACTCAACGCTGACTTAAATGCAAAAATAAATAAATTAAAATAACACTTAATATAATAAATAAAAATAAGTTATCTTGCAAACATGTCACTGCAATAAAATCTATATAACAACCAAACAACTAAATGAGATAAATAATTGGATACGTTTATTACATCGTAAGGAATTATATTTGTCACCATTTTCAAGGATTAGAACGTCGACGTTGGTTATTACCTGGAATTTATTGCACAAAATAAACATACATTCAAGAATATTTCTAATTTTAACAAATTCGTTGACAGAAACTCATTTTATCATAATTTCTATTTTTCTATTGTGCGGTCCAGCACGTAATTCACAACAAACAAACCAAACTACAAATAACGATTAGATCAGAATATATATATATATATACAGTGAAATAGATAAACCAACCTGCATCGCTATCCGTGGGGACGCCCAGGCTGTTAGAGTTGTCATTGATGAAAGCCTCGGCTGAATTGGTGAAGGTCTGCGGAGAGAGAGTGAGGTCTGGACCACTCGATGAGTCGAAGAGATCGAAGGTGGCTGTAACTGCATCGTTCCCACCTGAAATACAAAGAGGACCCTCGTGAGAATTTACGAGACTCCCCAAAGAGTTCGACGATCGTCTTTAGAGCATCAGCGTCGGGGTGCATTTAGTCGTTGGGGCGTTAATTTAATTCAGCAGGTGTTCGACTATGCTTAGTTGGAATGGAAGATTCGGATTTTATAAAACAAGTCGCTTTATAGCCAAAACCACCGATTTCAGTATACAGTGTGTACAAAATGTATGGAATGGAATTTTATTAATGTACTTATTACATCACACAATAAGTCTCCGGATATATGGCAATATTATTGACGATACTACTTGGTTATTGAATAGTAGTAACTTCTAAACGATGTGTATCAAAATTTAATGTCATTTTGGCAATTGATTCACAGGCTACAGTAGTTCTAGCGGCCTCAGTTTTGTAATATTGGAAAAAAGGATCAGGAGTGTTTGTTAAACATTGTTTTTATGTAGGAAAGTACTGCTGAAGTGAAACAGAGACATAATAAGCGTTATGGAGATTCTGCCTTAGGCAATTCAACTATTATGGTATCTTACAGACATCGATTATGCTGTACGCACAGGACTTGGGGCCGTATTCTTAACTGAAGGAGTAGAGCTCCCCGAGGGAACACATATTCTGTCTTTATTTTGCTTGGTTGGTCTGTCATTGCAGTGACAAAGACAAAATATCTGTTCTCTCGGGAAGCTCCACTTCCTCAGTCAAGAATACGGCTCCAGAATTCTTGGCCGTTCACAACGTTATCCCTTTCTAATGATTTCTTTAAAATATTGTTCTTGAGCGCACTTTGCTTCACGCACTAGCTTGATAGTGTTCGTTAAGCATCGAGCACATTTTTGTTCGTGCTACGTGACAGCAGGAAAAACAAAAAGAAACTGGACGAAGAAGTGACTCTTGGTTGAAAACTCCCCAGTTTGGTCCAGTAACACATACCTTCGGTACAGCAGTTTCAAACATAAAGATTTCCCTACCGTTCACGAAAATGAATGAAGCAGATTTTATCAAAACATTTCTTATTTCGAAGTGCATTATTTGGTGAACTATTTAATACATGTGAAATTGTAATAATTGACAGCACCAAGAAACATTAACGCTTTATTAACAGAATAGTAAAGTCAGGCTGCGTGGGATTGGTAACACTTAGAGGATGTCGGAAGGTAGCTGGAAAAACAAAAAAGGAACTGTACGAAGAAGAGACTCTTGGTTGAAAATTCACCCGGTTTGGTCCAGGAATATATCCCTTTGGTACAACAGTTTCAAACATAAAGATTTCCCCACTGATAGCCTACCTCCCAAAGTAGGAAAATGCACAAGAAAAATAGGAGCTAGTTTCAATGTTAGTGCCACGTGACACTACATGAAAAATGGATCCTCTACTACACACTAAAATCTCACACCTGCATCAAAGATGGTAACAGACATCAAAAACATACTCCAGGGTAAAATGTTTGTCTCGAATGACTCAATGATTGCCGAATGCATGTTGTCTTTGAGGTTGACCACCAAGACCTATGAAATAAATTGTTCCCCCTTATACCACTCAGTTACTGGGGAAAACCCCAAATTCCAGCAATTCCTTCACTTCCATTCCTTGGAAGAACTTTAGAACATCCACAAGCAGTTTAGGAGAGTTCAGATCCAGTAGTCTCCCTGCCCTAAAATTCTGTGAGTCATTGCAGACCGCAAGTGTGTCAATGGAGGTTTCTTCTTTCATTCCACATAATCTGTATTCTTCGTCCTCCACTAGTTTGAGCTTTTTGAGGTGCCCATTCAGGTGGCAGTGTCTTATTCAGTCCTACTCTAGTTTATGCATTCTTTTGATCTCATCTGGTCGTTGTTTTCCAGGAGTATCGTTGATTGTCTTTTCCCTACTAGATCTTAAAAACATAGAGATAAGTTGGAATGAACGTTTCATACTTTGAAGGAGTTTTTGAAGCTTGTTTCTTATTGCACGACATAGGACTTTTGAGAAGGCTAGTGAACTCGTAAAACGTGTAACCGTTACGAAAAGTCCGTCACGCAACAGTGTTGCCATATTTCTGAAAAGACAAGTGAACTCGTGAAACGTTCAATTTTACGAAAAAGCGAATAAGGGTTCGTCACGCAACAGTGTTGCCAGATTTCTGAATAATCCACTAATCCAATGAATTTTAAATTGAAGCTTGCTTCTTATTGCACGACATAGGGAAGGCTAGTGAACTCGTAGAACGTGTGATGTTACGAAAAAGCGTTCGTCACGCGATAACTCATTCAAGCGACTGTGCGCAATCATCTCTCTTGCCGCTCTGGGCTCGCAAATGGTCAAAATTTTGAAAAAATGGTTAATAATTGCCAAAAATTTGGAAAAATGATCAACAATTATTGTCAAAAACTGTCAAAATTTTGGAAAAATGGTTAATAATTGCCAAATATTTTCAAAAATTGTCAAAAATGGTCAATAATTTTGAAAAATGTTTAAAATTCCTGCAAAATTGTCAAAAATGCTCAATAATTGTCAAAGACGGTCAATAACTGTCAAAACCAATCAAAATTCGTCAAAAATTGTCAAAAATGGTCCAAAAGGATCAATAATTGTTGAAATTTTGAAAAATTGTCAAAATTTTGAAAAATTGTCAAAATTTTGAAAAATGGTCAATAATTGCCAAATATGTTAACATTTTTGAAAAATTGTCAATAATCGTCAAAAATGGTCAATAATTGTCAAAGACGGTCAATAATTGTCAACATTCGTCAAAAACTGTCAAAAGTGGTCAATAATTGTTAAATTTTTTGAAAAATTGTCAAGAATTTGGAAAAATCGTCAAAAATTGTCAAAATTTTGAAAAAATGGTCAATAATTATAAAAAACTGTCAAAAATGGTCAATAATTATTAAAAATTGTCAAATTTTTTGAAAAATGGTCAAGATTTTTGAAAAATTGTTAAAAATGGTCAATACTTGTCAGAACCTGTCAAAAACGCTCAAAAATTGTCAAAAATGGTCAATAATTGTTAAAATTTGCAAAAATGGTTTAAAATGGTCAAATTTTCTCTAAAATTGTCGAAAATGATCAATAATTGTCAAAAATGATCAATAATTGTCAAAACTGTCAAAATTGGTCAATAATTGGTCAAAAATGGTCAATAATTGTTAAAATTGTCAAAAATTGTCAAAAATTGTCAAAAATTGTCAACATTAAAAAAAAGGTCAATAATTGCCAAATATGTTAAAAATTTTGGAAAATTGTCAAAAATGGTCAATAATTGTCTAAGACGGTCAATAATTGTCAAAATTCGTCAAAAACTGTGAAAAATTATCAAAATTTTTGAAAACTGGTGAAAAATTCACTAAAAATGGTCATTCTATTTTGCATAAGAAGCAAGCTCACCTTTTTTTAATAAGGCATGGATCATTTATTTTTCTTCTTTTTTATCGCCGGTATTTTTAGCAGGGTGGCCAGGTATATTTCTTCAATAATTGCCAAATATTTTCAAAAATTGTAAAAAATTTGGAAAAATGGTCAATAATTGTCAAATTTTTCGAAAAATTGTCAAAAATGGTCAACAATTATAAAAAACTGTCAAAAATGGTCAATAATTATTAAAAATTGTCAAAATTTTTGAAAAATGGTCAATATTATTCAACAATTGTCGGAACCTGTCAAAAATGCTGAAAAATTGTCAAAAATGGTCAATAAGCTTCTGTCGGCGGTCCGACGACCACTCACCTTTTTTTTCCCTCATATTTAAGACATACTAAGAGATCATATATGGTATATATAGTTGATATATTATTATTATAATTGGTAGTAAAAAAAATCATTATTATAAATTATGTAGGGTAATTATTATTATTGAAAACTGACTTTTTCTCTAGTAAATTCATTATCTTTTGAACACGAGTATCATATTATAGAGATTTTACTATCCCTCTTTGTGAGAGATGTGAAGTTATTACTCATAAAATTTGTTTGATATACAATTTCTATTCTTAATGTCAGTAATCATCAACTTGAGGCAATTTTTAATCATCTCTTATTCGCAAAATTGAACGTCATACTATATAAAATATTTAAAGTGATAACGTCAGAGTATGTGCGAAAACATCGATTTTCCGATAAACCGAATAATATCATTAAGACTATCTATAAAGTAATTTGCATTAACAAGGGAGTTAATCCTCGATGCTTAATTGAAACGTAGATTGGACAACAAACTAATATAGTGTGACCAAACAAAAACGAAACAGATAAATTAATTTTTATCCACAATCACATTACAATTGGAGTTTTATCCACACTTGTGAAGCATATAAAATACCACTTTTTAAATAATGAAAAATACAATTTTGAATCAATTACATTTTTGACGTTACAGCTGCTGTCAAAGTGAAATGTCAAATCACTTTTTAATGAAATCTGATTCTAAATTACTATAATTGTGGATAAAACGTTGTATCACATTCGTGTTTTAGTTGCGTTTTATCCACGTAAGCAAATTAAACTTTCTTGCGTGGATAAAACACTATTTAAGACATACTATTATTTAAAATAGAGGATGGTTGGTCTATAAGACGACTGGCCCAAAAGTTTAATGGAAGCAAAACCACGATTCAAAACATTAAAAAAAGGTGGGATAACGATAAAACTGTTATCAGAAAAAAGGGCAACTGGAAGACCAGTTATAACTACAGCGGAGCAAGACGAAGCATTAACTGATTACTTAAGGGAAGATCCCTTTAATACGACAAGACATGCAAAAGTTGAAGTAAACTTTAATGCTTTAGTAACAACCGCATTAAAAAGAATTAGAAAAACTAATTTAAAAAATTGTGCTGCCGCCCGAAAATACAAACTTAATGAAGAACATAAACAAGGTAGGTTAATATTTGCCTTAAATTATGTTTTAAACTATACATAAACTTTTGGGGCAGGTTAATTTTTCATGACGGCCATATTAGAGTTTATAGACCACCTCTAAGTAGGTTTAATGAAAAAAATTTCTTCGAATGAAAAGTCTGAACGATTATCTGTAAATGTTTGGGCTTGGATGTATAGAGAAGGTTTAGGAATGTGTTGGAAAATCGGAGGAAGATTAAATGCGAGGAGCTAGGGTAAAGTAAGGTAAGTTGGTGATATTTTCAATTAAACATGAGCAATTTGAATTCCTGAAGATATATAATTTTTTTGACCTATACCTATCCAAAAGTTTATTTGGTGATAGTGGAGAGGTATTTTGGTGATATATCGGATTAGGAGCAATTAAAAGGAAAATGATTAGAAACTTGTTGGTATATTACAAAACAAACTAATTAGAAATCAAGAAAATTATAATTCTGGGTCGTCTGAAACATACTAATCACAACCGTCACACATAAAAACGTCTTCATCGTCATCTCGGATAGGGAACGCGGCAAAAGGAGCACTGAACCCATAATACACCATTTTTGGCCTTCGAATCTTCTTGGTAGCTGATTCCGCAGACACCACAATGCCAATCGTCATCGTCGTCTTTTTTCTTGCCGTTTGTTTCGTACTTTTCTTTCGAAGCACATTTTCTCGTGTTAGAAGATCTAGAGCTTACCAATCCTGAAGGTCCTAGTTGTGGTGGTGCTGGTGAGTCATGATTAGTTAGCAATTTTGCACTGGAGTCTCTGGTTTCAGCCCGTGGTATAACTTTGCTCGCTGTAAAGGGCAATAAAAATTGATTGTTCCAAAGGGATATCAGAAGGAATAATATCACCACTTCTATTGACGGATTGATCATCTAAAACAGTCTCCGTTAACTTTGATGGTGCTATAGCTTCAAGCGAGATAGCATCTTTATTCAACTTTTCCGGAAGGCGTGTTCAATATTATCGGGGGTAAAACTTTTAATCATTGCTACAGAAAAATTTCCGTTGAAATTATAACGGCAGGGTTTTTCACCGTTTTTGTCTTTCATGTAATCATTTAAACAGTTGGTCCAAGCGGATTTTAAAGGACGATAAACGCCTACATCAAGTGGCTGAAGAAGATGGTTTGTGTGTGCTGGGAAGGTGAAGAGATGAATATTATTTTGCTTTGCTAGTTCTAAGACAGCCAAAGAAATGTGAAGCATTAGAGTTCATTAAAAGAATTACGGGTCTTTCTTTTGGTATGGAATTAATAAAAAATTGGAACAATTCCAAAAAAATTCCCCATTCACTTTCACCTGAAAATTTATTTCTTCTCGTCACTTTACGTCAATTTAACCAATTCAACCTGAAGTAAATTATATTATACAACATACTAGTTACGGTTACTGTAATTATATCTTGTCCCTCACCATACTTTATCATCTTTAAGGAGTAGTTTTAATAGTTACAAAACATAATGAACTCGCTAAATGAACTATATAATAGCACCCGTTCACCCCATTCTCGACATTCCCGTTATTTGTTTCAGGTTAATTGTACGCACTATCTGATAATCAGGTTAGCATAAGCGTCACATAGTTCTACACAACAGAACCGCAGATAAGAGCAATAATTGTCAGTTTGTCTTGTCCCAAAAGCATACCTACATCTCAACCACGAGAAACTTTGACACACGATTCTCTAAGGACCAACGACAAACTCCTTGGGGATATTTAAAACAGGGTCGGCACATGACGTTCAACCCGCATACACAATGTAATATAGAGACAAATACACGATATTCATATCATTGTTAGACCTTGATCAATATAACAAATATAAATTGGAAGATGGATTTGAAAAGTCTTGTGTCAAAATATATAATATACTTTTTAGGCGAGGTTGGGATTAGACTGCCTTACTTGAGTTAGTAGTTTTTATAATCACTGTTTCAGCATGAAAAAATCTTTTTAAATTAATAATAACAAACCCATCGTTTGTCTTTCTCGAGTTTCCATTCCATAACAGTGATATTTCAAATTCAATTCAAAACGATGGCTTGGTGATGTAAAGAAACCAATCTCACCGAAGTTCATTTATCTTTGGTTAGATCGTAGTTGAAATAACAGTAGACTGTCCATCCTAAATCCACTATTATGGTCACGTCCGAAACACAGTCTAGTTTGTTATTTTCTGGAAATTTCGAGCACCGTAGCGTCGTAGTCGTCGTAGTTAAATCTGAATGGAAAAGGAAGCTGCCAGCAGACGTGCAAGAAATGCCTCCTGGGAATACTTCATCATAGTCTGCTTGGACTGGTCCAAATTACCCACATACATCACCTTATCCGTCTTTCACACTGGCTCTTCGGAATACTTATATATTTGTACGCATTGGCGGAACAAACTTTTTTTTATGGAGAATTTTATTAATAATATAATATCTCCATTATTATAAATAATGGAGATATGAAGTAATAAACTTACCAGTACTTTGTGTTGGTGTACTTTATGAGTTCTTGCCTTGAGTTCATGATGTTTTATTGGTTTGCTAGGTCATTTGACAGTTCGCGGATCGTGTGTGAGATAAGTGGGGTTATGACATGAAAATGAAACACTTTGAGGATAAGAAATCCGTTTTTGCCCTCGTGTTCAAAAATATCGAAAATTGTGATCGTTTGGTGGTGAAATAATTAATTTTATTCTGTGCTGGTGAATGTATTTATGTTTTCACGTCATGAAAAATACATACGAATATCGCTAATGAAAGAAAAACACTCACTCAATTTTTTAAAAGAAGATCCCATTTCTTTTTCTCTAAATAATTTCAAAAAGCTGAAACTTTATATGATTAAGCATATTATCTTATGTTCGGAATACGCCACTGTCTAAGGAAAGCTTTTTCGTGGTGCTCTTGCTCAGCACTTTCTGGAACTTTCTAAAAGCCTTGCAGGAATCCGTAATGAGGGCTTGAACGATTCGATAATTTTACTTACTGCGAAAACTTTTGCTTTGGCATGCAAAACTTCGACGATTATCGATTCGACGCAGTTTTCCTCGTGTGGGAAAGTTTTGTTTTGCTCTACTCACTACACTACCCATCTACTGAAAAATATTTTCTGGGTTTTAAATTTTGAAGTTTATGTGTTATGCGTTCAAGTGAATACGGAGAAGAGTCACGTGCAGAAGAGCTAGTGGAAATATTCGTAAGATAAATTACGAAAATAAAACAGTGGCGCGCACGGTTTCCTTATTTTAATGAAATGGAATCTGGAGGAATTTTAGGTGTTGTGCCCTAGGAGATCTTATATTAAAAAAAAAAAATAAAACATAGATGGATATATTATAAAAAAATCAGATTTATTATTAAATAATCAACTTAAACTGAATAATCAAACTTGGTTTAAATATTTTCTCTTTCTTTTTTTAAATGAAGAAATAAGGATTACGATAATTATTTTAATAAATCTTTGGTAGCAGAAAAATTTAAACTGTAAGTACGCCTCTGCAAATTTGTCGAAGTGCGTTGTCTAACAAACTTTTACCGACTGAGCTCAGTCAGCGTAGCAAGAAGTTTGCTGAGCTGCATACAATTCTCAACACTCTAGCTGTTCTGGTCGACCTATACCAGTGTTTTCGTCACAGATGAAGCATTGAAAGTGTTTTCATAATCACCACGCATGGGCCGGGTGAAAAGCTCTGGAGGAATAGATGAATTACTGGAAAGATTAACGGAACAGTTTGAAGTAAAAATGGGCATAAGAATAACAAAAGGTGACTATGGGATTAAGATGGATCAAGAGAACTTCATTGAAAGTGTTCTAGATGTAACGTTAATTTCGTTCACTTTACTTCCCTCGATTGAATTAATAAATTATCGTATGGGCGGCGAATAGCTAGTCCTTTCTCATACCCAACACCGAGAAATGTTTCAAGGCTGAATATATTTACTGTCGACGAGAGTCGAAATCAACGTTTCTATGCGCGCTGATCGAGGTCCGACTGTCGGGAAAATAGTCACTTCTATCTTGAAATTCCCACTTCGATCTCGTGTCTCTTCTTCTACCAATTATAAATCAAATATGAATCAAGAATTCACTACTGAAAGGTAAATTCCTTTCCTGGTCAAAGCGTATGAGCGTGACACGAACATGAGACGTAAGTCGGTGGTCGTTCACAAGATTTCGTGTATTTAAACAAGTGGCAAAGGGGTTTCGTTCTTCTTTTCCGGCGAACATGTGCTATTGAAGCCTTTCTGGGTTATCTTATCTTATCTTAGAAGTGCATTCATTTGAGTGTACGTTACCTGGGACACTTTACCCGGGATACTTTACCTGGAGCACTTTACCTGGAGCACTTTACTTGGGATACTTTATCCAGGATACTTTACCTGGAGCACTTTACCTGGAGCACTTTACCTGGGGCACTTTACCTGGGACACTTTACCTGGGACACTTTACCTGGAATACTTTACCTGGAATACTTTATCCGGGACTTCAAGTTTTCCGACAACTTCTCTATAAGTGTATCTACAACAACAAGAAGAACAGGAAAGTACAATAGTTCTTGCTCTCCAACACAACATATGTCGTCATCCAATAACTAGTCAATTTTTTTTATTTTTTTTTTATTTCATATTTTTTTTGAAAATATACAACTTGTAAATTTAATAACGTTGTTCATATAATTTTTTTTGCCTTTCAATTTTCCAGGATTTGTCGCTATAATGCAGATGTGAATAACAAATAGGCTAGTATTATTCAGAGTGGCGCCCACTTACCTTTCCTAATTTTCATAATTTATCTTTATTTCACCTTAAATAAATTTCAAGTAGAATTACCCGAGAACCGGTAAGACTACTCTCTGAATTTGTACTAGTTTGGTCTCGGAATCTACACCTGAGGTGCTCTCTAAACTGAGTAGCCGTAACATAGACAGATTTGAAATGACAAAGGCAAAAGCTGTATCTACACCAATTACAGAATATGATGAAAAATCCGTAGAGTCAAAACAAGAAATAAAATTCCATCATCGAGAGGCAGTTGGGAGCCTTTTATACTTATCCAATAAAACCAGACCGAACTAGAGGCATACAGCGATAGTGATTTTGCTGGGGACAAAACTACGAGGAGGAATACTACAGGGTATGTTGTTTTTTATGCTGGTGGACCAATAAGCAGGTATTCCAGAAAACAACCCATAGTAGCGTTGAGCTCGACTGAAGCTGAATTCATAGCAGCTGAATGTGTTAGATAATTATTGTTTTTGAAGGTACTATTAGAAAGTTTGATTTTTCAAGACTCAAATATCATTTTAAAAATTGACAATCAAAGTGCAATAAGTATAATAAAAAACGCTCAGTTCAACAAAAGATCTAAACATATTGACGTTAGGTTTCATTTTATTCATGAGAAAATAAGAGATGGCTTAATTTTTGTAAAATATTTGTGTATTGCCGATATTTTTACAAAAGCATTAAATACTGACAAAAATTGAATAGATGAGACTTTTTCTTGATGAAGATCCATATACTAAACTATGAAATAAAACAATTTAATTTGTTTGAATCTCCATTTTATTTTGAACTAACGTTCAAATTAAAATTAGTGATGCGTTTCGCTACACAGTAGCTTTATCAAACTAGTGAAGATACAATGAAAAACTTTTAATTTATATAGTGCCTTAATACGGAATTCTAAGATATTGACAAAAGAATTATAATATGTTTAAATGGAAATAAAGTACAGAAAGAGCCTAAATACGGAATTCTACGAATATTACTATTCAAATCATCTATTAACAAACCAACACACTTTCGACTCAAATTTTGAAATTTTGCATGTAGAACCCAAATCCTTTAAAGTAAATCTGTAAGAAGCCCTTGAGATTATCAAAAACAAATATTCAAGTAATCTTCTTAACGACCAAATAGATATCAATCATTCTCCCTTAATAAACCTTTTTACCTAGAAGATGTGATGGTTGTGAATAAATTTCCAGGTGAACTTTTTCAATTCCTTTGTAATATTCGTAGAATTCCGTTTTCAGGCACTTTTTGTACTCTATTTCCATTTAAACATATTATAATACTTTTGTCAATATCTTAGAATTCCGTATTGAGGCACTATATAAATTAAAAGTTTTTCATTGTATCTTCACTAGTTTGATAAAGCTACTGTGTAGCGAAACGCGTCACTAATTTTAAATTGAACATCAGTTCAACATAAAATGGAGATGTAAACAAATTAAATTGTTTTATTTCATAGTTAAATACTGTCAAGTTTGCTAAACGTAGAAATTTGTTAGTTAAGTCAGACTTATAAGTTTATGTTTTTCTTTATATAATTCGCGTCCTGGGCCCATAACCTCTTGGTTTCTTATAGTTATTTGACTTTAAGTTTTTATTTTAATTGTCTACAGAATACACAGTTTTGCTTTCTGACATATATGGTTTTTTTCACGTCACTTTTTTTATTTTTTTTTGTGAAGTTCTTTTTTATATGGAACATCAATCTCACACTAATGATATAATAAGATCACTATATTTTTATCAACTATTACCTTTTCTCTCAACAGTTATTAGTAGTCTACAATAGTTATTGATTTGTATTCAAGGTTTTTTTTTGCTTCGACCCCATCTGGACCTCCAAGCCGTGCTAGTGTTTGTAAAAGAAGCTATCCATAAATCTCGAGGAGGATTGAAAGCATTTAAATCAATTATTTGTAACAAAATATTTGTAAATAGGCTTTTACCATCTTGACATAATTGATGCATCGTCGTCAATATAAATATTTAAAATACAGCTGTGAGTATTTTAGCAAGAAAGATGCTTTTCGTTTCGACGTTCCCAGAGGACGATAATTTAAAAACAATCCTGATATTTCTCTATTCCGGCGTAATAATACAACAAAAGTCCATTATCAGCACCGCAAATAACCGCCACTCGAAGGATTTTGGCCTGTTTTTGGCACCAGTGATCCTGAATATTTTAATTCCTAACGGCCAGAATGCATTAAAGACAATTTAAAGCTTAAAAAAGAAAATTTCTGACTTTGAGATCTATCTATGGAACTATATCTGGATTCTTTAATTCGATCATAACTCAGATGAAGCGAAAATTTGCATTTTCCTATCTTTGCCAAACTTTTAATGGAATTAGAATGGTAATTTTATTGGAGAAATGCCTGGCTATTAATTTTAGAGTTCAGATAGAGATAAGTACCTACGTTTAATACCGGAAAAATTGTTGAGTAAATATTGGGTTTGATGTACGAAACAAATAATAAATATCCCTAGAATACAATACAATTTCCACCGCCACTGTTTAAATGAAAACATTTCCATTTGCAAATATTCCATGTAATTGAATTTGATTCACTGCAGATAACGATAATAAAACACCTGCATGGCATCAAACGAAAGGAAAAAAAGGGAGAAATATTATTTTGGTAGACAAAGGGTTAAAATAAGAAATGATTTGAAATAATTGGAATAAATTACCCAACATAAAAATACATATTCTATCTTTGCAATCAACAAAGAACAATATTGCTAATAAATGATTCTAGGGGTGAAAAGGACGCAAATATTTTTTCCTAGTCCCGAAACTCGAAAAATATCGGAAAGGGATTAAAAAGGACGTGGGAGTTGAAAGATTATCCTTTGACACACTCAATTGAAAATTGAAGTTCAGATCAAACAAACGTATGTGTGTGTTACATGCAATGTTTTCAGTTTTCAGTAGCGTTTGGCGTATCAGTTTTCAAATTCATTTGTTCTGGTCTACATTATTTGGTAATTTCAATAAACAGTTCTCTAAAAAAGACTGACTGTTTGTCGTAAATTTTTACCGTTTCAGTTCTTATCTAATACATATTTTCTATATATTTTTCGTAACAGGTTTCAAAAGTTTCTTTGCGTCGTTCGGAAATTGAGGAAATTGTATGCTGATATCGTGCTATGCGGAAATTGATATCTTATCACTAACTAGAAACCTACAAATTGAGTGGGATCTACATCGACTTTGACCTACTAGAAATCCATTTTAAACACACCATTCACACAATTTTCTTTCCCAAGATACATTAAGGCAGAAGTAAAGTTTCCATTCAATTTTCATACACTTGGTAGCAAGATGGTCCCGACAAAGTTTCCAAAATAAATAGAGTTGAAATGTATTTTTTTTTAAATAGAACTCGTACCAAGAGCCCCAGAAAGTCAGAACATAGCGAAACTTAATCGAGTTTGTAGATTTTATGAAGTTGTAAAGCTCCTCTGTAAGATAAAACTATAGTTTTCTCAGTGTTTAAACAAAGCCCATTTGAATCAGACCAGGAATTGGATAAGATGGAGAGTAAAATTTTCGATTTATTCGTAAATCTGTGATATCTTTAATGAATAACAAACAAAAGAATGGGACTTAAAACTGAGCCTTGGGGTACACTGGTACCATTTGCCTGTACTAATTGTTTTTTTACATTTAAGATAATATTGAAACCAATTTAAAGGAATGCATCCCATGCCATATAATTATAGTTTTTTTATTGAAATTCCATGATCAACACAGTCAAAGGCCTTCTCGAAGTCACAGAAAACTGGTGCCGTACAAAGTTTAATATTGAGGTATATGTACTTTATTGAGAACAGAGACCATTGCGTCACTAGTGCATTTTTTTGGTAGGAAGCCAAATTATTACAATTTTGAGATGTTATGTTTAAAAAGGTTTTTCAATAATATTTTTATTATTTTCGATAAGGTTGGTGATAAAGCAATAGGTGGATAACTTTCTCCACCCTTGTGCATCGGAACAATTATAGCTGTTTTCAGACAGTTAGGGAAGAATCCATTTTAAAAGGATTCACTAATCAGAAAAGTTAAAACGTTAATTATCACGTCAGGAATGTTCAAAAATATTTTAGTAGGGAAGCCAAGCACTGATTCAAATGTATCTACTGGTCTGAAGAAGAAACTATAAGTAACGGGTATTAGGAGATTCTGTGATTGGTCCCTTGTTTATACCGGAAAATTTAAATGGTGAAATATACCTCGATATGCTGGAGAACACTATTGAGCCCTTAATTGTTCATGAATTAGGGAACCAACAGGCAATCCAGCTCTAGATGAACATTTTTGGCACTTCCAGCAAGACGGAGCACCTCTCCTTTACGCAGTAGAAGTTAGGGACTGGTTAGACAATAATTATCCAAATAAATGGATTGGAAGATAAGGTCCCATTGAGTGGCCACCTAGGTCACCAGACTTACCGCCACCAGATTTTTTTCTGTGGGGTCACTTTAAGCCGGTTGTTTATAAAACTAAACCAACCTCAATCGACGATTTACGACGAAGTATTAGTCAAGCATGTCATGATATTACTAAAGCAACATTTGCCAACGTTCGTATGGAGCTTGAAAATAGAGGTTGTACTATTGTTTACCAAACAATGGAAACCATTTTGAACATTTACTAAATGAATTAACATTTTTGTAGTTCGACATTTAACACTTTTTCATTTTGTTGTCAAATAAATTTTTCTGCTTTATTGTTACACCCTGTATAATTATGACTCAGACCTTTGGAAAGCGTTTTCTACGGGCTTTCTAATGACGTATCACAAGTAGGGGGTTGCCATTTAAATTTTCGTAGGTGGGGCATAGGGGGTTGATGGCGGTGCGTTCTCTCTCATGTCATTTTAGTTCCCCCTCTCTACCCTAGAAACGATTTTGAAACTTTTTTGAAATCTCTTTTCGTTCACGAGGTACAGCTCATTGTAAGTTTTAAATGGGCACCCAGTATCTAGTAACATATTGTCCAAAATATCACTGAAGGTATTTTTGTTTTCATACCTAAATAAGAAGCTGAAGACATTATAAAAAGAAAGTATAGATTATTTAACTGCCTAGCACCTTATATCATTACCAATAAGAAGTTATAATTTTAAAACTTACAAACTTCGACGAAAGCCATTTATTGTTCAGGAATTTTGCCATGTTCGTGTAAAAGTTTTCACTATAAGTCACAAAAATCACAGGATAAAATTTGTTCATAGTTAATTAAGGCATTTTTCCGAAAACGCACTCCCGATGTACGTACAAAACTGCCGATTGTAAAATTTTTATTAGAAATAAATTCCTCTGATAACAAAATGCAGCCAAATTAACCGGGTCTTGTTTATTACTCATACCTAGTCGGTGTAACGTTTTTTGTCCAAAAAAACACAGTTTACTGATAACCCGAGCTGGTTCTTCTTTTTAACGTCGCAAAAGCATGTAAAATTAAATATTCGAAACTTAGAACATATAAAAACTTAAATAATATCTCATTTTTTATTTTTAAATACCAACAACTGGAAAATAGCATAGACGTGCAGATTAAAATTAAAGTTTTCTAATTTTAAATAGAAGATGTGAAAATGGCAGTAAGAGAGGCAAAGCAGCGGGCCATGATGAAATTAAAGCAGAAATGTTGTTAAATTTAGGAAATTACGGCTTAAAAACATTAACTTACCTATTAAACAAAGCAGCGACCGAAAATAAAATACCAAAAAATTGGGAAATAGGAATCATAATGCCCCTACATAAGAAAAACAGTAGGCAAGACTGTAATAACTACAGAGGAATAACACTATTAAGCGTCCCATCTAAAGTGTATGAAAGGTTATAAGATGACAGACTGAAAAGGATAATAGAACCATATTTGGAAGAGACACAAAGTGGTTTCAGAAAAGGAAGAGGAGTTCAAGATCACATATTTGCAATTAAACAGATGATTGAGAAAAATCACAAAAACCAAATATATTGATATGAATTCCTAATTTATAGTGTTGATATGTATTTTAATTCATTTGTTGTAATATGTTTATTTGGGCGCCAATTAATATGAATTTCAATTTAATTTAATTTAATTTTAGTGATATCATACATCACTCACCTTTTATGATAACTCTTCACTTCAGGTTGGGTTCATAGGCCTAATACTCACTTTATAGGAAGAAAAACTCTTTATATTTGGAATTTATGAAATGTTGTTTAATTTATTTTCTAATGTGCGGCGTATTAATACAAAATTGATAAGTAAAAGGACGTAAGCAGCAATTTAAAACACTTATCTAAATGATCTTTCACTCAAAAAACATTCACACTAACGAGCTCTTATATCTAATAAATACATGAAATTATGCAACTCTTTTTACATATACCATTAAAACCATAGACAAAATAGAACATCTGTTTCCAACAGATTTTATATACAAAATGGACGATGTTATAATCGTAACGGAGAGACATAAATATCAAATTTTGGATTTATTCACACACACACGTAAGTTTGATGATTTAATTTATAGTTTATAAAATACCTTTTATCTTCTACTACTTTTTGAATATTGGATAATTACTTCTTTTCTGTGTTTTAGACCGTTCTGGGCCTTGAAGTCCCTCGTAGAAGTGGCTTCGGCGTCGGCTTGGGAAAATTTTCAGTTCTGCTCACCTCTTGGAGTTTTCACTCATGGTTTATTTGAGGAATCTAATATTTACGGTGGTTATTTAACATCCGTTTTCAACAGGAACTTGTTACGAAGGTTAGTAACACAAATTTACTGTATAGTTTCACCATTTAACATTACGTAGCCTAATTTTAAATTAATTTTCTAACATGAAAAAGCTTATACTTTTCAATTCTGTATCTTTCTTAAAAACCTGACGCTTTCTTCCCCGTTCCTAATCAATAGCCACCTATCTCAATTTTTTTCTTAATCAACAACCATATGTCTCTTTATTTTTAAGTTTTTCTATATTTGCTGACCAATCAAATTCATTTAATAATTTTTGATTTCTGTTATTTGACTTGATTATTTTATAATTTGATCTTTTTCTGATATGAAAGTTTATTTTTAATGTTTCCAAATAATTTATTGTTGTTTTTATCTTTTAGTTAAAAAATTTTAAAATTATTTGACATCTGTTTTAATTTCTGTTGCTATGTCCTTTCTTCCCTTCGAGTTGACAAATCTAGATTCACACCTTGTTAAATATGTTCATAAGTGTACTTTTTCTATTTTTACCTTTCTTTTTAGATTTATTATGAGCCAAGAAACTTTTGCAAAGCTTTTGAAAATTTTGAAACTATGTGATAGGATTTCAATAAATTAGAGAAAAGTTATAAAGATTCCCGTTTAAAGTTTGGGTTGTAAATATTTGTCAGGTGATTTATTTATATTTTATTTAGTTAAATGTAATTAAAATTTTATTTTATTTTTATTATTCATATGTATAAGGTAGGTACATTATAAAATTCAAACTATGCCTTCTCTAGTTTGATTTATTTACTTTATTTATTTTGTTTATCTAAATTCAAATTTCTTTTTCAAATAGTTTTAATTATTTAGATTTTATACTGAAATAACCCTTGTTTGGTGTATGTGTTGTGTATAATTCCACTTTCCATATCAATATATGGCCTTTATAGAAAAATCTTTTGACAGCATACCTAGAAGAACGATATGGAGCAGTTTGGAAAGCAATGGGAGTTAACGCCAGATTGCGGAATAATATTGCAAGTATATATCAACGTTCAAGAAAAAATAACAGAGAATCAGAAGAACTCATAACTAATGAAGGTGTAAGACAGGGTGGAGTATTAGGTCCATCATTGTTCAATGTAGTTCTAGATGACGGTATCAAGGAAATAAAACCCTATATCAAGAAACTTTTAATTGGATACAGAAACTTGGAACCAATCTATGTAACAGAAATGGCATTTGCAGATGACTTAATGGTTTGCGCCAAATGCGAGAAAGATTTACAATATAACCTAGACACTAGACCTATTTGGCACTAAAACGAAGAAATTTAAAAATAAACGTAGACAAAACGAAAGTAATGATAATATGCAACAATGACATCCAAACAACAATAAACTATGAAGAATGAAAGCAACAATATTTATTTCGTGATCTTGAAATTTGGTGGACGTTGAAAAACATTAAAATCTGTGGTAAATTTTAATTCAAAGAATAGCTCCTGAAAACCACATATATATTTATCAAACTAAAAAAACAATTTTTTTGCGTTGGTAAATTTGTTGAGGAGCTACCACAGAAAATTCACCCTTCTTCTCTCTCTCATTCGGTTGACTTTGTAGGCTTTATTATTTCCCCTTATGTTTAATTTTATTTTTATAACTCGAATGAGTTTCGAGAAGTAAAAGCCAAGGGACTAACTTAACCTCTTAGAATTCCTTTGAGGGTATTTTTGCTGAATTAATTTGTCAAAGTGAATAAGATATTTTTTTTAATTTCGCCATTCCAGTTAGAGTCCATTTGGAATTAGGTCAAAATTATTTTATATCATTCAAGCAACTTAATGAAAAATACGACGAACATAATGGATTTGTTAATTTGTTTTATACATGTACCGAGTTTGCCAAGAAATGGGGCTAAGAGCAACATCTGGACCTCTGACCCTTCAAGAGACCCACATCTAGCTGTGGGGGAAAGTTAAATATCTTGGGTTAATTTTAGACTCGAAATTTATCTAGAACCAATAACCAATGGCTATAATAAAGAAGAAAACCGATGCTTCATTGATGATGGTAAAGCTCATCATCATATACGCATCTTGGGTATGGTGGACAAAGATAACCCAAAAATGCAGCTGCTGAGTTGAGCAAGTTACAAAGACTTACCTGCCTAATCATAACGGGGGCTATAAAAAAACACAAATATCAGCTATGGAAGCACTGCTAGACGTCCACCGATTGACATAGCAATTGTGAAGATGGCAAGAATGATACTTCCAAGGCAACAAAACAGGTGCGACAGATCGGACCACATGACTCCTGAATGCTTCTTCAACATTAACTTCGAGGTTATTATGCAAGATCGAAAGGAATGGATAGATGACAACATCAAGAACAAAGCTGGTAAGAGTGTATGATAAGCAGACGAATGCAAGATCAAGGACGGAATTAGTGCTGGGAAACTAGAAACAAACACCTCCAAACGCTGGAGGGGTGCACCAGAGAGGAAGTACAGGAATGGATGGAGGAGGAAATGGAGAGAAGGTGGTAGGAGTATGAGGGAGCGCTAAAAGGAGCGATTGGGAATAGGAGAGACTGGATGGACCGGCAATTCGGAGAGGTGAACTACTTCTTGACACCGGTGTTCACTGGACATGGGGCGAGAGTAGGGCACCTTCACAAGATTGGGAAAAGAGAGACTGGAGTGTGCGAGAGATGTGAAGTGGAGGATGATGTGGGGCATGTGTTTAGATGCTGGAGGAACGAGGAGGTGCTGAAGAAGTTGGAGAGGAAACTAGGGAAGGCGGTGTACTGGGATAACATGGTGGATATAATGTTGAGGGACAGGAGGAATGGATGGAGTAGAGTGGAGTAGTAGAGAGCATGGTTAGGGGGAGAGAAGGACTCGATATGGCATGAGAGGTGGGAGTGATTGTAGGGAGAAGACGACAGTGTGAGCGGAGAGTGTGTGAGGGACCGCCGCCCGTCTCGAAGTATGTTAGGGTAGTGATTCCGATGCGGGGGTACTGGCGGGTTTGAGGTGAGTTTGGTTGGGGATGAGTCCAACACTGTTTGGGTCCTGGACCCATTCGAATATGAGTTTCCCATCTCGACCCCAAAAAAAAGTACCACGGGAAACATTTATTGAAGAATCGTCGGAACACAAAATTGAAGAACTCTCCAAGATGGACAGGATTCATATCAAAACGATAACAAGTCTTCTCACTGATCATTGTACAATAAGAGGACACCTACACAAAATGGGTCTGTACAATGGAGAACTTTCCTGCTGAATGTGATAAAGGAACAGAAACGACCAAACAGCTGTGAGAATCCAAGGCATTAAGCCGCGGCACACATGAAATATTCGGACAGCCTAGGGTAACTCCAGAAGAATACAATAGAATAGGCTGATACAGGGGACTACAGTTACGGAATGAGTTTTGTGAAGCTAAGTCTGGAAGATACAAGAGACTGAGGTGTAGTTGGTGATAGGACGAGTGAAAAAAATAGCTCAAAAGTGGCATGGAAGAAGGAATCTTCATTCACATACCCATTCGAAGTTTCCCATCTCGGCCCGAAAAAAAAAAAAAAGAACTTCTTACTAGTCTCTGAGAATTTTCTCATGAACTAAGTAGAAGAAGAGGACACAACGTTCATCTAGATCTCAATGAATATTCACTCAAAAACAAAAAATAGAGACGTCGCTAGAGGATGTAATAGTATTGTGAACATATGTCACAAATAGTTTTCTTGTAATCTCCATTAGTTTTATTCAATATCTCTTCAGAATAATTGATGGAGGTGAGGATGGAGAGGACTTTGATCCCTTTTATGAATACTTCTAAAGTTGTACCGGGTGTCTGATTAAGAGAGGTAACCCGCTGGATCTCAGAAACTATTTATCGTAGGGCTTAGAGAAAAATATCTGTATTACAAACTCGCATACGAGAAACTGCACTACCGCTAGTGGGCGTAGTTCACAATGATTACATGAAAAACATAATTTTTCTATAATAAATGCACCATTATAGTACCACAAAATGTAAATATTCGTAAACAATCATTTTTCGTCAGTTTGCTCTAGTACTTTTTCCTCTATTTTGTTAAATAACTGGTAGGGGTGAGTGGGAAAGCCGATTCAATAAAACTGTTATAACTTTAGTTCCGCTTTATGGATTTTGACAAACTTAGTATCATTTGGAAGGGAATCCAATGCCTGATAAAATATTATATCATCGTTTCATTGTTCTAACGGTCGGTAGGTGGCGGTGATTTAACAATTGTTTTATTTTCAACTTTTTTGGGAATCTTAAAATCAGGTAAATCTATATATTTTAATCACTCACTTGAAAGAGGATGGAATTAAAAAAAAGTGGTAAAAACTGAATCTCAATATCTATTTTCTTTGTCGGCAACTAAATGTTTAAAACAAACTGGAAACTGGTTCAACCTAAAAGAAATTCTACGCGACGGCGAAGAGACAATAAAGAAATAGATGAAATAAATGTTTTAGGATACAGCTGCAGATCCGCAAGTTGGTGTAAGAAAACTAGCTTGTGACTTAGGAATTTCTAGGTATTGTGTTCACTCTATTTTAAAAAGAAATCGTTTTCATCCGTATCGTGTATCTCTTCATCAAGGTGAACTTCGAAAATGTATATACTAATTTATCAAAGTAAGTGTTTAGCTTATACAGTAGTTCACATTTTCTGAACATTTATTTAACTTTAGAAATACTTCCGGTCAGCAGACTTTGCGGCTAAGTCGGATGTTTATTAATACCATTAACCCCCGTCGTTGTACGGTAGTTCATATTCATGTAAACTTTTGAAATATAATTTAACTTAATATTAACAGAATAGGTGAATAGAGTATAAAGTTTCATTCGGCAACGAAGAGAAGTGTTCAATTACGAATTGTAATCTGGGTTATCTCTGATATAAGACTGATTACAAAATCGATTTGGTATTGCCGCGTGTTGTATATGCTGTTAGGGATTTTGCTAATTTATTGAAGTATTACACATTGAAACTTTCACAATTAGGTAAACACTGAAACATAACTTAACTGTTTCTAATAGGGAATTATCGTAAGTATGTTATATATATTAGTAATGGAACATGATGAAATTAATGGAGAACCGTTTAACAACTTCTGTTGACTAGACTGCTTTGAGGTGTGATCAGATTATAATGTTTTATTGTTATTAAAGCATAGGTTCTTCAACTCACATCTCAAGACAAATTCCTAGCAACCAGAATCTGGAAGAACATAAACCCAATAGTTTGTCATCCCTGACTCAAACTCAATGTCAAGCAGGTGCTAAATTAATCTACAGAAGAAACAAAACACAGGAAACAGTTACTTAAAAAAACACAAATGTACTTTCGATTCAAAAGAAGCACCCATTACTAAAATATTAATTTTCGCAATTCCGCCTGTTCTAACTTCCCTATCTTTTTCATGAATTTGATTATGTATCCTGGTCTAAAGAGTACCGCCCGAAAAGTATACATTGCTTTTTCATCCTGTTCTCGGTGATTTTTAAAAAAAAGCGTTGTTTGAAGTAAGTCAGCACACACTTCTCAGATATTCAGTTCTGTTATATTCATAACAGGAATCCTTATTCTTTGTAATACGACCCTTCCTTCCTCTGAGCAAAATTACATTCTTCAATACCAATATTTGCTGATTTTAATATACACTGTATTCATTTGAAAAGGACCCACCCTCAATATTTCAGAAATGCGATATGTTAGAAAGAAATGCCGAAACACGTCAAATTTTAACACTTTTTGGCGCTAATGTCATAAACGTTAGATTCACCCGCTACCTACTGTAGATACCGCTTAAATGTTTTCAAATGGCGTTAGGTATCAAGTTATACCTCATTTAAAAGGTCTGGTACATCTCTATTTTGTTTTTCCTTTGATACCAGCCTTCCATTGTTATTTAATCGTTGTTTAAGATTGGCTCTCTTTCAACTTTTCGTATGTTACGGCAGAAAGACTCTTTGAAAAATAAAAAAATTCACAAATAGTGAAAAGACAACTGTTAACAAGAAATAATTGTTATTTAATCATTTGTAAAAGTGACCACCGTTAACATTCAGGCTTAAATGAAGCCAATTTTAAACACCTATTAAATCACAATGGAAGGCTAGTATAGAGGGCAAAGCAAAATGATTGAATATAGATTTACCAGACCTATTAACCCTGGAGTAGTCACGCCCTGTTTTTTGCCAAGTATGGTCGCGCTGGGTCATATTGACCCAATAGTATTTTTGAGTAATTTTGAGCAAAAATCAATTTCAAAGTGTGTGTAATATAAAATACGTACAAACGAAACAAATACAACAAAGCACTTTTAACACAGAAAACAGAAAAAAAAAACATTAAAAACCAAAGAACATCAAAAAACAGTCTAAAAAATCATCGTTTTCCTAATCAGATTCATCTGTATCCGATTTTTCACTACAGTTTTTACATAAAATACAAGTGTGATTCAAACATAGATATTCATAACATTTTTTACAGTATAGCTCAGTTTTGTTATCTGAACCAATACATTCTTGACATCGCTTCCGTTTTCCAGGTACAGGTGGTCCATGTTCTTCACGAATATTGAGAGCATGTTGTCGACGCTTTCTTACTTCACGTGGAAAATTTTTTAATGTTGCTCTGTGATTCCGATAATCACTAATGAGCTCACGTGCTAACTGCTGTAGAAATTTTCATCTCACCAAATCTATGTTTCGATTATTTGCACAAAAAATAATATGCGCATTAATTGCTGCCATATTGAGACTACTACTTTTGTGAGTACCTGCCTGGTATAGTAAACCAAATAGAGCTTTTATTTCTGCTAGGTTTGTTAACTTTGCACCTCTAGGTCGACTGTATGTATCCGATAGATTCGCAATATATTTGTTCGTGTTTTCAACAATGATGTTGAGCATAATTTCATCAGAATATAACATCCAACAATCCATGGGTGTTTTGGCATTTTTTGCCGCCCCCTCTACTCCAGGTAAGTGAATTACAATGTTTGTTCTAGCAGTTCGCACTTGTTGCGAAAATGGATGCTTATTCCACGTTGTGATATCATCTTTACCTTTAAAATAAGGATCCAAATGTCCTTCAAGTTCTGCTTCCGCGCTCGCGCGCGCGAATTGCGAAACGTCGACCCGGCGCGCATTTTTCACAGTTTGTTGATAGCTGTTCATTCAATTTTTCCAAAACTGATTTCAGCTAAACGAAAGTTGAGCCAAATTTTCCAATTCACTCACCAATTACAGATATTCAGCAACTTTTTTTCCAAGTAACTACCTAATGATGGCTGAATATGCTAGGTAGGTTCAAGTTTTACGACTAAGAGGAAACAGACGAAACTTATATGTCTATATCAGTCATCATGTTACATGGAAACGTCAAAAGATATAATAATTGTGGAATTAAAAAAATAATTTACAAGAAATGTATATCAATATCGGTGTTTTTTTAATGTGAGTGTGAGAGGAATATCATAAAAAGCAATTATAATGTATCTAGCATTGTATAGCAGTTATAATGGAACATTATAAAGCAGTTATAAAATGACAATAAAACTAGTGCAGTGCTGATCCGAACACGTCTTCAAAAATTCATAGCTCGTTTTTGGTAAAAGAACGCCAATTTTTTCTTCTATTTTCTTGTTCAGCGACCTCGAATTAATTAAAAAAAATATTTCATCAAAATCCGCGTTGGTTCACTAAACTAGACTTTTACCCTGCTTCCTCTCCCAACTAAATTTAAAAAATTGGATAATTTCGCGAATTTTTGGGGTTGCCCGTTTTCCCTGACGCGAAGTGTATTAACGGTGGGACCTTTTCAAATTAACACAGTGTATGAAGTTACACTAGTAAGACATATAGGTAATTCTGTAAATAATAAAAGCACTTAGATTTTGTAAATTTCTTTCATTTTGTTGTCCCACCTTTATCCAACGTCTTAGGTTTAGCTTGGACAAAATCCGAATCAACAGAATATCAGAAAACGGAAATCGTCTAACAAGTTAGCACTAGTTTTCGCCAGCAGATTTGCCAACAATATAAATTGAAATTGTTCTTGATTAGCAAATTCATCAGTGGATTCGACCTGCGCCGCTAACGAGTTGGCCATTAATTGGTTTGGTAGACGTGAGGACCGACAGCCAAGAGCAGTGCTATCTAGTTAGCTATGAGTAAGAAACCAGTGGGGTGCCTTCGATTGAGAATAAATGATAAGGAAGTTAAAGTTTGGTTACAAATAAAACCAAAAAAGTACATGAAAATGTAAAGATATCCTTAAAATTCCCCACGGATTTTTCTTTTGTAAATCTAGAGAGAAATATTCCACACTTGATTTCGTCTATGCTTTATTTTTGAAGGAGTAGTGAATCTGGACGTCGCCTCTCAGGCGATGGGAGTGAGACCTGGCCAGCCTAATGATGATACCCATAGGATGATCCGGGTTCGTAAGGTGAGTGGGGATTTAGTGGACAGCTACACTGTTGGTGTAATGATGGTGATATACAGGGTATCCAGCTTCTAAATGGCATTGTATTGATAAAATGTAAACAATCAGAGATAGGGGATTGTTGTGATTAGAACGATGTTTTTTATTGAAAATGCCGAATTTAGAGCAAAAACCATATCATAATGTACAGGTCCGTAGCTAAAAAAAAGAAGGTGAGTAGTCGTCGGACCGCCGACAGAAGCTTGCTTCTTATGCACAATAGAATGACCATTTTTCGTGAATTTTTCACCATTTTTGACCGACTTTGACAATTATTGACCATTTTTGACAATTTTTCAAAAATTTCAACATATTTGGCAATTATTGACCATTTTTTCAAAATTTTGAAATTTTTGACAATTTTTCCAAATTTTAACAATTATTGACAATTATTGACCAATTTTGACAGTTTTGACAATTATTGACCATTTTTGACAGTTTTTCATAATTATTGACCATTTTTTCAAAGTTTTGACAATTTTTGACCATTTTTCAAAAATTTTGACAATTATTAACCATTTTTTGAAAATTTTGACAGTTTTCGACAATTTTTGACGATTTTCCCAAATTCTTGACAACTTTTGACCATATTTAAAAATTTTTGACAATTTTTCAAAAATTTTAACAATTATTGACCATTTTTGACAATTTTTCAAAAATTTTAACATATTTGGCAATTATTGACCATTTTTTCAAAATTTTAACAAATATTGACCATTTTTGACAATTATTGACCATTTTTGACAATTATTGATCAATTTTGACAGTTTTGACAATTATTGACCATTTTTGACAGTTTTTTATAATTATTGACCATTTTTTCAAAATTTTGACAATTTTTGACCATTTTTCAAAAATTTTGACAATTATTAACCATTTTTTGAAAATTTTGAAAGTTTTCTACAATTTTTGACGATTTTTCCAAATTCTTGACAATTTTTGACCATATTTGAAAATTTTTGACAATTTTTCAAAAATTTTAACAATTATTGAACATTTTTGACAGTTTTTGACGAATTTTGACAATTATTGATCGTCTTTGACAATTATTGACCATTTTTGACAATTTTTCAAAAATTTGAACATATTTGGCAATTATTGACCATTTTTTCAAAATTTTAACAAGTATTGATCATTTTTGACCATTTTTGACAATTTTTGACGAATTTTGATTGGTTTTGACAATTATTGACCGTCTTTGACAATTATTGACCATTTTTCAAAACTTTTAACCATTTTTCAAAATTTTTGACAATTATTGACCATTTTTGACAGTTTTTCATAATTATTGACCATTTTTTCAAAATTTTGACAATTTTTAACCGTTTTTCGAAAAATTTGACCCTTTTTCAAATATTTTGACAATTATTAACCATTTTTTGAAAATTTTGACAGTTATCGACAATTTTTGACGATTTTCCCAAATTCTTGACAACTTTTGACCATATTTAAAAATTTTTGACAATTTTTCAAAAATTTTTACAATTATTGAACATTTTTGACAGTTTTTGACGAATTTTGACAATTATTGACCGTCTTTGACAATTATTGACCATTTTTGACAGTTTTTCAAAAATTTGAACATATTTGGCAATTATTGACAATTTTTTCAAAATTTTAACAAGTATTGATCATTTTTGACAATTTTTGACGAATTTTGATTGGTTTTGACAATTATTGACCGTCTTTGACAATTATTGACCATTTTTGAAAGTTTTTGACAATTTTTGAAAATATTTGGCAATTATTGACCATTTTTTCAAAATTTTAACAAGTATTGATCATTTTTGACAATTTTTGACGAATTTTGGTTGGTTTTGACAATTATTGACCGTCTTTGACAATTATTGACCATTTTTGACAATTATTGACCATTTTTGACAATTTTTCAAAACTTTTAACTATTTTTCAAAATTTTTGACAATTATTGACCACTTCTGACAGTTTTTGACAATTTTTGAAATTATTTGGCCATTTTTGAAAATATTTGGCAATTATTAACCATTTTTTCAAAATTTTGACAATTTTTGACAATTTTTCAAACCTATAGGTGTGCGAGCTCAGTGCGGCAAGAGAGATTGCGCACAGTCGCTTGAATGAGTTATCGCGTGACGAACACTTTTTCGTAACATCACAAGTTTTACGAGTTCACTAGCCTTCCCAAAAGTCCTATGTCGTGCAATAAGAAGTAAGCTTCAATTTAAATTTCATTGGATTATTCAGAAATCTGGCAACACTGTTGCGTGACGGACTTTTCGTAACGGTTACACGTTTAACGAGTTCACTAGCCTTCTCAAAAGTCCTATGTCGTGCAATAAGAAGCAAGCTTCAATAAAACTTGATGTCGGTTTTGAAAAAAATAACTTCCAAACCCCGAAGAAGGACGAATTTGTATTTTCTTGAATATCTTGGAAACCGGACCTGATACTGGGTATTAGATAACCTCTCTGTAGGTATTGCACAATAATACGATGTATATACCCTGTAGATACAGAGCCATGGAAGGAAGGACCTTCAATTAATGCAGAAATGGCCTGCTACACAGATGGCTCAAAAATATATTTAGCCAAGCCAAAGACCAGAGTCTCACTGTGCTCAGGCAAATATGTGAGGATATTCCAGACAGAAGTTGCAGCAATACAGCTCGTTTGGGACTGCTTGGAGACGCTACAAGTCATAATAGATTGTCTTTAGCCTGGATACCAGGCCACTCACATCAAGGGCGATGAAGAGGCATACTCACTAGCCCTAGAAAGGGCACGATGCGCTCCCATTGGACCAGAATCTTTTTGTGGCAGAGCGAAAGAGCTGCAAAAACAAATACCAGTACTTGGATAGAAAAGCAATCTCGAGAATGGTTGAACAAAGCGCCAAGAATGAGGCCGGCCAAAGAGTTCATCAAAGAACCCTCGCCAAAATTCATGGGGGTACCTACAGAGCCAGAATAAGAATAGGAGAACAATAAGAATCCTAGTTAGGCTCCTAACGCAGCATTGTAGACCTAACAAACACATGACTAACATCGGATTTGCAGACACAATCATATGCAGGTTTTGCCAAGAATATGAGGAAACCTTAGCACATATACTGTGCTACTGCGAAGGCCTGACTAGGCTGAGGTTTTCGACGATAGGGGAATATATAGGGATCCCAATATATTGAGGACCTGAGGTTTGGCATTCGAAGTTTAGTAATAAAGACGGGTGTATACAACGAACTCTAGCATTGCACTAGGGCACACACAATAGATCTGCAAAGGTCGTAGGTCATCTTATATACCCTGTATGCACACAGCAGTTACTGCAAAAATGAAATTTTTGTATATAAAAATGTTCAGGTTAGACAATAATGAATAAAAGCTTCAAATTATAAAAATTTTTGTGTTCTCTGCGATTTTGTATACCCACCAGCATAACGTATAATATAAAAATTATATTCGAATTTAAAAAAAGTAATTCGGTTTCACATTTAATTAAAATGGTCTCTAATATTTAACGACTTTGATAATATGGGATTTGTTTAACTTTTGTTATGTTTTCGACATGAGATTGGAGGATATTTGAGTTGAAACATTGTTAAAAAACAGACAGTTGAAAAAAATTCCGACGAGTAAACAAAATCTTTCCATTCCAGTAATATTCTTCAGAAGATAAACAAGAAAAGTTTAATCTGGGATGGATTTTAACTCTCTCTCCGAGGCAATATAGTCCAGGAAATAGACATTGTTACTGGATATTGCTTTTAAACTTCAATTAAATAAACTACATTGGAATTCAGTTGGTATTTGTATAAAGGATACTGTCTTATTTCTAACAATATATGAATATATGCTAGCTTCATCTTTTCTTTTTAGAGTTTGTTTTATTATAAATAAAGAAAAGTTCCAATATAAGGTTTGTTTCAACCGCAATCAGAAACTGTCGAAAGCTGTCAAAGAATAGTCCATCGATGCAATCAGTGATAGGAATTACGCGGAAGTAAACTCGTTGTTTGCTATGATCAGTTATTCTCTGATCGTTCCTGACAGTTTCTGATTGTTGTTGGAACAGAACTATATACTTATCACAATTTTTACTTAGAACATGTTTACATCGTCACACAAATAAGCTCAACATTGATAAATAATAGATAAAATATGTTTACTTCTAATGGAAAGTTATTGCAATAAATGATAGTGCAAATTGTAGTCATATTTCATCTTTCACCAAGTTATTGTTGTGTTATAATATTGTCAAAAACTTTTGGTTCAAGCACATGGGAACACTAGAGAAGCTTGTAGCATAATACTACAAATATCATAGACCCATGACACATATAGGCTTCATAATTTCGAATGGGAGCCGTTTTCACCATCGAGTTACATGTGAAAAACAAGTAGAATAAGGTTTTCCCCAAGACCCTGCTCTAAAATGGTCTAACGTTAATTAATGATAACCCATAAGTTGGAAGTAGTAGCGTTCATTTATATGGATTTTCAAAGAGAGTCATCATCCATTTGACCACCCAACTTTTTTTGAGGGTTACCTTACTTCAGATTATTTTTTTCTATATATGTAGGT
Organism: Lochmaea crataegi; assembly: GCA_947563755.1. Lineage (NCBI taxonomy): Eukaryota > Metazoa > Arthropoda > Insecta > Coleoptera > Chrysomelidae > Lochmaea > Lochmaea crataegi. The sequence continues at coordinate 15,822,461 of OX387434.1, read as the reverse complement.
AGAATACAGTACCTACCAATTATTACATGTAAAATATTTGATACAAGACCCATCGCACAACAACCTTAATTGAAAATGAATAATTCCAAACAGCTTTCCATTTGTTATCCGACATTCATCATAAATTGTCCGGGCTAAACATCCGAAGGAAAAAAGTTGAGTTCAAGCGATGACCAACTGTAACAGCCCGAAGACTAATCCAGGGCGTATTTGGCATTAGTATGCGGGTAGTTCGGTAGGGGGTAGCACCTGCCGCTAATTAGGGCTGGATGTTTGTTGGTTTTTGTTCCCGCAGGGGTTAAATTAAACCAAGAGAAACAATTCGCGATAACAGGATTTTGTGGAAGGAGCAATTCGATGCCCTTGGTAAGGCATCATCCAGTTTGTTTTATGCTTTTGTTATTTTTATGTAAACTTAATTTTTCTTCGGTGAAAACCAGTATAATTAATTGATAAGAAGTATTTTAAATTGTTGTTCTTATTTTTGTATATACAGGTATAAACAATTTTGCTTTTTCCCTTACCTTTTATTCTTCTAAGATTAATATTACACACCCCTATTTATTGCCTCCAAGACAATTTGAAATCAATGCTTAAATTCAGAATATTAAATTGATATATTAAACCGTTGATCAAAGTGCGTCCAAGTCTTAAGGGAATATCTGCCGAGACCAAAGCTCGTTTAATAAGATGGCGGGGATAACACTTGAAGAACCATAAAGACATCAAAAGCCCTACGTGCCCTCTTAGCAACAATGCCGGCGGGGAATTTGTACTGGTAATTGGTGCTGAAGGTTTTAGTTAGAGTAGACTTATAATTAAAATACCGAGCGAACGCAACAATAAAAATGTTATGGTTGAAGGTGAAACCGGGATAAAGAAGGTCGAGGTTGATGCCGACGTATGTCGTTGGGAGATTAAAAATGATATTTGAATTTTCATTATTTTACGCTGATATACAACTGCTGGAACAAAAAAAAAAAAAGATGAGCGGTTGTCGAACCGTCGACAGAAGCTTGCTTCTTATGCACAATAGAATGACCATTTTTCGTGAATTTTCCACCATTTTTCAAAAAATTTGACCATTTTTGACAGTTTTTTACGAATTTTGACAATTATTGACCGTCTTTGACAATTATTGACCATTTTTGACAATTTTTCAAAATTTTTAACATATTTGGCAATTATTGACCATTTTTTCAAAATTTTGACAATTTTTGACAATTTTAATAATTATTGACCAATTTTGACGGTTTTGACCATTATTGATCCTTTTAGACAGTTTTTCAGAATTTCTGACCATTTTAGACCATTCACATTTTAACAATTATTAACCATTTTTGAGCATTTTTGACAGGTTCCGACAATTATTGACCATTTTTAACAATTTTTCAAAAATTTTGACAATTTTTGATAATTATTGACCATTTTTGACAGTTTTTTATAATTATTGACCATTATTTCAAAATTTTGACAATTTTTCAAAAATTTTGACAATTATTTACCATTTTTCCAAATTTTTGACAATTTTTGAAAATATTTGGCAATTATTAACCATTTTTTCAAAATTTTGACAGTTTTTGACAATTTTTGACGATTTTTCCAAATTCTTGATAGATTTTGACCATATTTGAAAATTTTTGACAATTTTTCAAAAATGTTAACAATTATTGACCATTTTTGACAGTTTTTGACGAATTTTGACATTTATTGACCGTCTTTGACATTTATTGACCATTTTTGACAATTTTTCAAAAATTTTAAACATTTTTCAAAATTTTTGACAATTATTGACCATTTTTTACAGTTTTTGACAATTTTTGAAAATATTTGGCAATTATTAACCATTTTTTCAAAATTTTGACACTTTTTGACAATTTTTGATCATTTTTTCAAAAATTTTAACATATTTGGCAATTATTAACCATATTTAAAGTTTTTGACAATTTTTCAAAAATTTTAACATATTTGGCAATTATTAACCATTTTTTCAAAATTTTGACAATTTTTGACAATTTTTCACACCTGTAGGTGTGCGAGCTCAGTGCGGCAGGAGAGATTGCGCACAGTCGCTTAAATGAGTTATCGCGTGACGAATGCTTTTTCGTAACATCACACGTTTCACGAGTTCACAAGCCTTCTCAAAAGTCCTATGTCGTGCAATAAGAAGCAAGCTTCAAAAAAATAGCAACTACCAATGTATAACATATAAAAGCTGCAGTATTCACAAGAAAATTTGATTGATCTTGTAATAAAGCAGTCACTCAGAATAAACTACAGATCCTTTCCCAGGACGCTTGGCGAAGTGTGCCTCGCTGGAAGAATGTTTACGACGTACGTCTTCGCTTAACAGCTTTCAGTAGCTGCGAACTGAACTTTGGGAAAAATTCAATGTAATTCTTTAAGATTCTGCTACAAACAGACATAATTAAGACGAAAGCAGTAATCTTACTTTTGGGATTGAATGATATATTTTTAAGTAATTGGTTAAATTTCACATTAAGTAACTAAAATTGCTCCACTGCGCAAGGGTCATCAATTCGAGTTGGTTGAGTTTTATAAACGCCCGACTCAAGGTAACTCCACAGAAAAATTTAGGTAGCGGTGAGTCTGATGATTTCGGTGACCACTCAATAGGATTTCTCTTTCCAATCCATTTGTTTGTATAGTTATTGTCCAACCAATTCCTAACTGCTACTGCATAACGAAGAGGTACTCCTTCTTGCTGGAAGTGCAATAAATTTCCATCTAGAGCTAGATTGCCATCGTCGCCCTCTTGGTCCTCTAGTTCATGAAAAATTAAGGGCTGAATAGTGTCTCACAGCAAATCGAGGTACATTCCACAGTTTAAATTTCCTGGTATAGATTTGAAAAAAGTAAATCAATAGAAAAATATTTTTTAAAAAGTTTAGGTTCATTATTAATTCGTCGACGATGACAATCCCATCGTTCAATTCATGAAAAATTTGCATTTCACAAGGGTAAAACTTATGGAGCTTCAAAATTTTCTGTACAGACTCATTGAAGAGACTTGCCGAGTTAATATTTTAACTGACAAAGAGATACAGCCTGAAGTGGAGCGTATAATGCGTGGAGAAGACAGTGAGCCCGACCCCTTTGAAGACAGCAGTAGTAATTGGGAGGTAGACAATGTGGAATGGGAAATAGAAGAGTCTTCAGTCGACGAAAGTGTACTAGCAGAGGAGGACAATGTAGAATATGAAACAGAATATTCTATACACGACGAAAGTGCCATAGATAGAATGAATTAAGATATGCCAATTGCAGCTTCCCTATCTCAATACATAATAAGACCTGAGAAAACTTCTTTAAAAGGAAAAAATGGCTATAAATGGTGAGCGAAATGCTCACAAATAATTGCACAAGAACTGCAGCTAGAAACATTGTTCGGGCCCTAAAGGAAACGCCAAAAATTGTTCCACATTTCAAGAACGTTTCCTATACTTCTTCTCAGATGACATATTGGATATAATACAGAAATTGCCAGAGAAGCACTAAAATATCGAAGTAATGCTAACGTGTCCCAAACGACAAAAAATGAGCTAAAAGCCCTTTTTGACATTCAGCAGCAAACAAAGACAATCATTTGCAAACCAACCAAATATGGAATAAAGAGTGTCATGGTTTGCGATTCTAGTTCAAAATATAAGGTTGATGCCAGTCCCTACTCAGGAAAATCTACAAAAACCGATGGCTCGCCATTGAGAACTGACGAAATCCGTTCACGGTAGTAATCGGAATATTACCATGGATAATTGGTTTACATCCGTTGCAGTCGCTGATACGTTACTACAAGAACCCTACAAACTAAACATTTTAGGGACTCCTAGTAAAAACAAGAAAGAGATTCCCACTGAACTATGAGATATAACAGGTAGAAACCCAAATGTTTTGTCATGATCAGAAGAAAACTTCAGTATCGTATGTCGTATGAAAAAATAGTCTTACTCATGTCCACTCTTCACGAAGGGGCTGAAATATTAGCAACAGGAGAACCTGTAATAATCATGAATTACAATGGAACAAAGAGCGGAGTAGACTCATTCCACCAGATGTGCTCTAATATGAGTTCCAACCGCAAAACTCGGAGATGGCCGATGGTAATTTTTTACAATATGATTACAATTCATATATAATCTATACTTCAAATGTACTCAAACAAAACAGAAAGCCGTTGCGTAGGTACCAGTATATGATCAAACTAAGCCATTCCCTTGCAGAACCGTGGATGAGAGATCGACTAAATCATAATACTATGCGTCGAAATATTCGGCAAGATATCCGTAATATTCTTAATATCTTCTTAATATCACTGGCACTCATGCAAATCTCCACTGTAACCAGAACTCCACGTTCAGCCGACCACAAGCAGCCATCTTGTCGCTTCCCACGCAATGATAAACATTTAGACCGTTTTTTTGGTACAGCCATAATCCCTGTCTCATCGACGTTATAAATAGCTCAGGGGGTATTTTGTGTTTCTCCATCGTTTCAGTAATCAGCAAGAAAAATTTTTTCACGGAAGGCCTATTGAAACCCATTGCCCTAGCAAGTGAGGTTGGCTCAGGAGATCAAAGTTTAATATTCGGATGCCGATTTCTTGCTCTTGCTCTATTAAATCTATTAGGCAAGCCGTTGCGTTCTGCTAATTCAAATGCCAAACGTCCTAGTCGTTTTTTTGCTGAATCGTCTCTGCTAAGAGCACCCTGTTTAATTTTATTCACCCTTGCTTCAATGGTTGTACGAGGAACCCCATATTCTTTGGAAGCTTTAAGTTACCCCATTCTTCCCTCCAGTACCTCCTCAACAGCCTGACGCATACTGTTCTCATCCCAAGACTGCCTTTGCGTTTTGCTTGTATACTTTCCCATTGCAATTCTAGCCTGAAAAAGACATAGACGATGTGGTACCCAACCACACAGTATCCGATTTTACCCAACTATGTATTGCTAAAATATGTGACTATATTTTAATAAAAAACAAAGCAAATTCCCAATACCTATTGTGCATAAATAACTATAGTAAACAAACAGAGTATCCCCTAAATCTACTCACCTTCAATGAATTTTGCCTGTAAACTAGAAAATCACCGTTTGAAAGCACGCTAAATATTTTAGTTTAACCCCACAATTCAACACATCCACCTCTTACGCCGTCTAGAGTGAAACTAGAGTTGGTAGTAGGGATATTCGATATACATCGATGCATCAAAAACATCGATGTTTAAAATGCGATACATCGAATCGATCCGATGTTTTGAAAATCTATATACTCGATGTATCGATGAAACCATGCCAAGTACTTTCGTTTAAAATATAAAAAACGTGTGTGGTCACTTTGCCAGACACTCTTCTTATATTTTTGTTAACATAGTTGCCAAATGCATAGTTTTACCGAAAAAGAAAATTTTTTTCGAAGCTAAATTATCGGTTTATTTTAAATACAACTCCCTATATTTTTCAATTTCATCTGAAAGTCCCTTTCTTCCCCTTTCCAAAAGTGTATACATCATCGGCATATACTCGAGTTTTTAGAGAAATGTTTAATTTCTTATGAAACCATGTCAAGAACTCTCGTTTAAAAAGAAAAAAACGTGCGTGGACACCTTTCCGTGTGTGGTCACTTTACGAAAAACTATTCTTATATTTTTGTGGACATAGTTGCCAAATGTATATTTTTTTCCAGAAAATGAATGACTTTTTTTTCGAAGTGAAATTATCGGTTTATTTTGAATACAACACCCTATATTTTTTCATACCTTTCAAAAGTACCTTTCTTCCCCTTTCCAAAAATGTATACATCATCGGCATATACTCGAGTTTTTAGGGAAATATTTAATTTCTTATGAAACCATGTCAAGAACTCTCATTTAAAAGGAAAAAACGTGCGTGGACACCTTTCCGTGTGTGGTCACTTTAAGAGACACTCTTCTTATATTTTTGTTGGCATAGTTGCCAAGTGTAAATTTTTTCCAGAAAACGCCGAAAAAAAATGACTTTTTTATACCGTCCGAAAGATCCTTTCTTCCACTTTCTTACCTTTAGAAAAAGTACTCGACAAAAAAAATCGATGTTTTTATCCCATACATCCAAAGACATCGATGTACAGTTCCGATTTATCGAATCGATAAAAAAAATCGATGTTTTTTCTAAGTGGACAACCCTAGTTGGTAGTTGACTTGCTGGACATCGGTAGGTACCGAGAGTTATCAGTCACGGTCATATCTGATAGATGGTACTACTTGTTTTGAAATAAAACAGGGTATCCGGTTTTACAATTCCATCCTGTTTTACCCAACCTACCCCTATAGATATAACTTTTTGTTTATTTGACGTTGTTTTTGGACTTTATTTTTTATTCGATAGCTTTGTCTATGAAATTTTTATAAATCCACTACAATTACAAAGGATATTTCTATCTCTATCTCTTAATTAACGCTTTTCGAAAAATGTACTCCAAAAAAATTGAAATGTTTGCTGTAGTCAAAGTTAGTGCTGCGAAGGTATATTACGCTTCAGTTTTGTTCAATATCTCTTGCTTTGTGTAAGAAGCAAGTTAAACTTGACAAAAGAGCTTCCTATCCGAATAAGTAGTGTTAATTAGAGGAAATTTCACACATATACCATATGGATGAAGCATTACTGATGCGAAATTTGGCAAACACAAAGTTCTCTCCACAACAATTTAAATCCACCCCATATCAATTTTGGTGTGACGGCTGAAAGGATTAAATATGTTTACGCGTTGATTCGAAATAATTCGAATAAGGTAATTTCCAGCTGTTAGTGCGGAATATTCCGTAGGGCTGTGCGGATTAACGAGCAATTATATTTAGCCCAACCCTTAATCTAGTTTAACCCTATTCACTTTAGCTGGAAATTGATTTTCCCAAATGTTGGAAATGAATCGAGACTTTAAAAAAATATGTTCCATTTCGTAGTCTCGAACTAAATATAAGCGTTTGGTGTTAAATTTTTAGCGATTGTGTCAAATCAACTTCATCGACATAATGAGAAACCCGACTTCGGAAAGTAACAGAAACTGGAATTTACTTCTATTGTTATTAAAATCCGGAAACCCTGCGATAGATTTAAAACGCTTAAAACTTTTCTATTCATGCCCATTGAAGACTGCAACTATTACTTTTACAATAATTATTGTACGAAATAGGCCTACAAAATGCCTGAAAAACAATCGATATTTATTAATTTCCGACAAGTGAACGTATTGCTAAGGGAACATAATATGACGTGACGTCTCATTCGAGCAAAGCGGCCGTTTTCTCGAATAATGGGTTTTCAGACGTATACGCATCGAAGCTAATAGTTCACGTGCGAGTACTTTTTTGAAGTGGTATTCTTGACGATCATTCGTATCTTGGAAGTTATACGTTTTAGAACGAGAGATGGTATAAGTGCGTATAAGCATCAAAAGTTCAGCTGTTCAGTTGTTCAGTTGTTCAGTTGTTCAGTTGTTCAGTTGTTCAGTTGTTCAGTTGTTCAGTTGTTCAGTTGTTCAGTTGTTCAGTTGTTCAGTTGTTCAGTTGTTCAGTTGTTCAGTTGTTCAGTTGTTCAGTTGTTCAGTTGTTCAGTTGTTCAGTTGTTCAGTTGTTCAGTTGTTCAGTTGTTCAGTTGTTCAGTTGTTCAGTTGTTCAGTTGTTCAGTTGTTCAGTTGTTCAGTTGTTCAGTTGTTCAGTTGTTCAGTTGTTCAGTTGTTCAGTTGTTCAGTTGTTCAGTTGTTCAGTTGTTCAGTTGTTCAGTTGTTCAGTTGTTCAGTTGTTCAGTTGTTCAGTTGTTCAGTTGTTCAGTTGTTCAGTTGTTCAGTTGTTCAGTTGTTCAGTTGTTCAGTTGTTCAGTTGTTCAGTTGTTCAGTTGTTCAGTTGTTCAGTTGTTCAGTTGTTCAGTTGTTCAGTTGTTCAGTTGTTCAGTTGTTCAGTTGTTCAGTTGTTCAGTTGTTCAGTTGTTCAGTTGTTCAGTTGTTCAGTTGTTCAGTTGTTCAGTTGTTCAGTTGTTCAGTTGTTCAGTTGTTCAGTTGTTCAGTTGTTTAGTTGTTCAGTTGTTTAGTCGTTCAGTTGTTTAGTCGTTCAGTCGTTCAGTCGTTCAGTCGTTCAGTCGTTCAGTCGTTCAGTCGTTCAGTCGTTCAGTCGTTCAGTCGTTCAGTCGTTCAGTCGTTCAGTCGTTCAGTCGTTCAGTCGTTCAGTCGTTCAGTCGTTCAGTCGTTCAGTCGTTCAGTCGTTCAGTCGTTCAGTCGTTCAGTCGTTCAGTCGTTCAGTCGTTCAGTCGTTCAGTCGTTCAGTCGTTCAGTCGTTCAGTCGTTCAGTCGTTCAGTCGTTCAGTCGTTCAGTCGTTCAGTCGTTCAGTCGTACAGTCGTTCAGTTGTTCAGTTGTTCACTTGTGCCAAACAAGCCTTTAGTGCTTAAGTGTGAATAAATGTTTTCACTGTGGCTTACATTTTACCTCCTTCAGGAACGATTTTCATATTTAGCCCGCGGTATGAGGAGTAAAATCGAGTGTTAACTAAAAGTGAAGCGTTACGTTCCTTTGCGCACCTTTCACTTCGAGATTATGTCTTTTAATCCGTGTCATGTGACCTGTTCATTATCCACACCTATTTTTCATTAGAAAAATAAATAATAATAAAAATTAAAAAAAAACTCCAGTCGTGCGTCAACTAAGTCAATTATCACAGTTCACATACAGTATAAAAAAGTATATGATCGGATCCAGTGAGATATGAAATATTTTTTATCTACGACCGCCATTAAAATTGAGCATTTACAAACTCATATAAATACGTGAAATTAGAACAATGCTTTTTAAATGGGATACCTAATCATTATAACACTCTTTTTTAATTGTATATTTATTGTTACCTTAGATAATTTTGTGTTTTGTTTTCTGTCAAGGGTTCTGTAATTGTAATAATTTTGTACTGTCATTAAGAAGTGTGAAACGTGAATGGTCAATAATTGCCAGAATCTGTCAAAAATTGTCAAATCTGCCAAAAACTGCCAAAAATTGTTAAAAATTGTCAAAAATTGTCAAAAAAATATTTTGAAAAATGGTTAATAATTGTCAAATTTTTTGAAAGTTGTCAAAAATGGTCAATAATTGTTTAAATTTAGAAAAATGGTCAAAAATTGTTAAAATTTTGAATAAATGGTCAATAATTATAAAAAAACGTCAAAAATGGTCAATAATTCTTAAAAAATCGCAAAATTTTTGTAAAATGGTCAAAAATTGTCAAAATTTTCAAAAAAGGTCAATAATTATAAAAAACTGTCAAAAATGGTCAATAATTGTTAAAAATTCGCAACATTTTTGAAAAATCATCAAAAATGGTCAATAATTGTTAGAATTTGGAAAACTGGTCTAAAATGGTCAAAATTTTTGAAAAAGTGTCAAAAACGATCAATAATTGTCAAAAGTGTCAAAATTGGTCAACAAATGTCAAAAATGGTCAATGATTGTTAAAATTTGAAAAATGGTCTAAAACGGTCAAAGTTTTTGAAAAATTGTCAAAAATGATCGATAATTGTCAAAACTGGTCAATAATTGTTAAAATTTGAAAAAATGGTCTAGAATGGTCAAAATTTTTGAAAAATTGTCAAAAATGATCCATAATTGTCAAATCGGTCAAAATTGGTCAATAATTGTCAAAAATGGTCAATAATTGTTAAAATTTGGAAAAATGGTCTATGATGGTCAAAATTTTTTAAAAATTGTCAAAAATGATCAATAGTTGTCAAAACTGTCAAAAATGATCAATAGTTGTCAAAACTGTCAAAATTGGTCAATATTTGTCAAAAATGGTCAATAATTGTTAAAATTCGAAAAAATGGTCCAAAATGGTCAAAATTTTCGAAAAATTGTCAAAAATGGTCAATAATTGTTAAAATTTGGAAAAATTGTCAAAATTTTCGAAAAATCGTTAAAAATTGTCAAAATTTTGAAAAGCAGGTCAATAATTATAAAAAACTGTCAAAAATGGTCAATCATTGTCAAAAATGGTCAATAATTGTCAGAACCTGTCAAAAGTGCTCGAAAAATTGTCAAAAATGGTCAATAATTATTGTTAAAATTTGGAAAAGTGGTCAATAATTGTTAAAATTTGGAAAAATGGTCTAAAATGGTCAAAATTTTTGAAAAATTGTCAAAAATGATCAATAATGGTCAAAACTGTCAAAATTTGTCTATAATTGTCAAAAATGGTCAATAATTGTTAAAATTTGGAAAAATAGTCAAAAATAGTCAAAAATTGTCAAGATAATGAATTTCTTATGATGAAGGTAGGCAATAATCCAAACACAATTATTAAAAAGAGAGGTTTTGTAATATATAATTAAGGGAAAGTATTTTTAATGTGGTCGAAGATAAAACATAGTATGATACTCATGCGTGAATTACTTTTGCGCACAAGTTGCGAAAATGAAAGGCATCATAAATAACTATTTCGATTCTAAAAAAAAACCGCTATCCATATCGAATCACTCAGTCCTTTATCGTTTTAATCAATATCGTATAACTAACGAATAATCCACATACTTGTTAATTGACGAAACAATTTATCAAAGGAGCTGGCAGAAGCTCACAAGAGTCGTATTTCGGCCCGAATTCCGAAAGTTTCAATTTGACTCGCTAACTAGTCAAAAGCTTCAGTTATGCCAAATAGTTGGGCTCTCCGCAACACTTACGCCAACTCAAATTAAAACTTGAATTCTCCTTAATTCAATATCAAGTCAGGAAAAGTAACCAGAAATTGTTTAAATTATTTCATACAGAGGAATTTCCAGTAGCTCACTTATTACGTTTTTCGGTGAATAGTGCTTTTGAACTTGAGCTTCCACTTCAATTTCTGACCAAGACCTTTTGGGTTTCTTGATATCTTACTCTTCTTCTCACGATTATATTTCAAAGCATGTTTTGGTATACTAGCTATCTTTCTTTAGTTAATGGTTTTTTGATCACGAATATTTTATTTTCACTTATCTTTGTTGTTTGGTGTGGCATCATTTTGTTGAGTTCTTTAGACTTCCACACTTTTTGTAGCGTACTATCAGTAGTTCTGGCTTATTTATTTTATTTTCAAAATCACTCTACATAGTTTCTATTAAATTTCCTTTATCCCTAATTTAGTTTGTTGTTTTTATAGCTTTCCACCTCTGATCCTGTTAATATTCTTTTATTGGGAGCAGCTCCCGTTCAATTCGCTTTGTCAAGCCTTCTCCTCAATTCCTCCTGCGATACTTAACTCCAACTTTCAGACCATGTGTATGGTGGTCTGCGTGCTCTAGCTCGTTCCATCACATCTCGTACTCTCAATTCTTCTTGACTTCTTATTCCATTCCTAAGGGTGACTCTCCTAATAGTTCCTAATATTTTCACTTCTGTCGTAGGCTCAGCAATGCGTGTGTCGTTTCTATGATTGAAAATTATTTTTTGAGAAGCCAAACAGTAACTTTATGATAATTGGATCAGTAAAAGGCGTTCTAAAGTACTAGGAAGGAACTCTGGTTGTAATGGGTAGTTAGTTAATTATTTAGGTTAGAATTTATGCTTATTGTTAAATTATGGGTTATTAACTTAAGTATCAATGTGTTTAATATTCCCTCTTGTCCCTCTAATAATTTAACATTATTAGAGGGACAATGTGCTGAGAAGAAGCAAGTAAGTTATTTGTATGTTATTCAGAATATTATAACAACAATTTTTTAATACATTGCTATTAACTACCAGGTGATGAAATAAAAACTTACCATAAATGTAAAATTTTGATACACTGCCAAAAATTTCGAATTCATATAAAGGTACACTCCCGAAAATTATCTACACACACACACTGATGTACAATGGTGTAAGTTGAATAACTAGGTAACTATTTTTGACAGGATAGATGTTTCTATAGAACAGTTCGTTATGTAATTTTTTGTATAAATTGAATAATTTAATTGAAAGATATGAGTATAAAAAATTGTGTTCTACTCACCATCTGCAGCAACAATTGGACTATTTCATTTTACCTGTAACAAAAATAAAGCCGTGAGCAATACAATTGATTTCCATTTCCCTGTTATATGAATCCCACATTGATCCTGTGTTATTTCTCTTCGTGAAATTAAATCCGTTCCATTGGAAACGGAAATAAATTTCTCCATTATAATTAAAGCAAAGGATTTATTGAGATAACAAAATTTGAATAGTTTATAAAACAACGACAAATATTGAATATTGCAGGAAAAGTATTTTGATTATTCCATGTAAATTCTTTCATCTGGCAGCTGATAGAAACAGTTGTTAATTAATCTAAAAAACATATTTTCAATCAACTTCAGCTCTTTTGAATTAATTAATTCATTAACTACAATTCTTTCAAAATTTGTTTTGGCATCCTACAAATTAATTAATCCATTAAATTGTTTTCCTTTCTGTTTACTTTAACAAAATTAGATGAACTTGGAATTACTGATAATTTTAAGAAATTGCTGAAACAGATACGAGTTTGTTTGTGGAATATCAAGGCTTTAGATATCTGAGTTTTCTTCCCACGTCTGGCGTACCTCAGGGATCAAATCTTGCTCCCTTGTGTTATTTCTACTTTATGTTAATGATATTTGCAACGTCATAGATTCTGAATCATTGTCGAATGCAGACGATACCAAAATATATCGAAAACAAATCATATTTTTGATTGCATTAGATTACAACAGCCGTGAATAAATGATGCTAAAATAATTAATTGTTTTTTATTACAAATAAATGCCTCTACAGAATTCAAAGACTAGCCTGTGCATGCATTGCAGAAGAAATGAAAAAGTATCCAACAGTGTTCATGAAAGTGGTTCTTAACTCCATGCCACTACATATGATGGTGAAAAGTGTCGCAGATGGAACAACATACTAATTAGAGATTGAGAACAGAAGCTCCTCTTCGCTTTTTCAAAAATTAGAAATCCTGGGACCCGCAACAGGATGGTATGATGAAAAGGTATACTTTTTTAATGAAATTCAATACAGAATACAGTAGCAAGAAAGAATGAGATCCCAAAACTATTACGTGACTTGGAAATAATGCTATTCAAGGGTATGCAGATGGCTCTTAAGCAATAGAAGAGATTGGGATATTGCACAAACCAAATACCCTGAAAGCATGGGAAAACCCCCAAAAAATTTATATTACTATAAGTTCCAGGACGCACTGGAATTGAAGGAAGTAGAATGGCAGATGACCTAGCAGAGAGAGGTGATGAAATACCCTTTTGGGTGCCTTTTGCGGTATCAGCATCAATGTTATATTGAAAGAAATAGGCAAGGCTAAATACAGTATTTACTGGGTTTGGCGAGTTCTATATGTGTGTTGGAACATACCCAATTTTTTAAATAAATAATTGGGAAAAATGTGGGTTTTACAGTGACTTTTTCTTAAAGGTGCCCATATTTGGTCACTTTACCTTATATTTGAAAAAACACAGTAAGCTGTGAACACATCCAGTTTCATATGGTTTATTATTAAGCGATCTGCTATCACCGATGTGACGGCAGTCAGTCACACAAAGAAATTAAAGTTAACGCACAACGAGAAAAGTCACAGGTCTACTTTTAATAAAACTTACATTTAGAACTTCTGCTTATACTGCCACAACTTACCCAGAGGACGAGTAAGCCAATCTCCGTTCAGTGTCGTGCTATTGCTACCTTATAGACGTCTTTATGTGTTTATATCTGCTGGGTGTATATTTAAATAAATAATTACTGACACTTCAGTCACTCTCCATACCCACCAGCTCAAGCGTATTAGAAGCTTTCTAATGTTCTTGCTCCCTACTTTCTCATTTCTCTGTTGTTCAGTATTATTACCACTCTTTTAGGGTTACACTTCATTTTTTATATAGTTTTTTTTCAAATAAACTAAGCCCTTTCACTGAATACAATCTACCGAAATAAAGGTGCTTGTTAAGACCGATCTGAATTATAGATGTGCTAAAGCTCGAATAATAAAAGAAAAAAAAACGTCGTCTGAATCGTTCATGTGTCAATAAACCCGTTTCCTGAAGAGAATCAGTAACGGTCAAATATATTTAATACTTCTCGGGATGCCTCATACATATTTCAGTCTGAAATTAAATTTTATTGAGCCCTTGCGAAGTTTTGTGGCTGATACCGACCAATAATTCCTAAAATATCTTCATTTCGACCGTAAAAATGCAAAACGTGTAATCATTCTTTAGTGCCCCATAAACAAGCACCTTTAAGGTTTATACGGCTAGGTCGTGTACTGGAAGTTAATTTTGACGGAATTGGTAATTTGGGAGTTGCTGCCGTTCGTTGATGGAGTTTCAACTTCGCTTCGTGTACTACGATTGAGTAAGGGCCGAGTATCTTTGAGGGCATTAATTTTACTACAGTTGCAGATACTAATCGAAAAGTTTAAAACAGAATTAACGTGCTGGTTTGATAGTAGCTTCACATGCAATCGCTAATGAAACTAGTTTGCTCGAATTGACAACAAAATAATAATAACGACACATTCATGTCAGTTGACACGTGCTTGATTGAAAATTTAGTAAATAATCAGACCTCTGGTCCTTTTCAAATAATGAATGAAAAATTTCAGCTATTCTTGACTCTGGATTTAAGGGGCTAGTGTATTAGGTAATGAAAGGTACCAAAGCGCTATATAATAATAATAATAATAGAAGTTGACTATAATCTATACATATAAAATGCTTTGTCCTGAATGACTGACTGACGGATCAACGCACAGCCTAAAGGTCGAAACTCACTTATCAGCACCTCATAGGTGTATTTAAATGTAAGCGCGTCTATCTAATAACATCAGCACAGCACCAACAAGTCACGTCAACGCCTCAACCACAACACATTTCTCAGAGATAATATTTTGCGGACGGCGTGCTTGTGTTGTGCTGATCCTTTGCCGACGTCGTACGCTCACTTATCAGCACATTTCGGTTAGTACAGTACAATACAATATTTCTGACAATATAAAGTGAAGCCTATAGTCGGGTATCGCGGCGGTGATGATCCCGTGTCGATGCGTTAAGTGAACCCATACACAACCGTCAAGTTGGCCACTCGACGAAGCTTGTCAGGTGCTGTGCTGTTAAGTGAGTTTCGACCTTTAAACCGCTGATCGTGGAGACTTGAAACTTGGAGGGTGCGATCTTTGTATGGCGTTGGCATTCGATAAGAAAGGATTTTCCGAAATTCGAACCCTAAGGGGGTAAAAAACGGGGGCAAAGTTTGTAGGGGTCAACGTGATTCCTTGGTGGAAGACGTGTTTCGTATTATCATCATGTCGGATAGTCAAGCAGCCATTAAAGCACTGAATTCTTGTGTTCCTCAGAAACTAAGTAGAAAAAAGGGGACACAAAAAGCCATTCAGTCTGTAGTGCTAGACTGTGTAGAGGAGAACAAAAAAAACTACACTACTTAATATTTTTTGGTAACTGAAAATAGGGAACAGTACTGGTCCAATGAGGTAGTTAAGAGCCTACAAATTCAATCAATACTCGAAGAATTTCTCGTTTGTACCTCCTCTAACGTTTGATTCAGAAAAATGAAAAAACCAACGCAATAAACTACAATAAAGGATGAAATGTTCCATTATATGGCAAAATACGCGAATAGCTTTAGAAGAATGAATAAATAGCACGGATACTTGCCCTTTTTTCAATTCTAAAACAATACTTTTGCACAAATGAAAAAAATTTGCACAAGCGGAAAACTAAACGGGAAAAGGCTGGCAGCGTTGAAAAAGTGTTGAATCAACTTCAAAAGAATACGTGCTTTAAATGGAAATACAAAGAAAATATTTAATTGAAAAGTATCGAAAAGTGTGTCTGTGCCAGAACCGAACTTGCACCGGAAATTACTGAGAATAACCATTGAATAATTTTATCAAAATACGCAATACTGATCAATTTACTTGACAAATGAATATAAAATATTTAACTTCAAGTTTTTGTTCGTTATTGACGATTTTTACCGACTGCTCTCTATTCAGTTGATGTTCTCTTTTCAAATGTGTAATAGTGGATCCATGTTTAATCCAATCAGTGGCGGCTCGTGGTTAATTTGATAGGGGGGTCATAGGTGATGTGACCAAAATCTTCAAATACGGAACGCCACCGACCAGCCTCCCGGAGGCCTATTTTTCGAAAGACCACTCCCAATTTCTGCCCAGAAAATCGTTAAAAAAGCAAAACTTGTGGAGTTCCTTTCCAAATCCCCAGAGGCAAAAAAATGTTTTGGGCCAATATTGCTCTTAAAAAACAACCATATTTTATTCATTTTTATAAATATTAAATATGACAAACTTAAATTAAATGATTAGTCTAAATCTTTTTAAAATTTAAGTGAAGCCTTCGATCTTTTGTATTTGCAACAACTTATTACGTCAAAACACAGCTCATTATTCTCATTATTTCGCTTCAAATGCTCTCCTTTAAATCAAAATATAGCGCGGTGTGCCAACCCCTCTACTCATCTCTTTTCTATGCGTGTAATAATCAGCCGACGTAATTCGATTCATCGTCGATATTAAAGCGGGCTTTTGACCATTCACATGTAAACTTCGGGAAGCTCGTCAGCGCTCTGCAAATTCCGCTCCCATATAACACCTTGAGGTTAACGGTGGACACCAGCCCGCTTTCCAATTTTGGTTTTCGCCGAGTACTTGATGCTTGATGCAGAATATAGTTTACACGGGGGTCTTGAAACGTTTTAGGTAAATTTTATTTAAGAGGAATTCTATACTTTTATTTGATGTTTTTAAATGCTTATTTAATTATTTTTTTAAATTATTTTTTAATGGGAGGTCATTGATCCAAAGACCTAATGGAGGAGCCGCCACTGAATCCAATATTTCACACTGACGTAAGAAATTATTTTTATCTCACTTGAACAACACCGAACATTGTTCTGCATCATCAAACACGTTGTTGTTTTTGGTCCAGTGTAAGCACCTTGCGCATGTTCAAATTGTAAGCACACTATCTTCTGATATATTTAAGGTGCCAGATAACACACGCAAGTAAGTCCTCTATTTATTTTCCATCATTTTCGGAACAACTACCGATTTTGGATCTTAAAAGCGTTCAGCTTCGTAGGTACTGCTGCGTTTAGATTAAGCATACCAGTCAATAATAGTGGATTTCTCTGGTGGAGAGTCTCCATATCGATTACCAAGCTATGGTTTGTCACACACAGTATTTACTCATCAAAAGTGGTTGAGAAGGCATAAAATTTAAAACTATTAAATGTTTTAAAGGAAAATAGTCATTAACGGAGACCGTTTCAAGGTCACGGTAGCAGATGAAATTCACATCAATGCCATTTATTGGAACGGAACCCTTCTGCGGCGTTGCAAAAATAGACATGGTAACAAGAAAGCGAAGGTTCAGACGAAACATTTGCTGTAATAGCCTTATTATTGACAGAAAAAAGTAACTGGAGAGATCGTGAGACTATACTATTAGTCAAAAGCGGAAAGAGATTGAATAATTCCATTCATTCAAAGGTTTGGAACAGGATGAAAGAAACTTTTTTCAATACTTTAGAATTTCTTGATATTTTGGAACCAGAACTGACATTACAGAATACCATGAATAGCAATTCGTTCGGGTGACTGATAATTAGAAGGGTAGCCGCCGGATGTCGGTGTGCCCACTAGTATGGAGGGTAGAAGGAAGGAGCACCATCTGAATGTATTGAAAAGTGTCCATCGAAAGGAAGAAAATTAAGATGGCGCCATAGTAGCAAGTGGAAGGATTTTAAAAACAGCGCCATGAATTATTAGAGTAAGATACAAACTTAAAAAAGGAAATACTACGTAAATAATTGAGATTTTAAATACTGTATATTTCTCAATTACACAAGTCACGAAAAATACTAAATTTTTCAACCCAGCACACTTCACTCGGTTTATAACCCTAAATTCACATCATTTCCATTAGCTACACGAGCGCCATTTCGGTGAATCTTCGAATTATAATTTGCTGTTTACAGGTGGACACCTTTTCAACTTGTCACCCATACAAGTTGGTGCTCCTTCCTTCTACCCTCCATACCCACTAGACCGTTCCGCAATCATTTGTCGGAGAGGATCGGGTGCTCGGAAACGCGTCCATCGACGGATCTGCCCTTCGGTGACGTGCCGGATAAGTGCCTCTTTCGTTTCATGACGTGCTATGTCGGACAAGCGAGCAGCAAACTTAAGCTTTCTTAAGTACGAATTTGTAGGCTCCAATCTTTCTAAAAACTAAAGATTGTTCCAAAATATATAGAATGAGGTTGATAGTTGGAAGTATTATATACTTTATATCCAAAATGAAAGAAAATCGTTTTATTGAAACTATTCTCTTTAAAAATAGCGCAATATATCAGTGAAGTAGTTCGTATCGTAAGTTTCAAGGACTCAGTAACCGTTGACTAGTTTATGTTCTTTCGTCCAATCTGAAAATGCTTAACGAAAAACAAAAGTTCACAAAATATATTTTTCAACTAAGAAAAGTTTTAAAAAGTACGAACAGGATATACGTCGGAAAGGTTGCAAGGATATCGATCAAAGTGTTCTTTTTATACACAAAAACTACTTTTTATTGTTTTTCTCCGTTCATCAATGGGTGTCTGCAGGCTATCCAGAAACTTTGTATTAAACAAATCCGTTAAATTTTCATAGCACAAACCAAGAATTTCGTAGAGCTGGAAAATTGTTGACTTGTTTACTCCCTTTTCCGAATGGAAAATGTAAACTTTTATAAAACTTTCAGCATCCAGTATCATAGCAATTATTTTAATCATCACTTTTGGTAGCTAAAAGGTCTCCTAAACTAATATTCCTTAACAAAAAAAAATACAAAGAAGAGAGATTAAGTTTAGAGAAAAAGAGTTGACTTTCTGCTTCTATCTATATGGTAGAGGTCGAGGAAAAGTGTACCGAAAGAAGAAAAAAAAATGGAAAATTACACAAAAAGAAAGTACAATGACGCTTGAAAAACCAGCAGTTTTAAGTGTATAGAATAGTGATAGTGTCTACCATTAATAGACGAAGATCTGGTGGCCGAGGAGGTATGATAAGACCAGAGCATCTACAGTGTTGGATGTGCGTGAAGAAAGAGAGTGAAAGATGCAGAAAAGAAAGATAGAACACAAGTAGGTATTGTATTTTTCACGATAAATGGTTAATCACCTTATCTATAACTATTTCAATCTGATTGTGTGAATAAGTGGTTGGAGGGTCCATCTGCAAGGATTTTGCTCAAAGTCTCTGCATAAGACACGTTACACGGCTGAAAAATGAAAAATTTTGATCAAGAAATGTTTATACCCCTGGCTAAAAATTGGAATACCACTTATTCGAAGGTCACTGATAGCATATGTGAATCGCTGCGAATGAGACGCCATGAAATTTAAATTTTTTTGACGAAAATATCGCTGCGAAGTCCACCTACAACTGAGACTAATAAAATGCTTTTCGAAAATATATTTTCGTTTTTTCCGTCTGAAGGTCTGACATATTTTCGTATAGACAATTAAATGCAAAACCATCCCAAAATATCGTGAAATTCGAGACATTTATTTTCTTTTCTAGCCTAGGCGTGTGGCATCATCACACAAGAACGGGCGAGTGAGTGACACAATGTCATCCAACCTCTTTAAAACCCGTAACCACAGAGGTGACGTCTCTCAGACGGCAATTTTATTTTATCAAAAATTGATGTAATGCCTTTTTCAGGCGTGGAATTTTCATCGAAATCGAACAATTTTTGACGAAACTAAAAGTTAAAAACGGAAAATGCAGTTTTTTGCGTTTTTCAAACTAGTTTTGAGGTTATGTGAAAAAGTCACTGATGCAAAAGTTTTAGATTTTTCCAAGATCTACAACTATTATATTCAACCTTTTTTCTAGGACCTAAACTTTGGCCGGAAATCGCAATAATGTCTTCTTCCACCCCCCACAATAAGTGTTTTTTACCGAAAAAACGTCATAACTCGAAATTTTTTTTCCATAGTTTGTGACTACTGAATACTACCATCAACGAAAAATGCAGTTTTCGCGTTTTTCGAGCTAATTTTGAGGTTATATGAAAAAGTCACTAATGAAAAAGTTGTAGATTTTTCCAAGGTCTATAACTTTTATATTCAACTTTTTTTTCAGGACTTCAACTTTGGCCGGAAATCGCAATAATGTCTTTTTCCACTAATCCAAAAAAAGTCATAACTCGAAAAATTTCCAATATTTTAATGATATCTAACCTAACCTAACCTAACCTAACCTAACCTATATAAATAATATTATTAAAAAGGCATCATATCAACTTTTGATAAAATAAAATTGCCGTCTAAGAGACGTCACGTCTGTGGTTACGGGTTAAGCCTATTGGACAATGGAGGCCTAAAATGAATATACATTTAATACAAAGTTTTACTATTGATGAACATTTTTTTAAGTATTCGAATTTAAAAAAAACGTAGAAAATGTTTAAGAGAATAACTTGATAAAAACACTGACACAAACTTCCTGCAAATGTTCTCCTCACACCCACTGTCCGCATTTTATACAAAATCTTCGTATTGTCTTGTTCCTGCTTCGTCCACACTTCTCATAACCTTCTCTATTTCCTCTCCGTTCAAGTAGGTTTTCTTTCATTTGTAATACCTACTCCTACAAGCAATTTCGTCCTTCATCTCATTTCTACATTACAGAATTATTCTCCGATAACTGAATGTGTTTAGAGTAGGTACTGAAATTCCAATGATGTTGTAGACTCTGTTTCACGTAAGAAGAACCTATTTGAAGTTGCAGTCGTATGCGCGAACTTGTTATCAAAACCAGCGCCATATTGTAAAATTGACATTCGACTTTAAATCAGTAGCTTAACGTTTTCACATTTTGTAGGTTAACACAAAATTATAATAATGTGGATAATTTTTCCTTTAACACCAAGAAGTTTTTTAGTAGGCATGGTTTTAGATCAAACGAAACACTCGCAGATAAACTAGCTAAGCGTTTTACAATATTCAAAAATATTTGACAGTAAATGATTGCTTCAAACACAACCTCAAATTTCAATAATAAAATGGCTGTCGACATGAGAATCGTTTGTAACGCCAATGGCATGGAACGGTCGTTACGAGGCGACATAGATAAACAAGACCGATTTTGGTTTCTGCGCAAGTCTGTTGGCAAACTTCAAGTGGCTTCTTCTTATGTGAAACGGAGTCTACGGCCGTTCAAAAACTTAGTTATTTGGGAAGTATCTGTTTGACACATGTCAACGATACGCTCAATCCAGGTTTAGGTCCTAATTTTCATTAGAAGTTCAAAATCCCTTCTCAATGGTTATGCTTATTGCAAGTAATGTCTTGATAAAAGTACGATAATAGTTATTTGTGTATTTAGAGCGTAAAGTAACAGATTGCAGCTTGAGAAAGAATGTTGCGATCTTTCGGAAGCGGTAATTTTACTTTACGCTCGAAAAACACACAATTTTTTCTACAGTCGCACTTTTAATAATTAAAACAGATTTTCATATTATCTTAGGTTATGTTAGGAGTGCTAGAATAATCGTCATTTTCACTATTCATCATGATTAACCTTAAAAAGATCTACTGACTAAGGATGTTGAAAAATAATCGATTTTTATATAAATCGATTATTATTTTCTTATAATCGATTTTTATAGTAACATTAATCGATTTTTAGAAAATCAATTTTATAACTTACGTGTTTAAATCGATTTTCGGAAACGGCTCGTATTATTTATTGACTATTTTTCAAAGTTTTGACAACTTTTGACTATTATTGACCATTTCTCAAAATTTTTACAATTATTGACCATTTTACAAACAATTATTGACCATTTTTCAAAATTTTAACAATAATTGACCATTTTGACTGTTTTTCAAAATTAGTGACCATTTCTCCAAATTTTTCATAATTTTTGACCATTTTTCAAAATGATGACACTTTTTAACCATTTTTGACAGTTTTTGACAATATTGGTCCATTTTAAACAGTTTTTAACAATAATTGGTGGTTTTTAATCATTTTTGATAGTTTTTGACCATTTTTGACCGTTTTTGACAATTTTTCAAAATTTTAGACCATTTTTCAAAATTTTCATTTTTGATAATCATTGACTGACAATTATGGACCATTTTTCCAAATTTTTGACCATTTTTGACAATATTTCAAAATTTTTGACAGTTTTTGACAATTATCAACTATTTTTCAAAATTTTGACAATTTTTAACAATAATTGTCCATTTTTGACAGTTTTTGACAATTTTTGACCATTTTTGATAATTTTTGACCGTTTTTGATAGTTTTTAACAATTAATGGCCATTTTTGTCAATTTTTCTAAATTTTTGAGCATTTTTCAAAATTATTGACCGTTTTTGATAGTTTTTGACAATTATCGACCATATTTCAAAATTTTAACAACTTATGACAATTATTGACCAATTTTGACAGTTTTTAAAAATAATTGACAATTTTTAACCATTTTTGACAATTTTTCGAAATTATTGACCATTTTTGATATCTATTGACAATTGTTGACAATTATGGACCATTGTTGACGTTTATTGACCATTTTTGACCATTTTTCAAATTTTTTTCAAAATTTTTGACAATTGACCATTTTTGACAATTTTTCCAAAAAAATTTAAAGTTTTTGATAAGTATCGACCATTTTTGACAATTATTGACCATTTTTAACCATTTTTGAAAATTTTGACCATTTTTCAAAATTTTTGACAATTATCGACCATTTTTCAAAATTTTTGACAATTATCGACCATTTTTCAAAATTTTAACAATTATTGACAACTAATGACAATTATTGACAATTATTGACAATTATTGACAATTATTGACAATTATTGACAATTATTGGCAATTATTGACAATTATTGACAACCATTGACAATTATTGACAATTATTGACAATTATTGACAATTATTGACAATTATTGACAATTATTGACAATTATTGACAATTATTGACAATTATTGACAATTATTGACAATTATTGACAATTATTGACAGTTTTTGACAATTTTTTGACCATATTTCAAAATTTTTGACAATTTTCATATAATTTTATTTGATTTTTAATCTGATAAATTGTTAAATATTCACCAACACACTTCTACCGTGTATACAGCGTCCTTTTGGTACGTTTTGGAAGAAATTTGTGCAAATATCCAACTGAGTATCATGTGAGTATTTTTCAAAATAGAGCTAAAATTTCGTGATACATCAGGGGGATTTTGCAGCGATATTTTCGTATGAGTATTTCAATATGTGCTAAAAAAGCAACCTAAAAGCAACCTAGTCGACTGACTATACATATATGATCAGTGACCTTCGAACAAGTAGCGTGCACATTTTAAGCTGGAAGTATGATTATTTTTTGAGCTTGTTTTATGCAGTAGCTTTGAGAAAAATCCTTGCAGCTGAAGGCAGTATCATCGTATCTACCTCTTAGTCTATAAAATAATGTCTTGAGAAGTATCATGGAAATGTTAGCATTGAGAGAAATGGGTAAACATTTTACTCAATTAAAAAGAAGAGGAACAGTAAAATATTTTTCCGTTGTTCGTTGGTCCTACACTGGGGATGAGTTTTACCGAATTTAGAATCGATTCATTGGAATTAAAACAACTTCCTAATCCAGTCCACTAATTCACCAAAATGTTGACTATACTTCCCTTGTTCGGAAAAGCTAAAAATACGTTTTTTTCTCTTAAAATTTCCTCTCCGTTTTGTTAAAATTAAATAATCAGGTTATTTTTCCGATTTTATCCATATTCCGACGATAAATTATTTCCTCTCAGCCCGTTAAACTGTATAATTCATTTCCAGGGAAGGAAAATATCTCGGCTGGTCGCGGATGGAAGAATGAAGTCGGTAAAGTTTAATTTCCTTTTCATAAATATGAGGCATTAGGCAAACGCCGCACTTTGCATGCATATTGGGGATTCCTTGCACCTTAATATAAATATACATTAGCATAGAAAGGCTCCTCCTCTCTATAACTAACCCTAAAACGGTAATTTCCAAGAAAAATGCTTCAATAAAAAGCTCGCCTTGTTGAAAACATTTAGTCAGTGGTTTATGTTGCGTCGTTTCACACAAAAAAGAATAATTTAAAAAATTGGGGTAATATTATTATTGTGCATTTGTAAAATTCACAATAAACTTCCTGAATATACAGAGAAACATGAAACATAGGAAGAACCAGAAAGAAAGAGGTCTCAGACTCCCTTTTGGAGCAGAGTAGATGTAGTGAGGTATAGACAGTCAAATTTACTCCTGGCAAACAAAAATCTCACACTAGTGGAGAAGGAAGAATGTATTGTTATGTGCGTATTGGGGTAATGGGGTTTACTATTTTTATTTATTAAATTGATTACTGAATTTGTGATTTTATTGTATTGTATAGTTGGGCGCCAATATTTATTTAAAATTAAAATAAATATGAAATATTGAATACAGTTAATTATCTTTTTATTTTTTTATATAATTCCACCTATTAAAATTTTATTGAATTTAACTGACTTTTCTTTCTCAGTACAATCCTGTAACTTACTCTGATAAAGCACGAAACTACCTATCTCAGTCGGATTCGTTAGTTGTGTTTGGAGTCGACGCTCTACGCGCTCTTATTAATTATCTCCAAAATGGCTGTTCAATAATAGACAAGTTGTTGAATTAAACGAAGAAATAACATATTTTTATTGAGAAACAAAATCTTACACAGTGGCAAATTATGTATGATGTATGACCATCCCTTCCGCACTTGAAGAATAGTGAAATAATTGCTAAATTCAAGAAATCAGTTTGCAAATGAGAAGTGTTTACAAAAACAATGGTTATCATATAAGTACAAAAACAATGATGAAAATTGCTTATCGACCAACAAGGTGAGTGGAAATTAATTTTAGTAAAGTATTTATTCATAAAGGAAAACTAGAAACTTGTTTAGTCTAGAAGCAAAAGAAAAAAATAGATAGATGTTTACAATCTAATAATAATACATAAAAATATAAATACTACAGTAAATAATGAATATGTCAAATCTTCTTTTTTTTAGTTTAAATGCATTTATTGTTTTTGTTTGTCTTTTTTATTATTTTTATGGCCTTTAAGTCTCTATCTAGAGTTATTTTTTAGCTATAGAAAATCTTTTTAGAATATTATTGTTATTATTTAATAATTAACTTTCTTTTTCTTTTATATTGTAGGAAGAAAGAATTAGGTACCTTATTTTTTTCCCTGTTAGTCCTTCTTCTTTGGATGCTCAGGGAAATAGCATCGGATTCCAATCTATTTTCTTTCCTTTTCACTTCAGGGAGAAAAATTTGTCGTCCATAAACAAATTGGTGAGATTTTTGAAAGAAATCTTGTTGATTTGTTGTTTATTTAAATTTACCAAACTTTTAAACTTCAAAGTGTCCTCCTGTCAAAAGTCGAGGTAAGTTGACTCCCTATTTTATCGATATTGGAACTACTTTTTGTTAGACTTTATTGTGCAAGTAAAAAAACTGGAATGAGCCATCCTCTAGGAGTTTTTACTTTTATTAAACATACAAGTCACAGGTCACTATGTTGAATTTTTTAATAAAATTTGTATCAAAACTGATATACGAGGATGGTTAAAAGTTATTTTGGTATTTTTGATTTTCTTACACACACCTTTTTTACACATATAATTATAATCTACATAAAACATAATATTAAATGTACAAATCTCACATCTTAAAACCTCTTCTAGACATAGAAATCACACTTTAAAATTTTCTCATTGACAAAATGATTTCTTTTAAATTTTCGAAAATTAAAGCATTTTGGTTATTCAAAACCTTTTATAACATGTCCTTGCACCTTTTAGTTGCAGTTTATGTGTTTCTTTTTTATTTACAAGTGTTATTATTGTTTATTTTTTTAGGTTCACAACTAAAGTCTTCGATTCTAGTATTGGAGGTAGTACTTCTTAGTAATTTATGAGAAGACTCCAAATAATGTGTTTCCACCTTTTTTTCTTACTATTCTCATCAATTAATATTTTTAAAAAATATGAAAAGATAATTTTGACAATTGTACCTAGTATAAACTGTAAGTATTATCAGTTACTTTATAATAAATCATACTTAGGTATTTTACTATTATATTATTTCATGATAACAATCCTTAAAGCTTATAATCATCAATACTTTTTATCAAATTCAGTTGCTGCTAAGTTTTTTAATAGATTTAAATTTTATTTTGAATGCTGTTGTATTTTCAATCCGTTACAGTATATTCTGTGGAATGGAAGTGGAAAACTTCATTCACATACTTGCGCATAAAACTATAGAAACTCCTAAGCCAAGCAATAATAGAGCATCAAAATAGAGAGTTTTTGAAAAAAAACCCCAGTAGAAAACGGACTGTGCCATCATGGCACCGGGAAGAAACACTATTATATATTCATTTATTAATCGTAGTTGATTAAATTTCTCCCGTTTTGCTACATTCTAAGCAGCATAGAGGAAAAGGAGGTAGCAAGTTGTTTTTCCAGTTATAGCGTTGAAACTTCGTAGAAAACAAGTCCTTTGTAAGCACTTCATGTGCGCGAAGATCAGGTAACACGGGACTATTACTTTTGTTGCAATTGCAATTTTTTAATGCAATATTTTCCAATAGGTTTGGATGCCTTATATATAGTTAGATTTTGAATTTGAAACCGGTTTTGAAAAAAAAAACAGATACAAACAAAACGTATATTTTCGATTTTTGATCAAATGATGAGAAATTGAGAGAATTGGAGAAACTTGTATCTTAATGAATGATGATACCATAGAAAAAAATACAGTTCCTGCATATCTAATGAGAAAATTAAAGCATGGAAGTAGAAAAACATTTTTTTAGATGACAAATTTGTTCAACAGTTAATTAAATTTTATCGCCACTTAAGATTTTATGATCCAGTTACCGATTTTGAAAATATTTTTCCAAAATTCTGTTTTCTACCATCTAGTTTTTGCAGTCTAGTGACAAAGTCGAGCATAGAAGAAGAAAAATTATGGAAAAAAAGGTGAGCGGTCGTCGGACCGCCGACAGAAGCTTGCTTCTTATGCACAATAGAATTACCACTTTTCGTGAATTTTTCACCATTTTTCAAAAATTTTGACAATTTTTGACCATTTTTGACAATTTTTCAAACATATTTGGCAATTATTGACCATTTTTTCAAAATTCTGACAATTTTTTCAAATGTTAATAATTATTGACCATTTTTGACAATTATTGACAAACATTGTTAGTTTTGACAATTTTGAAAATTTATGAGCATTTTTGACAGGTTCTGACAATTATCTACCAATTTGGCAATTTTTCGAAAAATTTGAACATTTTTCAAAAATTTTGTTAATTTTTGAAAATTATTGACCATTTTTCCAAATTTTTGAAAATATTTGGCAATTATTAACCATTTTTTCAAAATTTTGACAGTTTTTGACGATTTTTCCAAATTCTTGACCATTTTTGACCATATTTAAAATTTTTTGACAATTTTTCAAAAATTTTAACAATTAATGACCATTTTTGACAGTTTTTGACGAATTTTGACAAATATTGACCGTCTTTGACAATTATTGACCATTTTTGACATTTTTCAAAAATTTTAACATATTTGGCAATTATTGACCATTTTTTAAAAATTTTTAAAGTTTTTGACCATTTTTCAAAATTTTAACAATTATTGATGCTTTTGGATCATTTTTGACAATTTTTGACGAATTTTGATTGGTTATGACAATTATTGACCGTCTTTGACAATTATTGACCATTTTTAACAATTTTTCAAAAATCTTAAACATTTTTGATAATTATTGACCATTTTTGACAGTTTTTGACAATTTTTGACAATTTTTGAAAATACCTGGCAATTATTATCCATTTTTTCAAAATTTTGATAGTTTTTTACACTTTTTGATTATTTTTCCAAATTTTTGGCAATCATTAACCAATTTTTCAAAATTTTGACAATTTTTGTCCAATTTTGACAATTTTTCACAACTATAGGTGTACGAGCTCAGTGCGGCAAGAGAGATTGCGCACAGTCGCTTGAATGAGTTATCGCGTGACGAACGCTTTTTCGTAACATCACACGTTTCACGAGTTCACTAGCCTTCCCAAAAGTCCTATGTCGTGCAATAAGAAGCAAGCTTCAAAAAATTGACATCTGCCAAGGAATCCAATTATAAGAAATCTATAGGCTATGAACGTCAGAATACCATAAAAAGGGATTATGTCTTTGGCCTATTGGAAAGATATCAACTTGCTTTTCCCAACTTTCTTCTTCTCGTTTGTTCTATTTTCTGACTGGAGTAACATGGTTTCCATTTGATATTTCCGATAAAAATTTATATTTCTTAACACGCCCTCTATCTACTGCCAAGATATTCAATAGGATTTGGCTTCTTATTCGTCTGACAGATGTGGAGAAAGAAGCCTCTTTAATGTGATAAAGTTCATTGGAACAAACGGGGGTTTTAATACAAGTGATTAAATAGTTTTTAATTCGATCTGTTTCAATCGCACTTCCTGTACAATTGTACATATATCGTATCAATTTCTATTTTTCTTTCCAAAACAACAAATTTCCCAGCTGACCCTGCTATATTAAATCGACCTTATCATACTATTTTTCAATTACACGACTTCTGGATTTACTTTTTAATATATTTTACATTATTTTTCAAGTTCGTTAGTTTTTTGGGAAACGGATAAAAGCTGGTCGATTTCCAAACTCGGTCAGTCATTTCAAATTTGATGTTTTCGTTTTCGAAGCAACCGCTATTGCAAGTTTATGTTCCAACTATAATGGAAACAAATCGATCTGTGTTTCGGGCACCCTTGCAATCAAATTTTTTCTTGTTTTATAACACACAGTATTTTCCTCCGGCTGTACGTTGTTGAACGTATATAAAAAATATTCTTAAAAGGAGAAGTATTTAAAAAATTGGACTATAAATGGCTGTTCGAGTTGGTTTGTACAGTCCATAGGGAGAGTTAACTCACATATGTGATGAGCTGGTGAAAATAAAAACTCAATTTTTATTAAAATACCTTAAATGGCTGATTTGCTTTGGCAAAAATGATGGGATAATTTCCAGTCCTGTTAGAACCTCTAGTGTCATGTCAATGATACGTTTTTAACGATAGTTCTGCTTATGGCGGTATAATTGGAAGTCTACTCGGAGCTTAATTTAAAGCGTTCTGTATTTCTTCCAAATTTCGCAATTTTATAAAAGTCTAAAGCTTTTAGTAACTTTACATGAAACATCATTTACATGTTAAAAATTTCAAATAGTTGTCGTGAAGCTACGTCCACACCGAAAGCAACATTTATGTTGCTTGTTTCTGAATGTTGTCAAAAGTTTATTTAAGTTCCTCATTGTTTACGGTTGCGGCAACAAAAGTTCCTATGAGTTACTTGTTTCCATAATTAGCGGCAAAGATCAAAGGAAATATAAAAACATATGTGATGCCTTTTGGCCCAATATAAAAATAAATATTTAAAATAAGAATTAAATTCCCTTGATCTTATTTCAACAAAACGTTCGAACATTTCATTATTATATAAATATTAATTAAGAAGGTTATTGAATAGAAAGTCAAGTTCAAAGCGTGAAGTAAGTCAAAACAATAATATGTTTATTTGTTTTATTTGAACTTGACTGGTTATATAAATATGCATTCAATATTTATTATAAGAGAAGTTGATTTAGAATAAGTCATGAAGAACATTCTATATAGTCGAATGGTCAGAGATCAGTAATCTTTAACCATTAAGTATAAGTATGCTATACGGCTAGGTACTTATGTATATCATTAGCAATAGTAAATAGTGTAATGTATTATAGTAAATAAATCAAACATAACCCAGTGCTAGAAGTAGTTGTTTCATTCCCTGGAGATGATCCTCCAAGCGACCCGCAACACCACCGATTCAGAGGCCTTTAGTCTACCAACGTATAATTGGAGACGTATCCATTACACATTGGTGAACATTTTTTGTTTCTCAACGGTATTTTTATCAGTGTGTTTTATCACGTTGTTGCTTGTTCCCAAAACTCGAAACTTATGTCACAAAACCTTGAAATTGAAAAAGTGCAGACGCTTATAACCTAACAAGAATTATCTGTGTATACATAATCATTTTAACGTATTAACATATCCTTTGGATTACATTTATTTTTTAATTGACAGGCAGGTAATCAACTTCAAAGCAAACTTTGAGTCACCTTGTTAATAAATCTCTACACTACATTCAGTAATATAGCTTGATGTGTATTTTAACGAGTTTCCTTTGAACGGAACGTATCAATGTACGTGAAAAATTCAAGCCTTTAATATCTGAGAGATGTATGCAAAATATATATATATATATATTTTTTTTTTTCTAGATTTTTAAGCTAAATAGGTTTGTTTTTTAGAAAACAATGAATGCAGTCAACGCTAGTCTAGTGCCAACACTTAAAAACAGGTGCAATTGATGATGCTCCTGTTTCTAACTACTACTAAATCAACTTCAGACAAGCAAGAAACGACACTTTCTATTTCATTTTGCTTTAACTAGCGCTTAAAAACAATTGGTACATTTGGAAACGATCTGTTCATCATAAAGTACAATTAGGAAAAAAAAATAATGATAAAATGGTATCACATGGATAATACGGTAAGTACAAAGTCGTTGATTGTTTTGTGCAGCCTTTGATAATTCATTAATCTCACTGTGCATACTATAACTCATAATTTTGAACAACTAGGTTGGTTAAATCCTGTCCGACACAGAAATGATCATCTTGCACTTGGGGTTAACGTAAAAAATAAAAAATAAAATTCTAAATACGTATTTACATAATTACAAATGAAAAATATCTACGCCCATGAACGTCTTTTTTGCTGGTTCAATTTGCTGTAGATCGGTCGGTAGTGGACGAACGGTAGTAGACTAGACTTACAGTATTCGCGGTTGAGTGGCTTGTACTGTATATCTAGTTTAAAATATGAAAGAAAACTTCTTATATGGTAAGAAAGGAATCTATTTTCCTGTAACGTGAATACTTTAATAAGAAACAATTCCAAATACCCGGACGGCATCTGTTTTTGAAGTTTTACTTAAACTTTTTGATGTTCATCAATTTCATAATCGTTTGCGCAAAAATATTTTCAATTCGCTTACAATTTCCGGCTTAAAATTGAAAACAACTTGTCGCGACATCTATAAAGAATAGATCGGAATGAGCTTTTCTATAAAGATACAAAAATATTTTCACCGACGTTAAATTTGCTGTAAATGTATTTTTATCTGAAGACAGTTTTGATTGAAAGAATACGTGTTCGGTTTATTTTATTTCGACGTAGGTGTAGCAGACGATTTTGTCGTTTATTTCGAGCTATAAATTTATTGTTCGAATCTGCTGTTAGTATACTACAAGTGAAATTGTATTTGTTTATCTAATTTCACTTACACTTTATTGATTTTAGATTAGTAGATATCAAAATGGGGCAGAACAAACACTGAAAGTCCTGATAGTATGGAAAATTATCTAAACTCATATGAGCAAGGACAAAAAAGAAGACGTGTATGAAAAATATAAAACAGACCACAGTCGATCAGGTTTATTTGTGGTTTAGTAATGTATTGTGAATTGTATTTGTTTATCTAATTTCACTTACACTTTATTGATTTTAGATTAGTAGATATCAAAATGGGGCAGACCAACACTGAAATTCCTGATGGTATGGAAAAATATCTAAACTCATATGAGCAAGGACAAAAAAGAAGACATGTATGAAAAATATAAAACAGACCACAGTTAATCAGGTTTATTTGTGGTCTAGTGATGATGAGCTTACTGGTCGACCAAAAAGAACTGGAAATGTGGTATAAGAATACCTTTCAGCTAAAGTTTTCATTACAAAGTTAGGTTAGGTTTGGGGTGGGTGGGTCTATTCGGCCCTACACTGCTACTCACAAGATTATATAGTGGCTCACACCTATGCATATTTCACCAAACAAATTCTTTCTTAACAAAGGTGATTAGTTAATTTGGTGAATAGCATTTCAGGTCTGAACTGAACGGTATGTTTTTTCCTGCTTTTAATTTCTTCGACGCAATGGTGAATTACAGTCACTTCTGCTTAGGAAGAATACTGGAATAACGATCCTTTGTTTTAGCCCTCTCCTACCGCTACCTATACTGTGGAGCCGTTCGTGTTCCAGGTTGCCTATGGAGGGTAGAAAGAAGGAGCACCATCTGAATGTATTATAAAGTGTCCATCGAAAGGAAGCAAATTAAGGTGGCGCCATAGTAGCAAGTGGAAAGATTTAAGAAATTGCGCCATTAATTATTAGAGTAAGATACAAAATTAAAAAAGGAAATACTACGTGAATAATTGAGATTTTAAATACTGCATATTTCTCAACTACACAAGTCACGAAAAATACTAAATTTTTCAACCCAGCACACTTCACTCAGTTTATAACCCTAAATTCACATCATTTCCATTAGCTACACGAGCGCCATTTCGGTGAATCTTCGAATTATAATTTGCTGTTTACAGGTGGACACTTTTTCAACTTGTCACCCATACAAGATGGTGCTCCTTCCTTCTATCCTCCATAAGGTTGCCTTAGCCTGTATTGAAAACCATTCTTTCAGTCTTCTCTTCCTGATATAGTTATTTGTAACTTAATCAATAGTCAGTACTGTGCGCTGAGCTTATGTGTTGTAGACTTTGAAGTAATCTGTACGTTACAGATCTGGCTTCGCCTAGTATAAGAATGTGTGATGGTGGTAGATTCAGCAAGACCTCCCATCGCACTTCTAGGAGTGGCCCCTGTGTTACACATGCAAGCAAGCCTTTGTGTGCTACTTAACAGCCTTATAGCTCCCACTTGCAATGTTCTTGTCTACCACGCTACTGATCCATAGACTATCAACCTTTGTGTATAGCCATTGGGTAATTTTTTGGGTGAAACTCCAATTTTTTCAACCCATTCTTCTGCATCTGCCGAGGGCAATGGTAGCTTTCTGTGTGGTCTTCTGAGGGTGAGCGTTTCATAAAAGCCAATATTAACTATATGATCATTCAAACGATAGTAGCGTATTAGTAGGCCTGTTAGATACCGTAGGTGGTGCTTGTTATAGGCTATCACTTGCTGGGTGATATTCTTTGAAGGAACCAATCTTGGTGAGCAATTGATGAGATGCCAATGGCCGATTTCAGTACGATGAAACTACCTGTAGCACCCTCCTTTGCAACGGAGCCTGCTTTTTCACTGCCATTCATACCAGAATGGCTAGGTATCTAGACTAGAGACAATTTGTTGCTTCTTCCAATTTATGATAGCCTTTTTTGGCAGTTCGATTCGAGCTTCGACGTTACACGGTAAGGGTTAAGTGAGTTTGTTTTCCCCCAATCTCTGCTTATATGAATAAATGGCGTAAATTTCCCCTACTGAAATACTGTTCGAGAGGATCCTTTGCAGGATGATATTTCTGTCTTAGGTATACAATCGTATATACTTGCACCAGTGCCTGATGCTGTTTTGAGCCATCTGTATATCAACAGCTACCTGCTCTTAGTATTTTCTCCTTTCGGAGAAATCAGTCATCGCTATTCGGACTAGGACTACGACTTGACTTACAGACTCTTTTTACAATAAGAAGAAGGTACAGGTATATAAGGTATTCAGCCTGAACATAAGCTGAATTATCAGCATGCAGAAGTTGGTAGCTGCTTCTTTAAAATTATCTGTGATTCCTTATTCTCTCAACTCTTTGCTAATACAGTTTCTGTATTCATTTTTTATCATTTATTAAGAAAAAATATGAACACCTTGTTATATTTTTTGTCTTCTAATAACCCTTCCGATATTAATCAAGCGCTCGGTTTTCCGCAAATCAATTTCGATATTGATCTTGTCAAAAAGTATATTCCATACGCCGAGCTTGCAAGAAAAAAACTCAAGTGGAACTATTTTAATTTAAAATAATTGATTGCCCCTACTAACCATGATTTATTCGCGGTTCTCGTTGAGTATTCCATTTTCTTTAGATCCCTTGTCATAAAAAATGAAATTGTAATAAGGAGCGAGTTCCGAAATCCTTCTATCTCGACAAAAACTCAATAACCCGCAACTAGATAGATGACAGTGCCATATTAAAGTCACACGCCATCAATATGGTTTATTGGAGTTGATGGGGTTGCTTTTTTCGAGGTGGTGTTAAGACACGCCCACGGTAGTTGACAAGAGAAGAATTTTACAAAAAATAATTTTTGTTTTACTACTCCATACGTATGTAAATACTGGACAAGGCACTCAAGTGCGAACACTATGATTTTAGTTTACCAGCAAAAAAGTCGACCACGGGTGTGAATGAACGGATGAAACTTTATTATGACATTGGTGGTCCTTGCCAAACACCGATATGGAATAATTCTCTCTGTGACTGAATACATAAATTATTTGTTCTTGTTATTAAAAGCACTAGTGTTGTGGTATTATTGCACACTATCGCATTTGACTTACACTTCCATAGGTTCGTTACTTCACAATGGCACATGACAAATTCTTGTTTTGACCCAGATGAAGGAACTGAAGCTGTCTTTGAATCGAATGAAGAGCTGGGGACGTCGGATGGTTTCATAAAACTGGAATCAGCGAAGTTTTCTACTATAAAGTCTCTCCAGTGCTTCTTCTTTGGTTCCTAGCTTACACGAACCGGATTCATTGACGCTCAGAACTACGACTAGAACACTCCTAAGAGCCATTCCTCTGTCGACGTCTGGAACTATGACTACTACATTTTGGGTGAAGATAATTTTGCTCGTGAAAAAGCTAACATTTTCTTAGCTTGTTTAGTAAGCCCTGCTTTAGCTTGTTTATCCAGTCCTGCTTCAGCATCTTCATATATACAGGGTGTCCCAGACTAATTTATCCAGGCTATATCTCTTAAACGAATAGAGATTTTCGAATGGGACAAAAACTGATCTATTCCATTTCTAATACTTTAATATGGCGTAGAAAAAATCATCCCCTAAATATTCATCGCTTAGTACAGCCCCTAATTTTAAATTTTTTAATGGCACCCTGTACATTTTTTTATAATTTTGGATGTGGTCTTCCATCGTCTATTCAAGAAATTTTTCAAAAATAAAATGGGTTTATAAGTAATCAAGAAAATGAGTTTATTTTTTATTTTTGTTAAATTAATCAAGAAAGCCTTAAAGCTTAAAGGAACAATAAAAATAAATGTAATAAAGATTACATGGCTTGAATCATTACGGGGGCGACATGATTGTCTTATATTTTCTTTTAATTCGTTTACATTTTGCGGTTTTGATCGATAAACAATACCTTTTATCACTGGCCCTGGCCCCACAGGTGAACACTTTTCCAAAAAGGGTCCAGTACTCAAAATCTTCCTCTTACTGGATGGCAACCAACAAATAATGAACCAACATCAACAACATGTGGCACACCTTCAATACCAAAACTTCAACGTTGGCAGTTTCAATCGTTTGAGTGCAATATATCCCCTATAAGGGTTTGTGAAAACGGCTTCCAGAACAGGACGGAATTCTCCAACAATACGAACTCCTGTAGAACAAAATACTATACCGTATATTCCACAACTAATTCAGAACGAGAACCTATAAAACCCAGCAGGGGATGACTTCCCAGTCATTAACAAAATTCAGATTCTCGTTCGATGCACGTTTGGAAACCAAGCCATCTAGTAGAAAACACACAGCGGAAAAAAGTGACTGACACTTCCTCAATTTCAGTACAGAATACTACCATAGAGAAACCTACCCGAAACATACATCCGAACTATACTGCTCACTACACCGAGCGTGTTCCGTACAGATCAAGTCATAAAGTGCTACACTTCCCTCTATGTAAGCCACGGCAAGACAAACGAACGCTTTTATCCAAGACACGACTGTCACGGCCACAAATAATTCCACTTTGTTAACAATGGACAGAAATAATAAAGTCTGTATTAAGGATTATTCAATATATAGTACCACTATACCCCCCTATCAACGTAAACCCCCTGCCCAAAAGAAAGAGTCAAGAGGTGACAAATCAGGTGATCGTGCCGCCCACATAATTTCTGGAGAGTTGTTTGCTATCCAGTGGTTATCGAAACGGTTTTGTAGGTGGTCGCTAACGATTCTCGCATTGTGTGGAAGAGCTCTGCTTGTTTCTTGATTACTTACGAACCCATTTTATTTTTGAAAAATTTCTTGAATAGACGATGGAAGACCACATCCAAAATTATAAAAAAATGGGCAGGGTGCTATTAAAAAATTTAAAGTTAGGGGTTGGAACTAAGGGATGATTATTTAGGGGATGATTTTTTCTACGCCATATTAAAGTGTATTGGAAATGGAATAGATCAGTTTTTGTCCCATTCGAAAATCTCTATTCGTTTAAGAGATATAGCTTGTCTGGGACAATATATATAAAAAGAAGCATATTTGGGTTTTCCACTTCAAGAGTGAACTGTATATAGAGATCATAACTATTAAAAATAAACAGGAGATCACCAATAGAATCCTTAGGACAAGCCAGGATAATATCATCAACATATTTCTTGATTAAATGGATATTGAAAGGAAGTACCGGAAGGACTACATCCAACAGATCATCCATTACGTAGAAAGCCAATATAGGAAAAATGCTAGCTCCCATAGGAGTACCAAAAGTTTGTTTATAGAATTTATTATTGAAAGAAAAGCACGTAGAACTGAAAAGGAAGTCAATCAACTCAATGAAAGTATCTTTGTCAATATTACACTGAACACTGATTGAGGACCAATGTTTGTGTATTGACCGTATGACAGCTTGCAAATAAACATTACTAAAAAGTGAAACCACATCCAGACTGACCAAAACATAATCATGAGGAAGAACCTTCCTGTTAAGTAGTTCAAAAACTTGGAAAGAGTCCTTAATGAAATATTCATTATCAGCATTGTATGCCTTTGTCAAAATATCAATAGCAATAAACTCAGTTGGAGAGTTTATTTTTGCATACCTGCAACCTATTATCGCTCTTAAACAGAAAATAATTAGAGGAATACTCTCTTTCTTCAAATGCACGACAACAGCTTATTTTTGCTTTCTGAGAAAAATTAGAGTTGCAGAACGGTTTCATAATGCGTGGTTGCTTATTGACGATGTATTTCCAACTATTGGTATCCTCTTCTTTCTTCAGCCCTTTATATGCATTCTTTTCAGCTTTTGAATTCTTCTAAGCGACCTTTCTGTATATATTTTATTGCTTTCTGCTTTCTCTTCTACATTATCATCTTGATCAATATCCCGGTCTAGATTGTTTTCCATCCCTGCATCTTGTTCATATTGCCGTTGTTCTCCCTGAATTTGGTCATCTCTTATCATCTGTTTGTCTTCCAGTGGCTTCTCTTCTACTTTATTAACATCATTATCAAAATCCACATAGTCTATAGCAATATCTTCCAAAATTATTTCAGATATTGGCATTATTTCAGAAACTTGGGATAAATTAATTGTTTATCCAACAGAAGGAGCATTGTTTCAGTCTCATCGTTAGGGTAGGTTTATGAATTTTTGGGAGAGTGTAGAATTTTGCTATAACAGAATTATAAGATTTTTTCCTCTCGTGATTTCATCAATTTGTCTCTTATTGTATAATCTCTTAACTAGAGCATTTGATTTAGTTTGAATCCCCCTACTTGGATCTTTTGGGAGGGAAGCATAGGAATAGTCGTTATCAATTATATCTTGGGATAACTTCAAATAATCCTCTTTCAACATAACAATTAACACAGGATGTTTTTTAAAGAAAATTCTTTGTTTCTGACAACAAGCTTCGAAATATAGATGGATGACTATCCTTTCTATAAGCATGATTTGTGATAACATTAATGGATTTAGCAATTGCCAAATTTCTATTGCCAACATTAGGAATCAATGAGGAAATATAATCAATGTCGGGAAGGATGGATTTGATTGGAATATCAAAACCTAATTGAGGTTCCACACTGAATTTAGGACCCAAAGAAAGAAACTTTTTTTCTATTGAAAAATGTTTGAAAATAGTTTAAGGACTGGTTATAAATTCACCTGTTTGTGTGGATTCTCGCAGTTTTAATATTTTAACTTTTTAATGATTTTATATTATTTTAACATGTGACTGTTAACTAGTGCTTGTAATGCAAACTGGACTTGCTTCATTTTTCAATGTTAACTGTTTAACACTTTTCCCAATGTTACGATCAAGGATCAATTTTAATACTGGATCAATTTTAATTAGCACACTCGGCGATCATACCATCCCAGGTTTTCTGATTTCTAAGAAGCGAGGAGGTGGTTTTAGTATTTAGTTAAATGCAATATTAAATAACCTACAATTTGTCATTATCTTCAATTTATCCTTTGTTTCAGTAATAGGTAATTTTAATCAGTTTGATTGTACTTTGTTCTAGTCCTTTAATCAGCCTTATAATACTATGAAACGGAGATTTTCCTGATTTCAAAGTTCACGAATATTCTGAAAGTTGGCAACACAAGCTCATTTAGCAAGGAAATCCAATATAAGTTTTTCTATTTGTCGAATGCAATTCCTATGTTAGACTTTTCCCTAGGAAGAATTCTCGGCAAATTTAAAACAGCAAGTAGTACGGTTCCTAATGGCATTTCTTTAGCATGCAGAAAATACAATAAATTGTAACGATACAATGGGGAATTCGAACAGAAAATCAATAAGAATCAGCAATATATAATGAGAATATATACATGTAAATCCTAGAGCAATTCCTTCTGCACTAAAGAGGCTAAGTTTTACCAGATAGTGACGTTTAACTGTCAAGAAGGAACACCATCCCATTATATAATTATTATAAGTTTAAGCTTATTTTAATTGTGTATTTTCAGTATATGAAGAGGATTAAAATAGCATTTAATTGATGTATAAATGATGAACCAAACAGAATTTTTTTTCGAGATACACCATGACTATGGTGAATAATTCATCTGTATAAAAGTATTTCATGGAATCTAAAAAGAAATTAAAGGTAGCGTTTGCTTTTTAGAATATTTCAAGTATGAATTCAAGTGTACAAATGTCGCTATTGTTGATATAACTTTTCTACATAAATTTCAGAAGAATTCATTGAAAAGACGAACTCAACCGGCAGAGTAAAAGTTAACATTATATATCTATCTCGTTTCCGTTTCTTTCCTTTTTGCAATTCTCTGTCGTGCGCCATTATTTCATTATTTGTCAGGAGCATTGCCTTTTTCTTTATATAATACCAAGGGTTGGAGTCGACAGGGTACATTTTAGACAATTTCATTTGCACCTGCTGCTTTTTATAAATATTTTAGTTTGGTTTCAGGAAAAGTATATTTTTGTTATTTTAAAGAAGATTTCAGTTAAACCTGGACAAATATTTCTATTTTTTTATTCGGGCTTGATTGATTACACCGAATGACAATAATAAACATCCATAGTGAAGAAAATAGAAGATGTTGAAAATATCGAAGAATCAGAGTTATAGCAACTATGTAAAGATAATAGAGTGTGGATCGTCTACTTTCAACAAATGACATCTTGTTGAATATTTGCATAAGGGCAGGTCTACATTTCTTCGATACATCCCTAACGTGTCCCAATTCTCTATATTTCCTTTTTATTCTGATTACCGTAGATTGAGAAATACGTTCACGATATGAGTGCATTTCATGAAATGATGTGTATACCTCTTGTTGAGTCCAAGACCTATCACCAACATCAATCATCATTAAAATTTTAATAGTTTCACTTTCAGTTAAAGGCATTTCAACAAAACAGACGAATTAGAAATGAACTAGTGGCCTTTATAGAGGACAAGAAGCTTCTGGAATGGCAGTAGGAAACATGGGAAATGATATAAAGATTTAGTTAAAGTACCTGGGCTGTTGAGCACAATCCAAACGGATGAAATGGATATGAGAATTCCTGAGAAAACTTGATAAACTAGACAAGAACAGCATCGTCACCTTACAGTGGGTTCCAGGAAAAGAAATAGCAGATGAACTAGCAAAGAGAAGGGCTGAAACACCAGAACGCTCTTTTGCGATATAAGAACCAATATAATATTGGAAGAAATACAAAAATCAAAAAACCAAAAATTCAGACGATTGAAAAGATCCACTAAAGCTGAGGCAATCAAAGTTCCTCGTGGGCAACTATGACCAGAGTCAAAAGAATGTTTTGACAGGTGTCCTAACAGAAATGCTTGAATGGGCTCCTCAAAAAGCTCAAGCCAGGTTCTGTGGAATGGAAGAAGAAATCTCCATTCACATACTTGCAGAATTCATGGCGCTACAGAATCTTAGGGTACAACACACGAGAAACTACTGGATAGAAGATGAACACTTGTCTAAATTGAAGCCTACAGATATCCTAAGAATCCTTCAAGGAATAGGACTACAAGAACTACTAATCTTTGAGACTTCCTCGAGGAACTAACTTGAAGAGGGGGCACAATAGATCTTTTAGGTCTCAGAGGAAGTTTCTTGAGCAATAATTACATTTTCTCTACAACGACCAAAACTTCTTAAACTAACGACTAAATAGCCAACGATTATAACAGGTTACACTAAGCTAACCTCTATGGAACGGTCCTGTTAATAAATCCCAAACTTTGCTAATCAGTCCCTGCACATCCGACAGACCCCAACTTTGAATCCAACAAAACTGCCCAACTTTTCATTAGATTATCTACAGTTAGAACCAAACTGCATTGAGGTTTAAAACAATTATGTTAAAACGGACGTCAAACGTCATCGCTTCGCCATTGTTCTCCTATTTGATGAACAGAAGGGTCTAATTGGCTGATATTAGTTTAAATGAGGAAAGGATGTTTCGATTTTTAAAATCCCTGTAGTAGATCCGAGAAAATTGGGGTTAATTAAATTATTTAATGTGGTGAAATCTATCGACAAAGACAAATTACTTTAAGTTTAAAAAGCGGAGAATAATTTTTTCGAATATTATTCTATTAAAATGACCTAATTATAGGGTAAATGAAAGTAGCTTCAGTTGCCTTATTTATAGTTGTGTGTATTTTCTTAAAACAAATAAAACAGGAAACAAACTCCAAAAAGTGACCACAAACTTATTTCATCGTTAGGTTTTTAGACAAGAACAAGCTGTAGCAAAACCGCAAAGATATTTATATAGCGTACACTTTAACCAACGACTAAGTTTATTTCCTTTTTCATCCTTGCAATTTCTCTGGAAGAGTTATATTACGCTTTAGCAAACTTTGAGTTGTTTATATATCTGGTAGTCGAGAAACCAACCCTGAAAACACCTTAAACAATCCTTAACATGCTCAGAACAAAATGGAAGCTATCATAAACAACTTTTGACGGCTTACGGTATTTTTTTTTACTTCTTCCACCCCTGCTTTGTTTACGAGGAAGTTCTTCGGGAAGTCTTTTCGACTAACCTTTATATAATATTTTAGATCCTGTTGATTGATCATACATTCAAAACGTGTTTACTATTTAGGTTAGGTTTAGGTTTATTTCGAATGGTATCAATGAGGAAAGCCATAAAAATGAACTTAAGGAGATGAATAAAGCTTGCGATTAAGTCGGTGAACGTTGAATTATTATAGAAGATATTTTTATTTAAGATTCGGATCTTGTCAAAACGTTCGCTGGGAGCATTTTGAATATCTATAGTGGAATTCACATTCAGATATCAGTACAGCGGTATAGACCATTCCAAAATGACGTCACTGACAGATCGGCCATATTGTGCTGGAGGGCACACATTCTATTTAGTTTTCATTGTTTACAGGTAAACAACGGATAATAGTTAGACTTTAATTAGGAATATAAAATGCCATTGTTTTGTAATGTTGTTAAGTGTGGAATGCGGGGAGAAAGATATAAGGTATCTGTTTTCGATTTCCGGCTGTTTTAACCAAGCGAGGTGACATCATCATTATTGTGCTTAGCTGAAAACTGTTAGTTAAAACTGAATAATTGACCAAATCCATTATTACTAAATTGGGTAATTCAAAAAGATGCGAAAAAAGTTCTTTGGTCGAAAGGCCGTAAGGGTCGATATTGTCTATAATCTGAATTTTTCCATCGTACCGCCACTTAGAGAAAAATAATACGTACGTCGAGACATATTTGCTACAATTTGATCAAAATAACACCAGAAAAACTAAATTTTTAAATTAAGCACATTCGAAGACACACAAATGTTCAACGCTAACAAATCGATTTGGTTGTCCTCCAGCACAATATGGCCGACTTGTCAAAGTCACGTGTTCTGGAATGGTCTATATAGTAACAGCGTTGCCAATACTAATGCCATTGTAAGTTCTGCTACTTTTGTGAAAAAAGCAGCGCCGTATTTACGAAGAAACCTGAAATATATGGTTAGATTAAGATATGTTTAATAATATGTTCAAGAATATTCGTGAATAAATGGTCATAATTTTTAAAAAAATTGTGCAATTTAAACTATCTCGAATAATAGTAATACTATCGTTATAATAATATTTACGTAGAAAGTAGAGATTAGAAAAATTATGCTGCATTACAATTCTACCAAATGCGTAAAATTTGGGAAGAATCAACCTGTTCCCAGAATTCTCGCCAAGTATAACAATAATATGTCAAATAGTTTTGACGTACTGGAGACACATAATTTTTAAATAAAACACCCTGTAACTCAGACAAGAGAAATTTTATCCCTTTGATTTGGGTAAGATCTTCATATTTTGAGCTCAGGATTATACAGTCAGAATATTCCCAATAAATAATGAAACACCCTATATATAACGAAACGAAACGTCAGTTAAAAACACTTACAGGTTACTTACAGGGTTTATCATAAGTTTATACTCCTACGAATTATTGGAAAGCTTGTAACAAAAGAATTGGATCAGAGAGGCTTTGGTTGTCCTCAAAAAAAACCAAACATTTTTGAATAGCAATTAATTCGGGAAACATCTTCTTCCAAATAAAATATAATATTTCGTCTTGTTTTACTCAAAAAAAAATTATATTTCTAAAAAATCACAAAAACTTTCCGCTCGAATAAAAGTTTTTTTTTGCAGATTGAAAATGTTTTTATACTTACATGGATATTTTTCTAAAAAAAAACAAGAAAAGTTGATAGACCCACCGGTTCTCTATATCAATTTTCTTGATAAAAGTTTTCCTCCTGCAAACAACGAACAGTGGACAACGTGTTGACGCTTTCCAACTTTTAAGAAGTCTTTCGTATACTTAATGAAGTTGGAAGTTGTTATCAAAGCCCTCCAAGCTCCTCTAAGTTCCCGAAATGATAACAGGGAAAAATAAACAGTGTAAGCAGTGTTGTGTCGACAGATTAAAAAAGAAATTGTACTTAGGAAATTTTTAAAGTGGAAAATGAATGAGGTGCTGGAAAGTTTCGTAGATTAAAGAAAGTTCTGTTTATTTCACAGTAAGAGAAAACAAAATTTAATTTAAAGTAGATAAAAAATACGTCACAAAAAAGATCAAGATAATGTTTGCGAAAATAAATCTTAATTACGTATTCCACTATAGATCTATTGTTGATAAAAACGAAACACGGTGTAGCATTAAAGTCTGTTGAATATTTATAGTAATTAGAGTTAGTATTTATAACTTTCAACATTCAGAGTTAAAATCTAAGATTAGTTTCCTAAGATTAATGCAGCTGTTCTGCCAGGAAGTATTTTTCAGGACTTCGTCGTGATCACAAATAAAAATGAAGATGGTAAAGAAACTAAGATAATAGAATTAATACTATTATAACGCCTTACAAAGTTTTGAAAAATATTTTTCAAAATCAATTACCTTTCAACTAAGAAGGAACAACTACTTCTCGAGCTATATTCCCCGACAGACATTGAATTACACTTGTAAGCTAAACGGGGTTGGTATATCTGCAAGATATAACCAACTATTCTAGTTTGTAATTTTTTTATTGGGTTATTTAACGTCAGTCTATTTTTGCAGCTGAGGCTGATCACCGACGGCGGGAGCACTCCACTCCTAACTGGAAATTTTGCCGAATCACTAGAGTTCCAACCGGTGGTTCGCCCTAACTTGTTCTCCATTTTTGCCAATTTTTATAGAAATCGTGTAAGTAGTCTCCAATATATAGATAGTGTAAACTCGTCGTGAAACAGCCTGTAGGTGTATAAACGTCGAATAAACCAAATTTTTATTTTAAAAACAAATACGGTTCAAACGAAAATATATTCCGATTCTGACTGTATAAATTTGAAAATTTAGATTTGACTGTATTTCTAATTCGTTGCATGGTAAAGCTTCCTTGAAATAAAATATCTCTTCTACAGTTACGAAGGCGTACAATTTGTAAGTCCAATGTAATTATGACTCTGGTAACAAGGTATGAAGTTTCTTCGACGAAAACTTCTGTTTAAGTTATAAATTTTAAGAACAAACCCGGGAACAGAACAAAATAGGTAAGCAACTTTCGAGGGAGAAACTTAGAAATACTGACATATAGATTCGCTTAACAAGTTTTGGAATAATTCCCCAAATAAACTACAGGCAAATTTACAAAATTGCTGCAAGTATAAGAGAAATTCAAGCTTCTGTTGTTAAAGATTT
This sequence comes from Lochmaea crataegi, assembly GCA_947563755.1. Classification (NCBI taxonomy): domain Eukaryota; kingdom Metazoa; phylum Arthropoda; class Insecta; order Coleoptera; family Chrysomelidae; genus Lochmaea; species Lochmaea crataegi. The sequence goes on along the minus strand of OX387434.1, from coordinate 15,777,698 downwards.
TGATAAAATTAAAGTTATTGCCGTTAGGGAAAACTGTATCGTTTTATTTATTTTTACACGCGCTTCTGTTTAGAGGTACCTGTAAATTGCACATGTGGCTGTAGACAATAGTAAATTAGATATCCATAAAGAAATAGTTGAAGCAAATACAACAGCGCGAGGTTAAAGCTTGACTCAAAAAAGAAACTTTCCACCGAGGTCTCGTTGGTCATTGCTTTTGTTATTTCTTACTTTCCCAAATCCTTCTTTATCAATCTTTATCAATCGTTGAACCTAGCTGAGCACGACCAATTGTATATTTTTCCACATTGAAACCAGTCAAAAATGACATCTCTACATAAATGATTGTGAATAAAGTACAATTTTCCACGCCCTCTCTTCAAAGTACCTTGGTTTGTAGGACTTAAGAAAAAGCGGTAAAAAAGGTATCGAATCACCTTTGACAGCACATGAACTGTAACTCATTTACGTTCACAGATTTGTTTTTAGTATCAAATTCGGTTTGATGCAAAAATAGTTGTTCACAATATTCACATTGCGAAATTAAACAAAAGAGCATAATTTAGTTGTTGAAAGAATGGATATACAATTTTAGAAAGTGTCATCACCGCTTAAGCCTTTGAACACCTGAAGGATGCTGTTTAGCAAGGGCAACGTCTTTTAATAGGCACAAAGTTGAAATTTTTTTTAGTAAATTTCGTGGGGTAATGGGTCGAGATACATCATTTGCAAATGAAACAAGAATCTACAATTTGGATGAGACAAGTACTGTGACAGTGCAAAAAACTCAAAAAGTACTCGCTGTGAGAGGACAAAAGCAAGTCAGTAAAGTGAAGAGTGGTTAAAAAGGGGTTTTAGTCATTACGTGCTACATAATTAATGCGTTAGGGCAGTCTTTACCACCAGTAATGATCTTTCGAGTCCATTTTAAGCAGCACATGCTTAATGGAGCAACTACTGGTACTTTGGGACTGGCGACGCAATAAGGATGGATGAATACGGAGTTATTTATCGAAACCATGAAGCATTTCACAAAACATTCATGCATTAGTAAGAATAATCCTAGTTTGTTAATAATGGATAATTTTGAAGCTCATATATCGCTAGCTGTCATTGATTCAGCCAAAGAAAATGGTTTCGCAATTTTAACCGTCCCACCACATTCTACAGGAAGAAATGCAACCATTGGATGTTTGCGTATTTAAGCCGTTTAAAACAGCATACAATTGGGCAGTAGATAGTTGGTTGATGAGAAATGCGGGAAAGCCAATAAGTATTTACGAGGTAGCTGCCTGCGTTGGTTAAGCTCACATGAAGGCAATGAATCAATCAAATTTATTTAAAAAAAAATGGCATTCTTCCATTCGACAGCAACGCTTTTAGTGAAACTGATTTTATGCCAAGTCAAGTAACTGACAGATATATTGAGCAGACAGAAAATCTAAACGTTGAAGGAAATACAATTGATTCAAATAATCAAAATTAAACTGCTCTTCAAAGCGAAAGCCATAATGAGATTGTTCAACCTAGTTGCAGTAAATTTATAAGACCAGAAACATTCCGAGGGCTCCCAAAAGCTGTTCCTAGAAAGAATGATCGAAAGCCGAGAAGAAAAGAAAAATGAATGGTAGCAACGGATACACCAGAGAAAATGCACATAGAGCAACAAGAAGCAGAGAAACAAAGAAAAGAACAAGCCTACATAAAAAAAAAGAGAAGTCATGCAGGACTCCGATGATTCGAAAGATGAGGATAACTTTAGCGTGCACTCTGACGAAGATTTTTCAATCTCAGAACCTGAAGACGTTATTGATCCTGACAATTTTAATGACATATTGCCATGAGGGACAGTTTGTGCTGGTGAAGTTTGAAGTAAAAAATCGAAAACTTTATTATGGTGCTGTTATGATATTGGGAATAAAAGACAATGAGCTCAAAGTAATCTTTTTAAGGCAGACTTATGAAGTTCTTCTTCTTCTAGATTTCCACTGATGCCTGATGTAGAGTCTGATTCACTAGCCGATGTTAAAATGGTATTACCCTATCTTCGCAAAGTAAGCGTAGATGGCAGTAGGAGCTTGGCATTTTTGGCAAACCTTAGAACATGAAGTTTGTTTGATGTTCTAAGCGGTGAACGTTACGTGCCAAAGTCTTCAACCGCCATTATTGTTTTGATGTGTTTGCTTAACTTTGTTTTATTTGTGGTGTTTTACTAAATCTAGAATAATTTTACCAATTAACGTACTTATTTATACAAAAAATAAATAAAAAAATTTATGTAACAGTGGGTTGTTTTACAATTATTTTAGAATTTTGTTTGGGGATTAGTTTGTGTTTGTGTTTTCTATCGCTATCGAAAGCTATCAAAGTTAAAGACGCGGTTACATTTTTATTTTTTAATTATTTTTATTCGGTATGGCTTCAGTACGACGTTGTATGGCTTGTGGAAGCAGTGCAGATGATGTAGAGAAACTGCATAATTTTCCTCTTACTGATGAGAGGTAAGTTTTTAACATATTAAAGTCATTTTTATCTGGTTCCTACATATTGTACATATTGCAGATGAAGCAGTTCTAGTCGATGACCCACCTATTCCTAGTTGCTCCAAGAAACAGAATCAAGAGCTTCCTGGACAAAAATAATGTTTATATAATAACTTTTTAGCAGTATTTTGTTTAGCTCATAGCCACTTTTTATATTTTTCAATAAACTATGTTTTTTTTAGTTTTGTGTTTTTTTAAATGAAAGAAATGGAAAAATAAAACTAAAATAAACGAAAGAGGGCTTGCGCGCGTATTTTTAAATATTCTGAGAATCGCGAGCGCCATCTCCACTCGCTGTATAGACCAGTAGAACAAAAACTTCACATTTAGTTGGCCGTCTCTGGTTGTCTCTGATCTTATGTCCTTGCTGCTGTCACATTATGTCAGTTTGACATTCTATAAATAACGCACGGTTTTCAGTTCTACTTTCACAAAATGAGTGAAAGAGAGAAATAAGCTTTATTGCCATGAACATTTTACAATTTTATGGACAAAGCGATATAATTTGGAATATAAATAAAATATGAAATTCATAACAGAATATAAAAAAATGAAAATGCTGACTATACTAATATATAAATAATAAAAAAGTATAATACACATATTTAATAGATTCTAATAAATATTATAATATCGTATACTATTCTAAATATTGAATTATGTTACTCAGGGTACATTGTACCATTGAATAATAAGGTGTTTCAAGCAGAAATGCTTTCGTCAATCTTCGAAACTGATTGAATGTATTTGCCATTTTCATTTCTAAAGGTAGATGATTGAATAATTTTTTGGCATCAAAGGTGATGGAATTTTTCACCAAATCAAAGGTGGTATTGTTAAATAAATATCAAAACACCCTTAGCATCCATCCAAAAATTATTGCAGAAGACTCTACCACCTTACTAGCAGACAGTGGCTCTGATATTTCGAAACTAAAGAGACAAGGAGGCTGGAAATCTGGCCCTGTTACAGATATATAATATATTGGAAATTGCATCGAAAATGGAAAACGTATTCCGCAAAATATACTTGGTGAAATGTGCACTGCTTCCCAAATAACAACAACTACTAGAAATGAAACAATTTTGTCGTCGATGAATAATTTTAATAATTGTGTTATCAAATAATCAATTAATTTGTAATTTATGTCCTGATCTTGAGCTATAACAGTTAAATGAATGGCGTTAAGAAATCCCTTTTAAAATTCATTTTTCGTCACCAGTTACATAATATTTTACTTTGTGTTACATTTCATAACGGCAATCTGCTTTAAAAAGATGTAACTTTATATGTAAATTTTTTGAAAATTACTACTTTCGTTTATTAACGTAAGAAGCGATGGTGTGATAAACACGATTGCTCTGTAAAATTTATCTGGTCGTAAAGTAGACATTTAGTCAGTCTAGAATATAGAGCTTTTATTTTAAAATCTCCAGCAAACGCTATTTCTTTTTCAGTGTTTGTTCTCAACAGCAATGCCGTTATTAACGATAAAGGTGTTAAAGTGTTTTATTTTTATTTTTGACATGCTGCCACTGACGACCTGAAAACTCTTAGTTTCCACCGTTATTTTTGATATAAAACTTACAGGACCATTAAAGTATTCGACGCAACTGTTCTTACATCGCCTCTCATAGTATTCTCTTCTGGAACTAATGCGCACTCACTTCCACGTTCGTTCTAGGAAAAATGGCCTTTTTATGAAAAATTGTTTCGCAGTCAAGCATTTCGAGAACCGAAAAGAATTCTTGAGTAGGTATCGCAGGGGCTTTTTTTCACGGAGAAATTACGTTGCGTGAGACGACATTTATTTGAAAACGAAGTTTTATGCATGTAGAAAAGTTTTAACGAGTTTAAAATGTCGATTGGTTCATGGTGGAAATGATGTTGGGAGAATTTCTTTTTTGAAAAGCTCTTCCTTATTTTACATTTTTCCGACTGTTCGCATTCTATATAATTGAATTAATGATTGAAATAGTTTTATGTATAATTTCACAATAGTACACCCCTCTTTTACGGTGAATCAAACACATGCTTATGAGTAGTGAAGTGCAGTAGAAAGCAACCGAGAGGTGGTGGAAGATTTGCTTCACCATGGCCGGCCACCAACGTCTTCAATTGAGCTTAGCCTCGCTAAAATGGACGAGATGATGACAGAAAATTATCGTATAAGTTTGAGAGACGTATCCGTTGAAATGTCTGTATCTCACGAATCAATTCATGACATTCCAAACGATTGTTTGAGCATGAAAGGCACTGCCACTCGACTAATGCCGAAAGACTTGAGTTTTATGCAAATACTTAATTGTATAAGGGTCGCTAAAGACATACTTCTTTTGGTAAATTTGTCTCGGTTATTCTCCAGCGTTGGGTATTTTCATGAACAATTTCTGTTTTTGCTCGGAAAAGTTGCACTTTATACTTACTTTCCGGTTCAGTGCCTAATATTTCCTATCCATGCCTTCGACTTTTCCTTGAATAATTATTGTCTATGGTAATATGACCAAAGTATGTGACTTTTCCCCTTTGAACAGTTCTGGATCCTTGTGTAGCTGTCCAAAGACTTCTTCAATACTAAGGATATGTGAGGTCCAAGACATTTGCAGGATTATTCGACAGCACCACATTTCGAATGTCTCTATTTTATTCATCGACACTAGCTTCAATATTCTTGTCTCACATCTACAAAATATGATGGGCTAAACGGAACAGCGTAGTACTCTTAATCTTGTGCTTAATGCGAGACTTCTATTGGTGAGAATCCTTTTCCACTTCTTGTCATTTCTATTCGGAGTTTTACTTCTTCTTCGTTATTTCGTCAACATTTGAAATGTGTAACCTGTTCAAGATATGCTATAGCAGGTCAATTGCGACTCCACATTTATAAAACGTGTTGTAACTGGTGATAAGACGTGTGTTAACGAGTTTGATATGAAACCAGTTAACAAATTTTCAATTGTCACCTTTCAACCGAGCCAAAACCGAAAAAAGCACGTTAAAATCGATCAATAGTGATGGTGATGTTGACAGTTTTTTTGAAGCTTGCTTCTTATTGCACGACATAGGACTTTTGGGAAGGCTAGTCAAAAATTGTCAAAAATTTGGAAAAATGGTCAATAATTGTCAAAAACTGTCAAAATATTGAAAAAATGGTTAACAATTGCCAAATATCTTCAAAAATTGTCAAACATTTGGAAAAATGGTCGATAATTGTCAAAAACGGTCAAAATCGTCAATATTTGTAAAAATTTTGAAAAAATGGTCAATTATTGTCAACATTTTTGAAAAATTATCAAAAATGGTAAATAATTGTCAAAGATGGTCAATAATTGTTAAAATCTTGAAAAATGGTCAAAAATTGTCAAAATTTTGAAAAAATGGTTAATAATTATAAAAGACTGTCAAAACTTGTCAATAATAATAAAAAAATGTCAATAATGGTTGAAAATTGTCAAATTCTTTGAAAAATTGTCAATAACTGTCAGAAACTGTCAAAAATGGTCAATAATTGTTTAAATTCTGAAAAATGGTCAGGAATTGTCAAAATTTTGAAAATATGGTCAATAATTATAAAAAACTGTCAAAAACGATCAATAATTGTTAAAAATTGTCAAAATTTTTGAAAAATGGTCACAATTTTTCAAAAATTGTGAAAAATGATCAGTAATTGTCAAAACTGTCAAAATTGGTCAATAATTGTCAAAAATGGTCAATAATTGTTAAAATTTGAAAACATTGTCAATAATTGTCAAAAATTGTCAACATTTTTGAAAAATGGTCAATAGTTATGAAAAAAATGTCAAAAATGGTCAATAATTGTTAAAAATGGTCAAAATTTTTGAAAAATTGTCAATAATTGTCAGAACCTGCCAAAAATGCTCAAAAATTGTCAATCATTGTTAAAATTTGGAAAAATGGTCTAAAATGGTAAACATTTTTGAAAAATTGTCAAAAATAATCAATCATTGTCAAAAATGGTCAATAATTGTCAAAAATGGTCAAAATTGTTAAAATTTGAAAAAATGGTCAAAAATTGTCAAAAATTTAAAAAACATGGTCAATAGTTATCAAAAATTGTCAGAAATTTGGAAAAAATGGTCAATAAAATGTAAAATAAAACTTAGTAGAACGTACTGGGCCTAATGTAATTCCCAACTTCGCATTCTATTGCGCGTATTTTTATTGATGGTTTTCCCAACCTCGATTTCTATTGTGCATAAGAAGCAAGCTAATGTCGGCGGTCCGACGACCGCTCACCTTTTTTATTATCGCGGTGTTTTGCCAGAAGGTGAGACGGCAATTGAATAATATTATCCGAGGGTTATGCGGCGTTTAAGAGAGCAAATTCGTTGAAGAAAATAAGGTTTGTGGATAGAAAGCTCATGGATTTTGTACCACCATAAAGCAACATCTCACAAGGTTATTATTGTGAACAAATTTCTAGTAAAAAATTGAACAAATCTAATCGAGAGACCACCTTATTTCTCTGATATGGCTACGACTACCAAAACTCAAATTTCATGAATATTTTTATGCACGGGCGTCGACCCAGCTCTGTGGTGGAACGACTCTGATGCGATAACTACAGCCAAGCAGAGTCGAGCGAGGTTAGTACTTGGATGGGTGACCACTGGGAAAACACCGTTGTAGAGCTCGTACAGCCTGCAGCGAAACACCCTAGCTTACTAGGGTCAGTAGCATATCACAGCTTGCAGGCATTATACCAATGAACACGAGGTATAATGTAGATATGCCGTCTTTCGGATGAGACGTAAAACCAAAGTCCCGAGTCCATAGATGTTGGGCTCCATAACGATCCCACTGGTTGGAACACTAGTGGATTCGGCAAAATTTCCGGTTAGGGTAGAGTGCTCCCGGCGTCGGTGATCAGCCTTAGTTGCAGAAATATACCGACTTCAAACAACCGAATAAAAAAATTTTTGCGCAGTTTTAAAAGATGCTTTGGAGCTGCCATTTTTTATCCAAACACCTGTCAGTGAGTGGCAGAAGTAATCGTCGCTTTTTCATCCAAACGCGCCCGGTCATGCTAAGTGTGGAAAGCGGACCAGGCACCAGTGTCCCATATTCTGCTGAAGTTGATTTCTGAAAACCAGTTTGAAAAAGGTTTTGATGATTGGCTTATTTGTTGTGGTCAGGGTATTATTTCGAAAGAGGCCTACTTTTAAGGCGATAAAATTACCAATCTTCGGTACTTTCTTGACATAGAAGTATTTATAACGGTAAACTTTGATAGTACAAACGGTTTATTTGTGTGTAAATAACTATTTATAGAATAAAAGCCTACAGTTTGGAACGTCTTCGTTTTCAATTTTAAATTAAATGCCTTCGTCTTTATTAACTTTCACATCCTTCTTAGAAGTGTCGGTTCATTAGTCATCCACATCATAATGAGTGAGGAAAATGTAAAGCATCCAATGTTATCTCATATTAATCTTAATAATGCCCGACCCTAAGTTCGCGGTTTTGAACTTAGCAAGTAGACAAGTATCAAAGTGACAAATTACCATAAAAGTAGTTACTATTTGTCCTGCAGGCGTCTCTCTTACAGAACTTCCAACTTCGCAACTTCCATTTTACGATAATTTACAGCTCGCTCTAATGTTCGAAACAACATTTTTAAGATATGGAACTTAGCAATGGGAATATAGTCATTACTTTTCCTGGACGTGCAATAAAGAAGTGAAGTTGAAACGAAAGAGGAAAGTACTTTAAACTGACAAAAGTCGTTTAACGTTTCTAGTACAATAACTTTTAATTTTAACTGTTTAAAGCGTCGGTTAAAGTGAATATTTTCAATAAATTTTCAAACTATCATTACCATTGTAATTTTAATCCTGGCGTTTTAATACAATTGGTTTGTTCGTGAAACAGTCAGAAACGGTCAGAGGCATACATATTGAAAAAAGCGTTCGTAGAAACAATTTGGCAGTTTTCGATTTAAAAATAATTTGAGGAAAGACGAAATTTGCTGTTTCGGATCCGTTGCAATCGATCTGAATAATTCGCTGACAAAAGGACATTTTTAGACGGGAGCATGCGCATTGTTATGTTGTTGAAAGTGACAGATTTCTGGTTGCTTTTTGAGTGTAGCATATAAAAACATAGTTGGCGCCTGTAAGCAAATAACAAATGTCAAAATTGTACCTAAACTAAATTTTTAAAGTTGATGAGTTAGTCGAAAAATGGAATGAGGCCGAGAAAATTTTTTAACAAAATTTTCGAAGACAGTTGTCTCAACAACAATGCCTTGCCGAGTTGGTTTCTGTTTTGGGCAATTAAGCACCACATCAGTCGAAAATTTCAAAATTTCATTTCAAAATGATGACAATTTTTAACCATTTTTGACATTTGACATTTTTCAAAATTACTGACCATTCTTGATAATTGTTGACAATTACGGACCATTTTTGACAATTATTGACCATTTTTGACAATTATTGACCATATTACATAACTTTTGATAATTTTTCGAAAACTTTAACAATTTTTGACAATTATCGACCATTTTCCAAAATGTTGACAAATTTTGAAAATTATTGACCAAGTTTGGAAATAATTGTCCATATTTGACAGTTTTTCACAATAATTGACAGTTTTTAACCATTTTTGATAGTTTTTGACCGTTTCTGACAATTTTTCAATATTTCAGACCATTTTTCAAAATTATTGATAATTATTGACAATTGTTGACAATTTTGGACCACTTTTCCAAATTTTTGACCAGTTTTGACAATTATTGACCATTTTTGACCATATTTCGAAATTTTTGACAATTTTCGAATACTTCAAGAATTTTTGATAATTATCAACTATTTTTCAAAATTTTGACAATTTATAACAATAATTGTCCATTTTTGACAGTTTTTGACAATTTTTGATAGTTTTTGACAATACTTGGCCATTTTTGACAATTTTTCCAAAATTTCAACCATTTTTGATAGTTTTTGACAATTATTGACCATTTTCCAAAATTTTAACAATTTTTGACCATTATTGACCAATTTTGACAATAATTGTCCATTTTTGACAGTTTTTGACAATAATTGACAATTTTTAACCATTTTTGATACTTTGGCCGTTTTTGACAATTTTATTATTTTAGACCATTTTTGATAATTATTGACAATTGTTGACAATTTTGGACCATTTTTGACAATAATTGACAATTTTTAACCATTTTTGATAGTTTTTGACCATTATTGGCCATTTTTGACAATTTTTAATATTTTTTAAAAATTTTTGGCCATTTTTCAAAATTATTGATCATTTTTGACAGTTTTTGACAATTATCGACCATTTTTCAAAATTTTAACAATTTTTGACAATTATTGGCCAATTTTGATGATAATTGTCCATTTTTGATAATTTTTGATAGTTTTTGACAATTATTGACCGTTTTTGATAAAAATTGTCCATTTTTAACAGTTTTTGACAATAATTGACAATTTTTGACCGTTTTTGACCATATTTCAAAATTTTTGACAATTTTCATATAATATTATTTGATTTTTAATCTGATAAATTGTTAAATATGCACCAATTAAGTTAATTCGGAGGGCGTGGTTTGATTAAATGAGTGAGCGAAAAAGATTCCTTTTTTGCGCTAGAGCGTAAAGTAACAATCCTCGGCATTTTTCGACTTTACGATTTCATTTGAATATAGTAATTGGTCATTTTACGAGCGACTGTAGGAAAAAAAATATTCGCCCGATTAGCGGTCGACTAGCAACAGCCTTTTTAAAAACAAGAAATGATGGATATAAGCCAAAATAACCTAATGTGTTTGACAGGGAAGATGTGAATAAATTCCTGTTTGAAGCCCCCGATGATATTTATTCAATGGTGAAGGTTGTAATGATAATGGGAATTGCTGGAGCGTGCCGTTCTAGTGAACTCTGTGCAATGAAAATGGACAATGTTGAATTAAGGCATGAAGCCATAATTGTTACTATTCCTGATTCCAAAAATGGAATGGCACGTAAATTTACAGTGACTAAAAGTGACGATGAGAAGGGTTGTTATTTTAAAATAGTTCGAGATTACGTTGTTGTAAGATTCCACATGACGAATTTTAATCCTCGCTTCTTCATGTCATATCAATGTGGAAAGTGCTTAAACCAGCCTGTCGGGAGAAACTCGATTTCTTCAATTCCAAGTAAAATTGCTAAATTTCTGAACTTTAAGGAGTATACTGGACACTCCCTTAGAATAACGTCGGCCACTTTATTAGCGAATACTGGAGTTGATGTCTTAGCTCTCAAGCGACATGGCGGATGGAAATATGCAACTATTGCGGAAAGTTATGTAGCAGAGAGCGTCAACAATAAAAAGGAAGTTACAAATAAAATTTTATACAATAATAACGGAGCCAGAAGTCTCCTGCAGTACTTCAAGAGTAACAAAAAAACTTGGTTAGAGATGGAGAAATTATGTAGTCAGAACATTTCATACCAATTGAGAAAAAACGAAAAAACATTTTTGGTAATTGATACTTACCTCCTTTAAAACAGTGTCAAAATTCGTTGTTTACAAAATAGGGAGGGGAAAAAATAAATTTTCATTCAATTCAGTGGTAACGTCACTGACCGAATAGAAAGGTAAATGAAAAACAAAATATTTACTCATTCAAATATCATTTTAGGTTATTACGTATGATGAAAAATGAAGGCGAATCTGCGATACGGTATTTTTCATTAGTCGCATCATTTTGAGCAATTTATAACTATACTAACTCAATTTAGAAACTGACATTTTTCATTATCAACCCTCTCTCGAGGAAGGTATATGGATTGGCAATTTTGAAATATTCCTTCGTTATTAGTTTTCCCGAATCGGAGGGTTGTTATGAAACGGATTTGAAACACCGTACGAACTTTTTTTAATGAAAGATGGTGATGAGAAATGGACAATTTTGTCAGTGTTCAATTTTTTTTACGAAAGTTATCGGAAAAAGACGATCACCAGTTTGTTGAATGCGATTGGAAACTAACTGTATCTTTTATTAACGTAACGATCATTTACTTTTTAGAGTTTCGTACTTGTCTAGACTTGAAGGCAGTGAATTAAAAATGGTTTTAGTTAATATTCAGTCAATACGTTATAAAACAGACTTTATACCTACTGCTAGATCACTCAGTAATTAGCTCAGGTCTCTCTGATCATCAAGCAGTTCAGATAATCATATTCAAAGTTTACGTTACTAATAATAGTCCAGCAAATGAAGAGACAAACCAGTAGTTAATTAAGCAGAATGATCATGCCCAGCGCAATTGTAGGTCTCAAACATCAAATAAAAAAATTTCCCCCATTCTCCAGGTCCGGTGTCATGGTGACAAATGGCCCCCAAGTTCAAAAAATCCGTTTTTCGCCGATATCTGCCAAAATATGACATTTACAGAATTTTTGATTCAACAAAAAATTAAGATCAATTCATTATCTACAAAAATGGTACCAATAACTTTTCCCAAAAACTCGATAGTTTCGGAGATAACGGCCTCAAAACGGGCCCTTTACATGTAGACCCTAATGTGAATCCAGGAGAGCAAATTCGAGAAATGTGGACATAAGCGAGCGGGTATATTGTCCAATAACTAAGTAAAACTGGATATTTTTTCATGCTTCAAAATTCACGTGAAAGGTAAACCCCATAGCTATGGTATTCTGGCTATGGTGATTGCTTTCGTTGCTATGTCATTATTGGGGAAATTTTCGTTTCGAGTTGTTGAGTCTTCAACGATTGGTTCTGAAATAAAATCATCATCATCAAACACGTAGGGATTTATGGGATGAATGCCAGTCATTTCGAAACACTCTACTGCTTTGTCCATCGAAGCTACTCTCAAATAAGCTTTGTTGAAAATTGAAGCCAAAACATCATGAGTAATTTTTTCATATGGATTGCTTTTCATATATAAGTCACATTCTCTATTATAAGCTGTCTTCAGTGGACCGTAGAAAGTGACATCTAGCGGCTGCATCCTATAGGAAGTGTGCGGAGGCAAAGATAGCAAATGGATCCCATTTTCCCGGCAAAATTGATAAGATTTTAGTGACAAGTGACTAGCATGATTATCCAGAATTAGTAGAGTGGTGTTTTCCCTTAGGGCTTCAGGTGTTTATCTGCCTTCATTTACTGGACTATAAGTCCTGGTTCAACTCGAATGGGCTTTGTTTTAACACTGACAAAACTATAGTTTTATTTTACAGAGAAACTTCACAACCTCTTCAACTGAACCATATATCTTAATAAAAATTACAAATTTGATTAAGTTTCATAGTCTCCATATTGACTATGCGCTTGAATGGTCTGTACATATAATATCCACATTCCCAAAAAAACTAACCTCTGCCAGTTTTACCATAGAATCTGTCTCGATCCAGCTTAATCCTTTTACTGCATTAATAACTCACTTCTCTCTGTTTGAAACTCACCTTCGCTAGGGTCCGCCTTTCTGGAACTGTTGTAGTTTGTACCTCTTCGATTTTATTTTTTAATTACAGAAAATGGCAATCAGTTACATATTTAGTCTAAGTAGTAGGATACACTACGTATTTTATTTCAAAAAGTACAAAATTTTTATTTATTTTGGAATCTGCTTGACACAAAAGTTTTACGTCAACACCAACTGTAGTAAATACAAAACAACCTTTCAAAAGCTTTCCAAAACGATGAAAAAAATGTAGTAGGTATCTCATTGTATTTATATTTTATTTTTCATATCATATACCGTTTTTAACGAATTTAAAACGAACTTAATCCGTGACTTTATTCCAGATAGAGTAATGTAGGAAGTTGTTGCACTATTGCCAGAATACTCCCAATGAAGTTAGTTACATCCAGCAGCTAGGTATTTACTGCACAATAACCGAATTAAAATGTACTCACAACGTTGCAAGAAGATAAAACCAACTACATCCTATTCTCAATTCCATTATCTGCTTCGAAAACTCTTATATGCCGTTTAGGAAAATTTGCATAATTGCGGCTGGAGTTGGCAACTAAATCGAGCAGTTTTGGCTTGATGCTACACCGTTAGAAATTTTTAAGTTTTGATCAAAATCTCGAGATGGAATTTTCAAAAAAAAAGGTAAAATTTGGACTAAGCTCCAAATAATTTAATGAAAACATTTTTGTAAAAGATTGATGCCCCTATTAACAGTGGTAACGTTTCGGATTTACGCTCGGGAGGTTGTGCGATCGAATTTCATCAATGACATATCTCTGCTGTCTCTACAATTTTAATTTCATCTTCCACCTCAATAAATGACTAAAGAAACATTGAATGGGACTAAGAAGTTAACGATAATAATAAATATTAGGAAAAAATGTGCTATGAAAATGGAAAAAACAGAAATGCATTGGTGAGAAAATCAGTAGAACATGGATTAACAAGATAAATGATAAAGTAATTGAGAGAGAAAAAACTGATACAGATCAAAGAAGCAGCCATGGACGAAAGAAGCAAGAAAGAAAATGTTTTTTAACAGTGTCGATACGCGCGCGGCTTCGATTCGACTAAAGTGGAATGCTTTAGTTTTCACTAAATGATGTTTCCTTGAAATATTCGTTCGGTAGTTGATTACTACCGAATGACGGGATGAAGATGGTTTCAATGAAATTGTGGTATAAAGCATTTTACCTAGAGTAAGCGTAAATGTCCCCAGACAAAGACAACTCATCCTGGAAAGCTATTTATACTGTTGCAGCTATGCCGAACCGTTGTTTGTTAATAAACAATTATGTTTTTTTGTTGACAAAAGACAATAAAAAACATATTAGTAAACGGAAAAATACTTCATTTGATTTTTCAATAAATTCATCGATTTCTGATCAGTCCCATCAGATTATGTTCTAAAGGGTCAGAATTCCTTTTCCACGGTCCCGTCTGACAACGTTCCCGATAACACTGCAATAAAATATTTCCAGCCGTTCAAATCTTCTGGTTAGGATGGCATTTTTCCCGCTCTGCTGCAAAACGAACTGGAATTACTTTTACCCATCCTCATTAGTCTGTATTGAACTAGTCTGGCGTGGAATTACATACCACCCAGTTGGTTGGCGGCTAGGGTGGTTTACATACCGAAAGTGGGCCGCACAGACACACACCCTAAATCGGTTAGACCAATTAGCCTTACATCTTTCTTGCTTAAAGGACTTGAAAGAGTACTGGATTGCTACATCAGGCGGGTAGCTTTATATAACTTCCCACCAATACGCTTATAAAACCGGCAAACAAACAGATTTAGCGTAACACAATCTTGTTGAGAAAATCACACAATCCCTTAACAACAAGGAGATTGCGGTGGCCATATTTCTTAACATCGAAGGAGCATTCCACAATGCACTACCGACCTCCATTGGTTCAGCTTTGGCTGCAAAGGGCATTAAACCAACCATTGCCAGCTGGATATATGATGCAATGCTCTCTAGTAGAACAGCCACTACTTCTCTTCAGGATGAGGCCATTAGCTATAAGGTTTCCAGGGGCTGCCCACAAGGCGGAGTACTGTGGTCACTCTTGATGAATGACTTGCTTAGCGCTCTCGTAAGAAGAAGGGTAGAACTGCAAACGTATGCAGACAACCTTGTCATCCTGGCAAGGAACAAGTCAGGAAGGGTAGCATATAATATCCTACAAGACGTTGGACGATGTCTGTTAACCCTGGTAAAACTGTAATAGCCCCCGTTACTAGAAAAACAAAATTGGAGATCTTCCACCACTCTCCTACAATGATGAGGTTATTCCATTTGCATCGGAACTAAAATATTTGGGGATCATCCTAGATACAAAACTTACATGGAACGCTCACTTGGAAAAAGTTACCCAGAAGACCAGATTATCCTTGTGGACATGTCGCAGGATCTGTGGAAAATCTTGGGGCTTGGGACCCAAACAAATCCATTGGATATATGTGATGATTGTTAGACTAATTATATCACATATGTAGCTATTGCTTGGTGGTCAAAAGTTTTGGCTAACGTCTTCAGTTCTTCGATGTAATCCTGTAGTATGAACGTCACTTTCTGACTTGAGATAGTCTTTCGATTAAAAAGCAATTGACCAAAATTTAACATTGAATAAGTTGCAGGAGAAAAATTTGTTTAAGAATTCGATTTTTATGTTGGCTTCGGGCAGTTTGTCGTCTAGTGGGTGAGTTGTTTGGATATTGTGAAAATCGTCCAAAAACAATCTTTTGATTTATTAAAATTCTCATCCAATTTTAACGTTAAATTGTTAAAATAAAAAAATATTAATGTTGTTCAATCATCGAACCGATGATACAAAATCGGATTATTATTCAATATATATAACTCAATACACATAAAGATTGATGACTCATTACTGAAAATAACTATACACTAACAACAATAGTTAACCAAATCAAACTGGAAACATGGAAATTAATTACGTTTTCCATTTATTCGACTAATTCCAATCAACGAGTTTACATGCATGGAGATTATAATTAACAAACCTATACGTACACGTAGAATTTAACTCAAATAGATTTTATAATGAGTTATTTTTTATTTATTTCTCGATTAAATTTCCTGACAAAAAAATATTATTTGATTGGAAGCTATATACAATAGGGTCATTCAGAAATAATTCTATATTAACTTTTTTATGTTATTTCCGTGAATATATTGCTTATTGAACAGAAAAAAATTAACCTAATCGGATGAGAATGTATACTTCGTTCCAAGATATTTCGTTTTGCCAACATGATTGATTTAAGATCAAAACCCACAGTAAAGAATATTAAAGATTCAAGCTTAGATTATCACCAAGATACAACAGCAGAACTCTCCAAAGATTGGTTTGAAAATTATTTATTGCCGAATGTACCGGAAAAAGTATAATTGTTATATCATAGCCGTTAATTGAATAAAGTACCAAATAAACTGTTTTGCAGATACCCTGTATAGTACAATAGCTATTTGTGTATCAAGAGCAGAAAGTAGTACTTTGGCAGTCGAGACAGAAAGTTGCCGCGCGACGCGTCAGCGGAGGGCGGCAATCTGTCGAGACTACCAAAGGACTTTCTGCTCGAAATACACACAAGATTTTTTCTACGATCACACCAAAATAAAATTAATTTTTTATTAAAAACGTGTTACTTTCATCACAATATTGGAAGTTTATTTGACATATTAAGCCTACTATTCGAAGACAAAAGATACAATTTTGGCAATTTTTTATGTTTATGCCTGAGGTAGATGTCTCTGAAAGGTTAGAAAATGTCAAATCTTTCTGGTGATTGCAAGTATGTTGTGTTGCCTACCTATTGCCATTGTTTGTACTTAGCAGTTTCCAGATTGCAGTTTCGTGTACCTATGTACGTAGGCAACACTTATTACATTAATGTCAGATATTTATTACATTAATGTCAGATATTTTTCAGATTTCCCTATTTCTCATTATATTATTATGGAAAATACTGTTGGATGCTTTAACATATTAGAAAATCAACTAAAATATTTATTTATTCTACAGTTTATATTAAAATAACTACTAGCTCTCTTTTATCTATAAATAAAATTAGGCGTGCGCCAAAGTTACTTTCTGCTTAAGAGCGCCAATAATGTCAAATTATGACAGCTCGCGGAAAACATCAACTTTGCGGTTAGATTTGAGTGTGCAAAAGCCTACTTTGAGTAGTGATCGTAGGAAAAATATATTTTTCTACTACCGTGCGTAAAGTACGTACTTTAGACACACTTTCGAGTGCGTAAAACTTTACTTTACGCACTAGTGCGTAAAGAAAAAGTTCCAATTTGTATGTAGTTATACCTAGTCTTATAAAAATATAGGTAGGTAAAATAAACGGATATTAAATCTGAGTTTTTTTAAACCAGAGATAGAAACATGTAGATTTCAGTAGAGTAGGTACATCTAATAATTATTAGTAAATAATTATTGGGAACTGGAAAATAATAGAATAGGGTGCATAGGTAGGTACCTATAAGTTGGCTGTGAGTGACTGACATTTCTTCATGCATTGAATCTGACATTTAAAATTTAAATTGAGTTCTTCCGACTATACCTAGGGTAAGTAAAAGTATTTATATTTAAGTATTGAACATTTTTAGGAAACTGTGATGTTATTTTAGATTCTTTTTTTAGAATTATAAAGACGGAATCCTCTGACGATCTCTCAGAAGATTATTTCGCAAATAAACCACCAAACATAACTATGAGACATAGCACAAAATGCTTCTAATGATTTATTGCCCCAAAAATCTGTGAATTTATTTTTGCTTATATTTAGTGTCCAACAAATTATCAACTAAATATATATAAATCTTCAGTTTTTTTTAAAATTGTTAAAAATTGTTAAAAACTGTTAAAAATTGTTGAAAATTGTTAAAAATTGTTAAAAATTGTTAAAAATGGTTGAAAATTGTTAAAAATTGTTAAAAATTGTTAAAAATTGTTAAAAATTGTTAAAAATTGTAAAAAATTGTAAAAAATTGCTAAAAATTGTTAAAAATTGTTAAAAGTTGTTAAAAATTGTTAAAAACTGTTAAAAATTGTCAAAAATTGTTAAATATTTTAAAAAATGGTCAAAAATTGTCAATAATTGTGAAAATTGTCAAAAATGGTCAATAATTATCGGAAACTGTCAAAAATGGTCAATATTTGTTGAAATTTTGAAAAATGGTCAAAAATTGTTAAAATTTTGAAAAAATGGTCAATAATTATAAAAAACTGTCAAAAATGGTCAATAATTGTTAAAAATTCTCAAAATCTTTGAAAAATGGTCAAAATTTTTGAAAAATTATCAATAATTGTTAGAACCTGTCATAAATGCTCATGAATGATCAATAATTGTTAAAATTTGGAAAAATGGTCTAAAATGGTCAAAATTTTTGAAAAATTGGTCAACAATTATAAAAAACTGTCAAAAATGTTCAATAATTGTTAAAAATTCTCAAAAGTTTTGAAAAATGGTCAAATTTTTTGAAATATTGTCAATAATTGTTAGAACCTGTCATAAATGCTCATGAATGGTCAATAATTGTTAAAATTTGGAAAAATGGTCTAAAATGGTCAAAATATTTGAAAAATTGGTCAATAATTGTCAAAAATAGCCAATAATTTTTAAAATTTGAAAAAATGGTCTAAAAGGGTCAAATTTTTTGAAAAATTGTCAAAAATAATCAATAATTGTCAAAATTGTCAAAATTGGTCAATAACTGTCAAAAATTGTTAAAATTTGAAAAAATGGCCAAAAATTGTCAACATTTTTGAAAAATTGTCAAAAATGATCAATATTTGTCAAAATTGGTCAATAATTGTCAAAAATGGTCAATAATTGTCAAAATTTTGAAAAATGGTCAAAAATTGTGAAAATTTTGAAAAAATAGTCAATAATTATAAAAAACTGTCAAAAATGGTCAATAATTGTTAAAAATTCTCAAAATTTTTGAAAAATGGTCAAAATTTTTGAAAAATTGTCAATAATTGTTAGAACCTGTCATAAATGCTCACGGAATGGTCAATAATTGTTAAAATTTGGAAAAATGGTCTAAAATGGTCAAAATTTTTGAAAAATTGGTCAACAATTATAAAAAACTGTCAAAAATGTTCAATAATTGTTAAAAATTCTCAAAATTTTTGAAAGATGGTCAAAAATTTTGAAAAATTGTCAATAATTGTTAGAACCTGTCATAAATGCTCATGAATGGTCAATAATTGTTAAAATTTGGAAAAACGGTCTATAATGGTCAAATTTTTTGAGAAATTGGTCAATAATTGTCAAAAATAGCCAATAATTTTTAAAATTTGAAAAAATGGTCAAAAATTGTCAACATTTTTGAAAAATTGTCAAAAATGATCAATATTTGTCAAAATTGGTCAATAATTGTCAAAAATGGTCAATAATTGTCAAAATTTTTGAAAAATTGTCAAAAATGATCAATAATTGTCAAAATTGGTAAATAATGGTCAAAAATGGTCAATAATTGTTAAAATTTGGAAAAATGGTCAAAATTTTCGAAAAATGGTCAAAAATGGTCATTTTATTGTGCATAAGAAGCAAGCTTTTGTCGGCGGTCCGAGGAGAAGAATAAGAAGGTCGTGTTTGTTTGTGCCGCGACTCTCCAAGTCCCCCGCTGTAATCTATATTTATTTTTAGGTGTGTGGTGGCGAAGAGGTGGAGAACGTGCATTAAGTTAATTCAAGTTTAATTTATTTTGGTTATGACAGGAGGAAAAACAGTTCCCTTCTTTTATTTCAATTTTTTTTTGTAAATTTATAGTTTTTGGGAACTGGGTACAGCTGTTTGAATCCCGACCATCAGAGTTTTGAAGAAACTAGGATAGGTTACAGGGAAACCACAGAAGAACCTGTAACACCGATGGGGTACTGTTTACTGTACAATGAGGGATTTATAAACTTTTATTACTAAATCCTTAAGGCCAGATGCCGAGTCAACTAAATATTGTGAAATATTTCTTACCAAAATATAACAGTGAGATTCCGTTCAGGCCTGACATCACCGGCTCCGACAGACAAGCATAGCAGGTTGTCAGCCTTTATTCATTCGTTAGGATGTTAACAGCAACTACAAGACATCTGTGTACTGTATATTCCATAAGTATTTATCGTCTTCATTACCTTAAGTATATTTTTAGTTTTATTAGAAATGTGAGATAATACTTATATCACAGAACAACCACTGAAAAATGGAGTACCTATATTCACGTTGTAAAATTGGTTTATTTTAAGTTGGAATCCGGTCCTGGTGGTATATTCAGGAAGCGTCCCTGAGTTTTGCTCCTTAAAATAATTTAATAATTGTGGATTATTGCAATAGTTTGATTTATAAACAAAGCTTGATTGTACATCTTAGTGGAATAAGTGCCTGATTATAATTGCAGTAAGATTAACCAACAGCCAAGTAAGATTATTTTAATATTTTGGTTGTATGTCACACTAAAAAATTTTTAGACAAACCACTAGTTTTTTAGTTGAGATAACACAAGTAAATTAGTAGATAGATACATTGGAACTTTTTCAAAAGTGCTGACAGAATTGGCTTCAAATTATTTTTAAAAGTGCAAAGATTACTGAACATGGAAAATTATGTGAAAGAAATCTTAGATAAACTGAAAAACGCGGATAAAAGAAACATAAGAATAATTGAAAAAAAAATGATTATACATACTAAATTAACTAAATTAGAAGCTGAAAATCAAGCAAGAAAACAGGAAAATGAACGACTCATGAAAATGGTAGAGATACAAAGTGAATAAATCGAGCAATTACAAAGAGAATAAAAAAGAAAAAAAATACTATTTTTGGAATAGAGGAAGCTAACAACGAGGACCAAAAAACACAAGAACATAAGGTAGCTGAGGTAGTAAAAATATCAGGAGTAGAGTTTGATGCAAAAAAAGATATAGTTGAAAGAATAGGTAAAAAATAAGACAACAAAATAGACCGATAATGGTAGAACTTCGAAATGGTAATAAAAGAATTGACATCCTGAAAGCCAGTAAACAACTTAAGAGTACAAAATTTAACATTAGCGAAGACTACCCGAGGGAAGTACAAGAACAACGTAAAGTCCTTATAAAACATTTGATTTCGGCAAGAGAACTAGGAAAGCGGGCAACAACGCGATACAACAAACTCATAGTAAATGGAACTGCGTACACTATAGAAGAATTGTTGAAAAGTCAAGAAATAGAAGACGGGAAGAGACACCATGGTGTAACACGGCAAAGAAAACAAGGCACAAGAACTACAAGTGAGAGAACACCAACTGAAGAAGACGTAAATGGGGAAATAAAGAAAATTATCAGAGCAGACCAAAGACTACCCAAAAACTTAATGGCCACACATCCAACGCATACCCAGAGGATACGGAAATGCATGGGTCTGGCCAAGTAAATTAGAATAATTAGTTGTAACTTTGCCGCATGTATTATGTATTTATTTAAAGATAGTGTACCGGAATTCTTGCTATATTGATTTGTATCAATTAGAAGCAATAAAGATATTATTATAAGTAAAGTTTTTATTTTAAGGATCTGAATAACTCCTTATAAGAAGTGGTATTATATACATACTATAAAGGTATGCAAATGTTCTTTATAAAACCTTCAAAAAGGTGAAAAATGAAGTTACGATTGAATTTAAAGTAGGTTATCTGCCATTTTTCATTGTAAATATCTCTCTCCTTTCAAATGACGTCACATCCATTACATTAAGAGTCGGGAAGAGAATAATGGAATTCGTTTGTCTGAAAATGGTAACACATATTTCGCAACAGTCTAACAGCCTTATTAATTATTAAATTTAGATTATTCTAATATGAATTTAAAACTAAATTAGTAAAGAGCATATTAATAAATACTTTTAACACTAGAATTATACTAAATCCTTAGTAATAAGTTTGGGTATGTTTTACACAGCTGTAATGGATGCGTCTCCAATGGTTACGTTGGTAGACTAGAGGTGTGGAAAGGCCTCTGAATCGGTGGTGTTGGAGGATCATCTCGTGAAAATGAAGCAACTATTCGATGAATAATGCGAAATCTTCGATTACTTTCCGTTCGTTTTGTGATTGATTGATTAGAACTTGGAACAAAAATATTGATAGGATTGTAAAATTCCGTAGTGGGCTCCAAATTAATTTGTAACGAGTTGAATTGAAAATTAGGTTAGAAGAACAGATTAGCAAGAAACAGCTAAATGATGTAGTAAAACTTAAATTTGGATATGCATGTGAAACTTCATTGATATTTAGATCTGCTGTGGCTCCTTCTTCTACTCAATTCCTAAGGAAAGTCTCAGAGACTAGTAGTTCCCAGAGGCTGCGCCCTGCTAGATAAAGAAGAATAATTTATATTGTTTTCAAAATAGTTTATTTATTTAGGATATTCTGCATTAAGAACAATAAAAAAATACGCATCGAAACAATGGAAATTTTAAATACATCGGGATATTTCAGTACCGAACATTGATATTGACATCGGGACTTATTATGGTGAGACATTATAAAATAAGCCAAATATTCAAATTAGTGAGCATAATACATCGTTTAACATATCAGCAATAATATTTTTGTTTTTTTTTAATCCCACTGAAGGTATTTCAAAGTGATTAATTTTAAAATTGTATCAATTGGAGTCGGTAGTTTACCTAAAGGTGGGCTTAGACCAGGAAACTCAGGAAAACATTTTGTTCACACTATAATGTGTTGCTTCCGAAATTAAGGTTCCATCCACAGCAATTCAGTGTTTAGTTTCTAAAAAGTATGTGGTTCGTTGATGTTCAAGACTACAATTGTTATAATCTCGAAAACGCCGAAAAACAGACCAAAAATGTTGAACAAGGACGAAATTAAACATGGTTTAAAGTGCCTCATGTTTTCCTTGGAGAAAGATCGGCAGTAGCAGCAACCCCAGTACTTATCTTCACCAATAATTCTTGATTTTCGTGACAATCTTAATGTTTTTGATTCAATTGAATTAATAGACATTCCTGTATTATTCAATTATATGAATTACATTATCGGTTGTCCACCCAAACGGTTTATTTTTCAGTTTCTATTATTAATTAACTGGATACAAGATGCTAGTTTTTGCCGCACCCGCTGCTGCGCAATTACACAGCGTCCAAGTGTTGGAAACTCGTTAAAGCATGTCCACACTGCGTTTAAGCAACAAAAATATTCCCATTGCTTATGAATTTTTTTCGATGTTTACCGCTTAATATGAAAACAAACAACTTGAGAAAACTTTTGTTTCTGCAACCTTAAACAATAGGGAACCTGAAGAAACAAGCACCAGGAACAAGCAACATGAACACATGCGTTGCTTTCGGTGTGGACGTAGCTTAACGTATTTTGAAAAGTTGCCAAAATCTACTTTCCCAGCATTCTATATCTATTTTATGTTATTTCGCTGATTTGCCTGAAACGATTCGAAAAGTTTGGATTGTGGTTCAGTTCTTTTTGTTGACCTAGTTTTGGAAAACTTCCAGTTCCACTTGAAATACATTTTTGCGGAAGAAGATTGTTCCAGAAATTCTAAAATGAAACGGGTTTTCCAGTTATTATTGTAGAATTAAACAGACCACAAAATAAAACGCTATTTTTTCACTGCTTTTATCGTTCACTCAAAACAAATCGATTCTTTTCCGAGAAAAAGGAAGTTGAACTATAAATACGAATCTACTAGTGCCCAAAGGGATTAGGAAATAGTATATTTCGATTTTTGAAGAAGATTAAGTCGAGCATCAAATCGTGTGATGGTCATATAACTTTTGTGTTGACTGCGCCTCTCAAAGGAATAGAACGTATTTCATATCAAATATATATTGATTTTTATGAATTGGACAAAGTGCTTGTTGGAAATCTCTGAAGAGGTACATATTTTATTCAGTTTTATTACGTTATATAGACGTTGATTTGATATACTGTGATACCGATGAAAACTGGTCAAGAACATGACAGAGAAGTCCATTTAATCAATAAAAATAAATATTAAGAAAAAAACTCCATTTTATATATACTGCTAAGCAGCTGCAGTCTGATTCCTGTTTAGATTATTCAATCAATTTTTATTTTATTTCATTCTATTGCATTTAAAGCTAGATATCCTTTGTAATCAGTTCTAAAATAGCAATTTTGAAATAACTCTACCTTTGCGTGAAGGAGTTAGGCCAGTGTTATACAGAGAACGTAATATTCCCTACTCATTTCGGGATTCAGTTGGAAAGGAGCTTGACCTCCTTGAAGCCACAAATATCATCACTAAAACTGACACCATCGACTGGGCATCTCCTCTGGTAGTGATTCCAAGAGCTGACGTGGAGTTCCTCTTTGCTTTGACTACAAAATCGGAGGCAATAAGCGTTTGGCGAATTCACACTACCCAATAAGGAAGATAGAAGACATACTGAATAGTTTGCAGGATCAAGATACTTCTGTCGTATCGATTTATTTAAAGCATATTTGCACAATCGAGCAAAATTCAAACGATTTCAACCCATAGAGGTATCTACCGGGTGAATCGATTATCTTTCGGAATCAAGAACGCACCAGCAGAATGCAATCGAATAATTTATCAAATTTTACGATCCATACCCAAGACCGAATATTACTTCGATGATATAGTGGTGCATGAAACAATTGAAGACGAATGCAAAACTAATCTGGTTGCTTGTCCTCAGCAGTTACGAAAATATGATCTTCACCTGAACCGGCAGAAGTGCAGTCTATTTCAAACACGCATCGAGTTTTTGGGCCATGTAGTCCAATTCAACAGCATTTCAAAGTCACCAGCAAAGATCAGCGCAGTTCTGAAATTACCTCGACCCAAAACAGTTGAGGAGACGTTTTATTGGTATGATAACTTATTATGCCCGCTTCATTCCCAACATTTCCATTGCGTAGACTACTGAAGAAAAACGTGAAATTCAATTGGACCAGCCAATGTGAATCTGCTTTTATTAAACTCAAGCAAGAAATCGCCAGTGAGCGCGTTCTTGTTCCATACAATCTAGAACTACCAGCTCGTCTAGCCTGTGATGCCTGTCCTCATGTAATAGCAGGCATTTTGTCTCACATTATAGACGATCAGGAGCAACCAATTTCGAGTCAAGATCTTTGACCTCAGCTGAACAGAATTATTCACAGCTTGACCGGGAAGCGTTAGCTATAGTGTTCGCCATTGATTACTTCTATCAGTATCTTTTTGCCCGACCATTCAAATTGATCACGAATAATCGACCCCTTGAACGAATGATCCATCAAAGAGCAAAACTTCCTCTCATGACATCAGCCAGATTGCAAAGATACGCTGCTTTTCTTTCTGGATTCAACTACGAAATTGTTTTCAAGAAAAGTACTAAAAATATCAATGTCAACTGTCTTTCAAGAGCACCAATATGTACCAGTCCTCATACAGATAGTTCCATCAACGAAGAAGTACATACATCAGTTGTGTGTGTCATCTGTCTCCATGATATCAACCCCTCTACTGACCTATCAATCGCTGCGCTTGGAGACAACGAAAGATCCAGAACTTTCTGCAACGCTCTTTAAACTCCGCAACAACCGCATCGCTGACTATGAATTCATCATCGATCATGGCATTATATTCAAAGGTTCCAGAGTAGTGATTCTTTCATCATTACAACATTCAGTCCTTGAAGAGTTGCATCGTACCCATATGGGTACAACCAAAATGAAACAATTGGCAAGACGCCTTGTCTATTGGAAGTCAATCGACAGAGACATTGAGAAACTCATCAAGGCCTGCGAGTCATGCGCCACAATGAAAAACAGCCCACCAAAAGCACCTCTACATCCTTGGGAAACACCGAAAGAAAACTGGCAACGGATTCACATCGACTACGCCGGACCGTTCCAAGGTCATCATTTTTTATTGGTAATCGACGAAAAATCGAAATGGGCCGAAGTCGAATATGTAAAAACAGCTCCAACTTCTTTCACAACCATTGAAATCCTGAAAAACATTAACGCTCGATACGGATTTCCAGAAGTCCTCGTATCTGACAACGCATCAATTTTCATGAGTGAAACTTTCACAGAGTTCTGGAAGGTAGCTAGGACTTTTTACAAGCAAATAGCTCCGGGACATCCTTCTTCCAACTGATTAGCCAAACGTAACGTTCAGACTCTAAAACACAAATTATCAGCCATGAAAGACGAACCATTTACCAAAAAGTTCGAGAAATACTTTTTCGCTACAGGGCCACTCCACTTGCCAATGCCAAAGACACCTTCAGAAGGGTTCCTCCACAGGCAGATCCTCACACATTTGGACGCCCTGAAACCGACCAAAGTAGTGCAACCAGCAGTACCATCCAGACCAGCACGACATTTAAGTGTGGGAGACCGAGTGTTAGCACGCTACTACGGAAACAACAAAAACTCGTGGAAACCAGGAACAGTTGTAAAGAAATTTGGTCAGCTGCACTACCCACTAAAATTGGACGATGGGTTCATATTCAAGCGTCACATCGACCAATTGATCAAGTCACGCATCAACAAAAAGAAAGTGGCATTTGCGGATGAAGTTGACTCTCCAGCTGAAGAGCATCAGCAGATACCAGACCTTGGCAACTTGGTCACAATTTGAGCAGGACCAAGCCAACGCCCAGAGCAATCGACGCCTGCTCGTCCTCCAGTCTCTCCACCCAATGAAGACCAACAGCCACGCCGTTCTGTCAGGTCTCATCGCTTGCTTCAATATCTAAGAGGCTATATCCTAGATATCAGTGCGAATTCTTCTGTAAAATATAAACCAATTGACGTCCATCAATACCATTTATACTACCTTGGTCTTAATAGGAACTTAATGAACTAGGTAAGAACAGGATCGTCCCCGATTCCAGGATACACTGGAATAGAAGGAAACGACATATCTGATAAACTAACAAAGAGAGGAGCTGAAGAACCCTCTTGGGGACTAGAATCTCTTGGTGAGACTAGGTGAGATCAAAAGAATGCCTGAGCTAGGGTAAAAAGTTTGTTTATTTGGGGTCAAAAATATCAAATATATGTGCAGGAAGTATGAACCATCTATTGAAATCCATACTTTCGACAAGAAATGACAAGTACAGAAAGTAGATGATCGTTACGAGAGAAGAAGTAATAGGAGATCCGACAATACAACAAATGATCAAAATGAGAAGACTGCAGTGGCTGGGGATCACGAAGAGGATACCAAGAACTCTGGTGAGAAAATGTAATGGAAGATTTGAAAGTGAAGAATATAAAAAAGTGGAGATCAAAAGCCAAAAGTCTAAATGGCCTGCATAAAACTCATGAATATTATAATGTAATTTGACAATCTTTTGAATGCCTCACGTTGGTTCGCCAAATTTGAATGAAATTTATTAGTGGACACAAGTGAAACAAGATTATCCATCAAAGGACGTGCGATTCAATCCTCACAAACATTCGTTTGATAAATAAAACTTCTAAAATTTCTTATTAAATTAATGAAATTTTATTAAACAGTTTTAATAACGATAAATATGTTTCTTTGAAAATCAACGCATAACAAGTGAAGTAAATAAAATTTTCAACAAACTACAAATCTACAATTTCAATATTCAGGGAACTAAAGTTTGCAACACTGTTCACTGGTCGTGACGTTGACTGATGACAAACTTCCTCGTTCAGTTCTCACAAAATGGTCTACAGTTTACGCCACGAGATACGTTTAATGAAATTATTTTTGATTGAAAAGCAAATAGTGAGAATCATTATTATAAAACATTATACAACGACTGAGATGTCGTCAACGAAGTTTGGAAAAGTCCTTGGAGTTTACCAAAGAAATGTAAGTAATGCAACTAAAGTTGTATCATTAGTCAAAACAATTTAAATACAATTATTAATAATAGTTGATCACTAACCTTTGGGTCGCATTGAAAAATCAATGCGATTCTATTTAGAATTAATTAAACATTAAAAGTTTAACATTGATTTCTTTTAGCAACAATAACTGATGATGATGAGTTTCTCAAAGAACACACCTGGAGATATTACTAAGATGTTTGGAATCTCTAGTAAATTACTTCAAATTGAAAATGTGGTTTCAATTCCTCAATACCTTGTAAATTTAATTTTGCATTTTTATTTATTTGAGAATGAATATGTTTTTGGAAATATTGATATTACATTACTTGGTGAGTTTTATTCTTTCCTTTATAATTCTGGATATTATTTTTGGTTTAGGTACAACGTTTTTGTAAACACCAAGCTGTCACTTCATGATTGTTTTTGATAACTGTCAACGTTAGGTTATGTTCTTTATTCAGTTAAATAAAATTGGAAACAATTGAATATGAGAGAGAAGCCAACTACGTCCTCCCCGAACGACGACTTTTATGACACTGAACTGACAAATTTGGATTCTCTAACCTTACTTTTATGGTCAAAATTTTCCCAAATTTCTTAATATGCCTCCAGGATATGCTAAGACTATACTTAATTAAGGCTAATAACATCCTATAACTAAAATAAACTCTCACACGCGTTTCTATTGCGTTTTATTGCTTTTTAAAGGATTTTAATATTTGCCTCTTAAACTTTGTAAAAAGCACTAAATTCCGTTAAATACAAGCGAAATGACTTCAAAGCACTGTATCTTTCGTACAATGTTCTTCACATACCTTCTTTCACCTTTTTCTTTCGTACAATGTAATCTTTCGTACAATGTTCTTCACATACCTTCTTTCACCTTTTTTTATGCTAATTTACAACTTTTTTCATCTATTAAATATCAATGTTAAGGTTATGCCTTTTTATTGCAATTGTGATCTTTCTGAACATTATATCATCACTATAATGATAATGTCGACCTTTCTGAAAATTATATCATTACTTTAATGATAATATCAACATTTACTAACATAATTAATAACTAAAAACCTTATTAGAAAATTTGATTTATTTAATTTCATATCTGTCAAATTTTCTTGTGACTACATCACTTTAATTTCAATCCCTGTGAATTATAAATTGTTATTTGATTGTTTATAATTGAAGAAAAAGGATTGCTGAAGCTTATTCTTTCATTAAATTGTCAATATTAGATAGTCTGGACCTGAGCTTTTTAAAGTTATTTGAATGATTAAAATTCTTATTCTTTGAATTGTTATCAAATCAAATATTCTAAAGTTTTATAACTATGTAAAAGTGATAGTAGGATAAGTTAAATTTCATTAATTTTCATTATATTTCTTCAACTTACAGGGTGTGTTTATATAATGTCTCAATATATTTTTGTAACTTCAGTAGCTTCTGCTTTTTTGTTGTTGAAATTAGTCATGTATGAAGTTTATTCTTTGCGAGGTTATTTATAACATCACAATATATTGCAGCAGATTCTTAGAATTCCATTTGTTTTGTTAAAATAATATGTCTTCAATATCCTTTTACGTAAATTGGGCTAACTTGAGCAGCAAAAAAGTTTGGCACACATTTATATGTTATCTAAGTGGCGACCTCTTCAACATACATTGAAGTATATACAAAACTATGTGTTCTCTTAACCAAAACAGCCAGATGTGCAAACATCCAAAAAAGTTGAGTGAAAACCACAATTTTAAGTTCAACCTATAACACTCCAGATCACCCTTATGATCAACATTGAATTAAAGTAAGTTGATTCAAACCATAAAATGTTTTAAGTGGAAAGCCTACTGTACTTCTATGTAGGCACAATTACTTGTGGACCACCTGTACACTATTCAATAAATATCAAAAGGGCTATGTGCCAAAAATAAAAAACGGAGTAATTTAGGAAAAAAAATATTTATTGTTATTTATTGAGGATGATATAATAAACAAATCAAAAGTAAACATGTGTACACCCGCTTTATTTGTTTTTAACACCGATTCAAAATAATAACGACATAAAGTTATAAAAATAAAAACGAAGAAGAAAATGAGAAAGGGATTAAATGCCTTACTCTAATATATGAGAAAGGAGCCAAGTGCCTTACTGTAATATATGAGGAAGAGGCCAAATGACTTATTCTATATTGAGAAGATTTTTATGAAAAAGATTATGTTCCTCCTTTTCCTCCTTTTCCATTGATATTAAATGTTTTTTTTTATTTTCTGTTATTTTGTTTCCATTTGGCACAGTAAATAATTCAATTTTATTTAAGTCGGATGGAATTTTACTTTTTTTTTAATATATTAGTTTTTTTCCAAGGTGCCGCATACCACATCACCAAAATGTTCTTTTGTGAAAAGAGGGCCAGGGTAACTTTTATCTAACTTTAGATGTTTAACTTTACTAATGTTTACTTGTTTTAGGTTAATATTAGCTTGAATAGAGGCTTTTACTTGATGAAGATCAGTCTTCGGCAGACGCTAATACTAAATGATGAAATAAAAGAATTTAATTTGTTTAAATCTCCATTCTATTTGTATAAATGGAGATTTAAACAAATTAAATTGTTTTATTTCATCAGTTAATATTAGCGTCTGCCGAAGACTGAATATTGAAAAATCTTCCACACATATCAACCACCTCAAACCGACCAGTGTGGGTACTAGAAATTATAACATCTTTTAAGTCTTCAGCCACCATTGCCCTTACTTTTCTTTTTCGTTTTTCGTCAGGTACAGTGTAGTATTAAATGAACCAGTGATAGAAGATGAAATAGGAGAAGAAGCAGAAGAAGAAATTATTACACAAGAACCAACATTAGAGGAAGTAAGAGATATTATCAAGAGAGGAAGTAATGGAAAAGCACCTGGGAAGGATGGAATCAATTTAGAACTGATAAAACACGGAGGAGACATGTTACATGAAAGAATATATAGATTGGTTAAAAAAATATGGGAAGAGGAAAAAATGCCGAACGAATGGGAAACTGGACAAATCATAACGATACACAAAAAAGGAGACCAGCAAGAATGTAAGAACTATAGAGGCATTACACTATTAAACGTAGCCTATAAGATATTATCATCACTAATACAAAGACGACTAATAACTGAAACTCAAAATATTATAGGACAATATCAATGTGGATTCATAAGAGGCAGATCAACAACAGATGCAATACACACTATTAAACAAATTATGGAAAAAGCATACGAACATAAATATGAAATAGAAATGTTATTTTTAGACTTTGAACAAGCCTTTGACTCTCTAAAGAGGAACGAAATTATGAAAGCTTTAAAAGAACAAGGGGTAAGCAAAAAACTAAGAAAACTAATAGAGATGACAATGAGACATTCAAAGGTTAGTATCCTGACACAAAAAGGAGAAACGGAAGAGTTTGAAATAAACAAAGGTGTAAGACAAGGAGACTCACTGTCAGCTACGCTGTTCAATCTGTCTCTAGAATTTGTTTTGAGAAAGTTACAAAAGGGAAATCTTAGAACAACAGGAAGTCAATTCATAGCCTATGCTGATGACATAGTACTAGTGACAAAAAAAGGAAAATCATGGAAAAATTACTAAGGGAGATTGAGGAGGAAGGGACTGGAAATTAATGTGAAGAAAACGAAGATAATGAGATTTGGAAAAACAGGACAAAATGGGGAAATACGAATAGGAAATAAAAAATTCGAAGAAGTACAAAAATTCAAATACCTGGGTGTAATGATAGACAATAAAGGGGAAAGAAGAACGGAGGTCGAAGAAAAAATAATGACAACAAATCGAGCGTACCAAGCTAACAAAAATTTGTTAAAAAGTAAAATATGGACTAGTCAAACAAAGTTGAACATATACAATACAATAATAAGGCCAATAACAATGTACGCAGCAGAAACTATAACTATGACGAAAACAGAAGAAGACAAACTAAGGATAAACGAACGCAAGATATTAAGATCAATTCTGGGTCCAGTGAATATAGGAGAACAAGAATATAGAAGGAGAACGAACCAAGAAATATTAGAAGAACTGAATGGAGAAGACATAATAAAGAAAATTAAAACTCAAAGAGTCAAATGGCTGGGACATATATGGAGGCAAGGGAAGGAAGCAGTAACAAAGGCTATGCTACAATGGCAGCCGGGAGGGAAGAGAAGACGTGGAAGACCCAGATCTAAATGGTTGGCAGAGGTAGAGGACGACTTGATCAGGGTAGGTGTGACAAGATGGAGGCAAGAAACAAGAGACCGGAAGAAATGGCGGCAAATAAGCGAACGGATACAATAATAAACCGAGGATGGGGACTGATCCACCCCGATAAACGGATTTAGAAAGCGAAAGCGGCGCAACCTCACATGAGGTGTTAAGCCATATATATATATATATACAGTGTAGTAGATTGTAGCTTGTCTGTGACTATTAGCAGGTTCATCATAACTTCCGTGTCGTCGTCTATGTACTCTTCCCACATGGATAAGCCCCATCAAATAAGTTCCTTGGGTGGCGAGATCCGTTTTGTAAAACTTTTTAAATAACTCCCAGGCTCGTTTCAAAAGATATACCTTTGCATGCAAATTTGCATTTGCTTACATGGGTAAGCAAACATTCAACCAACATTTTATGTCAGCTTGGTTTGTCTTTTGCCGGGATTTCCTTCTTTCTACGAGATTGATAGGCATTACCAGCATTTTTTAACTTTCTTTGAGACTCTGCTACTTAGTACCACTTTTTCGCTTTTGTTTTTCCATTTTATTTAAATAACAACAAAAAAAGGTAAACAACAACAATACACGCAGGAGATGATCATCGGACAAGCGACAAGTAGCAGAGTACATTTTGACAGCTTGGACAGAGTACAAATCATACAGTGGTGGCTCTTAGCCCCCTAAAAACTACCGCTGTACTTGGAAGGAGAGAGCCATCTATCAACGTATTCTTAAAGCGCAAAATAATTTTTTGGCACTTGGCTCTTTTCTTATATTATACCCGACGGCACTTAGCCTCTTTCTAAGATACAAACTCAAATTAACAAAAATCGGAACTTAGCCCTTTTGATATATCAACGCTTCAATTACAAAATAGTGCACGTAACATCAGTGTAGGGTCTCTTTAACTAACAAGCTAAAAAATTCTATAAAAGTTGAATATAAAAACTTTAACGATCCTTTCGATTTTCCAATGAAGCGAATTGAATTTTTAAAAAAATAAAAAAGTTGACATCTTTTTGAGTTAAATCCGAGACACGTACGAGCACAGAGCACATCGAATATTACAAATGAACTGATATCGCCTCTATCTATCAGTAACTTTTTTTCTTCTTAATTTCATCGCGTTTCACAGCTAGTTCGATTGTCACGCTCCAATCGGCATGACCGTCGCTATTTTCGATTTGGTTCACGCATCAGACAACACGTACGCACGCCGTAATCGATTAGCACAGAAACTCGCTGAGACAGAGTCGAATCAAGGAGAAATTCGTTCTTAAATTAACATAACATTGTTGGAAGCTATTTTCAACTGTTCTGCACTTATATTCAGGTCCAAGAGCTGTGAAGCGATTTTGTACAGTAATATACATACAGTGCCTCCATCTAGTAACGCATAAATTCACTATCAGCTAAATGATCATCAATATAAAAAAGCAAGCCTTTTATACATAGCCCTAATACACAGCAGACTAAACGTATTGAAGCACCTGAAACTCGTATAAAGTGAACATTGAAAAAGCGAAACCATCGGGATTCGAACCCAGGAATCCTCAGCCACGAAGCCCTCACGTAACCCCTCTACTACGGACAGTTCCTACCCTTCAATGTTCTATTCGATAGTTTAAGCTACCGCGGCTGCGTTTTACATTCGGCCATCCTGCTCCGCTTCTCGTCCTTGTGGCACCTAAAGCGCTAGACCTGACGTTTGAGCGTACACCTACCTCACTCGCTCATGATCCTGATGCCTACGCCTATCTCGCTCTCCTGGTGAGCCTATGCACGCCCATTACAGTAATCAACTCTGACTATCACATTACATTCATGGAACGAATAAATAACAACTCTGACAACTGACAGCTGAATTATGGAAAAAAGTCAATGCAATAACAAGAAAACTAATTATTCAATTCCTAAAGCATTGAAAATCAATAACAACCTAATAACAGAAACCCAGGAAATATGTGAACGATTTGCTGATTATTTTGAGTCTATCAGTAAATCCCCACAACTATCCTCAAGAATTCCTAGGAATAAAAGCCGGAGAAGAGGCCATAGATCTACAATTTCATACTGAGTCGCACCAAATCTACAATACTGCCTTTAGCCTAGAAGAATTTGAATTTGCCTTCAGTTCATGTGAAGAAAGCGCTCCAGGAAATGACGCTATCATGTATGTAGTGATTCACAATTTACCGAAAAAATGCAAAGACTCCTTGTTGGAACTTCTTAATGAAATATGGAAGTCGGGAATATATCCAGATACAAGGAAAATTGCGATTATTATATCAGTTCCTAATAAAACTATTACCCTAAGAATTATGGTCCTATTTCCCCCAAATCATGCTGGGGAAATTTTTTTGAAAAACTAGTCAACCTACGACTTATTTGGGCATTCGAATCACAACATTTTCTGTCAAAATCTCAAGCTGGGTGTCGTAAAAACTGCTCAACATTTGATGCACTTGTCCCAACTTCTCCCAACATGAACACCTAGTAGCTGACATGCTCGATTCACAGAAAGCTTTTGGAAAAAGCCCAACAACTTAGAGAATTTGCAGCTAGGAAAAACCCAGACATCATACTTATAACAGAAGCAAGATGCAAAGGTAATAGTGCACCCCCTTTTATACCTTTAAAAACAACGAACATGTGTCGAATTACGGGGTGGCTATATATACAAAATCTAGTATCGAACATGACAAGATAGATACTAACACTAAAACAATAGTAAAGACAGGCATCATAATCGGAAAATTAGACATATATGTAGCATACAGGAAACCCACCATTACCATAGACTCATTAGATAACTTAGAAATAGAAAACTTAATGGAAAACAACGAAAGAGTAATTTTAACAGGAGACTTAAATGCATGGCACACGGCCTGGGGAATAAACGATAAAAGCTCTGCCATACGTAAAAAACTCCACAAACTAGCAGATGACAATGGCTATCAAGTATATGCCCCAGACCAAGCCACTAGAATCAGCAATGTCAATGCAAATTCTACAATTGATATTTACTTAGCCAAAAATATTTTGATGAAGAACATAAATGCTCTGGATGAGCTGAACTCCGACCACAGGCCGGTAGAAGCCGAAACTACCAACAATATTAAATTTATAGATATCCCGAACATAATTACAAGGGACTATAAGAATACCAGATGGGACCAATTTAGATCACAATTAAATGAAGAAATTAAAATAAATAGATACATAAATAATAAAGAACAAATCGAACAAGAAGTCGAGAAATTAACAAAATTTATACAAAAAGCAATGGAAGATCATATACCAAAATACTAAAAACAGAAGAATTAACGAAGGAACAAAAAAGAAAATCACTATAAAAACAGGCTCAGAAGACAATTTCAGATAAACCCAACAACAGAACTAAGAGAAACTATAAATGAGCTAAACACTGAAATTAATGTAAGACTCGAGTCCATTGAAGTCGAACAGTGGCATAAAAGAATTAGGAAGGTCAATGAAAGCAAAGAGAACGCATGGGAAATGATAAAAAGTCGCAAAAACAAATCAATTAACAATGATATACCACCACTAATAATGGACGATACTCTAATACAAGACCCTAAAGAAAAATTGAATACAATAGCTGGACAATTAAACAGACACCACCTGCTAACAGTACAAAAATCAGACGAAGAGACAAAAACAATAGTCAACAATGAATATGAGAAAATAATAAATGAAGAAGATATAGAAAACATATATACTAATCCAGAAGAAATTAAAACTGTCATAAAGAAAATGAAGAATAAAGCACCTGGCGAAGATGGGATACAAGCAATAATCTTAAAAAAGCGTTGGTCCAACTTCATTACATCATGAATGCCACCTTTAAAATAAATCACTTCCCAATAATATGGAAAAATGCAGAAATTACACCCATTCGGAAATCGAATAAACCAGCTAATAGACCAAACAGCTACCGCCCAATATCCCTACTATGTACCATGTGGAAATTATGGGAAAGGATAGTTATAAAACACATAAAAAAACACCTTTATAAAAACATCACACTACCGAATTGCAATTGGCAAGAATAATTAACCATGCTAAAACCGAACTTAACAAGAAACGAAAAATAGAACTTGCCACCCTAGACCTTGAAAAGGCATATGATACAGTGTGGGAGAAAGCACTTATATATAAAATGAACACTGTCAAAATTCCAAATAAACTTATCAAACTTACAAAAACTCATGAGGTAACTAAAAATTTGAGAAAATCAAATAAATTTGAGATGCCTGAAGGACTACCGCAAGGTAGTGTACTATCTCCCACACTGTTTAACATATTCTTAAACGACATTCCTAAAAATGAGAAAACAGAACTTGCACTATATGCTGATGATACTGCAATTTACACCACCTCAAAACATCGAGAGGTAATAATAAATAACCTTGAAAAGCATATAAAAATAATAAATAAATACTGCGATAAATGGAAAATCCAAATCAATAATCAAAAAACACAATTAATAATTTTCGCTAAAACTAAATCAAAAATTAATATAAACTACATTGTAACTGAAGAGGAAAATGTACTTAAATATCTAGGAGTATACCTAGATAAAAGATTAAATTTTAACAAACACGTAGATACAACTAGGAAAAAAGCATTAGGAAGCAAAAAAATTATCCAACCATATATCTATAAAACTAGCCAGCTTAATGAAAAATCAAAAATTGCTTTATATAAAAGTTACGTGAGATCAATACTATTATATGGTTGCACAGTATGGTGTTCAACAAACAAAAGTAACTTAATAAAACTCCAGGCAACTGAAAATGCCTGCTATAGATTAATAGCAGGCAAAAATAGACTAGAAATCACTAATGCAGAACTTCATAATAAATTTGATATCTTTAACATCAGAGAGACCATAGAAGCCAGGAAAAAACTTTCTATGTAGAAAAAGTCAAGAAAAATATTTTAACGGAACATATGTATAGGGCAAACTCCTATAAACAAAAATTATCGATTCAGGGAGATTCACCACCTCCTTGAATAAATAAAACAACATAAAAGTCAAGAAAATCCCAGCTAAGCCGAGAGAAAGTTGGGAAAAGAAACCAAATAGCTCAAATTTCAAGACATAAAAGAAAAGTAAATAACTCCGGTGCGGTAGTGGCACGGAGAAAGAAATTAAGAACCCTACAAAGGAAAAAAGCCACGCAGAAAAGGCAATTTCTAATAAAAATAATAATAATAATTTTGACATGACATGGAAATTTGGCACACTAAGACAACTACATAAATGGGGCTTTCGCAGTAATTTACAAGTTTCCTTAACAATAGATCTTTCTAGTAGGAGTGGAAAATGTACACTCGTTAGAACGAATCATGGAAAACGGAATCCCACAAGGATCATTTTTAAGTGTTACTGTTTTTGCCGTAGCTACACATGCGCTACTTACCAATTCCACCGAAAATTTTAACTCCGCTGTATACATGGATGACTTGACCCTTCTACAGCCGTAATCGCTAAACCACATCCAAAATAAACTCCAGACTGATATTAGTAGAGTGGAGCAGACCGCCAAATCTTTAGGCTACAAATTCTTATCTCTAGAATCATACGACATACACTTCTGTAGACTGACATCACCACACCTGGATCTCAAAATATACTTTCTCACATCCAGTGGCTAATTACACCATGATGGAAAGTAATTAATGTTTTAGATGTATGGCTAACATCAGATGGAGCTCAGACAGAGAAGTTCTGTTAACAATATATCAGACCCTAATCCAATCAAAAATAGATTATGGAAGTGTCATATACGCGTCTGCAAGAAAAACGAAATTGAAACTACTGAATAAAATCCAAAACACCGTTGCTAGACTTTAGACTTGCTGGAGCCTTTAGAACTAGTCGTTTAGAAGCTATCCTTGTTGAAGCCTCTGTTCTAAACCTCAGAAGGGAAATGCAATCCTTACAATATGCCACAAAAATACGATCTTTTCCCATCCATATGAATTACGAAAAATTTACAACTGTAGACAATAACTACACAGAACAACCCACCCGGAAGATACCGCAACATCTACCTATCGTGCTCTATTTTTTTGTAATTAACATATAATTATATATACAGATGGCTCTAAAACGAATACAGGAGTCGAAGCTTCAATTGTTATTAACCAACAAACCTAACCTAACCTAACCTAACCTAACCTAACCTAACCTAACCTAACCTAACCTAACCTAACCTAACCTAACCTAATTAAACTTATTTACCTAGAAGATAGGTTGGGAGTGATTGTTGTGAATGAATTTCCAGATAAACTTGTTCAATAATTTTGTTAATATTCGTTGAATTCCGTATTTAGACATTTTTTGTACTTTATTTCCAAGTAAACATTTTGTAATACTTTATCAATATTCTTAAAATTCCGTATATTATTTTCTACAGCAGGTATGATTATGACAAAATCACGTACATCATTGAAAGATGATGTGATGCAAGCGGTACTATGTTTAAATTCTTGGTCATCAAAAATTATTTATGGATTTTATTATAAATATATAGAATCAAGCGAGACGAGACAACCGGTAACGAGACGAGACCGATACTTGAACGAGACGAGTCAACCGGTAACGAGACGAGACCGAGACTTAACGAGATTCAATTTCTTCGGAATTGACGAGATCGAGACGAGATTTTTATACTCTCGCCCACTCTCGATTCGTGTGAAGCCCTAAAAAGAATCCAATCTTATGCAAAGAATATAAAATGGTTAGAAAAAAATACAACCGAATGGGGCAAAATAAGGATGAAGAATTTCATAATTCCCTATGTAGTTAAGTACTTATTGTGAACTAAGCCATGGACTAACTAGGGATGTAGTATTTTTCTATAATAATTATTTGGTTGATATCAAAGTGAAAAGTGGTACCCTGTTGAATGTATTTTTGAGAAGCTCTAGTCTAGTTAATAATATTCTCGAAGATAAAATACTATGCTTACAGTTGATTTTAACTTTTTGTTGTTCACAATGCAAATAATGTTGTTGCAGCTGCCTTCATATTTCAAAATAACACACATTTTAATTATACACGCTTTTATCTGCTAATTTTAAAGCTGACTAATAAATCTGTCGAATTTAAACTTGTGAAATACGTTTATTATTACGCGTTCAAGGATAAAGTTTTAAGTTTACTAAAGCCGAAATATTAGTCAAAATTACATATGATATTATATAGGGTATCCCAGGAATTCGTACCAAAAACTTGGGAGACTAAAAATAATTACTAATGAGTACTTCATGTAAAATTTTTTCCTCACGACCTTCGTGTCGGGGTAAGAAAATTTTAAAATACGAAATATATCATTCTAATCATATTTTGGGTCATTGTGCAGAACTTCTCGATTTTGACAAAAATTTTTGTGACAATCTATAGGAATTGCTTCAATAATTAATGGCAGAAAAGGCGTATTTACAGGATAGGGAGTGAATAAGAGTGCTGGGTGGAGTAAAAAAAGGAAAAAAATTGTCTTAAAAAGCCCAAATAAAAAATCCAGCCAAAAATGACATATTTACAGTGTTGCCAGATTTCTGAATAATCCACTAAACCAATGAAATTAAAAAAAAGGTACAAAAGCTATTCTACGAAAAATGTAAATAGGTACGGGTTGGCAAACTAATTTTGGCAGTTGACGATGCGCGAGAAAGCCATACAACT
Organism: Lochmaea crataegi; assembly: GCA_947563755.1. Taxonomy (NCBI): domain Eukaryota; kingdom Metazoa; phylum Arthropoda; class Insecta; order Coleoptera; family Chrysomelidae; genus Lochmaea; species Lochmaea crataegi. The sequence continues at coordinate 15,737,807 of OX387434.1, read as the reverse complement.
TGACAACGCTTTTGCAATCCGCATACGTCTTTGCTACGGCGCATCGGACGTTGCCAAACTTCCGACTGCCAAAATTAATTTGCCAACCCGTAAAATAATTTGCAATATATTTGATTGGTGTATAGTCGAGAGTTCTACAACTTATTATTAACATTTCTTTGACAATTTCATTTCTTGCTATTTTTATGGTATTCAATTAAAATTGGTATGATATAGTTTGGTTTTGTTGGGTTAGGTAAGGTTTGGTTGGGTTTGATTAGGTAGAGTTTGGTCTGGGTTAGGTTTGATTAGATAAGGTTTGGCTAGGTAAGATTTAGTTGGGTTTGGTTAGATTTGGTATTCTAGTTTTTCTGATATTGTTATATACACTTTGATATGCGTCAGTTGGTCGAGAAGCGATATGTATTGAATTTGTAAACATATAACTTACATTTTTCGAAGAATAGCTTTTGCATCGTTTTTTTTAAATTTCATTGAATTAGTGGATTATTCAGAAATCTGGCAGCACTGTAAATATAAAATTTTTGGCTGGAATTTTAATTTGGAAAACTATGAGTTTGGGCTATATTATCCGGACGGTTTTAAGATACCCAATGTCATTCAGGTACCTAAAGCGCCACATTCAAGGAGCTGCACTGACAAGTATAATCCTATATCTCTCCTTAGCAACTTGGCCAAAATAATTGATGAAATGATATTAAATAGACTGGAAAGTGTTGTCTTCAGCTTGAATATTATACCGGAAGACCCATTTGGTTTTAGAGTAGAACACGGTTGTCCAGCTCAACTAATACGAGTGTTAAACTACGTGAGAGAAGGTTTTAGAAAGAAAAATCCATCCATAATAGTGTCATTAGATATTAGAAAAGCTTTCGACTCAGTATGGCTTCCCGGACTAATATTTAAGCTGACGGAACTACGCATTCCGGGCTATTTAGTATCACTTCTCAACTTTTATCTTTGCGATAGGAAATTAATCATGAAAATAGGAGACGTTGAAGTAGGACCATATATCACGCAAGAAGGGGTACCGCAAGGCTTGGTTATTTCATTCACCCCGTACTCACCTCTGAACCCCTCAGAGGGGAAGACTCTGGTCAAATAGGAGGGAGGGGAGAGCAGTGCGCGGAAAAAAGGAATGTAGGGGATGGATGGATGTAGGGTGTTGCAGATAAATTTAGGGAAATGCAGGATAGCGCATGATATATTGGATGAAGTGATTTTTAGGAGGGAAGTGGATGTGGTGTGTGGATCTGAGGTAAATGTTAGATATGTGGGAGAGCAGCGATGGATTATGGATGATACAGGAGAGGCAGGAATAAGAGTGGTGGGAGATGGACTGAGGGCGGATGAAGTGAGGAAGGAGATGGACTGAGGGCGGATGAAGTGAGGAAAGGAAACGAATGGGTGGTAGTGCGAATGGGAGGCATTGTGGTGTACAGTGTGTATATAAGCCCAAATGTCAGCCTGGAAGAGGCTTGGCAGGATTGGAGGTCGATCTGAGGGCGTCAAAAGGGAAAAGGAGGATCATTAGGAGAATGGTGACAGGGGACTTCAATGCTTAGAATACTGTATGGGAGGAAGTAAACGGACAGGAGAGGGGAGATCCTGGAGGAAGTGACTACTGCCCACCTTCGTGAGGGGTGACGGGGGTTCGTCATTCATTGATATAAGATGAATGGCTGGGGGAAAGAGTGAGTAGTTGGTGGGTGCTGGAGAATGAGGAAAGCTTGAGCTTAGATAGGTATGTGGAGACAGATATAAGGTGGACGAAGGCCGAGGCAGAGAGTATGAGGAGGAAAGTAAGAGAGGAAATAGAAAGGGGACTTGGACATGATGTAGATGACTTGTACAATGTGATAAAGGGATGTGAAAGAGAGGGAAAGAGGGGCAATAGGCGTGAGCGGAGGGCTAATTACTGGTAGAATGAGGAAATAGTGGAGCTGTGGAGGGAGTGTAAGAAAGAACGTAGACGGATGCAGAGGGGAAGAGGAAGGATAGAGGGAAAAGAAGGATAAATAGAGAAGAAGAAGGAACTGGAGCGTAGGGGGGAGAGGGAAAAAGGGGGGAAGTGGGAAGAGTTACTGGGGGAATTGGAAAACAATCCATGGGGAAAGGCGTATGAGATAGCGGTGGAAATAGGAACGAAGTGCTAGAGGAAGATTGGGAGAAGGAGATTATAGGGAAATAGTTTACAGGGGTAGAAGGAGGAGTGGGGGGCAGGATTCTAGAAGTCCAGGATGGGTGATATGATGAAAAGGCTGCTGCATGACAATGGGGAGTATTTGTGGCAGTGATTTCGTGAAATTCGACGGGAGTGTGTAACTGGAAGCCAGTGATTTGACCAATAAGCGCGAGCGGTGGTAAATTTCGTCGTCAGAAGGTAGCAACGAATTTACCGACAGGTCGGTATTGTCAGCCAACAGTGTATGCATCAGCTGCGCACTTAAGCTACAGTGTAGTGTATAAAGTTTGTTGTTATATGAAATAATTTATACTCGTTCATGACGTCAAAAAGTGTGCAATTATGATGTTTATGAACGGTTGAAATTTTACTAATTTCCATTTATCCATTTGATCAATATAATAAAAAAAATTTTTTTAAATCCCAACTCTAGAGCGTAAGGAAAAAATTATAGTTGAAGTACCATAATTTATTTTTAGTCTCCTATCATTTCCCTTTCTGGTCCTGGGACAACCTGTATATATACTTTTTTTATATTCATTTTTGACTTTGTATTAGTTATTCTGAATTTTGAAAGGTATTATAGTCTGTAAGCAAAACATGTACCGACCAAGTGAGTCCATTTCTGAACCCCGACTCAGAAAAAAAAAGACAATCCAAAACTAAATATTCCGCGCCACCAAGCGGAAACTTAAATGGCCAAAAGTGAGGCCATGAGCTGTGTTAAAATGTTATTTTATAACTATCGCTCGACACAGTATAACGTATTCTCCTTGCCGTGAAGCGGAATTTATGTTCTACGATGTTTTGCAGCACCGCCTTTGCGGGAAATGTATTGTTTTGGGTGATTGAGTTCCAACTGGAGGTGCATCAAATCATTCACGATTCTCGATTTCTTTGTTCCTTCTCGTTCCTGCTTCAAATTGTGAAACGCAGAGTGATCGAACTTCGCGTCGTTTTCTCTTTATTTCTTTCTCGAGAATCTATTATCTGAAGAGACAAGGTTTCAATCTACATGTAATTCTGGTGGGAGTTGCTTTAAGAAGATTTACAACCCAAACTTCAAAACAACACTAAATTTAATCAACTAAAAAGTTTTATTCAGATGTAACGAGCATTAAACTCCAAAATTCTCGAATTATGCTAAAAAAATATCGAATAAACAGGAGGTTTGTTGTATTATACAGGGACTGCCCAATTTCTAACTTATAACGAACTTTAAACTTCCTTAATTGGTAGATTGTGGATAAAAACTCACCTGAATTTGCTGGTCCTGTCCCCAACAACACGTCGATGCCTTCAGATAAGATGTCAGTGTCCTGATACGATATGGAAAAGGTGGCATCATCCTGAAGCTTAGCTAGCATAGCAGCTAAGCTATTTTTATCGAGATCATCAGGCTCCTTGAGCTGCAGCGTGACGTTACCATCAGAGGCCGTGCTGTACATGAATACAGCGTGACCTCCTGGGTACGGTTGTAAAGGAAGACGGACGCCTGCCAGCTCGTGTATGCCCTGAAAATAATTGAAAGATATTTTGTAATGATTGTTTATTTAATTTAAATTTTAATTATGTTATCTCTGAGCCCATTCAGGGTTGTCAATTTATCTATGTGGTAGTAAATTTTTGACTAGGGTGAAGTAGACGTAAAATTAATGGGATCTGAAAATAAGTTTTACTATGCTGAGTGTATTTGAAATTTGTAACAAAATATATGCAGTCTGGAACATAAAAATTGGATCACGTATACCTCTCATAAAGGCGTCTATAAATGATCGAGCTTGATTATATTATACCCTAGAATAAGATAGACGTTCCAGTCTCCAGATATTTTAATAGGGAATATAAAATTTTACGTAGGGTCAAGCAGTGTCAAAGAAAAATGTTTTTTTATTCTTTTAAATGGAGTTTATAAAAATCTTAATAAATAGTTCCAGCAGAAGAAAATTAGATTTTTGTTCGGGACGATTAATCACATTAATACATTCTACAGTTGAAAAACTGAATTGCGTTTTTCAATTTAAGTCTAAGAAATTTAATGTTTCAGCCACCCATGTAGTAATCATTCAATTTTGGTGAGCTAGCTGTTACCACAGTTTTTACAGTTTGAGAAAGTGATTTAAAAAGCAGTTTAGAGTTTTTCTACCCAAACTAATTGCCCCTTCGATAGAAGTTTTTATTGAAAGACTTTATCATTGATTTAGACATTAAAAGTATAGTTTTGGATTTATATGTTGTAACCTTAAGAATTGAGCTCTAGTCCAAATAAGAATTTTTTTATAAAATTTAGATGATAATAAAAAAAGTGCAAGATAATCAATTACTGTGTCTACTTGGTCACATAAGTTTCGATTGCTCCGGTGACAACCTCAGGCCTTCGACGTCGCTCAGAATGGAGGTAGGGGTAGATCCCTCTTATTTATCTTCCGGACAAAACAGTAGACAACTTGTGTGGGCGCCAACTGAGTTTTCCACTTTGGCCTAGCACGACTAATTTCCCCCGATAACTCAGTAAAACAAGGGATGAAAATAAAAGGCAAACCTCAGATTATGTTCCTTATAATTATGCAATTAAAAACATTTAATACCCTTAAGGGGGGCAAAGCCGAATAAAAGAGAAGATCTGACCATTGGAAAGATCTAGTAGGAATTAGGTAATCAAATATTCTTCTGGGTGATTACAACCTGTTGAGATCAAATGAATGCATAAGTCAAAGTAAAACTGCACTAAGAGTTTTAACAGGCATCCTTACGGGACATTGTCGCTTGAATGGGAACCTGAAAAAACTCAAAATAGTGGAGGAAGAAGCATGTAGATTCTGTGGCACGGAAGAAAAAACCTCCATCCACATACTTGCGAACCACACAGCAATTCAGAATCCTAGGGCACAACACCTTGGAGACTACTGGATAGAAGAGGGACATTTACCTAAGTTAAAGCCTGCAGATATCCTAAATATCCGGGAAATAGGACTAAAGGAGCTACTAGTCTCTGAGACTTTCCTCAGGAACTAAGTAGATGTAAGGGGGCACAATATTTCTTTTAGGTCTCCGTGAATGTCACCCCAATTTACATACCCCTTAAGGGGGTGTATTACAAATAATAACTACTGAAAACCCTAGAAAATGCCTCCCACTTAAAAAAAAAGCGTGAACATCTGTTACACACCAATAGTCAAATAACTAACAATAAAATTCCAAACTATACCAGTTAATTGACCTACGTAGTGTGAAATTAATATGGCTGTTCAAGTGAACCAGTAGTAAATACGAACGTATTAATTATATGTTCCATAAAGGAACCTGAAAAGTAATATACAGTTTATAAAAACAATTCCATACAAGGCGACACCGTAGTCAAGGCGTTGGTACCAAGGCAGAGACGCATGCGCAAGTGGATAAAATTATGAAAATTTACCCAATATATTAATTTCCACCATTACAATTAATTACATGAAAATATAAATTAATAAGGAACTACCTATATATACATAATGGCATAAATCCTATCCAACCTCAAACCATTCTGCGGTAAGAAAAAAAAATAAGTAACTTAAATTAGGAAAGCCCCGATACCGTGTTAACCTCAATATGGACTTCTTCACGTAGTTGTCGAAAAGTAGTAGTCACAGCAGAAGACAACACTATCTAGCTACCAGGTAGACTCCAAACATCCCGAAGTGTGTATCCGGAGGGTGTTAAGTATCCCCTGGCCCCTCAAGGTGAACCCTTTTCCAAAAGGGTCCAATACTCAAAATTCTCCTCTTACTGGGTGGCAACCAACAAATAATAAACCAACTTCAATAACATGTGGCCCACCTCCAATGTCAAAACTTCAACGTTGGCGGTTTCCTTTGAATAGTGATAAATACATAGTGATGCGAAATCAGTAAGTAGAGAAAATACTTAAAATCGTTTGAGTGCAATATATCCCCTATAAGGGTTTGTGAAAACGGCTTCCAAAACATGACGGAATTCTCCAACAATACGAACTCCCGTAGAACAAAATACTTAACCGTATATTCCACAACTAATTCAGAACGAGAACCTACAAAACCCAGCAAGGGGTGACTTCCCAGTCATTAACAAAATTCAGATTCTCGTTCGATGCACTTTTGGAAACTAAGCCATCTAGTAGAAAACACAGCAAAAAAGTGACTGACACTTCCTTAACTTCAGAATACTACCATAGAGAAACAAATTTAATTCAATATTTTTTGCCACCTTCCTTATTTCTGGAGTAGTAAGTATTTCTAAGTCGCTATCACTGTCCACAATATAAATATACCGATATTTTTCCACAAAACTGTCAGAAATTTCATAAGTTGTCAAAGGATAATTATTATGGACATATACATTTTCTTAGCAACTAACCACTCCAACAATTGCGATTTCTATCAAATTTTGTTTTAATTTAATAAAAAGATTGTAGGAATTGTAATAATTTGCAAATCATTATAAACGATCGGAGAAAAAAATATATTGTAATGTTTTTGTTATTTATTTAAATAGGTTTTTATCTGTGTGATAAAATTATACACACTATGGCTAATTACTATCTATTGATTTATTTATTGAACTTAATTCATATACACACTCTACTTAATGTCTACTAATTTATTTACACTCGGTATAATAGTTCTAATTTATTTTTACCACTTGAATATTACACTATTTATCTTCACTATTTCATTCACTGTCCGATTACAAAGAACTTCTGTAAACTGTCTGTGAACTAACTCTTTGTCCTCGTTTCACTAATTGTCTACTCACTCAAAAACCCGCGTATATAAATATAGTCTTTATCAAATCTGGAAAATTCTTGAACTTCCACGCCAGTCCTATGCGTAAACAAAACGATTTACTAGAATGTTCTCGAAAGGAGCGCATTCCCCGAAATTTATAGTCGAGAGACAGGGCCGGCTTTGAGTTGGTGACCTCGCAACAATATCTACTACTTTGCTGCCTAGTAAAACAAATATCTATTTTCGCCAAGGACGAAAAGTGTTGCCTGGGTAACAATGCATTATCTAATAGCTTACTGAAAAGGTTACCTTTTCGTCCAAATATCTAAATCATAAAACGTCAATCGGATAAAAATTATTATACTTACTTGAATGTCTACTTAGTGCTTGGCCTAAAATTTTAGTTGAAGCCAATGTGATGTCATATATTTTACCGTTTTCAACATTTAAAATTTTGTATTATTGTCAGTGTAATAGTAATTAAAATTTTCTGGCTTCAACATATTTTGGTTTTCGATGTTTTAGCGGCTATAAAATCTGGTCTTCTTGTGTCAGTTATCCCTACACTAAAATAAAGCAGGAGCGCCTCTCTAAGGACAGTTTAATCGGAAATATAAAAAGCCATGTAATGACATTGGGTAACGTTTGAAGAAATGCTCGTAAAAAAAGTTTTACTGCTATACTGGCATAAAATACTTTTGGTATTACGATTCGGATACTACGGCGGTGGATGTCGTAAAACTTTTTTTTGTTTGACCAATTATAGTCCCAGTCTACATCAAGGCAATACGAACAAAAAAGAAGCAAGATTTCTAATTCCAGCTCTTTTTAATCGAGTTGTTATTGATTAGGAGTTAAAGGAGATAAAGTTTATACAATGTATTTTATGGACGATTTTAAATAGCTCATTAGAGACACTGACAACACGGAAACATTTTTACGTACAGTCTGTCTACAAAGCTCTAACAAATAAAAATGTTTGGTCACGTAGCGTTTCTCACTCGATTACATTCACAATAAAAACAATAAGTGCAGTTTTCAATCTGCGATGAAAAATAAAGTCTATGTAACGAGTTAAAGTTGCAATAGGTTTTCTACACGCGACGCACCAATCTGTAACCATATTTTTATAATATTAAAACTGAAACCTTTTTTGTTTAAATAATTTTAAACCAAAAATTACCACAGCAGGTATTCAATGCCGAGCTAGAATCAAATATACGTTAACTACAAGTTTATTTTATAATCATGGTTTTTCATTCTAAAACATTTATAATTATTTGAAAATGTAGTTTGAATGAGCAAATTTACCAATACCGACGAGACGAATCATTGAGATTAGCCAGTTTCACGTGTCTCATGTCTCATGGAGATGGCAGCACTTTCAGAAGAGTCAGACTCATACTTGACTATCTTTTGCCGCCTTCTACATTTTTCATCAATATTGAACTGGGCATACTCGCAAAATTTCCTATGGCGTGAATTCCCGCTTGAAAGATACTAGGGGGTTTCCAAAGGTTTCGAAGTGTTTGGTTCCTGGCCCGTAAACTCCTATCCAAGTCTCTTCTATTGCTTTTTTTTCTGGTCGAGATGGGAAACTCATGTTCGAATTGGTCCAGGACCCAAACAGTGTTGGACTCATCCCCAAGGGGATGCCTACCGACCAAACCCACCTCAATATCGCCGTTACCCCCGCCTCGGAATCACTACCCTAGCATACTTCGAGACGGGCGGCGGTCCCTCGCACACTCTCCGCTCACGCCGTCTTCTTCTCCCTAATTATCAATCCTATCTCTCATGACATATCGAGTCCTTCCCTTTCCCCAACCATGCTCTCTACTACGCCACTTACCTCCATCCATTCCTCCTCCACCCTCAACATGTTCTCCCAATACACCGCCTCCCCTAGTTTCCTTTCCAACTTCTCCAGCACTTCTTCGTTCCTCCAATTTAAGACGTTTCATACCTTTCGGAAAAAGGATATTTTCTTATCAAAATATTTATTTTTATTTTCCTAGTGTATCTTCATGTTTTATAGTTCTAAATAAGGTTATTTTTCTGTGTTAAACCATAATTTATTAGTAGGTCCAATTTAAGAAACTATTTACCTATATTGGACTGATTGCACGATATTCTTAAAATATATTTACATTTTAATTGCTTTTTAATGTATTTGAATTACTTAAAATCAGTACCTACTAAGAACAGGTTAAATTTAGTGAAGTTGATACAAACATTTTAGTTACAAAGACACTAAATCCTATTTTCGGTCCAATATTGGCAACCTTCCCCTATTATATTGCATCCTGTTCTTTTGAAAATTGGATTTTTCTTACACTTTTATTTGCACTTTTTGTTAAATATATAAATTCAAACCGCAATTTGTCTCAGCAACTTAACATCCACTCAACTCTTCTGAATTTAATAAATTTCTTCTATAAAATCAATAGCATTAATAAAACTCGTACGTCATCTAACGCTGAAGTTTCCGTTGTACAAAAACTTTAGTTCTTATAATGTAAATTTTATTCAGATCATCCCTTTTTTTGGAGGAAACAAATGCTGCCCATATATTTCTCAAAACTAAGAAAAAGAATGAGATTATTGAAAGAACCATAAAACTTTCTATGAAAATCTTATTTCAGCCCTATATTATCAAAGTTTGCTGGTGCACCACCGATCTACGACAGATTAAAAGTGCCGTTTTTCAAGCTTTATATTAAAATTTTCAAAAGACCACACTAGACATTCAAATTTATGAAAGTATAATACCATTTCTTTTTAAATTTATAGTTGGAGTATAATAATAAATAGTTTCTCAAGTCTTACCGAGTATATAACTTTGACAGTTATTAAAAAAAACGTCAAGTTTGGGGTTATTAATCTTCAATTTATACACGATGAACCAATGAATCACCAAATACCCGTTAACACTGTCAAATACCTTTAAAAACTCGTTGTATGTAAAAGTTATACGATCAAATATTCCCAAAAGATAGTCCGATGCCATTTATTTTGTTTTGATATTGAATCGATATCAAAACAATAAACAAAATTCAACAATAAATCAGCGAGTTCCAAATTAACCAAAAACCGTTGCGAAAAATTCACTGTATCATATATTTTTCAGTTAACGATGATATATTGGGAACGAAAAAAAAAAGCGTTTACTAAATTCAAAAAATTAAATTTTCTCTCAAATCTGCACCAATAAATGTCATAGTAGAATAGCAACTAGCGGAAAATTATGAATAACAACAGAGGTTTGTTCATCAACGCGCAATTCCTCCGAAGAACAATATTTTAAGACATTAATAAAGATTAATGGGGATACAAGACCGATTCAAACTTAATTGGAAGCAGATATATATGAATAAATAATACTCTTATAAATGAAACTAACTGTTTCTAATTCATTCCACTATTTAATGAATAAGTTATGAAAATTCTGGGATACTTAAGGCTGGTTTAGCCAACGGATAGTGTGTAATTCATAACTTTTATATTTAATGCGTAATTCATAATACCTAATGCAGAACATAAAAATGGTGTTTATACAATGCGTATGCATTGAAAACTGACACCTGAATGTTGACACAAAATATTAATTTTTTTTATTAATTGACAAAAATAATAGAATTTCAATAGTTCACCTTTGAAATTATCATACAAATTCTGGGGCTATGCTGATCTTAACTGTGGAAAAGAAGAAGAAAATTGGCCACGCATGTGCATATGCGTTATTGACGTAGTTCATAATGCATAAAGGAGAAGGGGCTTGGAGTAACCTGGTGGAGGACTACCTGACGGGGCGTGTGATAGTAGACTCTAGAGGAAGGAGGTATGAGACGAAGGCTGGAGTGCCCCAGGGCTCGGTTCTTGGAACGACGCTCTGGAAGTTTGTGTTCGATGAGGTTTGAGGGATAGTATGTGAGATTACGGTGTATGCGGACGATGTGTGTCTGGTATGTACGGCAAAGGAAGAGGCGGAGATAGAAAGAAAGACGGAGAGAATGTGTAGGAAGATTGTAGAGTAGATAGAGCGATGCGGCCTGGAAGTGGCGGGAGATTAAACGGTGGGGTTGCTAGTGAAGGGACGGAGCAAAACGAGGGAAGTAGGGGTGATGATTAAGGAAAGGAGAATTGGTAAGAAGGAGTCTGTAAAATACCTAGGGGTGTAGTTGGATAGCCAATTATCCTTCAAAACTCATATGGTAAAGGCGGCAGAGAAGGGCTGGGAAGATTGTTGTGTAATGTGAAAAGGCCGGGAGAGTCGTAGAGGAGGGTGATTAGTAGAACGGTAGAGCAGAGTATGCTGTACGATGCGGAGGTGTGGGGTGAAAGAGCGGAGGTGAATGCGAGGGTTAGGCCACTCCTGCGGTTGCAGAGAGGGATATTGCTGAGGGTGGTACATAGGTACATGACAGTGGGTGAACTGGCAGCAGCGGTGCTGGCAAGGTCCTATCCATTGGACATGGTGGCTAGAGCCAGGAATAAACGTTGGAGGGGTGCGACCAGAAAGGAAGTACAGAAATGGATGGAGGAGGAAATGGAGAGAAGGTGGGAGGAGTATGAGGGCGCGCTAAAAGGAGCGATTGGGAATAGGAGAGATTTTATGGACCGGAAATTCGGGAAGGTGAACTACTTCTTGACACAGCTGGACATGGACATGGGTCGAGAGTAGGGTACCTCCACAAGATCGAGAAAAGAGAGACTGGAGTGTGCGATAGGTGTGAAGTGGAGGATGATGTGGGGCATGTGTTTAGATGCTGGAGGAATGAAGGAGGAAACTAGGGGAGGTGGTGTATTGGGAGAACATGGTGGAGATAATGTTGAGGGGGGAGGAGGAATGGATGGAGGTTAGGGAGCATGGTTGGGGGAGAGAAGGAATCGATATGGCATGAGAGGTAGGAGTGATAGTTAGGGAGAAGACGACGGTGTGAGCGGCGAGTATATGCACTATTCACTGTACGTTGAGTGAACGGTTACATATAAATTTTACAATTTAAGAATTATCCATTACGTAGTAAGAATTGTGTATTACGCACTATTCGTTGGCTAAACCAGCCTTTATTGATAATTATTTCGATATTGACATATCATCATCGGAATGACAGGAGTTACTTTTGTTGTGCCTACCTGATGTTTAATATTTTGGCTAGACCAAATAGTGAGTGACCTATCTTAGGTAACTATGGGGATATCCTGGATATCTTTTTTCCGATTTAAGATCAGTATAACTGTGCAATGATATAGGAAACCAAGGAAAACTATATCTGCTGATTTTTACAATTGTTACTTAAGTAGACAGTTCAATAGTGGAGAGCGGTTCAGCATTATCGTATTAAAAGAGAAAAGTTGGTCCAACAGCAGCATTAACAAACGTCAAACTTTGTCAATAACTTGTTGTACGTAAATCTGTGCAAGAATGTTCCCATCAAGCACTAATAATTCTGTACGCCTATTGAAACAAATGCCTTCCCAAACAGCAACTGTACCACCACTGAATGGATGAACTTCCTGCACTGCTCTTCGATTTCTGAGCACTAGAGGAGGAGTCCATACACAAACACGCCGACTATCAGAAAACGGTCCATACCTCGATTCATGGTCACCTTTGGTCGACCACTCCCAGATCTTTCTTCCACATTTCCAGCTGCTCGATATCTACGGAGAAGCCGCGAAATGACACTTTCACTGACTTGAAGATCGTCCGCAACTTCTATCTGAAGACGACCCGTCCAATCATACCAATAGCTATCCGTACCAAGTTTACGTCTAGGCATTATTCAAAAAGAAATTCTAAATTTCAAATCACTTAACTCAGATAAGCAAGTGAACATTCAATATAGTACAGACAAAGCCTTGTGCTCATGTGGCGAGTATTGTTTGGTATTTGATTTGAGATACGTTAAATACTTGTCACAAGTTTGTTACTGTGCAAATACTTGTCACAAGTTTGTTACTGTGCATTAAGTCACATTCAGCTAATTAAAACCTTTTTTAACTGGAAAATTTTATTACCCTGATTATCTCAAGAATGTGTGAAGCTCAAAAATATAACATAAAATAAAATCAATGTAGATCGTACCCTGTATACTTTGAAGTATCACCATATTATATTCTTTGAATATGATACAATTACATTGCAGATTTGGAACTATTATAAAAACAAATATTTCTAATCAAAAACTGTTCTTTAATTGCTATAATTTTTAGTATTCTAATCCAAAGACAACCATTTTTGAAAATAAATGTATCCTCTTACTCTTACGAAGAGTACTATATGCATACATTATTAGATTATCCAAAATATGATTTATGACGTAAATTTCTTGCCAACGACCGTCGTGAATCAGGTCACGGCGAAATTGCTCATTTAATCCGAGTCCAACAAGTGGCAAAATTGTCGCGTGTTCTAGAGCCTCATCGTGACGGGGCGTCAAGAGTCTTAATGAGCTGATTGCATATTAAAGGCAGTTCGCGTGATATTTTCTATGAACAGTAACGTCAATGGCCCATCGAATCGACGACATCGGTGACAGGGGGCAATCGTTATTATTATTACTTTTATTATTATTATCCTCACCATATCGCCATTATCGCTTTTCCTTAATTGTAGAACATCGCATAAACGACAGTGGAATCGAATCAAACATATTGGTAATATTTGAAATAATATATTATAATTTACGTATATTTGGATGTTATGCAGATTAGATACTAAGCATCAACATTTGTATTTTTAGACTGGTAGCTTCTGTAGTCATATCTCTCGAATGAATTTTAGGATATTTGTAGGCTGGATTTGAGACAAGTCTGTCTCTTTTATCCATCAGTATCCCAGGAGTAATGCCCTGCTATTCTGTAGGGCTATGCATTCCATAAGTATATGAATGAACGTGTCTTGTTTCATTCCAAAAAACCTACATTCTTCCTTTTCCACTAGTTACAGCATTATGAGGTGCCCATTCAAAGACACCTTCCTCTGCTTTGTAGCGAATAAACAAATTAACCGAACCTCTAGTCCGTCGGCCTGGATGCTTCTTGTTTTCGCATGGGTATCCATATCAGCCAACGGCTTTTTAAGACTCTAATGGACAGAACGCTTCAAAATCTACATTGCTTTTCTACTTCTATTCTCGGCAGATTATCCAATTTTGTTTTCATAAACTCACTGTAACATTTCGCTCTAAATGGATCCTAATCCCACTAAGACAACAAATACAAAAGGTCAACATTACGAACTTGTCGAAATTAGAGACGGAGTACTGACAAAAAAGGTTTTTTTTCTATACATTTTTCTGACACCAAATACTCAATAAAAAGCTGAATTGTGAATATTTTTCAATCGTTCATGCACCAAAAGACGTGTTGAGACGATCAAAAATGACAAACATTACTTTGCCTCTGAACGTCACAGAACGCATTTGGTAGCCTCCGATAATCATGAGAAATTTCTCAAAATGACTTAAAACGAATCAGAACTACTCTGGTAGCCTCAGATCGTCTTGTGGTAGAACTATTTATTCTGTTGTCTGTGACCGCGTTATCATCATGGGGGATTTGTCTCAATTACGTCACACCTTACAGTATATAATAAAATAGAATAATGTTTATTCCATCTCTAAAAAAAAATAAAAGTATAATGCAAGAAGTACAATCCTTAATAATGTTAACTAAGAAGTATAAACCTGAATAATGTTAACCAAGAAGTACAATCCTGTATAATTTTAACTTAAAGTTCCTACCCAGCTATTGCCGTAAAAAAAATTCATTAATATACAAATTTATACCTAAATGAATGAAAATTTAAAGTCCCTAATATATTTACTCATTCATTGTGAATGATCTTAATTTGAGAAAACTTTAAATAAAATGAAACAATACTTTCACATTTCTCAAATTTAGATTATCAATATAGTTGATGATATCGGTGATGTTATTTTGAAATTTCGAATCTCTAAAGGTCTTATACAGTTGTATATTGGACAAGTTAATAATATATGTTTTAACGTTTCTGTTTGATGCAGATTACAGATAGTGCACAGTAGTAAGAATGACCGACTAAAAAGTACTTAATGTAGTATTTAGAAGAAAGTCTGGTTTGTGCCACAATTCTAATAAATTTTATTGGACATTTCAAATGCAAGTACATTTTAGTACATCTCATGGTCAAACAATTATATAGCGTTGAATACCTGGATAGTGATAATTTCATTATATCATCGTTATGCAGTCTCTCTATGATTTGACACCCCATGTGGGGTTACGTCGCGTATGCTTTCTAGATCCGCTTAATTGGGGTGGACCAGTCCCCGTTGTACGTTTAAACTCTCTCACTTATGTTCCTCCATAATTTCCTATTTTTTGCTCCTCCTGTTCTATTGAGGTCCGCCTCTACCTCATTTTGCCACTTTGACCTGAGTCTCCTCCTTCCTCCTGGGTTCCACTGCAAGATATTGTAGGTTACTGATTTAACTCCTTCTCTCCAGTCGTCTCCTATCCATTTAACCCGTTGTACTTTTATTCTTCTCACAATGTCTTCTCCTTTCTGTTCGTCCAAAATTTCACGATTCGTTCTAATTCTATATTCATTCTCATTTATTTTTACAGGCCCTAATATTGTTCTCATGATCTTACTCTCATTTATTCTTAATTTTTCCTCTTCCTTCTTCATTAACGTCATCGTTTCTGCTGAGTACATCATTATTGGCCTTATTATCGTTTTGTATAATATTTAATTTCGCTTTTGAGTAGTTTCTTATTAGCTTGGTAGGCTCTATTTGTAGCGATTATCTTTTCTTCAATTTCAGTACTTCTATCTCCTGTGTTGCTAATCATGACCTCCAAATATTTATAGTTTTTAACTTCTTTTGGACTTTTGGTCAAAAATTTTGAAAAATGGTTAAAATTTTTGAAAAATTATCAAAAATGGTCAATAATTGTCAAAGACGGTCAATAATTGTCAAAAACTGTCAAAAAGTGTTAAAATTTTGAAAAATGGTCAAAAATTAAAAAAAATGGTCAATGATTGTCAAAATTTTCGAAAAATTGTCAAAAATGGTCAATAATTGTTAAAATTTTGAAAAATGGTCATAAATTGTCAAAATTTGGAAAATAATTATAAAAAACTGTCAATAATTGTTAAAAATTGCCAAAACTTTTGAAAACTGGACAAAATTTTTGAAAAATTGTCAAAAATGGTCAATAATTGTCAGAACCTGTCAAACAGCTAATAAATTGTCAAAAATGGTCAATAATTTTTAAAATTTGGAAAAATGGTCTAAAATAGTCAAAATTTTTGAAAAATTGTGGAAAATTATCAGTAATTGTCAATAATTGTCAAAAATGGTCAATAATTGTTGAAATTTGAAAAAATGGTCAAAAATTGTCAAAAATTTTGAAATAATTGTCAATTATTGTCAAAAATGGTCAATAATTGTAAAATTTTTTGAAGAATGGTCAAAATTTTCGAAAAATTATCAAAAATTGTCAAATTTATTGTAAAATGGTCGATAATTATAAAAAACTGTCAAAAATGGTTAATAATTGTTGAAAAATAGTCAAAATTTTCGAAAAATGGTCAAAATTTTTGAAAAATTGTCAAAAATGGTCAATAATTGTCAGAACCTGTCAAAAATGCTCAAAAATTGTCAAAAATGGTCAATAATAGTTAAAATTTGGGAAAATGGTCTAAAATGGTAAACATTTTTGAAAAATTGTCAAAAATGATCAATCATTGTCAAAACTGTCAAAATTGGGCAATAATTGTCAAAAATGGTCAATAATTGTTAAAATTTGAAAAAATTGTTAAAATTTGAAAAAATTGTCAAAAATTGTCAGAAATTTGGGAAAAATGGTCAAGAATTGTCAAAAATTGTCTAAATTTTGAAAAAATGGTCAATAATTGTTAAAATTTGAAAAAATGGTCAAAAATTGTCAGAAATTTGGGAAAAATGATCAATAATTGTCAAAAATTGTCTAAATTTTGAAAAAATGGTCAATAATTTTTAAAATTTGAAAAAATGGTCAAAAATTGTCAGAAATTTGGAAAAAATGGTCAATAAAATATAAAATGAATCTTAGTAGAGCGTACTGGGCCTAACGTAATTCCCAACATCGCATTCTATTGCGCGTATTTTCATTGATGGTTTTCCCAACCTCGCATTCTAATGTGCATAAGAAGCAAGCTTCTGTCGGAGGTCCGACGACCGCTCACCTTTTTTTTCTTTTTGGCTTAGGTTCCCAAGTCTCATTAGCTTTGTTTTACTTTCATTAATTTTTAGCCCCATTTTTCCTCCCTCTCCTTCAGCTTATTTTCCATGATACTTCTTCTTTTGGTTACAAGCACGATATCGTCCGCATAGGCTATTATTTGGCTGCCACTTGATCTTAAGCTACCCTTTTGTAGTCTCTTGAAGAGAGATTTAGGTTGTTCCAGGTTTTCAGAGAGTGAATTTCGATAAATAATTTTTCAACCTGAGATACACCCAGTTGTATTGTAAAAGCTGCTTTGATCAAATGAAACATTTTTTTGGATACCTATCATTACCCATTGAAAATAACTGTTGCAACCAGGATAGAGTCAGTTTGAAGACGATATGAGCCACTTTGACAATACCAACTTCAAGTCTGATCAAAATATCCGGTGTGTTTTGTGGTAGGAGTAACAACCTTTTGAAGAATTGTACTACCAGTAACTAAGCGAGTGTCTATGATCGACTCGAGTGTGACCTTGAAAGGAACCACTCATTTATACGTTACCATCAGTCAGGGGCTTCAAGTTGTAGGTAGAATACATTAGCCTTTAGGCTTCTTATGCTCTTGGTTGTACCGTTTGTGTGAAAAGACTAGTTGACCTTAACAAACTCAACGGTCTTTTTACTAGAACCTACTTGAAGAAATCCTTCCTCACACGCTCCAGTCCAAAGGGCTTATATATCCAATGAGACATTGCTTCACAAACGATAGATAGGTCCATCCCTGTATACGTCAATTTTATGTATGTGTTTCCTTGGGGTTCGTTAGTATATGGGGTTTTTTGACCAGAAATTTGCTTTGGTCCTGCGTTGACACAAGACTCCAGTACACCTGATGTTTGGTATGGAACCACCTAGCTGCTGTTTTTATTATTCCAAATAATGCTTTAGGACCAGAAATTGCGGTTCCTGACCCCTTGCTTTGCTAGGGTATCTGCCGTTTCATTGCCCACTAAACGCCCACTATTTTAGAGATTACATTTTTTCAAAGAGATCAACATGGGAACATGATCTTTCCGGTTATAGAACCAATCATGTTTCCTAATTGGTGATATACATTTTTTTCTAAAAAACGATGGCAGCAAGGAGTCAATCAAATTAGTACAGTTGAAACTCATCGTTGATATCTATCTGTCCATAGTAGTTTATCAGAAATGTTTAGTGCGGTTTTATAATCTAATTGGAAATTGTAGATGGAAATTGAAACAGAAATAGAAAATATTTCATGTGCTGTTCCAATTTACTAGTAACCAATATGCATTTGGTTTCTACATCTGATTACGACGATGCTATACTGTTATTACGAAAATCTATGTTTTGGATTGTAGTTGTATAACCCCTCCAGTGGCGTTTCAGCATAACAGAAACTTATTTCTTTTATGGATAAATCTATTTTTCGGAGTCTCTTGCAGGTATTGAAAACGTTCAGACGTATAATTCATTCCAACATATTTCGTTTTGACTTGATGGTTCAAAACCAAAACCCACAAGAGGTAGTCGTTAATTCGATAACTTTTCTTCGAAAAGTAAAAAGATAATGCCTAATAGTGTGATTATTTTACAACTGAAATGTTTGGCTGGTAAAATAATATTTGATACTAATTTATTTAATTATTCTAATATTCATTTATGCGTCGAAAGATATATTTCCGAATTTTTATTTTATTTTTCATTTTTTATCTATAAATATTTTACTTTGATTGTGTACATGTGAAAAGCTTGCTTTTGCTTGCTTTTCTTTGTCTGACCTGTACTGCACCTACCTACTTTATTTTCAATACCTTTTTTATATTTACATATAATGGGATTAAAATATTTATAGATAAAATAGAAAGTGGGGATTTCGGGATAATATTGTCTTAGAATTTTAGTTCGTAATAAACATTTCACTCCGAAAGTAATCTTTTGTTCAATACTTAGTATACCAATATACACATTAATGGCCAATTCATAAACGAAAAAAACGAAGTGACGCTAATAAAACCAAATGTGTTGACCAAATGCAAAAGGATATAATCCGAAGAACGATATTCTATACGGTCCTATAGGGTCAGATACAGAGTCAACGAAATATTGTGAAATATTCTTTACCAGCAAGACAGAATTGTTTTAATATCAGAAATGGATTTCGTAGGATATTTTTGGGGTTAAAACAGTGTACAGGTGAACCTTATTTGACATTTGTGATAGAAAAGCTGATAATTTCAAGTACGATTAACATGAAATGTCGAATTTTACGTGCTGACACTTTTGTTCATAATTTTCAAGACCTGTTGCCAAATATCTACAAGGTGGTAATGGTGTAAAGAGATAGTTTCGAACTGTAGTCATGTTGTAATAGCTTCGTTCCAACTGGCGTTAGAACCGTTTTTGGTATCGTTCGCGCAAGTGCTGTATTTCTTTCACGTTCCAACTGATTAAAGTATCGTTCTTGGGACTGCTTGGGACGGTAGACAAACTGTACCTTCTGGGAGGGGTGATAAAGTTGATGTGTCCATCCCAAATTCGAGTTTGCGCACTATACAGTACTCGAAACGATTCCAGTACGGTTCATAAATGCCAGTTGGAACAAACCTATTATTAACAAATTGAGTCTTATGTATATTATTTAAGTTAGTCATCTTCTGTCTGAAGGAAATTGATTTTTTAGAGAAAATGTTTTCGGAAAGATTAAGGATCTGTTTTCCTCCAAACCGACTCAAAAGTTTACTCATATAAACTTTGAATGTTCTTGTAATTCTACAATTCGTTTCTGTGATTGTATTCTTCGCAAAGTTGGTACCTACTGTAAAGGGCGCGGCAAGACGTATGAACTTTGTTGTTTTTTAGGGCTCTGACGCATATTTATGAAATATGTATAGGAGCTAGGGCTTAATTAATTTCCGGGAATGGGTACGAAAATGTTTATTCATTTTCCAAATAAATTCTAAAAGCCCGGCGTGTAATTTAATTAAAACCACGGTGTCTTCCTGTAGGGGAGATTTGTGTAAAGCTAAGCTACAGTTTATACGTAATAAAGTCCCATTGTTAGATTATTAAGGATGACTTTATATAGAAAAAAAAAATGTAATAACTGGCACATAAAAAAATTACAAGCTAATCTATTTAGGGAGATTACAGCCAAAATGAATCATAAACATGGACGAGGTCGTATACGGGCCGCGGTATACGACATCGTCGTCTGAATATGCACATATAAAACTAGGCGCCCCTATAGCGTTCGGTATTTTTGTCGTTTTGATCAAATTGTCGAAACGGTGTCCGTTTGAACAGGTTGTTAGATATCCAAAGTATGGTTGAATAACCACAAAAAATTGAAGACCCATAGCAGATTTTCCATATTTAGCTGTCACCACTTGCATGTTTCAGTTAAAGAGACGTGGCCTTAGTTATGGAAATTAATTTTAGATCATTCATAATTTATTCAAGACTCTCCATGAATACCCACAGGATACTCCAAGTATCATGAAATATATTTTTACCCGATTTCACCAACCATTTGTAATACCTATATCGGATTTAGGAATGTCTAAGTGTAATTTACGTTTCACCACGCGCTTAGTTTCCGCCAAGTTTCTTTAACTAAAAGATGGATGTGGTGACAGCTGAACATAGACACAAAAGTGATAATATTAGGTATTTCTTATCACTCTTAGGTATTACTTAGAGCGTGGTGAAACGTAAATTGTACTGAGGAATTCCTAAATCCGATATAGGTATTGTAACGAGTTATTTCGTGGGGCACCGATTTGAAGTTCATTTTAGTTTTCCTCCGTAGTATATTGTATTTTTACCCATAGGTTTTATATAACTCGTTACTTACTTTCCGATCCTTTCTGTTAACTCATTGTTTTTTTCTTATTACCGCTATATTATATTTTATTATTAATTCAAAGCACATGAATACGAAATTAAAAATATAAAAATTTATTAATTTTGACTTTCAAAAATTTAAAGACTAGAGGACGTCCGGTACATAATTTTAATTAAAACGAAAGCCGTCCAGTATATTAGAAATTTTTTTGTAGTTGAAAGTGAATTAATATAACCTATAATTCCGATAAGGCAAAAATTGTAGGTAGGAATTAAAATATAAATTCAATTCAAATAAATTCAATTTGGCTCTTTGCTCTCTCTACTCTCTCTACTCTCTCTACTCTCTCTACTCTCTCTGCTCTCTCTGCTCTCTCTGCTCTCGCTGCCTTCGCTGCTCTCTCTGCTCTCGCTGCTCTCTCTCTCTGCTCTCTCTCTGCTCTCTCTGCTCTCTCTGCTCTCTCTGCTCTCTCTCTCTGCTCTCTCTCTCTGCTCTCTCTGCTCTCTCTCTGCTCTCTCTCTGCTCTCTCTCTGCTCTCTCTCTGCTCTCTCTCTGCTCTCTCTCTGCTCTCTCTCTGCTCTCTCTCTGCTCTCTCTCTGCTCTCTCTCTGCTCTCTCTCTGCTCTCTCTCTGCTCTCTCTCTGCTCTCTCTCTGCTCTCTCTCTGCTCTCTCTCTGCTCTCTCTGCTCTCTCTCTGCTCTCTCTCTGCTCTCTCTCTGCTCTCTCTCTGCTCTCTCTCTGCTCTCTCTCTGCTCTCTCTCTGCTCTCTCTCTGCTCTCTCTCTGCTCTCTCTGCTCTCTCTCTGCTCTCTCTCTGCTCTCTCTCTCTCTGCTCTCTCTCTGCTCTCTCTCTGCTCTCTCTCTGCTCTCTCTCTGCTCTCTCTCTGCTCTCTCTCTGCTCTCTCTCTGCTCTCTCTCTGCTCTCTCTCTCTCTCTCTCTGCTCTCACTGCTCTCTCTACTCTCTCTGATCTCTCTGCTCTCTCTACTCCTTCTGGTATCTGCTCTCTGCTACCGTTTGTGCTAGAGTCTCTCTGCTATCGTTTCTACGAAAATCGTTCCGCATAAAAAGTGAAAAGTTTTTTTCCGAGAGTTGAATTAAGTTTTGTTTTGTTTGCTTTCGAAGTAGTGCCCGACCGTCCGAGATTTTCTTCATTTTCTAAAAGTGTTGAATTCAACGAGACCCCTGGAATTTTCCGTAACCTCCATCTGAGGCTGTCTGGAACTCTTGACGCTAAGTGTCAAGGGGCCGTGGAGCAAACCACGTAGAAAATCTGGCGCCCGAGCATTCTTTTAGAAGATTTTGCATCGAGGGTGACCAAAGTGATGTGCCCAGTTGGTAAGAACATAAGGGTGGTCGAAATTCACGTCACAGTATAACCTAACTTTAGGAAATTGTTGGTGAAATCGGGTATTAGTCTCAAAATATCCAGGAAATATCGTGGGTTGAATATTTTTATGTTTTTCTTGACCATCTGCTATTTCAACCATATCAAATTTTAATTTAATAACATTTTTTTTATTTTTCTGGTATTTTTATAAGTGTAGCAAGCATTTCAGTAATTAACTCCTTGACTTAATAACGTTGGCATTCACGGCATGAGTTTCAGCTTAAGAACAAAAATCAAAAGCAAATTACACGAGAGCGGGAAATCCTTTTCAGAAACCAGATATAATATTATACCAGCGAAGCTTTAAAATTATTAAACAAAGAATCTTCAAAGCACGCGAAGCTTCTGCTCTTGTGTTGATCAATTATCTCGATTTACATATTTTTAGTTTGAAATCTTTAAAAAGTTACAACTATTATTCAACAACATTTTCCTAGTGAAAACATCAAATTTAATTAGATACGAACCAAATTCTAGATTTTCTTTTCCATAGAAAGTCAAATACTTATTTTAGGTTATAATTGCTACAAAATAATCGATGACAGATGTATAACCTTCAATATGTTTTCAACTGTTTTCTTTTTGTTTTTTAGAGAAACTTGGTAATTTCTAATGACTGTAGTGAGACCCATGGTTACCTATGGAGCCCTAGTTTGGTGGCCAAAAACAGATTAGAGGAAAGCCGAACTGGAGCTATCAAAACTTCAGTGGCTTGCCTGTTTGTGCATAACGGGTGGGATGAGAAGCAGCCCAACTGCTGTGCATGTTAAGGCGGAAGCGAGAATGGCTGCATACAAGCAAGAATGCAATGGGAATTGGCACGAAGGAACCAACTCCCATAGTCATTCCAGAATTACAGATGTTATCACAAACTCGCTTCTTGAAATGAGAAGTGATAACATGTTGGCCACAATTAACGACAACCAACCTCACCATATCCAGCTAAACTGGGATGGGTTGGAAGCATTCAGTCAGTCAGGAAGGAACGTTGGTGTGGTACACAGACGGATCTGAAACTGACAAAGGAACAGAAGCTGGAGTCCATGGTGCAATGTCCACGCATCGTTGGGGAAGTTTGCATCTGTATTCCAGGCAGAAATCTACGCTATCGACACGTGTTTGCAAATGAACATCGAAAGGGGGTATAGAGGCCAAAAGATAGTCAGATAGTCAGGCAGCACTGAAATCTTTAACATGTCCTCAGATCAGATCTATACTGGTCTGGGACTGCCTTCAAAAACTTTTAACCCTGGCAAACCACAGTAGAGTAACTCTTAAGTGGGTTCCGGGACACAAGGATATTGTAGGCAAGGGTCTGAAACTGCATTCACTGGTCCTGAACCAGTATTTGGAATATCAAAATCTGCTGCACGTGGTTGTACATCTTGGTGGACTCAAACCAAACATCAGACGTACTGGAGACACATGCTAAAACAGAGACACTGCAAACTCTTGGTCAAAAAAACCCTCGGAGTCGCTGAATAACGAACTACTAAACCTTAGCTGGGGCCAGTTAAGGAAAGTGACGGGATTACTCACCGGTCACTGTACCTTATGGGAGCACATGCATACAATTGGCATATATAGGGAGGAACCTATCTGTCGGTTGTGCATGGAAGAGGAGGAAACAACCTCCCACATTATCTTCGAATGTCTCATTGGTGATATAGACTCCTAGGAATAGAGTATCCACGGGAGGATTTCTCCAAGAAGGACCTAGTGAAAAGACTGTTGAGCCTGATAAGGGCTACTGGTCTCTTCACATGAACGGTATAACCAAGAGCACAAAAAGCCTAAAGGCTGATGTGCCGAGGTCTCTAAGTCTATGACTGATGGTGCCGAACTAATCAATCAATTTCTAATGAATTATCTGTTATATTTCATATTTCTAACGTATTATATTTATTAGACAAGACACATTAACAAAGATGCCACGTTACTGTTGTTACTGTTGAACCGAGTTTTGTTTATCTCATCTTCCTTAAAATATATACATAGCCAAGGTTGAAATGCAGACAGGACAAGTTAAGGGTTCTGAAAAGGAAGGTGGTCTGAATTGAAGTATCTTGGAATGTTTAGTATATACATAGCCATCATATTGAAAAGAGTACATTCAGATAGTTGTATTATTATCAAGTTTTATTATAACTTTATCCTTTTTGAATCTTATTTATATTTTAATTTAAAAAATCGTTTCATTAAAAGAATGAGGGTATAAAACGTATTTATCCCGACAAATTGAGCTGAAAAAAAAAGTTACCTACAAATCACGTTGTCTGTATTTGAAATTCAGGAGAGGATAATTATTGCGGTCCGACAAAAAAAACACAAGAGCAATTAGTTAAAACGGTCACAATGTTGTAGATTCTGCATCATTTATCAGGCATAATTTCTTGTATTGTACTAAACATCGGAGCGCGTGGAGCGACGACTGAATGGTTATTTAAAGAGGATAGAGATGGAGATATTTTTGTTAAAAATACAGATTTGACCGGTTTAAAAGGCATTAAAATTGGTTAACGCAGATAATTGAATATACAATGAAAATACTCGTGGTGGAGTTTTTTAAAGTTATTTCAGGTTTTTACATATACAGGTTCTTAGAATTCACCAAATTCCCTAACTTTAAAAAACACCACCACGAATATTTTCATTGTATATTCAATGGACGTACCTAAACTCGTCCCCGAGCAGGTAGCAACCGATAATACTTCCCTTAAACTCGTCCCTGAGTAGTACAGGTCGACAAAAATGAACAACTAAACTTGTCCTCAAAAAATATTTTAATTTTATCGAGAAGGGCAGGGAAAATCATTGAAGAAGCTATACAGAGTTGAAAAAACAAAGTAATTTCTAAGAATATAAATATAATTCTTTGCTCGGGGACGAATTTGGTTATGTAATTAATGAACGTTACTTGGCAAGGGATGAATTTAAGGGGCTGCTACCTACTCGGGGACGAATTTAGGGCCGGCCAAAAACCTATCTAGTATTGAAAATAGTTCTGGTATTTCAAATAAACCATCTTGGATAAGCAAAAAATATATTTCAAAAATATAATCTAATCAATTCCAATATTTAATGAAAAAATTATGAAAGGATATTGATAATTATTTCGAAATATTTCTTTTATAGTCCATTCTAGGTGTCGATTATAGGGAGGAAGGAATGGACAAACAAATAATTCAGTACCCATAGATAGAGACAGACATAAAAGGAAACTGTCATTATTAAACATGCAATTTTTCTATTGTTTTGATATTAATTGAACTTTCGGTCGTCGGCCCAGCTATGTAGTGGAACGCTTCTGATGCGATAATTACAACCAAGCGAGGTCGAGCGAGGTTAGTACTTGGATGGGTGACCACTGGGGAAACACCGTCGTAGAGCCCGTACAGCCTGCATCGAAACACCTTAGATTACTAGGGTGAGTAGCTTATCACAGCTCGCAGGCATTATACCAATGAGCACGAGGTATAATGTAGATATGCCGTCTTTCGAATGTGGCGTAAAATCGAGGTCCCGAGTCCATGGATGTTGGGCTCGATAAAGATCCCCACCACTGGTTGGTATACTAGTGGATTCGGCAAGATTTCCGGTTAGGGGTAGAATGCTCCCGGCGTCGGTGATTAGCCTCAGTTGCAGAAATAGACCGACGTTGAATAACCGAATAAAAAAAAATAATTGAACTTTCTATGAATACTATGAGTTCATTTCTAATAGTTGTATTTTTTGCCCATCTACCCCTTGTGCACCTCCCAGAATAAATCCTGGAGCCACCCTTGTCCGTAAGCATTTGTAAAATCCGAATAGCTCGCTCGTTTTTGAATTAAACTGTAACAAATTTTACATTTTCGGAAAGGGAGAGAGTTCAGCTTTCTGAAAATAACTAATTATATAGTGTTTTGTTGAGAATATCGACACTATTTGCATTTGAACAGTGTTTCAAACATCCTTTCTAAGACTTACCAAGAGTCAGAAACTTCCGGTACACCCGGTATTTTGCTATTTCTGCAATACATATTATTTTTATGTGTTAGAGAAAATTTGGGTTATCGCAATACAGAAATTGATTGCCCACCTCTAGCATTCCCAGAGACGCACGTGTCGGATATAAACTGAAACTATAGTGCAGGAAGCTGGCGAATTGGCGCGTGTATTTTCTGACGAACGAGCCAGCGTGGCAAGACTAAACTTTTTTAACTTAAATCAGAGCGGAAGATTTACTCTAGCAAATCTTAGACACGCATTGTTGACTGATATTTTTGTGAACTCTTTTAAAGCGGAAATAGAGCTTAATCGTTTTACACATTGACTAAAACATAATTTAAACTAATCTATCCACGACTTGACCCAACTCAAACATCAATATTGCTTCTTTTTACCGAAAATATCACAAATTCCATTGAAAGAGATTTATAACCACAATGTGAAACTGCCAGAGACAAACTAACTACATCGAGCAAAACGTTTGATATTAAGATTAAGATTATTTGCTTCTAAGAGCCTCTCCACTACGACCTTTGCAGATCTATTGTGTATGCACTTATGTTATGCAAGAGTTACTTGTCTAGACCCGTTCTATATATATATATTCCTGCTCCTACACTTTCTGCATTAATTGAAGGTTCTTCCTTCCATGCCTCCCTGCAGGTTATGAATTTGCATTATGGGGTCGACGAAATATACATCGTTATACATCCTATCGTATAGTTTGCTCATGAGCGCCGTTTGGAATGAAGAAGGTGGAGACACTATTACAAACAGCTCAAACTGAAAGCAGTAATGGGAAATTCAAGACGAGGCGGAATGAAGAAGAAAGTGGAAATAAATAAAAACGCTTAACAATAGATGAAGAAAAATGGAAAGCCCTTTTGTTGAAAGAACATAAAAAAACTAAGAAAATCTTCCTATACCTTGATTATCTATTTAACGAAAAAAATTCGGCAATTCAGTCCAAGATTGAGAGTTAAACTTTACCCAAAATATATAATGCGCAGAAAAACTTAATGAACTAGGTGAAAAAACAATATCGTCGCCCTATCTTGGGTTCCAGGACACACTGGAATAGAAGGAAACGAGATATTATATGAACTATCAAAGAGAGGGGATGAAACACCTTTTTGGGGACCAGAAATATTTTGCGATATCAGCACCAATATAATATTGGAAGAAATACGACACATCAGAAAAACGAGAAAATAATCCAGGGAAAAACAACTACCAAGTGAGATCTAAATAATGAATTAGCAGTTTTGACAGGTGCTTAAACAGGACTCTGCCGTCTGAATGGGTACCTTAAAAAGCTCAAAATAGTGGAGAAGGAGGAATCTAGAGTTCAAAAATACCACTACTCATATACTTGCGAAATGCATGACACTGCAGAGCTGAATATATAGGAAGATTTGCCTTATCTGAAGCCTGGGAATATCCTGAAACAACTTCAAGAACTAACTACTAAGGATGATCTCTAAGGTCTCAGTTATTGATCAGCCTAAAGGTCGAAACACTCTTATCAGCACCTCATAGGAACAGCGGCTGATCATCACCGTCGAGTGGTTAACTCGACGTTTGTGTATTGGCTCACTTCACGCATCGACACGGGATCAGCACCCCCCGACTATAGGCTTCATTTTATATTGTCAGATATATTGTATTGGCACGCCGACCGCAAAATATTCTCTCTGAAAAATGTGTTGTGGTTGAGGCGTTGAAGTGCCTTGTCGGTGCTGTGCTGATGCTGTTAGGTATGCGCGCTTACATTTAAATACACATAAGAAATAAAATCTGCTGGTGATGATCAGTCGCTGGCCCTATGAGGTGCTGCACACCTTCCGAGATACTTCAAATTCCGGTTACAACAATATAATTTTGGAAATTCGCTAATAGACATACTTTCAAACATCTTGTATTATTTATTCTGTTGCATTTTCTATGCAAGTATACTCTTTGAAAATTCACAGTAGAACGAAGAAAATATGTGAATATCCGTGCATTCCACATGATTGAATTACCAAGAGGTAGATACCTGGTCCATGTAATGCAGGTAACGTTCAAATAGAATGCAAATGAACTAAGCCGTTAACAGAGGTTGTACCTCATGTTCTCTGATATATACCAGGTATATAGAATAACTTTGTTCTATAAATATTCATCAGTTGTTTTGGCTGTACTGATTTTAATTCCAACAATACAAAATTAAGTACTTTTTTTATTTAACGACCAGAGAGATTCGTATTTCCAATTTATAACGGATGGATGGATTAAGAATTTTTATATTCGTGTTATTAGCCAGGTTTGTTTTATTACCTAGTTTTACTGAGGGAGAAGATAAAAGTTGTTTGGTTTCGATAAAAAAGCAAAAAGTTTGTTTAGACGCGATGGAATGACAAATAGACAGAAAAGAGGTCGAATATTTTCATTGTATTTGATTGACGTGAATGCGTATTTGGAAATTGCAAACATAATGGCAAATACTATTCTGTGGTTGTTCGATGAGTGCTGCTCTGGAACATCTCACGAGCTAACTACAAGAGCTGAAGTAGCACAAGAATATACAGTATTCGCCAGCTGACTTGATGTCCTAAATGCTTTCTAGGGAGCTATTGACGCCGCCCATCCGATAACTGTAAACATTGCCGTGCAAGTTCTGAGGATACGCTTTTTGTTACAAATTAACAAAACTTGTACAATTAATAAAGTAAAGTCCGTCCGGAAATAAATCATATTTAATTATTTGTTATAATTATTGGTATATTGATTTTAATAGAAACGGATCTGCTTTATACCTGAATTCTGAGTACATAAATAATATTTTAACAATAAGGTACCCATTACAATAACATATTATTTATCTAATTGAAGATTATAAAGTTAGGATCTTATATTTCCGGACGGACTATAATTAAAATTTGTTAGAAATTGAATAACTCCTTCCAGGTAGTAATGAGAATAAAAGAAACACAAGATAATGGGAAATTATTTAAGCTAGATATATTTCTAAGAATAGGTATAATCAGTTTTTATCTTTACGAGGATTTTCACGTTTATTGAGGTATCTTCATCACTTTTTAATGTCTTAAAATAATTAAAAACTCTATATATCACTTGACGAGTTTGTCCTTCAGTACATTTACGATTTTCTTCATTAACGGCTGACATTTTTACAAACACTTTATTGTACAAAGCAGAAACAACAACTGTGTGACGCTACTCTACTGAAAATCTTAACATCTGATAAAGTTCGATGCAATTGGTGTTTGTCAAAATTTTACCACCAATAGCAGTCGAGTAGGCAGGGCACTATTACTCTGTCTCTCTTAGTTGGTAATTTCTGGGACATCAAGTTAACTGGCGAATACTGTATTAACCTTAAGAGTGGGGGCTGCTACATCGTATAGCTTCACACGCCAAAGCGTATGTTAGACCCGGCGCGAGTGGTGACGCAACTGTTCCTGAACTTTAAATGTTGTGATTTGTTTTGTGATAAAAGGTAATTTACAGCAATTCTTAGAGACATTTGGTCATAAAAATTGTAATTAATATTTTAGGATTATGAAAGAGAGCAGGAACGTTTACTTCGACTGCTTGAAGAAGTAGATGTGGAGGAAAAGTATGTAGATGATGAATCGGACTTGGAGGACGATGCCACCGAGGAAGGGTTTGAAAACACCAATACGGAACAATCTAATGATGATGACGACGGTGAAGTTCAAACTCTGAATAGACAACCTCGATTGCCCTGTTTTATCGGCAAAGATGGGCAAATGGTGTGGAAGAAACATGTTCCTAACAAGAAAATCAGAACACGACGATCTAACATTGTTATTCTCCTTCCAGGTGTTAGGCCTCCAGGGAAAAATGCAAAGTCTCCAGTGGAATGTTGGGGATTACTTTTTTCTGCTGAAGTTTTGGAATATATTGTCAAAAATACTAACAATACAATCAATTCCGTATCCCAAAGATTTTCAAGGGCCAGGGATGTATAACCCACTGATCTCGTTGAAATAAAAGCTTTCCAGGTATATTTGGCTGGTTGTTTACGGAGTAGTCGTCTTAACTTTGAGGAACTGTGAGACAGAAAAGGTACCGGCGTAGAGAGGTTCTGGCTGACCATGTCCAAAGAGCGATTTTTATTTTTGCTACGATACTTGCGTTTTAACGATAAATATTCAAGAAAAGAGCGTGAAGTGGTCGACATATTAGCGCCTATACGAGCCTTATACGATATCGTGGAAAAGTATAAAAGAAACTACAGACTTAGCGAGTACACAACAATTTATGAAAAGTTGGAAGCGTTTGAAAATCCTCAATCTCCACAATTATATGGAACCATTAAATTACATAAAGTATCGAAACCAGTTGGACCTGTAGTTTCTCACGTTAATACTCCTAATAATAGGTTAGCTAAAAAACTAAACAATATACTCAATAGCTATGGATGTATATCTAAATACTCAATTGAAATTCAATAGAACTAATCAAACAATTAAAAACATACCACTTAAAAGGTAATTCTAAGCTCACTTTAATGGATGGTACCAATGTGTTCTCTAAAATTCCTCCAAAAGAGTGCATAACACTTGTAAGAAAATTACTAGAGGATAAAAATATTAATCTAGGAATAATATCAGATAATACTTAATTTGTTTGATGTATGTATCAATCAGAACCATTTTACTTTCGACAATAAGGTATATATTGAAAATGAAAGTTTACCAAAGGGAAGCCCTATAATCTTTGAATGTAACATTTCAAAAAATGTCTTATTTTGGTAGAGGTATGTATTGACATATTAGCTTGTTTTGTAGGTAGTGAGCGACAATTAAATTTATTTTTCAATCATATTAATAATTTACATCCAAAAATCAAATTTAAATTAGAAGTTGCTGAAAATAATTCAATTAATTTTTTTGATTTGAAAATTCAAAAACTCAATGATATACTTGATTTTTCAATTAACAGAAAACCAACACACACTGATATGATTCCAATCATCCCATGTCACATGAATTAGCAGCATATAATTCAATAATACTTAGAGCATTTTCAATTCCTATGAACAAATATAGTTTTGATAGAGAAATTAATATAATTAAACAAATAGCCACATCCAACGGTTATCCATTGCATGCAATTAATTAAAAAGAGAAAAAAGTGGCATTACTACAATATTTCCTGAAAAAAACTGGAGAAATACAAAATTACAAAACCATCACATACCTATGCTAGTAATATTTCTAATATCACTTCAAAGATTATATCTTTAGCAACAAATACGACAATTTCTTTCAAAACAGGAAGCAGTGTAAGTAAAAAATTGTTAAATGTAAAAACAAAAATATCCCCATTAAAAGAGTCTGGGATATATAAACTTAAATGTGCAGAATGTAATGCTGTCTATATTGGTCAAACAATTCGAAATTTTGAAATTAGACACACTGAACACTTCCGAGCATACATATTGCAACAACCCAATAAATCCCATAACGCAAAACTTCTACTTGACACCAAACATTCATTAACACCTAACACATATTTGTGATAAGAAACAAGAACTAGTTTTCTTTGAAGAATTAGAAATTATAAGACAATTAAGAGACTCACAATATGAAGTTGTCAATGAACAGATAAATCTTGGGATCTCTCCACTATTAAATTGTCTTCTTAAGTAACAATTGAAAATATCAGCAGTTATAGTTTTCCTTGGTTTCCTATATCATTGCACAGTTATACTGATATATCCAGGATATCCCCATAGGGTTAATGATTGGAAAAAAGGAGGAATCACCACGGTCTCCTTGATGTGGATACCAAACCATGCTGGTAAACCAGGAAATGGAATGGCTGTTGGGTAAGCCAGAAAGGCAGCGACCACTCCCTTTTTAGGACCAGAAGTGTTCTGTGGGATTGTCCCTTATGCCTTCAGGGCGCAAATTGAAAGGAGAGAAGAAAAAGACAGAGCATACCTCCAGGACTGAACTAGTACAAACTCTCTCGAGAACTTAACAGAAAGCACTGGCACTGTTAAACCCCCCCCCCCCCCCCCCAAAAAAACTACCTAAGAATCCTCAGTGGTTATCTCACAAGGAATTTCATACTCAGTCATCACCTGTGCAGCATTAAGCTTGGGGCGTCGAATGAATACCGCTTCTGCCAGGAAAAAGGAGAAGCTCCCCTCCATTTACTGGCAGAATGTGACCCTTTCTCACTAAAGAAAAAGGGAAAATCATCTCTTTAAAACACCTTCATGAAAGGAGTAGGATTAGGAGAGCACAGAAGGGAGCACAATTAACCTAATTCACTCGCGGTGATACAAACCACTCGATTTATTCATTCAACATTTTGTTAAACCAAAACCTGATAGTCAGAAATAATCTATTTCAATAAATATCTTCGTACCTGGAGTGAATCTACTTTTTATATCACATTTAGATTGGGAATCAAAAGCAAAATTGAAATTAAAAAGCATGTTCAATACTTGACTAGGTATGATGATAAATGACGAACATTTTGGAATAAAGGATCTGTAGGAGAGAAGATCAATGGATTCTCTACATTAGGTTGAGCAGATGAGATGAAAAGAGATGTATGATAGTTGTGGAGTCCACGGAAAATGAGTTTTCGAAGAATCTTCTCCGCGTCAGTTGAAACAAAGCATTAACGACTTTTACAAGTGTTTAAAATGTTCAACCGGGACGTTCATCATTGATCTGGGGAAAAAAATTGTTTGGGGTGTAACGGTAAAAGTTGCTTTTAATTGGGCGCCAATTTGTAAGTGTAAAGGCGCCAATTTGTAACGGTAAAGGCGCCAATTTGCAACGGTAAATGCTGTACCTCACAGGGCACCAGCTCGAAGGGCTCCGGCTAGAGACTCCTCTCAAGGGTGATTCGACCCCAAGTTTATGCCGCACAAGGATAACAGAAGGGTTGTAAAAATTGAGGGCGCCACTACCTTTTTAACGATAAAAAGGACTAAGAAAACTAAGGCGGAAAAGGTAGAAACGCCTTGTAAAATTTAAATGAAAGTTAAAAAATAAAAAAGTTACTAAAAATTACCCCGGGCGATATCTCCCTCAACTTTTATAGTTGAGGATTTTAATAAAAAAAGAATTAAAAACAAATTTTCAATTTATTCTGCCACAGGAAATGAATAACGGAATTTAATAGAGGAATTTGTACTTTTATAGGTACTTAGCTTAGATGAAGTGGTTTCCTGGAGAAGAAGTCAGGTCTTGATCCGAACTGATGAGTTCTGTTCTAAGGCGGTAGTTTGAGCTAGGGCTGTATCCTTGGGGTTATATTCTCCGGTTAAATTCTTCGGTTTATATCCTCGGCGTTATATTCTAGCCTGGGGTTATATTCTCGGCGTTAAATTCTTGGGTTATATCCTAGCCTAGGGTTGTATTCTTGAGTTATATACTAGCCTAGGGTTATATTCTTGGCTTATATTCTTGCCTAGGGTTGTATTCTTGGTTTATATTCTCGCCTAGGGGCTGTGCTTACCACAGCAAAATTCATAAGATAGGTACTTGAGATATGAAAGATAGCGAAAGATGTGTCCCCTTCGGTGGTCGTTAACAAAAAGGGGTGTTTAACGTGGCGGTGTGCAAAAAAAATGGAAGCGACCGTTGGCAGACGTCAATTGTCTTACGTTCGGGGTAGAAGATTTTGGGATCACAGAACTATAATTGAATGTGGCTAGTGACGACGAGCGCTAATTAAAAGGATTTATTCTGTAAAATCGAAACAGGTCGATAGACATGTTACAGGGGTTAGATCACAGTTATACGCTGCATGACCTATCAATTTGACATTTCAGCCAGTCAAATAGACAGTTAGTTGAGATGAAATGTGAGGAATAATAGTGAAGGCTGTTTTCAATAAGAACGAATGTATCGCTTCTGTTTGAGTGGGATATTATTTGACACTAGACATTGGTACTAAAATCATATTCCCCTTGAGTGATTTGTACTCTATATGCAGCCCAGTTGAAGAGAATATCAGTTTTTAACTAATCAAGATATATTGAGTGCAGCATGTAGTATATTCTGAATGTTTGTTGAAACGTTCAATACTTTTCACAGAACAAATACCTATTTTTTTCATGAACAAACTAAAATTGAAAATTTCGCGGGTAGCGCATCGCATTAAGGTGATGATTTTGTCTAACGAAACGATTTTCAACGTACACATTCCGGCTGTCATGAAAACGCTCTAAATATGAAAACTCCCAAAAGTATATGACCGCAACAGCTGACATATGTTAAGGTTAAAATTAAAACTGGAGCATTCGGTTTATCCAGCTGTGCACACTGTTTGCATATTAATTTATTATTCTTCATGGCTTGCTCGGATGTTACGCGCCGTGCCTCGACACGTTCCCCACGAATTATTTCGCGGACGTTTTATGAAAATACTGCAATTTTAAGCAGGGTAAGACAAAAATGTTGTTTAAGTTACGGCCTTTGCATTAATAAATTTTACAAGTGCTCCGTTGCATCTGCTTCCTTTAAAATTTAGATAACTTCAACGTTTCCTTTGTTGCTTATGAACGAGGAGTTTCTTTAACTTTTAAGGTTTGTAGCTATAGTGATTCTCTGAGGTAATATCCACAAGAAAAACGACTATAACAAATTATACACTACCGTGTGGGCAGGACCACCGCTAGATGGCGTAATTGAAATTGAAAAATTTAACAAATTGAGAAACATGAGAAAAACAATCATCGTTTTAGTCTATCTACTTGAGTAGGGGGTGAGGAAGAGAAAAACGCCTGTAAGTCCGGTTCTGTTTTATCGATCTCTTCAGATTTGGTCTTTTCCATCAAAGTAAATGTTGCAAACTAAACCCAACCTAATAAGTGATGTACATGAAAGAGGGCGCTATTTAATTTTTTTCTTCGGAATCTTTTTGGTGGCAAATAGAATTTTAATCATAGATTATGAAAATCAACCAAATTATTACCAGACTGGCTAAAACAGAATGTCGATACCTTCCTCCTATCACGATATATCTTAAGAAACGTGTGAGTTTTGAAAATGCTCCTTTGAAGATTAAATTACTCTGGCTCTGAATAAATTTCAACAGTGTAGAACTTTCCTCATACATTTGATAATGATCTCGATATTACTGTTAATATCGATATTACCATTAAACGACATCAGATTTTTTTTAGATGATATATGTAAGATTATACATTACAGTAACCGCCAATATTTGGCTCTTAGACCCTTTTGTTTCAGTGGAGAGTCAATCCACATTGATTCATTGCTTGCATTCAAAGTTTCTCATGCTTCTTTGCTATTTCTACGATTTTCCTCCATTCCTTCCTGTCCTGGGTCTTTTGCCTCCAGTTTTTAATTTCCATTTTTTCTAGGTCTCTCTCTATTTGGTCCATCCATCTGGCTTTTGTTCTACCTTTTTTTTAGATGATATATACTATAAATTTTTTGGGCCAAGCATTTCATCAGAATTAACTGCCTTAGAATACTATTTCTGGTGGTGTATTGAGGACCTTGATTTTGAAACTAGGCCTATTACTCGAAACAACATGATCGAGGGAATACGAAATGACATTCAGAGTATTTTAAGAGCAGCAAATTAAGACATTTCAAATAGTAAACGATTGCGTTGAAAATGATGGGCTATAATCTGAACATAACGTATGTCCTAGAAGTTTTGGCACAAAATAATTATCGGATTTTTTTTAAGAATAAATCGATTTAAATACTAACTAGTTATCATAAATCACAACACAATTCTTAACTAAAATATACTATCGAATTATGTAGAATGGTTAATTCTCCTCTACCAGACGCCAATTTCTTCGAATGTCTCTCATGGAGTCCTAGACGGAATTCAGATTAATTTCTCTCAGATTTTCGTAAATTCGCCGTCTTATTTGTTTTTTATCTTGGGCTTCCCAGCCTCCATGATAAACCTTCATAGACAGTAAAGCCCAAAAATCCTCTATTCGGCAATCCTGCGGCAAGTTTGGAGGATTATCCTTTTGGGAACAAAAGGTATGTGGTGTTGTCGAAGCCAGTTTTGAGTAATGGCATGCCTGCGAAAACATGATATCGTCATTAGGATGATGTTCGTGGACAAACTGAAGTAATTTGGAAAGGCAGTTATCAATATAGCTCTGACTATTCAAAGCTTCACCCCTCACGCTTTCCACAAAAGGTCGGGATACACCCTTGTTAGAAATTGCGCACCAGGCAATAATTTTATCTCCAAATGTTATATGTAACATTGTCAGGGCAATCCTCTACGTTGTCCCATCCAATCCAATCCATCCAATCCATTGTTTCCCTTCGAAATACTTTCCGTAATCTAAAATAATAATTTTTTCATTGGCTAAGTGTACCCGCCTTAGTTGACTACAGTATCTTGGTATACGAAGGAGTTGCGTTTGAGAGTATTTGGGGCACTTACGTCTCTTTCGATATTTTAGACCATTCCTCCTCAATTCCAACGATATGGTACTCTTAGAAGATCTGTATTGACGAGCCAGTCTCCTCGTTGACATTTCAACCTGGTGTTTTGCTCTTCTCATCAATCTCTCTGACTTCAACTTCCTTAACGTTCACTGCTTACAGTAACAATAATATTGGAATCATCCTCAATAGAATGAGGTGAGTGAATTTTAAGGAGTCCAACATTGTTGAATCTCCTTCACCTCGCTCTTCTTGATGGACCAGGTGCTGTGAGTTCATCGTCCTCAGTACCGATCGAAACGTCACAGATTGAAATTTCTTCCTTTCATTTCGCGATAAGAGTTTCGTTGGCATTTTCTTCAATTTCATCAGAAGTTTGCTCGAAAGCAGTCTCCGCTTCTCCTTCTTCATCGTTATCTGTGATGGAATTTGTGAATTATCACAGGTGCCATTGTAATTCATACATTTAAATGAGTACTTCAAGCCATTTTTCATGCTCTTTCTTTATCCCCTACACTCTGCATCTTGTCCAACTCCATACCATTGCTGAGCCGGTGGTTAGGTTCAAGAAGAATGTTGTTATGCTGCTACATCTGTCGGTGGTAGCGATGCTGTTTTAATACTTACAGACATAAACTAGAATATTCGCGATTTTTAACCAATCAACACATTATCTATTGCCTCTATGTGCTGTTTTGAAAAAAAAAAAAAAATGATTTCATTCTATCCTATCAGTTACATTTCCAAAATTAGCAACTTCGGGCATAAAAAAGGTTTGCTAACAACTTGTCGTCTCTCCGCATCTCCATAGAAGTTCGTAAGAAAACATATAAATCACCTTTTTGATTAGCCCATTTGGTGTATTTTCATTGCATGTGTCGACAATATCTTGAACTCATTGTAGCAAAGATGTGTTGAGCTCTGCCTTCTTTTCACTTCTGTGGATTGAAGATTTCTTCTTCATGAATTTCTGGTTTTGCTTGCTTCCTTGTAAGTTACGTCCTCAAAGAGATTTATTTCCCTACCGTATTCAATGCGGTACTTTTCCATAAGTAGTGTTCCATGCAGTTCCAACTATGCTTTCTTTGGAGTCTTGGCCATCCATTTTCCGCATATTGAACGCCAAATCTTAGCCTGACTCTAGATTGTTTTTTCTTTTTTAACAAAACGCAGTAAATTGTCCTCAGATGTATGCTTTGGACCTTTTTTTTGGAATTTCAGAGGTGTTTTTCCGGATGTTTTCGGATATTTTATTTATATAAATTGTTCCAAAATGATCCATTATTACTTTTTAACCACCTAACGTCAAACTGACAGGAAATTCATATAATGTTTTAATTTTATGATTATGAAATTGGCAATAACCAACCAAAACAGTGCAAAATTCAGCTCAATCAAGACCAAAGACCGATTTTCACCGAAAGTCGTTAAATATGTAAATGGGGAGAATAGTCACTGAAATAATAGAGAATTTATTGCTTTTTTTCAAATTGCTGTAATAAATTTGCAGTTATTATCCAATCCAATTTTCCCAGTTTAGTTTTTCAATTTCGAAGGTTCTATTTCCTTAGAAATCACCTGTTGAATAGCAAGCATCAGATAATATATTTTAATACCCGTCATAAAGGAAAATTCGTATTCAAACGTGGAATCTAAGAGAATAGATACAAAATCGATGCCGTCTGGCAAACAATGCCTACACAAGATGGTATCCAAGGAAACATATAGCTTGAAGCATAGGAAATTCTCGTATGGCCGAGGTTTGTTAACATGCGAATTTATCCGTAGGGAATAAAATTTACATAGGCCTACTGTTTTTACCAATAGCAAACGGGGAAAGAATTTTGCATATTTTTTTTGTGGAGAAAAAAAAACCGGATGTCAATCATTGTTTCCGATTACTTTGATCTTTCGGATAGAAAAAGTAGAATTTCGTTGGCGTAAAATTTTTAAATAAATACGTTCTCATATATATTTTTGCTATTGAGATTTAGTTAAACATGGCAGATATATTTTCATTGTTATTGCTTATTTCACTTTTGAACCCCATACTAACTAAAATTTGTCTCAACTGTCCACGCATTATTGAGGTTAACCTTATATACAGATTGCGGAAATCCCTTTCTTACAATGCATCTTATACAAGTACGACAAGAAAAATACGAGCAAAACTATCCGGTGTTAAAAGTCAAATGCAAAATGAGTTATTTATTACTTAGAAAGTACCAAACATTCTAAACTGGCAACGCTGCAGCAGAGACTGACTTTCCCCACTCTGTGAGTAGGTTCACTGTGGTTCAGTACTTTCCCAACATGAAAGGAGTGAGGTTGTTGAAGAAATAAAAAAATACACTCGTTATTACGTAACCTGTACATCTTAAAATTCATTTTTGTCAATCGTTTCTGACCAAGCTGACAATTAATTTCTTACTACAATAGGATATTATTTTAGCCATTGTAACTTGAAAATAAAACATTTATTCTTGAGATAAAAATAATAAAGTAATTGGGTATAAAAAACTAAAGATCGATTCCATTAATAAATTGAATTGAAAAAATAAAATAAGTAGATACTTATTCTAAACATAAAATATGAACTTCTTGAAAAAATTAAACTAAAAATCCGTTCTAAAGGTAAACATAATTCTAATGAATGAAGTGCTCAAATAAACCACCTTGCTGTTCCAGGTAATAACCAAATCGGTCATAAAGATTTGAACTCATATCTCTAAGATTATTTGGCGTAATGCTGGCACAAACGTGCTGTATTTTCACCCTCAATTCATTTAAATTATTAGCTCTTTCAAATTCATGTTGATAAATGCTACTTTTCAAAAATCTCCAAAGAAAAAAATCATTCGGAGCTAGTTCAGGTGATCTTGGAGGCCATTTAATTGTACCATGAGTACTAATAATTCTGTCGGGGAATGTAAACCTTAAAAATTTCATTACCATCCTTGAATTATGGACTGCAGGAATTACATGATTTTGTAATAAGTCTAAATATTTGGCGGAATTTAAGTTCCCCTCAATAAAAAAGGACCTATAATGTGGTCACCTAAAATACCCGTCAAAACATTTAGCTTCTGCGGATACTGTGTTCGGATTGGAATGCTTAGATGTTTATTTTCCCGAGACCAATATCTTGTGACGGATGGATTGTGTTTTTGATGTAATGAAAAGGTTGACTCATCCGTAAATAAAATATTTTTTAAAAAGTTCTCGTCAGCATTTTGACGTTCCATCATTTCTTCTCAGAAATCTATTCGTCTGATATTGTCCTCGGGAAAAACTTCCTCCAAAATACCATTTTATGATTTGCACTTTTTCACAGTTTTCGTATTTTAATGTGGGCATTGTAAAATGTTTTATTTTCAAATACAACGGCGTGCGCTACCAACGTGTGAAAGATTTGTAGCGAAAAAATCACATGAGTGTGAGTTCTCTATGTAAAGGACACTGTTGCCGGATGAAAGTGTTTAATTTTACCTAATAGTGCATGAGCTTGAAAAAAAGTTAACGATAACGAGACAAAAATATCATTTGTACAAATTAATCTGAGCTTCTGGCATCAGTGGTGGGGCGATGAACACACGCCCAACTGTTTTGGTAGAGAGGACTGATCGCTGGCCTAACAAGTCTTCTCTCTCTTTCACGTAGTTTTGCTCATATTTTTCTTGTCGTACTTGTATAAGTCGCATTGTAAGAAAGGGATTTTCGCAATCTGTATATGACCAGAGAGAGGTTCAGTAGCCATAAGGGAAAGTACATAGTCAAAAAGCAAATTCTCAGATGGACTGGAAAGAGATATAGGAAAAGACGAATAGGAAGAACTAACTGGCTAGAGAGGAAGTTTGTACCTATCAAATTTTAAAATATATGAACAATAGGGATCTTGACTAAAATTTTAATTAGCAAAAATGTGCTATAAATCATAAGAATATTGTTGGGACGTTACACCCCTGGGTTTCGTTTTCGTTGATTCGAAGGACCACCCTTTCAGGGACGACGGTTAAACATTAAACTCGATTGATTTTTTAACCCAACAAAATATTCACTTCATTAAACATAAAAGGTTACATATATTAAAATTTAATTGGTCTCTTACCCCACCACCTCGTAAAGAGTACTGTCCGCTCCTCTCTCTTGTACTACTTTTCGCGCGCTTCACTTCTTTGCGCT
The DNA here is from genome assembly GCA_947563755.1 of Lochmaea crataegi. Lineage (NCBI taxonomy): Eukaryota > Metazoa > Arthropoda > Insecta > Coleoptera > Chrysomelidae > Lochmaea > Lochmaea crataegi. The sequence continues at coordinate 15,696,791 of OX387434.1, read as the reverse complement.
CTGCATTCAGGCGGTGGTGCCGTATTGATTTTAAAACAAGTTAATTTGGGGACTGAACAAATAAATTGCTGAAACTAGAATTAAAAAAACTATTTTTTTTTCACAAACAACCACTATAACAAATTTAACATGCCGAACAATTCAAATTATTTGAAGCTTTTGTAAACTCATTGCTATTGGTTGTGACGTAGAAGAGTATGATTTCGGTACTGCGCGTGCGACCATGCGAAAACTAATGAAGGTACACCATTGAAACAGCCAATATTCCCTTGTTTTTCTTTGTATTTTCGGTTAATTCTGATTTATTAGACTTTGTGAAATTTTGTTTGTGTCCATAATATGCTTATTTATCTAAAGTGCATATGAAGAAATTCTTTTCTACAAAGTTTCAAATCTTAAAATTTAAAAATGGCGAAAATTACTAATTTTTCTGCTCCACAAAAGAAATGGCTAGCAGAGTCACAATGGCGACTAGCAAAAATGGCCTCCCAAAGGACATCCCTGGCCGCATCGGCAACTCGCTTTTAGCCGTGAAGGTGATCCCTATTAGAAAATTGCTATAGTCAAACGTAAACTAATTATTCCTTGTACAAAACTTCCCCTCACAAAACGAAGGGGTCACAAAAAACAATAAGGCAACTAAGCCTTTTTCTCTATCCATGATCACATTTAAAACCAAACCAACTAGTTAGATGACATTTGAGCATTGCTGTCAACTGAAGAAAATCATAAACAAGAGACACTTCACCAACTTCTACGACTCGGCCTGTGACTGCTCGACATTCAGCTACTGCATCATAGAACTAACTCAACTAGAGGATAGAACTCTACACGACTACTAATCGAACAAACATAAATACTAACCTACAAATTTACTATGAAAATATGTGCATGTGCCTTCCTACCACTGACAATATTTGATTTGCCAATATAATAACAAACTACTTAACTATTTTAATTATATAATTATGTACAAAGGGAAATCAAAAAGGTAAGCATACATTTCATTTATATTATTGATGACTAAAACTTATTTATTTTAGAAATATTACAGAATTATAAAAATCCTTTCACAGTGCATGTAAATATAGATGATAAAAGTTTTCAAATTTATTACCAGTTATGTGTTGTTGTAAATACATCGGTATTAACCAAATAAAGCATGGAAATGAATCTTAAATTAAATTGTTTCTTTATTTACATATCAAAAATAAGTAAGTGGATTTTCAAATGCAACAATATACCCAATAATTCGTTGAAATATGGAATAAAAATAGTTTTGGTATGCGATGTTTCATCAAAATACATGCCATATTTCGGAAAGCGCACAAATACTAATGAGATGCCTTTAGGAGAATATTACGACAAAACTTTGAGTGAAACAATTTCCGGTTCCAAAAGAAATATTATAATGAACAATTGGTTCACGTCCATCAAACTGGCTGACGATTTACTAGCTCAGCCTTACAATCTTACTATGGTCGGAACTATAGGAAAAAATAAGAGAGAGATTCCGGCAGGAATGTTAGAAACCAAGAATGGCGACCCAGGCAGCTCCAAATTTTGTTTTGACAAAGAAAAAGTGCTTGTGTTTCATACACCCAAAAATAATAAGAATATTTTACTTCTAACAACAATGCAACAATGATGTAGTGTCTTAGGGCCGTGACAGACGAGCGTCTTGTGCACGCAAACATGCTGTGGCGATGTAACGCCCTGTGTGTAGAAAACGCTGTGTACACGCAACGGGTACGAAGCGGCAACGCAGCGAGCACACGCTTTTACAGACACCAGTGCAGTCCAGTTGTATATTATTGAGACGATGGGGAAGACGCACCAAGCTGATGATATCATATACAAAGACATGAAAAAAAATCATTGGGTGCATCCATTTACCAGTGCAAGATTGTTAAAAGGTGGTTTTACAACAATGTTCTCTGAATTACGGCAGCATGAAGATACATTTTTTAATTATTTTCGCATGAGTGTGAAATCCTTTGATGAACTGGCAGCAAGGTTAAGCGATACCTTGAGAGGACAGCAAACCGTTATGAGAATTCCTATATCCCCTATGGAGATGTTGACTGTAACATTAAGGAAAGACGGATTACGAATACATATTAATTATTAAGTATAGTATGCGTTAATATAGCTATAGTATTCGGGGCTCACATTCAGACCCGGCATGTCGATGCTGAAGACATGGGCTTTTTGGGACGACGCAGACGCAGCGGATGAACGTGGTAGTGGCCATATTTGGGACGAACCATTGCTCGGGCTCGAAGCAGAAGATAACGTACAAAAACTGTGCCGCGAAGATTGTTGCTGTTGATATATATGTTGTGATACAGGGAGAGGGTCCATTGAAGCTTGCTGAGTCCTGTTATTTTTAATTTTCTGTACAAGACGCAGTTCTAGTTTTTGATCTTCATCAAATTTGCGAACTGTTGGAAGGAGAGAATCAAAAAAAGAGCGGACATCATCGATTTGTAGAGGAGTACTTGGTTGTTTCATACATTTAATCATGGTTGTTTTCAAGTCCCTTCGACGTTTAGCAGAGGTTTTTTGGGTTTCCTTAAAATTAATGGAGGTGGGACGATTTGCTTCTACAGCAGAATCTGTAATTTCTTGCGTTGTCTCCTCGGGTCCAGCTTACCAATAAAATCCCTCGAATCCCTCAAATCCCCCGAATCCCTCACTTATTATTTCGCACACTTTTAGCCATGCTGCATTTTTTTTGTTTTGTTGTGGTAATCCTCTATTGTTGTGTTCCATAATTCTGGATATTGCCTTACGCCGTCAATAAACAGTTCAACATCGACTACACTGTCCATCTCGCAACGTTAACGCCGGTACATTGTGTAAGCTACAACTAGTTGAAATGGTTCAGTGTGGATTCGCCGCAGCGTGTTTGCGTGCACAAGACGCTCGTCTGTCTCGGCCCTTAGCAACATCAGGAAAACCAGAAATTATTGAAACTCACAATCAGACAAAAGGGTCAGTGGATACATTGGACCAAATGTGTTTAAATATGAGTACCTCTTTTACCTTTTTTATTTTGTACAATGCCCAAAAAATAATTTTCAGAAAGGCGTACATGATGGAATTCTATAAACTTTTAGTGACACCATGGCTACAAGAGCGAGCCAAAGTACCCTCTTTGCAGCGCTCACTCCGTGAAACTATAGATCAGCTTCTGAAGAAGACTACAACAGAAGACAGAGAGACAGTCCTGGAAGAGGAGATTTAGCCTAATAGGTCCAAGAGAAGCAGCTGTTTGAGCTGTCCTTCAAAAAAAAGAAGAATGACTACTCACTTTTGTTCAAAATGTAAAAAACCATTTTGTAATGAACATCGTGGCGAAACTTGAGAATCATGTGCTTAAATAATGTATAAGAGTCGTAATAAAGTATTTTTGTTGAATAAATGAAGTGTATGCTGCATATAAAGTATTTCTTTTCTGGTACCAACGAATGCTTAGTCTTAAGTGGTGGTAGAAATATGCTTAGCGCTCTAGGGTTAATATTGATTAAAAAAAAATTAGGATTTTTAGAAGCCACTTATTGATATTATTGGATAAAAAAAAATCGGAAAATTCCCTATTGAGTTGAGAGAGTGCTTTAAAACTTCTTCCAATTAATATTTTAACTTGATTTTCTCCATATCAATACATAAATTTCATCTCTTTGGCATAAAACATTTTAATCGGTTCAGTCGTTTCAATATTGTCAACTGGATTATAAACGCAAATATATTTTAACGAAGTTTATGGCAGTCAAAGAAAAAAACGTAACTCTTAATGAAATATCCGCAAATGCAATTCGCTGTTTCACGAGTTGAAACGGTGTATTTAGGCGATACATTTTGCCAATAATATTGTTATAATAGTGCTCAATGGTGTACCGCTAAAACAAAGTTCAATTATTATATGCACGCAACAGCTACCGTCATATAATGTACCGGGTGTTTGATTAAGAGAGGTGAGTGGCTGTATCTCGGAAGGTATTGTTTGTACAATGTTAAGAAAATATATTTAGTTACGGTTCTCATCCATTTTTACTGAATTCCAGTCCCTATTTATGTCTTTTCATTTAAATTTTTGAAGAAAAGGGAACAAACGGCAAGCGTTTCACGCGCAGCTGCTATCGTGCATCCTTCCCTACCGCGTATAATAATATATACAGAGTTCTCTTTAAAATAAAATTATTGAAATCATGTCAATCACTAGTCTTGCCACGATTTGAGAAGTCAACCATATACCATTGGATTCGCAATAAAAATATCTAAATTTACATTTTATTTAATTTTTTATGAAACAAAATGAGGGTTAATTACTATATCAGTTTACTTGTTTACACCTGGTTGACAGGTATTGTTGCATGGAAAAAGGTAGTCAACAACTGTCAGTCACCCGGATTTGTATTTATTTATAAATTTTATTATAAAAAAGATTATTTCATCGTGGAAAATCTCTCTACAGAATGTTAGATTCACTCAACCACTACGATCCCTATTTTCTATTAACAAAACAAAAATATATTACAATAGTAAAGTTATGATAACCTACGACTTTCATAACTTTCATAACAAATTATAATAAAATTACCTCTACAGCGAACACTCTAAATTGGTTGTGGCATACGTACCTGAAACAAAAGAAAATACGGAATTAGGGAATGTTAATTAGAGCAGTTGTTTGTGTGGATTACATTATGAGAATATAAATTCAAAATTAAATAATGTTGTTTTTGATTTATACTAAACAGTGAAATCAGTACAAAAGCAATGAGCTTCATTCATTACGCTTTTCTCATTAACAAGTTATTTTTAATTAGAAATAAAAACTACCAAGCGTTCTTTGAAATTACACCATTTCTCTGTACGGTTAAGCTTCACCAAACTTAAAATAGAAATATCTGTCCAGCCACCAGCACGTGCCTCCGACCTGTTTTTATCAGAGATCAAATGTCGAGAAATATCAAAGACTACGCGGGTAGTAGATACGACACACTTTTATTCAAATGAGTTTATTATCTGTGGTTAAGGAGTATTTAATTTCGCTGTCTTTGATCCAATTAGACAAATTAATTTTTCAAAATCTGTTACGCTCATCCTTACAAAATTGTGAAAGGAGCTTCTGATAGTATCTTAACCAGGCACTGGACCATAATCATCCCTTTTCATCTATGAAAGGAAGTAAGTCTCCTGTTAGAAACATCAAAAAATACACAACACACAAGAAGCGAATCCCGGCGAAGTCTCTTTGATGTTTTGGTTACAAAAACTCTTGACCTTCACAGACTCACGTTGACAGATAACTTAATGAGGACACTGAAAAAAGCCAATTCTCTAATACAAATACAACATTACAGTAAATTGTATGTTTTGAGAAAATATTACTTGGTAGTCAAATATATGCGGCCTCCAAATATTAAATTTATTTTAAATTGATCAGTAAAAATAACAAAGACCTTTATATACATAGTTTACAATTCCGAAAGCATACAGCGTTTCTCTGAAAAATATGCTAAAGTATGGTGTTGATTCTAATCATTTTCAATTTCTAAAAGACAGGTTTTGTGTCGTTTGAGTACCAACTTCCAGATGAAAATATTGATGATATAAAAAATATATATATATAGTAGAATATCTAACAAAGAGTATAATTTTATAGAATATTCTACTCGTAGATGTTGTATCAATGCAACGAATGCTAAATTATTAAATGGAAATTCAAAAATTTCCGGAAATGCCACGTTGCCATGGCAACCGTTGTCAGACAACGTTAAAATAATAAACGTGAAACGTCAAAGAAGAGTTTCTTAGAAGTCATGAATCGATTCGGAGATATAACCGAACGGGAAATTGACAAAAATGTCATGAAAAGTGTACCCAAAAACACGGAAAAGAGTAAGAATAGTGTATGGAGACAATTTATGTTATTTTGCGACGAAAAAAAGTACAAATTCAATATAGTGGAGGTATACAGTGATTTGTATTTTTATTCGAAAAATATTCTCCCTAAATACCACTTGTGCTTAAAAATTAACCGGATAATTTCAATTCAAGCTTGTTGTCTAATTATTAACAACAAGCTTTCATGGAAATTATCGGTAATTTTTAAGCACTCGTGGTATTACCCCCGAAAATTCCACACCTGTAGTTTTTAACCAATCAAAACGTGTTTTTTTGACAGATCGCCATGGCAAAGGATGAATTTTAGTGGACATTTTTTCCTCGTGGATACCAAACAGCGGATTATACTGGAAATTTTTTGACGTTTATAATGAAAGAATATTTTTATGAGAGTCTGGTTTTTATTTGCGAAAAAGCAATTTTCTCCCACTCAAAACTTATTTGAAATTGAAGGTTGTGTCTTGAGATGGTATTTTGGTGCAACTACAACGAGTAGAAATCAACAATTTAAAGGTCTAAATTGCTGCAAAAACTGTGACGCGATGTAAATCTGTTCATGCAGCGTTCCGAAAAACCTTTTAAATTATGATTTTCTAGCACTTGTAGTAAGATCAAGTAACTATAAAATGAAAAAATATAATGTTTTAGGTCCTCAAATGGCACTTTTGAGCTACTAAAATCAGTAGAAAGTTTGTAAACTGCTTCCATACACTTGACTTCGATTTCCTAGTATTCGCGAGTGTCAACTGCTCAATCTCCTGGCGAAAATTGACGTTGTTGGAACACAATTTGGTGTGGAATTTTCTTACTGAATACCACACGAGGTCAAATCAAATCCAGATATTTTTTCGAGCTCATAAATATTTTGAAAATTATCCCGAGTCGAAGACGACCTCTAGGGGTATTACTAGTGAAAAGATTTATTATGTTCGATACAGTTACAATGACTTTAATATTGTATGTAAAGGAAAATATTCTAGTGAAGAATGTCCTGATTTTAGTGACAATATATCATCTGCAATTAATTGTTGTAACTGACGTATCAGGCCTCTAAATGCAAAACCCGACAAGTCCACTTAAACAAATTTTACAGGAAACGCGAAAAACTTCTTTTTGTAAAACTGCCATTAAAAGTGACATTTTTAATGCCTGTCAAACGTGTTAAAAGAAGACTTTACAAAGTAGCGTGCTAAAAGTAAAATACTTGTAACACTAGTGTTACATCATCTAACATGGTCAGTTCCCAGGAAATGAGAATTATTGTTAAAACGTCAAAAAAATAATTAACTGACAATAGACGCCAAAATGTGATTTTCTTGAAGTACTTTTATTTTATTATCAAAATAGGAGTTGTACAAAAAACTATGTTCGTGAAATTGCTCCACTCGCTTCGCTCGTTTCGCCTATAACGAGTTATTATTAATAACAGGATACCGAAATTTCAACCACTTGAAGGGTGTATGACTTAAAACCGAATAGCTTAGAGGCCAAAATCCAGTATCGTTGGTTCTTCTTTAAATTGAGATTAAAATTGGGACTTGTCGGGACTTGCATGTCAAGGGATGTGTCATGTCGGGTTTTGAAAAGAAATTATTGGTTAAATTAACTGAAGATGAAAGAAACTACTTAATTTTCATTTTTTTATTGCAAAATTCAAACTAGCAGGTTACAAAAAAAGTATAGACTCAATTGAGTGTAACAAGTGCATGTTCCAAAATTTAAATTATCTGGCATACATATTTTTGCAGTGGCTTCAGGAGGTTCCTCTAAGCTCTCATCACTGGGTTCTTCGCATATTGTAGCAGTTATTCCTGACGTTGATTCCACAGGATTTTTCTTAAATACTTTATTGAAAAATTTGTATGATTTATTCTTTCCACAATCTTCTCCATAATGCTTCTCAATCAATTTGATTATACTAACTAATTTATCGTGCTTCACCGGTACTCGCTGCCATACGGTTTGGTTCAATATTCATTTTGCGTCCTCTACGTAATAAGGAGTTTTCAGAGCCCACATTGTTCTTATACATGGATTCGCCTCTGATTGTATAGCCATTATCGTTTTTTGAAATCAAAATGCGTTTGGTCAATTGACATTTAAAGTGCCACTGTGATGGTGGCTTTAGAACACTTTTACCTTAGTTTTCCAGTCAAGTGCATCCACTCCTAATTTAATGACTTTTCCCCATTTCCCTATTATTTTCATGTACTCTTCTGGACTCGTTATTTCAGGTGGTGAGATTTTCAATCTGACCGAAAAGCCTGTCTGGAAGGATATACGAATGCCTTATCACAGGGAAGATAACCTCGACGTTTTCAATATTTGGAGGACAACATTCCCATGACTATGGAATTCTTATTTTGTGCGCCACAGCCGTCACAAAATAGTAGAATGGTTTTGACAGTGTCACTAAATTCTTAAGTTGTTAGAACATGATACAGTGCAGATGCTAATTCATTAGATCCTCTTGGGTGGTCTAGTTCAGTCCATACGTACGACCCAACTGTATATTGGTTTAATTTTCCTTTAGAACTCCCTTGAACGACAGCAAAATGGTAAAAATTTAGTTGCATACTGAAATAAGTAGCTTGGTCTGGAATTTTAGGAAGCGCCAAGTTTTTTTGACAATCGAAGCTAAACATCACAACCTCCAGATTCTCTTTTAAGGATTCATAGAAGACTTTTACTCGAATTTTGTGAAGACGCTGCTGAACCGTCAGTGTATTAATTATGCCAGGATCTGTAACAGTTTTTATTTTTTCTTGAAACTGTAGACATGTGGAACATAGATCCATTTTCGGAGTACCGAAACCAACATTGTATGTCCTCACAAAAAGATATCTGAAAAAGGACTCGGCCAATTGAAGGATATTTAGTTTGGCTGGCAAATAAAATCTGTGCGCAGTTTTGGAACGTCAGTAATGAGACTGAATACATGCTAGTGACGAATGTCTTTATTGCAGCTCGTTTATTGTTATTTTTTCCTTTCGTACGGTCGCCTCCTCGGCGTTCTAAAGGCATCTCATTTTCATTTTTATATCGTTTTAATATGTTCAGAATTCTGTCTTTTTTGACTCCCAAAATGCCCATGAAGGTCTGTCTTCACACATAGACCAGTAATCCATCCTTTCTTTTAACATGGTAAGATACTGCCAGTGATTTTGGTTTGTTACTCTCTTCCTTTCGTTTTCTAGCTCTTGGGAATATAAGTGGTACCCTGTTTTAGTATAGAATGGTCCTGAGCGATTTTATCAAGCTTCTTGAAAAAAGGATCATGAAAATGTTTGATATTCCTCATAGTAAGCAAGGATGAACACTGATAAGGTTGATGCGGTTTACCTTTGTGGCCACATAGAGGAAAAGCAGGTAAACTTTTCGGTACATACCTAAAAACACAACGTAATCAAAATTTTGAAACAAACAAAACACAATCTGACGACTTACCGATTTTGTTTAGCTAATTCGCGTTTATTATTTTCCGCCACCACTAACAATTCATTCATTGTTGAATTCAGAACAACATTACTAGTCATAATAACTTAACTTCTCAGTAGAATCTAAACAAAACAAGGACGTACTTAATAATAATCTGTAGACTGAAACACTTTCGACGGCAGCGCAAGTCATCATGCATCACGTGACACTATTACAAGCAACTCTATTGGTTGATGTGGACATGACGGCGTTTGCATACAAATAGTGTTCGGTCATGTCGGTTTTTGCACACAAGCGCACTGTTCTAAGGGGGATTTTTCGTTTAAGTTGTCGGTTTTTGCATTAAAACTGTATAGCAATCGATAGCCCTGTCATTAACGAAAGCATTGCTGCAATAATCCAGCTTACGAAAAAAGTGTGGCTTATCGGGTTTTGCATTAAGAGGCCTGATATGTAAACTTATTATAAATGTCAACAACAACAAAAAAATCAACTGATTCTTATACCTGATCAAACTTACTTACCAGTGTAAATACTGTTGGATCATTTATCGAAGAATATAGCTTATACTCTATTCGGTGAACTTACACGGGTTCTGGATTAAGTAAATGAACAACTATTCAGCTGAACAGCTATTTTAAACAATATTTAGGTTGATGCACTGAGTGATTAACGGCAATTAACAACACAAAAATCCTAGTAAATAGACAGATTTAAATTTCATACGTCAAAGGTCAAATGATACCCTAAGGAATATATTCTTACAAATCGCAACAAGACTAACGGCTAACCTTCTACGGTCATTCCCCACCCAAAGTATCAACCTACAATATTTGTAAAGATGGTCAGTTGAATCGTTGCTTATTTACTTAATCCAAAATCGGTGTAAGTTCACCGAATAGAGTATACTCCAGCAATCGCTCAGAGTTTCTATCTTTGGTAATAGCACATCCAATAGACCATTCCAGAATTACGTCACTGACAGGTCGGCCATATTGATCTGGAGGGCACATAACATATTCTATTTAGTTTTCATTGTTTACTGGTAAACACCGGATGGCTTCAATTAGTAATAAGTTCTCAACATAATCTAAAATTCCCTCGTTTTGTAGAGTTGTTAAGTGTGGAATGCGGGGGGAGCAAGAGATAAAGTATCTCATTTCGATTTCCGGCTGTTTTAACGAAGCGAAGTGACTATTTAATTGATCTCTCTGTGCACCTGAATCTGTTGCCCTCGACTTTTGTTAGAGTCACATAACTCTTCTGTTGATTGCTTTTTTCGTCCTCTAACATTTTAATTATTATATTCAATTCAATTCAGAAAAAGTTTATTGACTGCGCCATGTGTTATTTTTAAACTTTTATTATTTAAAGGATATTACATTGACATTGTTATTCAGTCTGTCTGACAGCCAACTGACTGACAGCACATGCCAAAATACACAAGCTTCAACTCCAACTGATCGGTTGCCCTCCAGAATAATATATCCGACCTGTCAAAGTCAGGTATTCTGGAACTGACTATACCATCTAGAAACAGTAACCTTAGTTTTTATAAATGATAGTAGTCAAATAGTAATTACTTATGACAAAAACTCAAAGTATACTTACTTATAAGAACTAGAAATATTAAAATATTTAGAAATTAAAAACGTTGTTAAAAATTATTGCAAAAGTGGTTGGTAGTGCAGCTTATTTAAAACGAAAATGTGAATTGAATTTAATTCAAGAAAACCAGAATCAGGAATTATTTAAATATACTGTGCGGATCTTAAGTCTTACCCCCCCTAGGAAACTGCGTTACTTAAGACAAAGATGAAAAATCCTCGAATCCGTCAATTTTTATTTTATAATATACAAAAAAAGGTGAGCGGTCGTTGGACCGCCGACAGAAGCTTGCTTCTTATGCACAATAGAATGACCATTTTTCGTGAATTTTTCACAATTTTTGACAGTGTTTGACGAATTTTGACAATTATTGACCGTCTTTGACAATTATTGACCATTTTTGACAATTTTTCAAAAATTTTAACATATTTGGCAATTATTGACCATTTTTTCAAATTTTTTCAAATTTTAACAATTATTGATCATTTTTGACAATTATTGACCAATTTTGACAGTTTTGACAATTATTGATCATTTCTGACAATTTTTAAAAAATTTTGACAATTTTAGACCATTTTTCCAAATTTTAACATTTATTGACCGTTTTTGAGCATTTTTCACAGGTTCCGACAATTATTGACCATTTTTGACAATTTTCAATAATTATTGACCATTTTTGACAGTTTTTTATAATTATTGACCATTTTTTCAAAATTTTGACAATTTTTGAACATTTTTGAAAATTTTTGAACATTTTTGACAATTTTTCGAAAAATTACACTATTTTTCAAAAATTTTGACAATTATTGACCATTTTTCCAAATTTTTGAAAATATTTGGCAATTATTAACCATTTTTTCAAAATTTTGACAGTTTTTGACGATTTTTACAAATTCTTGACAATTTTTGACCATATTTAAAATTTTTTGACAATTTTTCAAGAAATTTAACAATTATTGACCATCTTTGACAGTTTTTGACGAATTTTGACAATTATTGACCGACAATTATTGACCATTATTAACAATTTTTCCAATATTTTAACATATTTGGTAATTATTGACCATTTTTCCAAAATTTTGACAATTTTTCAAAATTATAACAATGATTTATCATTTTCGACAATTTTTGACGAATTTTGATTGGTTTTGACAATTATTGTCCGTCTTTGACAATTATTGACCATTGTTGACAATTTTTCAAAAATTTTAACATATTTGGCAATTATTGACCATTTTTCCAAAATTTTAACAATGATTTATCATTTTTGACAATTTTTGACGAATTTTAATTGGTTTTGACAATTATTGACCGTCTTTGACAATTATTGACCATTTTTGACAATTTTTCAAAAACTTTAACCATTTTCCAAAATTTTTGGCAATTATTGACAATTTTTGAAAATATTTGGCAATTATTAACCATTTTTTCAAAATTTAGACAGTTTTTGACAATTTTTGATCATTTTTTCAAATATTTGACAATATTTAAAAATTTTTGACAATTTTTCAAAAATTTTAACATATTTGGCAATTATTAACCATTTTTTAAAAATTTTGACAATTTTTGACCATTTTTGACAATTTTTCACACCTATAGGTGTGCGAGCTCAGTGCGGCAAGAGAGATTGCGCACAGTCGCTTGAATTTCATTGGATTAGTGAATTATTCAGAAATCTGGCAACACTGTTGCGTGACGGACCTTATCCGTAACGGTTACACGTTTTACGAGTTCACTAGTCTTCTCAAAAGTCCTATGTCGTGCAATAAGAAGCAAGCTTCAAAAATTGTTCCCCCTTTTACCCCCTACACTTGACAGCTACCCCCTTTTGATAATTTTTGTTAATTAATTGTTCCATCCAAAATTTCAAAATAACACATTTTTGAGTTCTGCTTTTCAAACCCTTTCCAACGAAGTATCGCACGACCCTTCTTGCTATTTAAAAAAAACCGAGGGATAGCTGTTAAGTGTAGGGGGTAAAATGGGAAACAATTTTTTGTATGTTATGAAACACCTCGATTAAAATAAAATTTGACAGATTCGAGGATTTTTCATATTTGTCTTGAATAACGTAGTTTCCTTGGGGAGGGGGGTAGGACTTAATATCCGCACCGTATTTTATATTAAAAAACCTGTGCATGAACTAAAGTTATAGTATTAAAGTAAGTTGTGCCTATTGATTAAAAATATATTGTATTGTTTATTGTTATTAAGCAGATTGAAGATTATACATTTAGTTTCAAGGCTTTGGGCTTCATCCAACACCTGTTGAACCATTTCACTATTATGTTGATAAGTTTTTGTAGATCATTCACTGATATTTTGAGATTATTATGACTGATCAAAGCAAGGTCATCCACATACTGCAATATGTATGTTTACAAATTTAAATGTAATGGTGCTAAATAGTTGTAACATCTCAGATAGCTTGCAAACCAAATGGAAAAGTGGGGAGCCCTGGAGGAGTCCTTCTTGAGGTATAAATGTTTGGCGTAAAACCGTAATTCACTTTTACTTGTATTTTTTTATATCACTCACCTCATATTCTGTCAAATGAGCTTTCAACCAATAAAATAAAAATAAAAAGTGTATGCAAGGCTTTTGATTGGCTTTTATTGTTCTGCGTCAATGTTTTTGGTATTGGATTCAAACTGGCGTCCTCTAGCATGACCAGAAATTGGAATACATGAAATCCGATCTTCTTATATGTATAGTCTCCATGCTTCAAACATACATTATACTTTCTCGTGTTCTTGAGTAGCGTCCCCTAACAGCGCAAGCTATTCTTTCCATAGTTGGAATTAATTCTCACTAACCAATTTAAGCAATTTACTTCCAACAAGTAGTATTATTTTTCGAGACAATAGAGTGAAAACAACGATTTATATACAAAAATCATTTGCTTTCTGCCTGTCTCATCACCGGTTGGTTGATAAATGACAAAGTGAAGTCACTTATTATAAAAATTCGCTTCTTGTTTGATGTGTATTCTTTTAATGACCGGTTGACACTCATTTGGGTCAGTTTTGAAAGTAGATAGTCACTGCGAACTAAATTTCTCCCGAAATAGGAAAGATAATAGTAGTGGGCGTAGACATTAAAGTTTTCTTGTTCTTTTATATTTATGTTTGTTTGGTACAAGTTAGGACAGTTTTTATAATATGTTAGTAAAGTCGACTTTATAAAAAGGAGGCTTTTAGGTAGAGTGTCCTTTCCAACTGCGGTAAAGTGACTTTAGTTTCATACACTTTATTTAAAGTGCTCATTATTATCTTATGTAATACCAGTACAGTATTCGCCAGCTAACTTTATGTCCCAGAAATTACCAACTAAGAGAGACAGAGTAATAATGCCCTACCTACTCGGCTGCTATTGGTGGTAAAATTTTGACAAACGCCAATTGCATCGAACCTTATCAGGTGTTAAGATTTTCAGTGGCGTAGCGTCACACAGTTATTGTTTCTGCTTTGTACAATAAAGTGTTTGTTAAACAAACAGATATGTTTTATGACGTCAACCCTCTTGTGATTACTCTAGATGAAAGTGATTCCAGTAGCGGCAGTGAGTCAGATTCTTCGTAACGATAAAAACTGTTTATACCTATTCTTAGAAATATACCTAGCTTAAATAATTTCCCATTATCTTGTGTTTCTTTTATTCTCATTACTACCTGGAAGAAATTATTTAGTTTCTAACAAATTTTAATTATATTCCGTCCGGAAATATAAGATCCTAACTTTATAATCTTCAATTAGATAAATAACATGTTATTGTAATGGGTACCTTATTGTTAAAATATTATTTATGTTCTCAGAATTCAGGTATAAAGCAGATCCGTTTCTATTAAAATCAATATACCAATAATTATAACAAAGAATTAAATATTAGTTATTAAGTTAGGATCATATATTTCCGGACGGACTTTACTTTATTAATTGTACAAGTTGTGTTAATTTGTAACAGAAAGCGTATCCTCAGAACTTGCACGGCACTGTTTACAGTTATCGGATGGGCGGCGTCAATATCTCCCTAGAAAGCATTTAGGACATCAAGTTAGCTGGCGAATACTGTACATTATTGTGTCTTTATACCTTAGATATCATATACATAATGGATTACTTCATGCCCGTGCGGGCATTACTATTAATATTATACGGTGATTCTATCAATATTTCTACTTTATGATAATAAAATTGTTGACAGCCTTTTCTGATTAATATATTTTTTTTATCTGACATACATGTCACTAATACAACTTTTGGCAAACTATATAATGAATATTGACACTAGCTTCAACACCTTCCCTCATTATATAGCTTGATCAATCCCATACTATCTCGAAGCGTTTCTAAACGTGGTCTAAATATAGGTTTCGTCAAAGCATCAGCTACTTGCAATGTAGTAGATATCTTCTTGACATCTAGCATCTCATTGCACACCATTTCTCGCACTAAGAAGTGTCTCGTTCTAATGTGCTTCGTTCTTCGATGGAATTCTGGATTCTGAGCTAGCTTGATTGCGGCTTCATTATCTACCATTAATGAAGGAATCTCATTTAGCTCGAGGACTTCTTCATAGAGTCTTCTTAACCACACAACTTCTTTTGCACTATCTCAGCCTCAGTCGTTGATATGGCTACAGAAAGTTGACGTTGACTCATCCAAGATACATCAGAAGAAGCGTACATGCAGATAACTCCAGTAGTAGAACGACCGGTTGTTAAATCACCAGCATGATCTGCATCGCTGAAGGCTTCCAAAAATCTTCTAGTCCCTGCTATATACTTCAGTCCAAAATGTAGGGTTCCTTTAATGTATCGGAAAATCCTTTTTACTCTGATAATATCTTCTTTCGTGGGGTTTTCAAGATTTTTTGAAACTATGCCTACTGCATAAGCCAAGTCGGGTCTTGTTCCTGTCAAAAGGTATAGAAGAGCACCAACTGCTTCCCTGTATGGAAAATTTTCACTTGATACTCTTTCGTCTTCCTTCCCTAACTGGATATTTTCCTTTATGATTGGAGTAGAGACAGGTTTGCAGTTTTCCATGTTAAATCTTTCAAGCAGCTTGGTTGCATATCTAACTGGACCAAAACATACTGAACCATCTTTCTACAGAAATTTTGAATTCTTGTCTTAACGCTTCAAAAAAATGTTTTTCTATTTTCTTGTCATTCGATGCGATAAGACTGTCGTCTACGTAGAGTGCCATGAGAAGTAAACTTTTGCCTTCCTTCTTGATGACAAAACAAGGATCTGC
Source organism: Lochmaea crataegi (assembly GCA_947563755.1). Taxonomy (NCBI): domain Eukaryota; kingdom Metazoa; phylum Arthropoda; class Insecta; order Coleoptera; family Chrysomelidae; genus Lochmaea; species Lochmaea crataegi. Next base: position 15,680,571 of record OX387434.1, on the reverse strand, counting down.
TTCAATTCTTGTAAATCTATATATTAAGATAAAGTCTACAATCCGCTTGTTCCAGCACCTTGGTGCTTGCTTGAGTACATACAGGCTTCTTTGAAGACGACACACACACTCCGTAAAGAAAAGCCGTTGATTCATCAAATTGCGTTAGTTTTAGATTTTCACTTCCAGCAATGCTCAAAAGAGCCCTGATCGTACCAGATTTTGCCACGGGGCTGAAGGTTTGATTATAATCTCCTCCTTTCTTCTGTGAAAATCCTCGAACTACGAGCCTGGCTTTGAATTTATCACACTGCTTAACTCGATGTCCATATGATTTGGGCTTTCTTGAATCCATGATGTGATTTTTCTGCTGCAAGAACTTCATGACTCTCTTCGTTTTTGTTTTGTAGAGCTTTTTCGTATGCACAAAGCTGATTCGACAAGTTTTCAATAGTTCTTTCAGCTTTTGGCATAAGCATCTAGCTCCATTTAAATGAAAAATATACTTTTGGAAAGGTATTTAAGATCTTACATACCAGTAGTAGGTTCGGAAGATCACACTTGCAAGAATTTCCTCCAGCTAGCTTATCCTTGGATATTTCCATCTGCAGCTGATTCCAAATGTTCTTGAGTTTTGACATATGTGTAGCTACATCATCTCCATCTTCAACTTCGTAAGCAGTCGTGTATCTCATCACTTTGGTCAAGGTTTATTCTTCGGTAATATTTGTGGTAAGTATGATTAATACGTTTCCATTTACTTTATTGTATTCACCCACGCTATCCTCATACCGTTTCTTGCACTAGCATTTTCAGGTAAGACTTTGGGTAGAACCAATTTTCGTTCCAACAGCTCTATCGCTCCTGAAATGCTCCTTAGCAAAATCATTATGCTGTATTTCCGAGTAATCCAATTTGATTTGCCTTCTAAAAGTCCGATTTGAACTCGAAATGCATCAAAACTTGCCATATTTCAGGGATCTTGTTTTGATGTCTTCACTCGAAGTCTTCGGAAATTTAAACAGCTTCCAAACTCCAAATTAGCGGGAAACAATCATGAATATTTATTGAAGTGTAAGGTCCATAACCTATAAATATTATACGGTGATTCTATCAATATTACTACCCTTTTGACCTTTGCTTCAAATAATCGCATAATTTCTGAAAATTACAAATATTAATATTCTTATTTACCATTAAAATCTTCTTAATCATCAAATATTTAGCCCACAGAGAGCTCGGGGAAAATTTTTCGGATAGATCATTAAAGAACCCCAACAGCACAGTTTCGTTAATGTTTTCTACAGCATTTTCTGACATCCACTTAAAAAATTGGTCATACTCTCTGGCTTTTGTCGGTAACAGTTTTGCGTTGCCTTTTCAGACTTTGTTGCAATTTCGGCGGGAATTTCATTTTGAAATAATTACGTTTAGATTGTGACAATTCAATTTGCTTTGTTGCATGTTGTTTTAGGTTAGGTACCGATATAAACTAGACTTTATCGCCATAGGGCGAGTTATACCAGCATTGTTAAAATAAGGTTCAAAACATAACTAATGATTTAAATAAAATGGATGTTGTACCAGATTGGGTCAGTGGGTAACCAGAGTTTTACTAACAGGTTTGTTAACCGCCCAAAACTGACTTGTTAAAACAATAATGCTAGTTTGATAACCTAAAAACTTTGTTCAAAAGAGAAAAATACAGTCTGTGGATTCTATACTTTTTTTATTTTTTCAAAATTCTAATGGAATATCCAGATTTACTAAATTTTAGTGATGACGAAGATTTTAATGAAGGACTACAGAACTTTCGGCGACGAACTAACAATTTTATAGAATGGAAGGATAAGGAATTTTCGGATATATTCAGACTATTTAAAATACTGTTAACATATTGATATTACAGGTAACGGCTGATTATTAATAAATAAATTTTATTTGAAAGTAATGGTTATTTATAGTGAAGTTCCAAATTGTCAAACTTTTTTAATCAGTAGAAAATGGATCTTGAGGACCTGAGGGTTAGAACTGCATTAAAAATTCTTCTTTTAAATTTTCTCTCCGGCAAAACTAAATTACAGTTTATTCGTCTCGAATTCGTTGTTACCAACCTTTCAAAATTAATGATTAACAAAACTTCATTGAAACACCACTGGTACAACACGCACCGGTTTAATTTTGTTAAATTTAACCTTATGGTTAAATAAACCAGGTTTAGTCGGCTATTGGTTCAAGGCCAGAATTTGGCACTTTACGGTCTAAGTCGACTTTACTTTACTGGTTTATCCATTATGAAACCCCATTAAGACCTAAAGAATGCTTTTCGGCTTAAAGTCACCTTTAAACATGATTTGACACTCTTTTTGTGAAAGTTCACTTCCACTGAGAACGTTTCTATTCAAACTAGGCCGTACTCACCACCTGCGCTTCTAATGTTTTTTTTTATCATCGATAATGATTTTTAGGACTATAAACAGAACGTCATCCGCCGAGATATTTTTCAGTAATCAGAATATCTTTCAAACTCATTTTCTAGTAAAACAATATCTATTGTTAATTGAAATTTGAGTTACTTTATAAAGTGAAATTAACAATAGCCTTTTTTCTTCTCTTTGAAATACAAAACTTTCTTTTTTTATTAAATGAAGGTTCAAGGAGATATTTAAAACCATTCAACAAAGTCCTTTTTTCATTTATGATATTAAATTTGTGTCAAAATTAAATTTGAACGGATTTTTTTATGAACATCGTAAATGCTTTAATTTCAAAAAGCAATCTCTTAGTTCTAGTCGAAATATTTTCAGCATATTCTTTTGTGGGAGATTCTTTTACGTTGAGTACAAAATTGTCAGTTTAATCAATCATTTGGAAGGAAAAAAATACTTAAAAATCCAAGGGTTAGGTACGTGCTTAGACTTCAAACATCCGAACAATGTATTGATTTTCTAACGAAAAAGAGGGAAAAGCAACTAGTTTCGGTATAATTAGGATAAATAAAGGAAAAGTTCATGCTATTTTCACCTTTTAAGTAAAATAACATTGGTATAATAATAATAATGTTCATTTGCAATAGAGAAAACAGAGAAAATAAAAGTACATACAACATTTACAATAAATGGATACAAGTACAAATAAACATAATTTACTCACAGAAGCAGCGAACTGCTTGTACGTGAGAATTGTAAATACAAAATACATAATGTATAATAGGAAGTTTCCTTAATCAGATAATAAGTCGTAATTTGGTAATAAATAAGGTCATACGGTAAATTATTTTAGGGTAATTATAGGTTATATTTAGATGGGTGAATTAGGTAGTCATATTAGGTAAGTACCTAATAATATTTAAAACATTTTAGAATTCTTAGATGTGAAAATGGAAGGAAGACGATCAATTAGAACATGCTTTTTAATTTTCAGTTATTGATAATATTATTTAAAGTAGATCTATCAGTTTATTTAATCCAAAGCTTAGTTTTTTTCTTGAACATATTTACTGTATTAATGGTCTTTATTTCTGGGGGAAGAAAATTATAAATTTTGGCAGCTAAGAATTTAATAGTTTTTTCGCATTTTGGAATTCTTACGTTATTTAATTTTTGTCTAGTGTTATAATTATGACTAAAAGGTTCGCAATTTAATATTATTTTTATATACGTTTACTAGAATTTTTTGAACATACAGCTGTCTAATATTAAAAACATTACTGATTTTAAATAGTTCGTCACTTGAAAAGGTCTTATTTTTTTATATATTATTCTAAGGATCCATTTTTGTAATATGTTTAATTTTTCTATGAAGTTGTCAGAAACCCCAACCCACTCCAACAGACCAAAGGAAAACTGTGATTGGATAAGGGAATAATATACGATTTTTAAATGATGTACATCCAAGAATTGGGTTTTTGAAAAAAAAAGTTTTGTGATGAATGGAAAGATCATATATACCTAAGTTTTATAAAAAAACTATTTTTTATTTATTTGTTTTCGCTATAATTCAAAAGTTATATCAAAATAAAAATAATTTTTGAATCCAGTATCGAAGACATGCCGACAGCTCCCAAACAAACCCAAGCGCATGTGACGTCATAATGTTAGTTTTCACTCATTGCAGTTTATCCAGAAGCACAGAATACACCAAGTGGTGGTGTATTCTTTGACAGAAGTAATAAGTCTGTTGTCATTGTTAAATACTCAAATTTATATTCTAAATGTCGAACCTCTAAAGTTATCGTTCTTGTTTTATACCATTATGTACGAATACTATGAAAAGAACTCCTGAAAAAATATTTTTAAATGTTCCCGAAGATGAAAAACGCCGAAATAAATGGTTTCAAGCAGTGCAACGTGATAATCCCAAAACAAAATCGAATTTATTTGTTGTGAAGATCATTTCAATGTAAGAATTTCATAACACCATTGTGATTATTGATTTATCTAAGTATAAAAATCAAATAAGTAGAGTTCAGTAAATGAATTTTTTCAACTGGACTTCAAATCATAACCTTTAAAGTCATAGTATTAAACGTCATTTTTTTAAAAATCGGTTATCATAAATATATCAACATCAGGAATATTATCAGACTTTGCCTTTATAAATTCTTTATCACACATAGCAAATCGGAACTAGCTACTGTAATAGCCGTAAACGCTGTACTGTTATTAAATAGCTATAACATTATGACGTCACAAATATGGTGAGCAATAATGGCGCGTTCATAGTCATCTGTTTTCTTTTTAAATTTTATCAATTTTTAATTGTTTATAATCAATTGAAAAATTTTTTCGCATTAAATATCGATATTATTAATAATAAAGTTTTAAAATACATAAAAAAAATCGATAATTTTTCTTAAAAAACTCCCAATTCTGTTAAGTATTTAATTTTACCTATAAGACCTCTCACTTTTTTCAGAATATTATTAACTTGTAGGTCGAGTGACGATCGATAATGATTCCTAGATATTAGACATATTCGGCTTCTTGAATATAAATGTTGTTGGATATATTTAAAGGACCAAGATGAGGAAGATGTGTTACGTAAGAAGTGAACTGCATATAATTAGTTTTCTTAGTATTAAGGGTAAGCATATTATATCTGAACCATTTATCCACGTCTTCAAGATCAATTTCTACGGTTTCTTTTAATTTTTCCCAAGTTTCTCCTGTATAAAAAATAATAGTGTCGTCTGCAAAGCTGTGGACAGTTCCTTTTAGATCTAAGGTAAGGAGAGTATTTATACAGATACATTCAAACACAAACGGAACATAGGGATTTTAAGCATTGAATCAGAACTGCTTTTGAACTAGTGGACCAACATCCAGCTTCAACAGATTAAAAACACGATTATTACAATCGTTTATTTGGACACCTATAACATATCGTACAATTCCCACCTCTCCGTATTCTCAACTGTGGGCGGTCCTTAATTAGCGTCAGACAGTCAATAAACAGCAGTCGATAACTTTATTTCAATTTAAAGAATCCTATTTTGTTTTATTTATGAAGTTATTTTTATTTTGGAAGCCGTTATTGCCAAAAGAAATCAAAACATATTATCTTAACTCGAAACATTAATTGTTAAAGAGAATTCAACAAATAATTTTCGATTTTAACAACATAAAACGTAAGCATATTGTTTCAATATGTAGCGACGTTTACTACCCCATCAAATAATTATTCAATGCTAAATTGCAGTTCGCACATAACTAACAAATCATGGAAGGGGAAGGGGCGGAGTTTGTTACATTGGTTCGGAATCCAGCTGTCCAGATCAATACTTGATATTCATTGAAGTGAACTTATAGAAATGTTTTGTTGGTGGACTATTTAGTTCGGACAATACATTAAATCCCTTTGTTCCGTTTGTGTTTGAATGTATCTGTATATAAAGTGAATAGAAATTGACCGAGAACTCTACCTTGGGGGACTCCGTATGAAACTGTTCTTAAGTGATTTAACGTATTATTTATGGACACTTGTTGAAAACGGTTTGATAAATAGCTTTTTATAATTTCAAGGGTATTTCCTCTGATTCGATATAATTGAAGTTTATGTAGTAGTATTTCATGGGAAACAGTATCGAAGGCCTTAGAGAGGTCGACAAAAACACTTAAAGCGGGTATTTTTTATCAATTGCTTCATAAATAAGAAATAAGAGAAGTTAGTGAGCAAATCGCGTCTTCCGTCGACTTACCATCTCTAACGCCATACTGTTTATTAGAAATTATATCAAATTTATTTGAGAATTTTGTGAGCCGATCGGTTTCAATATTTTCTCCATAATTTTAGATAATGTCGAGATAAGGGAAATAGGTCGATAATTATTGTTAATTTCTAATTTGCTTCCTGACTTGTGAAGTGGTTTAATGAGCCCAATTTTGAAGGATTGGGGATAATAACCAGCATCAAAACATTTATTTATTATAGAATTTAATCGTTTTGCAATCAAATCTGAGATTTCCTTTAACGTCTCTGCTCTTATTTGATCGATTCTAGGGGATTTTTTGGATTTTAACTGATTCATGACGTTTATTATTTCCAACTAATTAGTATGATCTAGAAACATCATTAAACCGGGTGTTTCTTCCACAAAGTCAGTAGAGGTTTGCATTTTTTCCGCATACATTTTACCTATATTACTAAAGAAAAGATTAAATTTATTTGCGATTTCGAATTCATTGGTTATGGTCTCATTGTTGTCGAGTTCAATAGTTGTTATCGAATCTTACTTCTTATTGCACGACATAGGACTTTTGGGAAGGCTAGTGAACTCGTGAAACGTGTGATGTTACGAAAAAGCGTTCGTCACGCGATAACTCAGTGACTGTGCGCAATCTCTCTTTTGCCGCACTGAGCTCGCACACCTATAGGTGTGAAAAATTGTCAAAAATGGTTAAAATTTTGAGAAAATGATTTATAATTGCCAAATATTTTGAAAAATTGTCAAAAACTGTCAAAAATAGTACATAATTGTCAAAAATTTTGGAAAATGTTCAAAATTTTTGAAATTTCTGAAAAATAGTCAATAATTGTCAAAAATTTTGAAAAATGTTTAAAATTTTCGAAATTTTTGAAAAATTGTCAAAAATGGTAAATAATTGTCAAAGACGCTCAATAATTATCATAACCAATCAAAATTCATCAAAAATGGTCCAAAAGTATCAATAATTGTTAAATTTTAAACTCAGTGACTGTGCGCAATCTCTCTTTTGCCGCACTGAGCTCGCACACCCATAGGTGTGAAAAATTGTCAAAAATGGTTAAAATTTTGAAAAAATGGTTTATAATTGCCAAATATTTTCAAAAATTTGGAAAAATGGTCAATAATTGTCAAAATTTTGAAAAAATGGTCAATAATTATAAAAATCTGTCAAAAATGGTCAATAATTATAAAAAATTGTCAAAATTTCTGAAAAATTGTCAAAAATGGTCAATAATTGTCAGAACCTGCCAAAAATGCTCAAAAATTGTCAAAAATGGTCAATAATTGTTAAAATTTGGAAAAATGGTCTAAAATGGTCAAAATTTTTGAAAAATTGTCAAAAATGATCAATAATTGTCAAAACTGTCAAAATTGGTCAATAATTGTTGAAATTTAAAAAAATTGTCAAAATTTTGAAAAAATGGTCATTAATGGCCAAATATGTTGAAATTTTTGAAAAATTGTCAGAAATGGTCAAAAATTCACGAAAAATGGTCATTCTAATGTGCATAAGAAGCAAGCTTCTGTCGGCGGTCCGACTACCGCTCACCTTTTTTTTTATTCAGATTTATTTTTCCCACAGATTTTAATTTTGCAGTTCCACATACTTTTTGAAGAATTTTTATTATCATCGATTTCCTTTTCAACATATTTTTTTAACATTTTTGAATAACTCGGGTAAGTTTATTTTTATGTTCATTATATTCTTTTTGCAAATTTAATCAATATGATCTAAGCATGTTCCACCTGCTCGACGAGTTTATATACGACACAAAATTAAATGTGTTCAGTATTGTTTTATATTCTTCAACATAGTCTTCATTTGCTAAAAAATTTATCTATACACTATTAAAGAAAATAATTGTTCAAAGGTGTTCTCACTTATTGATTGGTAGTACAGGAAAATATATTCACAGGATCTTATTTTTATGCCATAAATCCTGCAAGTAAAATTTTATTTCTAAAGTACACATTGACTGGACTATAGTTATATTATCTTAAAAGGATTTTATCAAAATAAGCAGCAATTAACAAAGCATCATAAAGCGTTTATCTATATTTAATAAGTAGCCCACTTTCCCCTATTTTCAAGAGAAAAAAATCCGAGAGAATGGTGCTATCTATGCCATTCCGTAAGCCACATGTTCACTGTAGAAGTGTAGTTTAAAAAAAATTACCCATTGTCACGATCGTGTCGTACAAATTTGAGCAAAAGACAGATCCGTAGCAACCACATATTGATCCTGCTTGATAAAATTATCCTCTTTGCAATATTTATTACTGCCTTTTTACTGGTTAGTTTATAAAAATAAATCCCAACTATGTTGTGATATAAATTCCAGACATTATATATCATAAAGACATAAATCAGAAGATGAACAAAAGCTTCAACTATTTTTAAATATATAAGAAACAGAATAAAGGATATTAGAAAAATTGGACTGTCAAGAAATATATAAAATGTAATACTGTTCATAGAAACATGAAAATAATTTAACAATATCTTGAGTTTCACAAAAAGTCACATTTCTTCTACTAGTTTTACTATTTATTCTACAATTTTATATTACTGTGATAAATAACTTGATCATAAATTAGTCAAGAATATTACAAATGCTGGAACAAATTTTTACAAAAATTAAGTACCTACTAGATCATATTGTTAGATCGTTTTTGAAATATTCAAATTTGGCGCTCTTACAATCATTCAACCGCTCACGCATGCGCGCCAATGGTAGCGCGAGGGGGAATAACCTCCCCGCGTCCAAGCCGGGTAGTCGCTGCTTGACATGGGTTGCGAGTGCATCCAAAAAGAATGAATCTAACAATATGTTCTCATTGTAATGCAGTTTATATGGGTGAAACACGAATCAACTTCAAAATGATATATATTGAACATTTAAGTTGCACTCAATTGAATCAAATCTTCACAGTTATCGAAAATATCAGAGATCTGATATCAAATTGGAAAATGTAAAAAATATGTTCAATACACTCCTATAAATGAACAGGTTGATTCTCTTGTGGTATTCTAGTTAATTGTTTTTTTCATATAAATGTTTTTAGGACCCAGCGACACCTACGACTTCGATAATTGCAGAACTAGCTAAACGTTACACCCATGCTCAATCCCTAAAGAGATGGGATTAAATCAAGGGATGCAGTCTTGCCAGGATCACCCTGGGAGACCCCGGGAAGAAATATTTGGCGATGACCAGGAAAACCCTACTTTTAACAGTAGGATTTCTGTCAGCTAAGGAAACACCTCCATTCAATGAGGCTAGTGGACACACCTCTATGCTGGATGTGTGAACAGGAAGACGAAACTGTCAGATGTCTTATGCGAGTGCCCGGAGTTATCTTCAATGAGAGAGTTTGTGTTCGGTGTGTCTTGGCCTACAGCTGCCGATATAAAGAAAATGTCTTCTAGTGACCTGTCCACCTTCCTGAGAAGGACAGGATGGACGATGACCCAGGAGGACTACTCCTCGGGAGGACGTACAATGGGTCACATGTGGCTGAGCGCCTAAACTCACCCTCCCTACTCTGCAAATACAGATATAAATGTTTTTGATGTATATTTTGTAGTTTGTGAAACCGGTGGAGTAATATACTTTAAACAATAATTATGGAGAGATTCCACGTATTGAGTGTTGAAACCATTAACTTGTTAATATTTAATACATATTTAAATAGAATAGTCGAAGGTACTTTCATCTTAAATGGACGATGACACCATTTACACCAGTACTCTTTCTCTACAATTTAGTGCTTTTCAGTTGATTATCCGAGGACTTAATATTTACAACCATTTTGTCTCTTTACATGACTAAACCAGAAACATCCACATCTGGTGAAAGCGATCACATCCCATTCATTCCTATTAATGATTTTGTCGTTTGTGGTTTCAATAGTAAGTAGAGAGTATAGCTAAGGGCTGCTAAGGCGTTTCCTGCATGAACGTTGTATGTATGTATGTAAATTGGGGTGACATTCGCTGATATCTAAAAGATCTATTGTGCCTCCTTACTTTTACTTAGTTCCTGAGGAAAGTCCCAGAGACTACTAGTTCCTTTAGTCCTATTTCCCGGAAAAATTTTAGGATATCTGCAGGCTTTAACTTAGGTAAATATCCCTCTTCTATCCAGTAATCTCCAAGGTGTTGTACCCTAGTATTCTGAATTGATGTGCAGTTCGCAAGTATTGAATGGAGGTTTCTTCTTCCATGCCACAAAATCTACATTCTTCTTCTTCCACTATTTTGAGCTTTTTCAGGTGCCCATTCAGGCGACAATGTACCGTAGGGATGCCTGTTAAAACTCCTAGTGCAGTTTTACTTTGACTTATGCAATCATTTGATCTCAACAGATTATAATCACCCAGAAGAATCTTTGATTGTCTAAGTCATACTAGATCTTTCCAAAGATCAGATCTTCTCTTTTCTTCGTCTTTGCCTATTCCTTCCAATATTACATTGGAGCTGATACCGCAAAAGGGTTCCGGCCTCCAAAATGGTGTTCCAATCACCCTCGTTGCTAGTTCATCTGCTATTTCATTTTTTTCTAACCCAGTGTGTCCTGGAATCCACAGTAAGGTGACTATATTGTTCTTGCCTAGTTCATTTAGTTTGCCTGCATTCCCACACCATTTTGGAACTGATACCACAAGAGCTCAGTGCTTTAATGGCTGCTTGACTATCCGACATTATGATAATCCTTTGCCTTCTATATCCTTTATCAATATTGAACTGGGCACACTTTCTTATGACGTGAATTTCCGCTAGAAAGATACTCGGGTTTTTTTCCAAGCTTTCAGAGTGTTTGGTTCCTGACCCGTACACTCCTATCCCAGTTCCTTCTATTGCTTTTGAGCCGTCTGTGTACCATTGAATGGCTTTCTTTCCAAGTCTGGTAATGGTATTTGGATCCCATTCCTTGAACGTTACGTTGTGACTAAGTTGTAGCTGTTCAGTTTGAATATATTTTATTTGGGACTCTTTTGCACCTCAGCTCTCTCCATTTCATGCTAGGTCTTAAATAAATTACGAAATTTTGTAAGAACTGCGTTAACGAGCATGAAAATATTATTTAAAAATTCAAGATTGTATACTTCACCCGGCCCTGAATAGCGATTGTCTTATTAGCACAAGTAGCGTTCCTTCATAAACCGTTTTCTAGAAGACACATCTGCACGATGTCATCCAAAGCGGACTCAGATTAGCATCGGCGCGCGTTGCAGAAACAAGAAAATGACATTGTACGATTTTTATGCGATTCGCGAGTTGTGAGTTACTGTACACAAAAAAAAATGTAAGTGCAGTTAAGTCCGTCATTTGAAACAGTGTAAATAATGTGTTAAATCAGTGATATTTATATTAAAAGTATTATAGAGTTAATTAGTTACCAATGATCACAAACTGCTGCATTTGAATATACAGTGTCATACAAAATATTCAAAAAAAGCTCTAGCACAAATCTTTGGTAACCATATAAGTAATTGCGCCTGTATTTATAAATCCAAGGTCAGTGGGGTCTCTTCAACTGTCCCTTCTAGATTTTGTGCGTTTTTAATATTTTCTAGAGTATAACAGTGATTTATAAGGTATTTTTATACATTTTTCAGGTTCTGGAAAATAGTTTTATTAATATTACCGTTGCTTGGTCTAAGTGGAGGTGATACAAGAATTTGTAGATGTTGGGAAGGTTATAGAGTCGATTTAAGCGAAAATGGAGCTCAATGTGTAGCTATCAATCAGTTTCATATCATGCCTTGTAATATGATAATGTCACCAAAATGTGAATGTTCTGGTAGAGTCAGCAATATTTTGAAAGATAGAACAGGTAAGGTATTACTTTGACAAAAGCTTTTTCCTTGTAAAAATTTAAAGGGATAATTGAATTTCAATGAACTTAGTAAGATATATAATTAATTATTGAATTTTATTAACAAGTCAATTCCTAATCGATTTAAACAAATCCACATATATCTACAGGGTGCGGAGGTTGAAACGTCGATTATAAAGATATCGAGAGCTGGAAGTGTATAAAAAGCGAAAATGGTGTGGTGGGGTTTTTACGGGTGAACTATATTAATGAGAATATAATACATGTGTCATCTAACCCTTTTTCTACGATTTTAATTGGCTGAAATAAAGTAGTAAGAGGCTATGCTACTTCGTCATTGTTTATTATTATGGCCCACTAATGACAAAAATGAGAACTGTCAGTTTTGGCATTCAAAATTTAATTGAAAATTATTTTGTAAAATGATATTAGCCGTATTTTAAAGTTTTAATTTTTTCTCATCTGATGGCATTCATTTTATTCTCTTCCCAAATATAACTTATGCTACGATTAATTATCGAAGATACTACAACAACTCATGCTACGATTAATTATCGAAGATACTACTCGTTGGCTCTAACTCGGCCTATCATCGATAATAATCGTAACACTAGTTATATTACTCCCGAAAATATTGCCTTATTTCTCCATTATTAGTTTTCATAACGCAGCTAAGGATTTTATGAATTGTCAAATTTTTAGTTGTAGCCTAAGTAGTCTACAAATGCATGGCATATAATGAGAGTAATAGGCATGATGACAGTCATTATTCCATTATTTACGTGATCTCAGAATAGGGAGGGAGGGGCCCAATGAAATCTCACCAAATCTCATTTAAACCGAGGGGGGATAATCTTCAAAAAATATAAAATTTTACAGATATTAAAAAAACTATTTTGAGTGTTCATTTTGCCCGCTAAAATAAACCTTATGGCTATTAATATCATTTAGTAGGAGAGTATTTATTTAATTTAAATAAATAGAGTATAGTATACCTGAACAATTTATTATTTTCCCGAATAATGAAAATAAATTAAGTTTAAATATTTTTAGCGTCAATCTCACGTAAGAAGAGGGGGGTCCGGGCAAATCCCACCTAAGGGGAGAGGAGGAGTCTAAACAGACCGAAAAAGAGCTCACGTAATTAATGTATGCCCCTTTAAGAATAACTGAAATAATCATTGTATAGATTATAGAGATTCTGAAGCAATCACTTATTTCTACATTACAATTATTGTGATTATATTTATTTTTGTGAAAATATAAATAAAAAATATGACAATCCGCCATCTTAGCTAAAACACCGATAACAGACGTGTGACGTGAATCTTTTGTATATCGGTTCGAACTTTTATCGTATATTCTGGTTTTGCATCGTTTAAAATGATATTTACTCGTTATAGAATTCATGACCATGATACAACATAATTTAAATTAGTAATCAAAATATATGTGAATTATTTAAATATTTGCAGATGTATGATGTCATAGAGGCGCCATTACTATTCTAGCATTCTGGTGCGAAATTTGAATTGTATTTTAAAAACGTAAATTTCTCCTTAAAAACCCTTATTTTTTCAAGAAACAACATTTTTTTGGATAAAGCTCATACGTACAAACATCGCGGATCAGTTTTTCAAAATCAGTCATCATACCTATTGTTATTTTTAATAGCAATTTATGAAATCCTTAACTGTGTGATGAAAAAGTTGAGTTACCATGGTGAAATGTATGAAAATGAATTATTGTGAATCTACAACAGATAAGCATAGGTAGCACTAATATAAATAGATGTATTACTCAGAAATGTGTGATCACATTTGTATGAAATGAATTATTCCAATTTTTTCATTGATGAATTCATTTAAATTTTGTAAGCACCCTGTATAATAAAAATCATAATTTCACATTACTATCCATGTAGAACAATGTAGTATAGGATATCTTTGAAAATTAAGCTTTCATCTAAAATGTATGAGAAGGTTTGAAATTTCATGTACATAGCGAAAAAGTGTAGTTTTCATATAAAAAAAAATTTATCTAACTCAAGAACGATTTTTATAGTGAACTAAAAAAAAAATTGTCCAAAATAACGTAGCTCTTCCATATTTAAGAAATACGGTGTGTCCCATTAAAAAAAACGAAGGTATAAACAACAAAGAAAAAAAAATTATACCAATTTTCAAACTTTCTAGACAATCTCTTGATATCTTCCTACTCTCCAGTTTATCTGCCACATACTATATATGAAAATAATGTCCTTGCTAAGGATATTTTGTTGTCGATAAATTATCCTATTCATTATTGATGATCGAAATTTTTCATAATATCAAAAAAGATGATTTTTATTATTATTTTTGTCTACTAGCCTATTTATCAATATCTCCCTGAAAAATATTGTTTTGAATTTATTATACTTTTTGTCTCCAAGGATTTTTATATTTTCACCAAACCAAGATTTATTTTATTTTTTGACAGATGGAAAACAAAGAATGTGATTCTTTGAAAATTCTGTTTTTCTTTTATAAATAAAATTGTGAAAAAAATTTAAACTACCAAGTTTGGAGTATTTGAAACACTTTTTGCTTATCATACAATAACACTCGAGATAAAAACAAGATTTTTCCTACAGTCCTATTTATTGAGGAAATAAAAAAAATTCAAATGAAAATTTCACACCTCTTCTTTTTAACCAATAAGATGCTTTAATTTTGACTAGTTACCATGGCAACTAAAAAAATTCCCGGAATTTTTTTCGAGGCGCCACGATATTTAAGTGGACATTTTTTGACAGTTGAAAATGTAAACGTATGATCTACAACCATCAAATAATGTAGATATACCTGTGAATAATGGAAAATTTCTATAAGAATTTTACTTTTCGTCTCAAATTCAACAAACTGTTTCCATACACTTGATTTTGATTTTTTCCAAATTAAGGTGTAAAATTTTCTTACTGAATACCACGCAAGCTTAAATTATTCCTGTAAATTTTTAAGCTCTTGTGATATTATAAGTGAAAAAACTAAGGCACAGCATAAAAAACAATAAGCAGGTTTTTTATCGGCGCTGATACAGGAAAAACTTCGTCCTTGAAGCAGACATTCTGGGTTAGAAATATGTTCTCGGTTCCTTATTATTGAAAATATAGGTATAGCAAAGTCGCTCTTAGTTTACCATAACCTTCTTTAACTCTGGTTTACCACTTTCGGATTAGAAGCTTTTAGCGATAAGGTGTTCTCTTCGTCGGAAATTTCAGCAGTACTCAAACGTTATTTTTAATAATTAATAAGATAGAAGTAATTGCCATACTAGCGAAAAACTAGCTGACATTTCCGATGAACAGGTGATAACTTTCAGCTCGTATATTATATATACAAGACCAGCTAGATGTTAGTTTGTAGATAGATCAGCATTCTCACAATAGGTTTGTTCCAATTGGCATTAAGGAATCGTTCTGGAATCGTATCAAGTACTGTATAGTGCGCAAACTCGAATTAGGGATGAACAGACCAACTTTATCATCCCTTCCATAAGGTAGTTTTGGTACCGTCCCAAGATCGATACCGATCGATATCAATCAGTTAGGAATAGAGAACTATCGATAGTACTATTTTTACTATCGATTATTATCGATAATTTTCGATAGTTTTACAATCATTGTACGATTTTTGTCAAAATGTTAAAAATATACATAAATATATATATTTATTTCAAAACAACAACGTACCAACTTTGTCAAAAATTGTCAGAAAATTTCGAAAAATGATCAAAAATTTTGAAAAATTGTCAAATTGTCAAAAATAGTAAATATTTGTCAAAAATGGTTCATAATTGTTAAAATTTTGAAAAATGGTCAATAATTGTCAAAATTTTGGAAAATGGTCAATAAATGTGAAAAATTTTGAAAAATGGGCAATAGGTTTCAAAAATTGTCAAAAAAGGTGAATTATTTTCAAAAATTGTCAAAAAAGGTAAATAATCGTCAAAATTTTTCAAAATGGTCAAAAACTGTCAATAATTGTAAAACATTGTCAAAATTTTGAAAAATGGTCAATAATTGTCAAAAACTATCAGTAATTGTCAGAAATTGAAAAAAAAATGGCGGATTTTTAGTACTTTTAACAGCAATTTTCTCTTCCAAAAGTGAATTTTTTTCTTTTAAAATATTCTATAAGCAATAAGGGGCTTTCTAATAAGAAAGAAAAGCGTTACAAAATTCCGAGGATCGCGAACCTTACCGAATCCGTCTTAGATGCTGACAGTTTAAAATAATGATTGTACTCACACGCAGTACACTCTCTTTCTCTTCCGTATTTCCCTCTTTCTCTTCCATCTCTCTCGCTTTCCCTCTTTCTCTCTGTCTCTCTTCCATATCTGTCTCTGCCATCTCTCTCCCTGTCTCTTCCCTTTCTTTCCCATTTCTGTCTCTTTCTCTATCTCTTCTCTCTCTTCTCTCAGTCCAATTCCTCTCTCTCATCTTTATCTCTCTCTCTCTCTCTCTCTCTCTCTCTCTCTCTCTCTCTCTCTCTCTCTCTGTCTCTCTCTTTTTTGGAGGTACAGAAACATGTTAGATATTATAGATAGTTATTTATTTTGTTCTATGAAAATAAGAAATAAATTGAAAAATTAAAATTATAATAGAGGTTGAGTGAGTCTTTTGATATTAATAATAAGCATAATTGAAAATTTATTTTCCTTAAGAACTTACAATTCTATAACAAGGATTATAACATTAAGTAACTATGTCGGTTACAGGAGAATGAGGTTAAATTTCCACAACTGACACGCCGTCGATGTCGTTGTTGACACATTCTAGCTCAACCACTGAAGTTAACCTCATAATTGTTTTAAATGCTTTGCGCCCCAGTGGCTTCACGCAAGTGTGAAATTTTGGTCGTCTAGAAAAAATGGAAATGGAAAATATCTTCTGTATGTTCCCTGTGGTGTATTCATTATTATTCTTGTTAATTATTTATTATCCTAATAAAACCGTTCCTGGAGCGTGCACTTCACTGGATATCATTCCTAGTAGACTATGATATTGATAGAATGTCATACAAAAACATTATTTCACATTTTATCAAGGATATGATCCTTAAGAATTTTAAAAGCAATGTTTGCAGTCTTAAACCTCAAAATATTATTGCTTGTCTAGTTGTCGAATTGTTTCGTTAGTGTCAGATAGGGAACATAATTAAAAACAACTTAATTGTTCTTGATAACGGTATCTGGAACGCTACCGGAATGTTGAATGGAAAAATATAAAAAAAATTTGATTTCCCAAAATAATTAACAAAGGGAATTTTGGAAAATATTCTATTCTTAAAATCCTTATAAGGAAAACAAAAAAAGGTCAGCGAAATATGAAATCTGGTGTTACCATCTGTGAAATATTTTATTCTATTTGTTCTATTTCAAAGCTAAAAAGACAATAACACTTTAGGGAGCATTGGATTTTAATAAAAAAAAATTTTTGTTTCGAACTTTTTCATAAAACGTTTAAAATTAAGTTTTATTTACCTAAATGAGTTGAAACAATTTTTGAGATTGAAATTTATATCTCAAGCAAATTCATATAAATTTTATCCTTTTTATGTAAATTAAATGTACCTGTAGTAATTCTAATTTTCCGAATTACTTTGCTTCGAATTAACTCAGGATAAAGTTTTAGTATAAGGAAGATATTCGGAAAGACGAGACGAGACCAGTTACGAGAGTTAAGCGAGACTTATTTTTTTCCAGAGCTGACGAGGCCAGATTTTTCTAAAATCTTGTCTCGTCTCGCCTCAAAAAAACCTAAAAATGCTAAATAGTTGTGAAAATAAAGTAAATTTGAATAGAAACGCAGCGTTCCATTATATTTGTTCGCGCTAGTATGAATATCACGTGTTTATGAAAGTTATACCGATTGTGAAAAAACTCTGGTAAAAATGTAACGTTATTTTTAGGAACTTGGTGTACCCGATATAAAAAAGGTAAAGAATTCATGCGATGGCCATGTGAAAACGTAGACGAATGGGACGACTTTTTTCGAAAACACCCAGATTTTATATAACGTTTTGTAATGCTGTTCCAATAAAAACATGTTCTGTTAAAGAAGAAACCTGGAACTCATTTTGGGGCTAAAATATTGAGAATTTATCTGCAATTAGAACGTTGTTCTTTTTTATTCTACTAAGATACTATATTCGTAACAAAATTGTGATGTCTTAACTATTTTATTTAATTAATATTATATTTATTTGAATAATAAACATTGGGTATATTTTCTTTTATAATGTGATTTTATTTATTTATCTGGAAATTTCTTCTGCTCCAGCTGTTACTGATTATTATCTTCAGTACCTACTTTTTCTCGAGCCCATTTTTTCTGATACTAAATTTAAAATAAAATAAAAATCCTATTATAATACAAGTCCTCGTTAACTAGTTTCTACGTAACGATCTATAAAAGCAATTATTTTAATGGCTTAAAATTCAACGCTTGTACTAAGTACACCATAACAAGAATGTAATTTCTCTAACAGGCTTTACCCTTTTGATTGCACAGCCCTCATGAACACGAACTCCCTTTACATCTACTGTCTATCCTTTTCCTTACCATCCAATTATTACCTAGTTTGTAATTGCCTAACTAATAAGCTTATTAAATTAACAAAATTGGGAAAGATGTCATCATTATTTCTCTATTAGATTTCAGGAAGTTTATAAAAATCAGCTTACGTCAATTATATTATATATTTTATAATCAAGACTGAGGCGCTCGAAAGCAAAACTTGTCTTATCTATTTTTTTGAGGTATGGTGAGAATTGAGCGAAGACATTTCTGTAATTAACTTGATAGTAGGAAAAACCTGAATAAGGCAGGTTTTGCTTTGTAACAATGGATTTGGCGAGTTTTGCTACATTACTGGGTCTTGAAGATGACCTTGGAGGAGCCATGGGTGTGGGGATCCTCATCCTATCCAACGGTCTGGAAAACGAGTATTTGGAATCTACCGTATGATTACTACAAAATGTGGAGGAGCACAGTCATGCATGAACCACATATACGTCTAATTATGAGAGGTACACGTTCCGAAATAACTGGAAGTTCATTTTGTGGAAAATAGAGATATGTTTCACCGTTCAATCGTCGAGAGAGGAAAAATGGTCCTAATTAATAATCGTTTATAATATGAATCCAGCCATTGACAGAAAATGAGTGTTGAAACCGTGCTACAACTATGGTATGTGGATTTACATCAGCCCATGTGTGATTATCACGGAAATTCATAATGACATCTTTTGAGAAGTTGGGTTCATCTGTAAACAAAACAGTGGTAGTAAAATTGGGATTGTTGGCAATGTCTTTTAAGATCCATTGACAATACTGCATACGGAGTGGATAGTCATTAGTTGAACACTATGGACATGATATGGATCTTTTAGAACATCCCAAACAGTTTTGTGACTAACATTTACTTGTAGTAAGGGTGGAGGGGGCACTTTTGAACATAAGTACAATTGAACAGCGTTCAAATTTCCCGCTGTTACGAGAATTTTAATTTGAAACTTTGTGTGAGCAAAGACGTTAGTCGTACAAAGCTGTGCAAGAGATACAGACGCTTTCGTCGATACTTGTAAGGTTAGTATAAACAAAACTTATATCCAGTGAGTTTCACTATAACTTTCCGCTCATAAATGAATCAGGAAATATCTTAAACTATGACAAATATATAGAACATCAATTAGGTGAGGTTTGTTCAATATTTTGTGAGATCCTTTGATTTTTGTGATTATGGTTTTGCCTATAATTATGATAAAATTCAATGATATACATATGGGGCACCTTTGGACATTTCAATGAGGTACAGTGTTTAAAGGTACCCCAGCTATACAAATAATGGTGATTTTTTGTTTTAATCTTAGTTTGTGATGGGTATACCTATATTTTTATAGATCCAATAATCAATATGGCGAGGACGTATAAAAAAAGAAAAGAAGAAGCAAATTTCACAGAAGAAGACATGGCAATGGCAATAGCAGCAGTAACAGATGAAGAAATGCCTTTAAGAAAAGCTGCAGAAGTTTTTGGGGTGAAACACACCGCGTTGTTTTATCGATTAAAGAAACAGCCTAGACAAAAAATATTCTACTCAAAATACAGTTTTCGTCAAGTGTTCACCATGGATGAAGAAGTTATGTTGGTAAATTATGCTTTGAAGTGCTCCAGACTTCAGTATGATCTGTCATATAGTGACTTGAGGGTGTTAGCCTTTGATTATGCAAAGAGTCTTCGTAGAAAGTATCCACCAAGTTGGGATATTAACAAGATGGCAGGGTTGGACTGGGTGCAAGGGTTCATGAGACGGCACAAAAATCTAAGCTTGCAGAAACCGGAAAATACGAGCTTAGTGCCTTTAATGAAAGGGCTGTTAAGGGGTTTTAGGAAAATCTACAGCGTGCCTTACAAAAACACAAGTTTACTGCTAATGCGATACTGAACCTAGATGAAATGGGCACAACAACTGTCGTCGATGCACCAAATGTAATTGCAGAGAAGGGTGTTAAACAAGTTGGGCAGGCTACGTCTGCATAGAGGAGCCCTCTTGTGACTATTTGTGCCATCGTGAGAGTTGATGGCAATAACTTACCACCAGTATTTGTTTTTCCGCGAGCTAGATATCATGAGAGTATTCTCACTTATGCTCCTGCCGGAAGTATTGGAATAATTAATCATCCTGCCAGTGGTTGGATGACAAAAGCTCTATTTCTACAAGTTTTAGAACATATTAAAAAATTTACAAAATGCAGCAGATTGTGATGGATAATCATGAGTCTCTTCACTGCTCATTAGAAACAATAATATTCGCAAAAGAAAATGGTATGGAGCTTGTCACTATACCGCCACATTGCACCCACAAATTGCAGCCTTTGGATGTCTCATTAATGAAGGCTAAATTAAAAGCTGCACAACACGATTGGATGGTTTCAAATCCTGGTAAATCCATCACAATTCACGATTTAGCTGGACTCGCAAATGTGGCAATTCAATCGTCTTTTACTCCCAAAAATAATATCTCCGGTTTTCAGAAGACAGGAATATGGCCATTTAACAGAAACATTTTTTCTGAAAGTGACTTTGTTGCTGCAGGAAAACCTCTTCTCGACACTGTTGAAACAGACAGATCTTTGAACCGCAATGACCTAACAGAAACAAACGAACCTATTGCATAAACTTCTACTGCATCAGTTAGTGACCTGAAATTACTGTCTCCTGAAGTTATCAGGCCACTTCCAAACATGTGCTTGGCAAATAGGAAGAAACGTCAAGGATCCAAATCTAAAAAATTCCTCTTTCTAACTGATACGCCCGTAAAAGACGGAATTGGGGCTGAAGTGGCAGCGCGTGAGGCCAACAAAAGAGCAAAGACGCTAGCTAAAAAACCAAAAGTAAAGAAAGCAATATTTGCCATTAGCGACTCTTCTTCATGAGACGATGCTATATCGATCCAAGATGAATCAGATGATGATGATGTTGATGACGACCCGACTGACGACCATTCTGATGCGTTGAACAAAAGTCAAGATTTCTCGTGGGAAGCTGAAATTGACGATTTTGTTATAGTGCAGTTCTGTACAAAGAAAAGAAGAGTCCATTATGTAGGAGTCATTACTGGTAAAAATGAAGATGACTACACCGTCAAATTTATGAGAATGGAAGGTCTACAATTTAATTTCCCAATAATTGACGATATTGGCTCAGTAGCGTCTGCAGACATAGTTCAGAAGCTGTCAGTTTCTATAAAAAAAGGCACCGAAAGAACGTACGCATTTATGAAGTTTACGATAAATTTCAATAAATATGATTTGAGATAGATTTTTTGTAAAAATAATAAACAGTGTTTGAATAAAACTATGTTTAATTCTGCCCCATCCCTTGTTCAAAGGTACCCCAAGGTTGGGGTACGTTTGAAAGATATGAAATCAAGCGTTAAATGGTCTGAGAAACCCAAAATATTAAAAGTGGGTGTAATCTGGTAGAGGGAATGTAAAGTACACATATTTTAGACCTGAACCACCTTTTCGGTAAAAATACGTTCAAACGTACCCCCTCCTTACCTACACGTTCCTGGATGTTCGTCAATAATTTGAAAAACCTAATCTCCGAGTTGTGGAGTTCTCACAATTCTAACTCTTCCAATGATATTTCTTGATTTTGCAAAAGTTCCAATTTGTTGTAAACGAAGATGCAATTTACCTTATTTAGGTGGACGCTATTTGACGTTTCGGATGGAACACATGAATTAATCATAAAACGGTAAATTGATTATTTATATTATGCTGAATAAACAAGCACACAAAATCTGGACCAATATAACCTATTCAACAGATGCTCTCGTCTTTGTAGTATACTAGATTTTTGATGCCCGATTGCTCCAGTTTAGATTAAATGTAAAGCCTAACAAAGTGCAGCTTACTGATAATTCCAATCTCTCATTGCACCATGCTTTGCTTAGTGAAGCCACGCTTACGTACAATACCGTATGTCTTCAGTTGAATGGAAGAAACTGTGCTTAAAATTTCGTGCTTCGCTTAGAAAACGGAAAACGGAATTTCTTAAGCCTGGCTTACTTTTTATTAAGCCAAGGTGGTGAAATCGAGCATCAGTGTAGTAATTATTATGAGTAGATTTTTAATTAGTTTATATGTTTTCTATAGTTTGTATTTTAGATATACTTATAGTATAAAACTATAGTTTTATTGTCTGCGCCGGCTGATGACATATCTGATGACAATCAAAACTCAAAATTTTACCAACGTTAAATTTTTGTTATGCGATAGCTCTAGTTTTCATTACACAGTTCAATACCGTTATACGCTATTAACATAAGATATCTCTCTGTTAACGTCCTTTGTACCTTTTTTTCAAATCAACGATACGTGCTTCACATTATTCTGTTTCTACGGTTGTCTAAAACTACTCAATTACCTAAACTTGTGTGAAATAAACGTTACAATGTTAGTAGATGTCAAAGTTAAAATAGTTTAATACTATTATAACGCTTTGCAAAATTTGAAAAATATTTTTCAAAGAACAGACCGTTCACTAAGAAGCAACAACTACTTCTCGGGCTATATGCCCCGTCAGACATTGAATTACACTTCTAAGTTGAACGGGGCTGGTATATCTGCAAGATATAACCAACAATTCTGGTTTGTAATTAGAAGGGACAACATCACTTGTAGACTGGTTTCGGGGTATTTGCGCCTCATCATTACGAGGTACATGCCATCCGTCCAGAAGCCCTGAGAGCATAATCCTGGTCTGGAGACAACGTTGAAACCACATCAATACATTAACTTCAAAAAGGAAATGCTAAGAATGCGATAACAGCGACATCCCCACATCTAACCACAAACCAAAATTCTATATTGACATAAAACTCTCTCGGTTTTGTAGTTATTTACTTAATTACAGTTACCTGTAAAAAATTATAGTATTAAACTATTATCTTTGACATCTATTGATAACACGCTTTACTAAAATTTTTTACAGGTAACTGTAAGTAAGTAAAAAAGTTACAATGTTAATTTTTAAAAGTTAAAAACGTTTGACAAGCTATTTTGTGAAGTATGTAAAATCATGCTTTAAGGAATATTCTTAACCTCAGTAATTTACAGTATCAAAAAATTAAGGACCAATACATCATAGTTTATTGGAAACAAATTAATAACAATAAATTTAGGTAGAAATACCTGAAAATTGAAGTGAAAAATGGATTAAAAATAAATTCTTCTTGAGGGATGTGAGTCAAAATATGTGTTCCATTCGTTGGAAGGACCGCAAAAGATGCTTTCGTAGTGTTTGTCAGGGTCGGTACAAGAAGTTTCACCAATATCTAAGACGGATTCTTTTCCTTTAGTGTAACATTTACAAACGGGTGGTTTATCTTCGCCACAACTGAATATTCTGTGGTTTTTAACACCTCGGCATAACCAGTGACGGTTTTCCTTTTCTGGTTGGAACTCTTCGAAGCATTTACAATCAGATCCATCGTCAGCGGAAGTTACAAAGGATACACATAATAACAGGACGGTTGCCATCATTATTTCCTGTAATTACATTGTGTTATTGTAGAAAAAAAAACGGAAATTTTATTTATAATAGCTACAGGTATGGGAAAAAATTGTCACCTACCGGATAAAAGGAGACAAGTTTGTGGAGAAAAAATAGATAAAAGAAATAAAATTATGCATATATTAATGGGATTAAGAAAAATTGTCAAAGACAAATATTGAAGTAGCTGATATTTTTAGGTACTCACATTTTTATTTAACTCCATTTTTTCAATTAGCAATGCACTTTATTCTTGAATAATGTGTGTATGAGGCTATCGAGCGTCAGTTTAAACAAACAAACTACAAACACATCAATTTAATGGTTTTATTCTTTTATTAAATTAAACAGAAAGTATGAGATATTCAAGGTTAACAGCAAAATAGTAAACAAAATACCGGTTTCGATGTATTGGTATTATTATCATGATCATCCTCATAAATATATTTATTGATAAACATTTAAATGCAAAGTTAATTCAACTGCATCAATTATGACCTGCACATATCAAAGAAGTCCGTAACAAATACTAGGTATGAATACAGAAGCTAGACTTCTTATAGTCCAGGAGAAATCGGCGCATGAGTATAGAAAACTATTCCACCTCAATTTTTTTATGCGATACTATTCAAATTACCCTACCGATGATATAACTGCATGTTGCCATGAGACAACCCCGTGCCATATTGTTTGAACCGAAATTGTTTAAACAATTGCAAAGAAGATGGTGAAGAGTCATAGTACCTTTTTTATTTGTATTTCAAGGAAGAATATTAAAAAAATTGTTGGAAAATCATAATTCCTTGTAATTGTTTAAACAATTTCAGTTTAAATAATATGGCACGGGGTTGTTCCATGGCAACATGCATTTATATCATTAGCAAGGTAATTTGAAGAGGATCGCATAAAAAAATTGAGATGGAATAGTGCTGATGTGCCGATTTCTCCTGGACTATTAATTTAGTCATTGGTAGCGTTAAGAACCCAATTATAGGTTACGTAACTGTCAGAAATGGATAAAAAGTTTAGGAAACTAGAAAAAACTACTCGTTGGCGACAAAAATTGGAAAATGTAACAAAAAGTTGAATGAGTCATTTATATTTGTGTAAAAAGGCACTAAAAATAGTTCAGAGGCCCAATTTTAGGTTATAAAATTGTCAAAAATGGATACAAAGTTCCACGAACCGAAAAAAATTACTACGTGTGACATCAGAAATAAAACATATTTGGATGAAAAGAAGTACTTTGGTAACGTGTGGCCCCTATAATTGAACTTTTTTAAAAAACGTAACAAAGTTGAAGAAACCAGCAATATTTGTGTCAAAATGCACTAAAAATAAGTCAAAAACCCAATTTCTTATTATAATATTGTAAGATAAAAAGTCTCCTGGAACAGACAGAACTACTCTACTAGTAGAGAGTGGTCGCTGAAGTTTTAGCTTTGTTTGAAAACTTCACACAAAGTTGAATAAGTCAACAATATTTTTGTAAAATGGCAATAAAAATAGCGCAGAAGCACAATTTTAATTATAGAATTGTACAAAATGAATAAAAAGTCTTCTAAATCGGAAAAACAACAACTCCTCAAGTGAACGTGACAAAAAAAACGAATAAGCCAACAAAATTTTTGTGAAAAGGCGCTAAACATAGCTCAGAAGCCCAATTGTAATAAGTTATAGAATTGTCAGAATTGAATAAAAAGTTTTTTAAATCAGAAAACGTATCATAAAAAATATTTGTTAAAATAGCTCTAAATACCAATTTTGGGTCATACACGTTTTAAATTATCTGTTAGTTCTACGTGAATACAGAGCAGAATATTGAAACAAATTAGTATTGTTACTCCTTACGACTTCTTAAACTTTATTTATTTATTCAACTTTAACTTCCACAATTCAATACAAATAACGTCTTACTATCAGAACACAGAACTCAAATTTTCAAAACTTCAAAACTAAACTAACTAATGTCAATAATTGACCCGCCTTTTATACTTTTCACCTGTTCCAGACAATTCTCGACATTTCGATGACACTAGACTTTTTGATGACAGCTCTAGATGATTCTAGATGTCTGTCTTCTTCTGTTTCTTCATTGACCTCTACATATCCTCAGTACAGGTCCGACGTAACAGTATATGACATAACGTGAGTTGTAATAAGCTGACCTATTACATGCGAGTAAAAAAGATGCGCGCCTGCTGCGTAGCGGCGAGCGCAGTAATTTTACAATCATGTACAGTAGACAGAACGAGACGTGAAAGGTCAGAAGTACCGCCCACGAGATGCGCACGAAATTCGATCGTGTTAGACCTCAGAAATCCATTTTTTTATGTGTTGTGTACAGTGCCGGATTGAGTAAGTTGAGCTAGTGATGGAGTTTAAAAGTAAACTAAATAAACACATTTTGAACAGTCAAACTCGTGAAGTGGTCGCTAATTTATTTGAATATATGGAGGAAGAAAAAACTACAGGAGTGCTAAAAATTTCACTCGATAAGTTGTATGAACGAGTTATTGCTGCAACGGGTGTGTCTGAATCAAGTATTCGAAGAATTATCAATGAAAAAAAGAAAATAGATGCTGGTTCCAAAGCATCCTTTACGTCGCCAAAAAAAACTAAAATGAGAAAGAGTCCTAAAACCGACTTAGACGATGCAGATAAAGGTGTACTGAGTAGAATAATTGTAAATACGTTTACTGTTGACAAAATTGTGCCTACAATGCCGAATATTTTCAAAAAATATAAAGAAACAGGATACAGAGGAGGAACAGATTCTCTTCGGAAAGTAGTAAAATCAATGGGCTTTCGTTGGAGGAAAACAAAAACCAACAGAAAAATTTTAATGGAAAAGCACGATATTCGTCAATTAAGAGTGTCTTATTTACGTGCCATTAAAAGTTACAGAAATGAAAAAAGACCGATTATATATATGGATGAAACATACATTCACAGTACTCATACCGTGGGTACTTGTTGGAATGACAATTCCAATGAAGGAAAAACAAGACCTGTATCAAAAGGAAAAATATTAATTGTTGTTCACGCTGGGAATGAAACAGGCTTCATTGAGAATGCTAAATTGATTTTTAAGTCTAATGCCACTACAGGAGATTAACATCACGAGATGAATTATGAGAACTACAAAAAGTGGTTGATAGAAAAGTTAATTCCTAACTTGCCTCCAAAGTCGGTGCTAGTAATTGACAATGCTCTTTATCATAACGTTCTAAGAGATAAAGCACCTAATACGAATAGCAGGAAACAAGTTATGATAGACTGGTTGAGATCTAAAAATATTTACTTCGACATTAACATGCTCAAGGTAAAATTTATATGAGATTATTAAACGTAATAAGCCAACATTTATAACATATGAGATAGTTGAACTGTTGACACAACATGGCCATAATATTTTACGATTGCCGCCATATCACGCAGATTTAAATCCGATTGAGTTGGTATGGGCATCTCTTAAACAATATGTGGCACAAAAAAATTTATCTTTCAATATTACAGACGTTCAACACTTATGTGATAACTTTTTTGACGAATTTGGTGCTGAAAACGTTGTGATCATGCGATAAAGTGGGAAGAAAAGTTCATGGAAGGAGAAACTTGGATAGACGAGGTTACAGATAATTTTATTATTGATTTGGGTGAAGATTCTGAATCGGAAAGTGAAACGGAACTCAGTGATTCTGACCCTGAATAATTTTTTTTGTATCGTGGATTTTTATATTGATTTTTTTTCTAATTCCTATTCAACTAACATTATCAAATATTGTTTAATTTCTTTGGGTTTCACCAACAAAAAAACACATTTTACACATCTACTTGAATTTATTTTGTTGAAGGTAGTTATTTACTCATTGTACTTAATTTTATATATGTAAAGTATTTTTCCTACAGTCGCGCGTAAAATGACTAATTACTATATTCAAATGAAATCGTTAAGTCGTCAAGTTACCAGATAATACTATACTACCTACTTTATCAACCATTTTAATCGGCTTTATTAATTTCTCACAACATTATAATAAGGTACCTGACATATCAATTTTTAATGACTTTCGGAAATACCCATCTCGGCCAAAACCACTTTCAGGTAAAAACCCACGACAAATTTCAACCCCTAATCTATGCAATCAATTTCTTTGAATTCTTATCAATGGTGGCAGAGTAATGAACACTGTTCAGTTGTCCTGAATTGTCGAAAATAATTATTAGTTTTATTTTGATTCTTGACCAGTGCGTGTAAAAACAATTTAAATTTAACTTCGGAAAATTTGTTCATTTGTTCATCCAGAATTTAAAGAAATGACGAGTCAACGAGGAAAACCACTCTTAGTGATAAATAATTTTAAATTTAAACAACAAAACCGGAAATTAGCTTCAGGGGAGACAAAATGGAACCTAACCTAAACTAACAACAAATTTTTGTTGCTAAAAAAATTGAAGAGTATAAAAATAAAAGATTTCAAAGTTGTCTTATGTTAAAATATTATCATAATATCATCCATGTATATAACTTAATTTAAATATGTATAAATTGTTGTAATCTACTTAGCTATTATATTTATATGTACACATTAAAAAAATCTAATCAATCTGATTGAAGTGTATTATTGTAATAAAGGTGGGCCGAGAGACCAGAAAACACAAAAAGGTTATTACACGTTTTTTATATCATTTGTCAATTTCATTTTCAATCTTCAGTAATGGAAGAAATTTCTTCTGAATCAAAAATTGCAATAAATAATTGTAACAATTGTACTTTCATATTCAACATTAATAAATAATATGACAACTAAAATGTCAGAGTACTATCTTAAATCATAATCCACTCTTATATATGAGATAATATAAAAAACTGTTTCAATTATTAAAAGAGCGGCTGTAGAAAAAATTATGTAGGTTTTTCGAGCGTAACGTAAAATTGCCGCTCTCAGAGGATCGAACATTTTTTCTCAAGCGGCAATGTGTTACTTTACGCTCTAAATACACAAATAACTATTGTACAAATAATTTAATAGTATTGCAAATTTTAGACAAATAAATAAAAATTTAAGCATACAAAATAAAATACAAGTAGTTCCAATAAGTGTACTCTGCATTTACCCCTTAGTCCGCATCATCACCCGACTCGTATAAAAAGTTTGCCTTTCTGTTTTCCGAATACTTTCTCTGTCTAACACTGACTATGACTTAACGCAGCTCGAAGTTCTCCCACCGTTCACGTCTCGTTCTGTCCGCTGTAATAAACGTACAACTCAAGTTGTGTGCTATACTTTTTCTACGATTATTTGCTTAACAAAATTCGGGAACAATTTAAATTAAACATTTATTTATAATAATTAATTGTGAACTTTTGGCAATTATTTATAACTATACCCTTATCCGTGTTTGGCGGTTGTTCAATGATACGCGGTGAATGGTGGGATGACGTAAACTGTACGGTGTGTTCTTTTTGGACATTGGTATTTTCAGTGTATGTAAAGGACGTAAAGGTCTGTGAATTACTTTCAATTGAATTTATAATTTTAATTCTAATTCCTTTACAATCCTTTATTGTAGTAAAGAAGTTGCCCGCCCATAAGTTGGCCTCTGTCACTCTTAGAAGTCGGGTCTTTAGTTAACCGGCAAAACTTTCGTATATATCTCATATTTCGAATCTCCCGCAGGGCTCCCAACCAATATTGAATTATGAGTTATTGTGCGGGTCACACCCTAAGAGAACTTCATTTTACAGAAGGAAGGAATTTAAGGAATTGGCGTAGGACAGAAGTGGGCAGAAGCCTCGAATTATCTCGGAACGATTTCTGGTAATACACATACGGGCTTGATAGAAAGTAGGAACAGGTTGATTATAACTTAACTGAGTGCAAATTTGTTTTCAGAAACTTTTTCAACCACTATCGCTTCAACTTTCTTCAACATATAAAGCCTTCCTTGCTTACTTACGTCTTGTGAATGTCTCGTTTTCTGAAAAACTTCCAAATACTTTTAGCTCGTATTCAGTTGTCAACAATGTGAAGGATCTGGAAAAGGACAACTTTACAACATAATTATAAATTGTTATCCTCCCGAAATAAAATATCTCGCCGACTATGTAGTACTAAATTATTTTCTTCAGATATTACTATAAATCGACTTGACATTCACAGAGGTTTTGTCAGATTCTAATTGAATTTGTTTTGCCTACCGTTTTTATCTTATGAAATTCAAAATAAGGGCCAGCATATGCAAGACATTCAGGAATTTATAAGTGGGAATGTATGTATATTGGGGTGACATTCACTGAGACCTAAGAGATCAATTGTGCCCCCTTACTTCTACTTAGTTCCTGAGGAAAGTCTCAGAGACTCTCAGCTCCTTTAGACCTAGTTCCCGTAGGAATTTTAGGATATCTGCAGGCTTTAACTTAGGCAAGTGTCCCTCTTCTACCCAGTAGTGTCCTAGATGTTAAGCACTAGGATTCTGAATTGCTGTGCAATTCGCCAGTATGTGGATGGAGGTTTGAACTTCCATGCCACAGAATATACATTCCTCTTTCTCCACTATTTTGAACTTTTTCAGGTGTCCATTCAGGCGACAATGTGTCGTTAGAATCCCTGTTAAAATTATTGGTGCAGTTTTACTTTGACTTAGGCATTCATTTGATCTCAACAAGTATTTGATTGTCTAAGCCCTACTAGATTTTTCCAATGGTAAGATCTCTTTTCCTCGGTTCTGCCTATTTCTTCCAATATTACATTGGAGCTGATACCACAAAAGGGTTCTAGCCCCCAAAAGGGTGTTTCAGTACCACTCTTTGCTAGTTCATCTGTTATTTCATTTCCTTCTATTCCAGTGTTTCCTGGAATCCACAGTAAGGTGACTATATTGTTCTCGCCTAGTTCATTGAGTTTACCTAGGCATTCCCACACCATTTTAGAACTTCTTACAGAAGAGATCAGTACTTTACTATCTGATACTTTGATAATTCTTTGCCTTCTATATCCTTTATCAATATTGATATGGGCACACTTTCTTATAGCATGAATTTCCTCTTGAAAGATACTTGGGAGTTTTCCTAAGTTTTCAGAGTATTCTGTACCTAGCCCGAACACTCCTATCCCAGTTTACTTTTGAGCCATCTGTGTACCATTGGATGGCATTCTTTCCAAGTCTGTTAATGGTATTGATCCCAATTGAACCCAATTTTTCCCTGCCAGATTCCTGATCACCATTAGAGCCATTTTTGCTTTGTATATAATCTCCTCTTCGTGTTTGTTCCACAGGAGTTTAGTGTCTAGAGTCAAACCTAGATACTTGACTTCTTGTCTCCGTACTCCGAGGTCAGTCAAACCACACAGGAGTTTGTCGACAATCAGGCTCCAAATTGATGGGGATGCTACTCCTCCTTGTGGACATCCTCTGGTTGTACAAATGAAGACAATGTCTTTGCTCGTCCTCGTCTTTACGACTCTAGTGTTGGATGCTTTTTTGATGTTTTGCTGCCCACACCTCTTATATTCAATGCTCCTTTGACAGCCTCATGTGAAGTATTGTCAAAAGATCCTTCTTTATCCAAAAATGCACATAGTACGGTTTCTTGGTTGTCTAGAGCACCTTGGATATTCTCCGTCAGTTGTACCAGTGCAGTCTCCGTAAATCTGCCTGCCCGGTAAGCATGCTGATGCGGGTGGAGAGGTAGTCTGTTACTGTTACTTTTATTACTAAATCTTTAAGCCAGATCCCGAGTCAACGAAATATTATGAAACACTTTTTATATGACGGCCATTTTTCATCCACTAATTTATAATGTTATTCTCCCAAGAATCAAAAATAATGTACACTAATACCTTGAGTCGTAACTTTGCTAACACAATCTCAAATAAATTTCATCGCATAAAGTATACTCAGCTGTTTTTGAAGTTGATTACGCTATTCGTATATGCTTTGGCGAAATTTTTACGATTCGCAGCGACACAAGTTGTCTCGATTCAGAAGGCGTAAACAAGCTGGTCATAAAATGATGACGCTTAAATTTTCCTGCTGGGTATAAATACACTGCCGTTCGAAAGGACTTTTCGAGAGTTTGCGGATTGGAAATCTGGAAATCGAAATTCCTCCACTCATTCAATGGTGTTTAAGTTTGTTACCAAGTAGAAAGCATGCATTTAAAACTTTCAATAGAAGAATACTTAGTACCAGAAATTCATCAAAATAGTAATATTTTCAATAGAAGTTCCGTAAAAGGGAGACTTGAGAGAAGAGAACTTCTTGGATATTTAATTGGAGATGCCGGATATCCATGTTTACCATACCTTTTAACGCCATTTTGGATAACATATACTCCAGGTCAAAACTATATCTTTTAATAGTACAAATGTTTAATCTGCCACCCTCACTTCAGAGCACGTACAGAAATGAAACATTTATATTTTACTATTATTACGGTGCAATGAATTTTTGAATTTTTATAGTTATTTGTGTATTTAGATCATCAACTATTTTTCAAAATTTTAACAATAATTATCCATTTTTGACAGTTTTTGACAATTTTTCAAAATTTTTGACCATTTTTCAAAATTATTGACCATTTTGGATAGTTTTTGACAAATATCGACCATTTTTGACAATTATTGACAAATTTTGACAATAATTGTCAATTTTTGACAATTTTTTGAAATAATTGACAGTTTTTAACCATTTTTGATAGTTTTTGATCATTTTTGATAATTTTTCAAAATTTTAGACCATTTCTCAAAATTATTGACTATTTTCTATAATTATTGACAATTGTTGACAATTATGGACCATTTTTCCAAATTATTGACCATTTTTGACAATTATTGACCATTTTTGACCATATTTCAAATTTTTTTGACAATTGTCAACTATTTTTCAAAATTTTGACAATTTTTAACAATAATTGTCGATTTTTTACCATTTTTCATAGTTTTTGACAATTATTGGCCATTTTTGACAATTTTTCAGAATTTTTGATAGTTTTTGACAATTATCGACTATTTTTCAAAATTTTAACATGTTTGGCAATTATTGACAAATTTTGACAGTAATTTTTCATTTTTGACAGTATTTGATAATTTTTGACAGTTTTTTACAATTATTGATAGATTTTGACAATTATTGACCATTTTTGACAATTTTTGAAAATTTTCAACCAATTTTCAAAAAATTTAAAAAAATTTTGACAATTGACCATTTTTCAAATTTTTTTCAAAGTTTTTGACCATTATCGACCATTTTTGACAATTATTGAAAAATTTTGACCATTTAAAAAAAAATTAAAAATTTTTGAAAATTATCGACCATTTTTGACAATTTTTGAAAATTTTTGACAATTATCAATCATTTTTCAAAATTTTAACAATTATTGACAGTTTTTGACAAATTTTGACATTTATTGACCATTTTTGAAAAAAATTGTCCATTTTTAACAGTTTTTGACAATAATTGACAATTATTGACCATTTTTGACCATATTTCAAAATTTTTGACAATTTTCATATAATTTTATTTGATTTTTAATCTGATAAATTGTTAAATATACACCAATAGAGTTAATTCGGAGGGCGTGGTTTGTTTAAATAAGCGAGCGAATAAGATTTCTTTTTTGCGCTAGATCGTAAAGTAACAATCCTCGGCATTTGTCGACTTTACGATTTCATTTAAATATAGTAATTAGTCATTTTACGCGCGACTGTAGAAAAAGATATTTATGTTGTAATACCATAAATTAATAGATTCAATTTCACATTTTATTATCCAAGTTTAAACGTTCGAATTTCAAAAAAGCATCGCACCGCACCGTAATAAATAGAATTCCTCACGTGCATACTACAAGTAATGATGATCGATATTTCACGAACTGCTACTTTTTCACTGATATGAACATATCACAGTCCAGTCATAGTTCCTATTAGCATATCCAAAGCGTGACGTAATCACAACCAGTGAAAACGACAATAAATTGGATCTAAATCGAACATAACCTTGAGCTTCATCTCTCTCATTCGACAATAAAATTGAATTTCGAGAATTACCATAAGATCATAGAGAGACTTCTTGCTATTTTTACTAGAAACGAGGAACCATAACGGCAAACAGTATTCTAATATTTTGTATTCACTTGTTATGGTAGGTATGGTGACTCGGATATCAGTTTCTATTGATGATACCGTGAAAAGGAACGATTATATTGATGAAGCTTTTCGGCGAGATTAATATTGATACCGCCAAAATGAAAGATGATATCTTGATGCGTAATTGCTTGTTACTTTTTTTTATCATGTCTATACTTTTTTTGGATATTGAGTGAAGCTACTGGTAACATCAAGGAGATTTGTCTATTAGTAATTTGTAGGAAAAAATGTCGGAATTTGAAAACATGTTTTTAGCTTAGTAGAAAAATTTGAGAATACGATAAAATATGACAAATGTCAGCCAAACTCTGCGTTAGTATAGTGTATAATTTCGACAATCTCTTTTGGTGGGGTTTTTGAATTATAAATTCTCAGTACCTCTTTTACAGAATGTATAACGAAATAGTTATTTTTGTGTTTTTCTGGTTTATTACCTATTTAAGTACCTATTTCAATTTGAGTATTTGAATGCTTTCTCTTAGGTTATAATAGGAGTGCTAGAATAATCGTCATTTTCGCTATTCATCATGATTAACCTTAAAAAGATCGACTGACAGGGAGGTTTATATAAATCTATTCTTATTTTCTTATAATCGATTTTTAGTTATCGATTCTTATAGTAATATTAATCGATTTCTAGTAAATCGATTTTATAGATTACGTGTTTAAATCGATTTTCGGAAACGGCTCGTATTATTTATTGACTATTTTTCAAAATTTTGACAATTATTGAACATTTTTCAAAATATTAACAATTATTGACTATTTTTGACAATTATTGACCATTTTTGACAATTATTGACCATTTTGACTGTTTTTCAAAATTAGTGACCATTTTTCAAATTTTTTAACATTTTTCAAAATGATGACAATTTTTGACAATTTTTGACCATTTTTGACAATAATTGTCCATTTTTAACAGTTTTTAAAAATAATTGACACTTTTTAACCAATTTTGATAGTTTCTGACCATTTTTGACAATTTTTTAAAATTTTAGACCATTTTTCAAAATTATTGACCATTTTTGATAATTATTGACAATTGTTGACAATTATAGACCATTTGTCCAAATTTTTGACCATTTTTGACAATTATTGACCATATTTCAAAATTTTTTACAATTTTCAAAAACTTCAACAATTTTTGACAATTATAAACTATTTTTCCAAATTTTGACAATTTTTAAAGATAATTGTTCATTTTTGACCATCTTTGACAGTTTTTGACAATTATTGGCCATTTTTAACAATTTTTCAAAATTATTGACCATTTCCGATAGTTTTTGACAATTATCTACCATTTTCCAAAATTATTGACCAATTTTGACAAATATTGACCAATTTTGAGAATAGTTGTCCATTTTTGACCATTTTTGATAGTTTTTGATAATTATTGGCCATTTTTTAAATTTTTGTCCATTTTTAAAAAAATTTTTAGAGTTTTTTACAATTATCGACCATTTTTGACAATTTTTGGGCATTTTTCAATTTTTTTTTTAATTCTCGACAATTATCGACCATTTTTCAAAAACTTAACAATTATTGACAGTTTTTGACGACAATTATTGACCATTTTTGATCATATTTCAAAATTTTTGACAATTCTCATATAATTTTATTTGATTTTTAATCTGATGAATTGTTAATGAATGAATCTCTTAGGTTTATTATCGGAATATGAAAAGCATGTACTTTTTAAAATAATACAAAATTGACCATTTTTGACAATAATTGTCCATTTTTAACAGTTTTTAATAATAATTGACAATTTTTAACCATTTTTGATAGTTTTTGACCATTTTTGACAATTTTTCAAAATTTTAAAACATTTTTCAAAATTATTGACCATTTTTGATAATTATTGACAATTGTTGACAATTATGGACCATATTTCAAAAACTTTAACAATTTTTGACAATTATCAACTATTCTTCAAAATTTTGATCATTTTTAACAATAATTGTCCATTTTGATAGTTTTTGATAATTATTGACCAATTTAGACAATAATTGTCTATTTTTGATAGTTTTTGACAATTATCGACCATATTTCAAAATTTTTGACAATTCTCATATAATTTTATTTGATTTTTAATCTGATAAATTGTTAATGAATGAATCTCTTAGGTTTATTATCGGAATATGAAAGGCCTGTACTTTTTAAAATAATACAAAATTGACCATTTTTGACAATAATTGTCCATTTTTAACAGTTTTTAATAATAATTGACAATTTTTAACCATTTTTGATAGTTTTTGACCATTTTTGACAATTTTTCAAAATTTTAAAACATTTTTCAAAATTATTGACCATTTTTGATAATTATTGACAATTGTTGACAATTATGGACCATATTTCAAAAACTTTAACAATTTTTGACAATTATCAACTATTCTTCAAAATTTTGATCATTTTTAACAATAATTGTCCATTTTGATAGTTTTTGATAATTATTGACCAATTTAGACAATAATTGTCTATTTTTGATAGTTTTTGACAATTATCGACCATATTTCAAAATTTTAACAATTTTTGACAATTGTTGACCAATTTTGACAATTATTGTCCATTTTGACAGTTTTTGACCATTTTTGATAGTTTTTGACAATTATTGACCCTTTTTGACAATTATTGACCATTTTTGACAATTATTGACCATATTTCAAAATTTTTGACAATTTTCATATAATTTTATTTAATTTTTAAATTGATAAATTGTTAATTTTTCACCAATTCGTGGGGCGTGGTTTGATTGAATAAGCGAGCGAAAAAGATTCCCTTTTTGCGCTAGAGCGTAAAGTAACAATCCTCGGCATTTGTCGACTTTACGATTTCATTTGAATATAGTAATTAGTCATTTTACGCGCGACTGTAGGAAAAAAAATTTTAATTCAATCTGTCCCCGTCAACGTACGTCTTTGCTAAAATATACTGAAGCTCGGAATGTCAATCTCAGAAATGGGTAGAATCGTATATCGCCATTTCCACTTTTTACTTCATTGCGTCATTCTGGTTTTACGACACAAACTTTTATAAAATGCCTCATATATATACACACACACACACACTTTCATTTCTTGATTTATGACCCTTTCTTCCGTTTCTTCCTCCCATACTTTTACTGACCGGGAAATACAAGGAATACACTATTAAACAAACATCACTTTAGTTTGTTCTGCAAGTTTTTTCATTAAAGTGACCTGAAAAACACATTTTCTTTTTAGGTCGAGTGAGACAAATTTTCGGTTCACGAAAATAAGGCGAAAAGAATGACAAATCTTATAAATCGATATATTTTTTTAAAATGACCAGTTTAATTTAATTTTTGAGATTGCAATGGAAAATGTATTAAAAATTTTCAGAGAAATAACTTTTTGATTGGCTTTTATAAGTTTTCTGTCTACTAGGTGTGTTATACAGAGTGAGTTTTAAATATGGAACGCCTCAATTATCTCGGAAACGCTTATCACGATTTTGATTGTGTAAGGATCTTGTGATATGGCCGATATTATGGTGGTATTAACATTGTTGTCAGATCTTACCTTTTTTCGGAATAATAATGAACTTTTTTATTTCAAATGGATCACCCCATATATTTTTTGCCTTTTGAAATTGTTATGAAATAGTGATGATTTTTTATGTAATGTTCCCTATACCCAAATGCCATAATTTCGGAGTTATAGCTACATTTACATTATCTCCGCCGAAGTTAAAATAATTACTAATTACTATATTCAAATGAAATCGTAGAGTCGACAAATGCCGAGGATTGTTACTTTACGCTCTAGCGCAAAAAGGGATCTTTTTCGCTCGCTTATTTAATCAAACCACGCTCTCCGAATTAACTCAATTGGTGAATATTTATGGAACTTCGACTATTGGCTGATATTCTGATTCAAATTCTGACAAGTCTGAACAAGTCAGTAGTAGGGATGTGAGATTAATGGAAAAGAATCGATTAAATAACAATCGATTTTGCTTTATTCAAAATTAATCGATTTGTGAGAAATCGATTTTGATAAAAAATAAATCAATTTCTGCGAAAAAATCGATTTTTTTAAATTATTTTAAAAAGTACATGCTTTTCATATTCCGATAATAAACCTATGAGATTCATTCATTAACAATTTATCAGATTAAAAATAAAATAAAATTGTATGAAAATTGTCAAAAATTTTGAAATATGGTCAAAAATGGTCAAAAATGGTCAATAATTGTCAAAAACTGTCAAAAACTGTCAAAAACTGTCAAAAATTGTCAAAAACTGTCAAAAATTTAGAAACATGGTCGACAATTATCAAAAATTTCGAAAAATGGTCAAAAATTTTCAAAAACTGTCAATAATTGTCAAAAATGGTCGATAATTGTCAAAAACTTTTTAAAAAATTTGAAAAATGGTCAAAAATTTTGAAAAATTGTCAAAATTTTGAAAAATAGTTGATAATTGTCAAAAATTTGGAAAAATGGTCTATAATTGTCAACAATTGTCAATAATTTTGAAAAATAGTCTAAAATTTTAAAAACTTGTCAAAAACTATCAAAAATTGTCAATTATTGTTAAAAACTGTTGAAAATGGACAATTATTGTCAAAAATGATTAAAAACTGTCATCATTTTGAAAAATGGTCAAAAATTATCAAAAATCTGGAAAAATGGTCACTAATTTTAAAAAACAGTCAAAATGGTTAATAATTCTCTAATATTGTTAAAATTTTGAAAAACGGTCAATAATTGGAAAAATGGTCAAAAATTTTCAAAAACTGTCAATAATTGTCAAAAATGGTCGATAATTGTCAAAAACTTTTCAAAAAATTTGAAAAATGTCAAAAATTTTGTAAAAATTGTCAAAAACTTTGAAAAATTGTCAAAAATGGCCAATAATTGTGAAAAACTATCAAAA
Organism: Lochmaea crataegi; assembly: GCA_947563755.1. Taxonomy (NCBI): domain Eukaryota; kingdom Metazoa; phylum Arthropoda; class Insecta; order Coleoptera; family Chrysomelidae; genus Lochmaea; species Lochmaea crataegi. Next base: position 15,641,381 of record OX387434.1, on the reverse strand, counting down.
ATGGTCAAAAACTGTCAAAAATAGACAATTATTGTTAAAAATTGTCAAAATTTTGGAAAATAGTTTATAATTGTCAAAAATTTGGAAAAATGGTCCATAATTGTTAACAATTGTCAAAATTGTCAATAATTCAAATTGTCAAAAACTATCAAAAATTGTTGAAAATTGTCAATTATTGTTAAAAACTTTTAAAAATGGACCATTATTGTCAAAAATGGTTAAAAACTGTCATCATTTTGAAAAATGGTAAAAAATTATCAAAAATCTGGAAAAATGGTCACTAGTTTTGAAAAACAGTCAAAATGGTCAATAATTTTCAAAATTTTGAAAAATGGTCAATAATTTTTAAAATTTTTAAAAACGGTCAATAATTGTCAAAAATTTGGAAAAATGGTCCATAATTGTCAACAATTGTCAATAATTTTGAAAAATGGTCTAAAATTTTAAAAACTTGTCAAAAATTGTCAAAAGCTATCAAAAATTGTTAAAAAATTGTCAATTATTGTTAAAAACTGTTAAAAATGGACAATTATTGTCAAAAATGGTTAAAAACTGTAATCATTTTGAAAAATGGTCCAAAATATCAAAAATCTGGAAAAATGGTCACTAATTTTGAAAAACAGTCAAAATGGTCAATAATTGTCAAAAATGGTCAATAATTCTCAAAATTTTGAAAAATGGTCAGTAATCGTCAAAAGTTCTTTCTCAAGCGGCAATCTATTACTTTACGCTCTAAATACACAAATAACTATTAGATAACTATGCCTGCTACAATAACAACTTTGACGATTCAATAAATTAGTATTGTTGGTGCTTATTGAAAGTCACAATGGATCGTATATCTGTGAAAGAACGAATTAGGATTTTAATATAATAGAATATGGTGATATGCGTAGAAGTCAACAAGAAACGTAATACTTTATAACCTAACCGAAATCCCATATCAAGATCTACTGTTAGGAAATTACTGAAAAAGTCTAACGAAACTTGTTCAGTAAGAGATTTTTCCAAATCAGGGCGCAGAAAAACTACATCGACAGAAAACAAATCTTTAGATGTTTGTGCCCTGTTAGAAGACGATCCACATTTGAGTACTAGACAAATATCCAGGAAACTTTATATTTAGAAAACATCCGTAATGAAAATTGTACGTGAAAATAAATTCCATCCATACAAAATAAGATTAGTTCAAGAGTTGTCAGATGATGACTTCGATAGACGTGAAGAGTTTGCAGACATAATGATGGAAAAATCAACCAAACCGATCCAAATTTTTGAAGTAATGTTATGTTGTGCGATGAGGCCACTTTTCTATTAATGGAAACGTTAATCGGTATAATTGTAGATACCGGTCACGTAGCAATCCTCGTTGGATGCGTGAATCCCAATATCCACAAAAACTGAATGTATGGGCTGTAATAATAGGCGACGAAATAATTGATCCCATTTTCATTGAGGGAAACTTAAATGGTCGAACGTATTTAGTTTTATTATAAACCGAAACCTGCCAATATTCAGGAATTGAAAGATATGATTACCACAGAGATAAGAAGAATTGAGCAGTCAGGGATGTTGCAAAATGCATTGCAAAGTTTTAAAAATCGCATGGCTTGTTGCAGCCCCCGGATTTACTATTTTTTCGAACCGGGGCAAAAACTTGATAGTGGCGCCTCCTCCCTTCAGTGTTTGAGAAAAACTGTTAAAACTAACAAATGAGTAGCGTTTTTTGTGACCATTTGTGAAAATAATTTTCCTTTAATAAATTTAAACTTTTTATTATTTATTAGCTAATAACTTTCATTTGTGACATAAAACAGAAACACAGAAAAAATGTATAATCAGAAAAGACTACAACTTTACACGGCGTGCTTTCTTTTCTGCAAAAGAATAAGTAAGCTCCTAAAAGGCCGTCGCATAGGCAGTTCTGTTTTCAATGGCTAGGATCGCGAGGCCAGATAGACGCTCCTGGCTATGTTGAACGTAGATAAGTTTTAATAATTTTCAGTTAGCTGAAGCTTCGCTCACAACTTGCAGATGTTGTTGGTAATGTGAAATAAATTTTTAAATCTATACTAACATTGGGAAACGCTCCTTGCAAGTCATGCTTGCACAGGCCGAGGGCACTTCAAATACTGGCAAAAACCAACTGCATTCAAGTCTTTTGAATATTTTAAAGCTATATCGGCTCCATTTTTTGCAGACCTTCTGTCGACATACTCAAAATGACGTGGCCACTGAGGAAGACGAATTTTTCATGTAGACTCTTTGCACTCTCTACTCTTGTCTCAATTTCTGTTAAAATTTTCTATCTTTGTAAAATAGTCTAGTCGGATCTAGAGTATTCTTGTTTCGTCTTCACAGATTTCGTCGTGTTGCTTTTTCTTCATAGACATTCGTTTGTTTTTAAGAACCGGCCCCATCTACAACTTTTCCGATATAGGTGTAGCTTCTTTGATCCAATATTTTACTGATTTTTCTGCCATTTCTTGCAAGATCTTAACAAGACTTTGCAATAATCAACCACATAAACAAACATTGTTTGTCACTTGACGTTCGACTGTTCGAATTTGTTCGTCTCGTATAGATGTGACGGGGATTCCCCTGGCAGAAAGATCACGCATACTACGCACGCGTTCAAAAAAAATTTACCTGATCTGTTAAGGTGCGTTCAAAAATCACTTAGCATGTGTTCAAAAACTAACTGGGCGTATGGAAATACAAAAGTTTGTTTTTCAAACATATTATATTAAGATTCGATTACCTGATAAAAACCTATGAGATTGTCGGAAAAGAGGCTTCACTTGTTCGATTTTTCGAATTCTTGTCTCAAGGATTTGACACCCCCATGAAACTGCCGCCTGGGACAAGTACCCCGGTCTACCCCTCCTAGGATCCGGGGCTGGATTGTTGTATTAAAGTGAACGGACAAAATTTTGAGCATCTCCTTCAATCGCCTGTACTGTATGTGTTCTAAAATTCCTAATTTTTCTACTACTCAACTGTGGACATTTCTCCAACATGAAACAGACATTTAAAGATTTGTCTTCAGTTGCTGTGGGTTTTCTGCGCCATTATTTGGATAGATCTTTTACTGCACCAGGTTCTTCAAACTATCTACTAATTCCTTTTTGCTTTTTTGCCTGTCTTTGTCCTAGAGTGTTTTCCCAGCATGATGTTCCTTTTCCCATTTTCGGACTTCTTCCTGCGATACCATAAAATGGATTCGGGTCTGGCACTCACAACAAATTTACTTTGTTGTGTCTAGGCGGATGCTTAAGAAATTGTTTGCAGCTCCAGAATGTCTAAATGAATTCGTACAGTTTATTTATTATCATTTTCATAAGATTATTAACTAATTGATTTTCATAACCAACTATCTAGGCAAATCTGCAGAGTCTACTTAAACATATTAAAATGCACAAGAAGTTGAACAGTAGAAAAATGCTAAGAAATTGTACCAACATCTTTGGTAAGTTATTTTGAATAAGATTGCGGTAATGGGAGCAACGATATAAATAGGAGAACTTAGTTTTGTCTTCAACACATCGATATACATTTTTTTAAATAATGAAAGTATTAACGAAAGACATCATTCATAGTTCTATGATCTCTTTGCCATGAATTTATTAATGGCAGCGTTTATGTGATTGGACCAAACTCCATGGGTCGGTGCTCGTATTATTCTCATTAAGATGTTTATCATCATGAATTAAGAAAATATTCATTTTTAAAAACATTCGTATAATTGTCGTAAGGGCATTAAATCAGAATAAAGGTGAAAGAAATTTAACAAGTCTATAAAAAACGCTCGAAAAACTGGGGGATATTCGTTTCCATAGAGGGGTGTAGAAGACCCAATTAGTATAATTTTAAATCAGAGAGATGTGAACTGGCGAATATTCAACAAGAGTTGTAGGATTTTGGGACGCATCCAACTGTTACTAATAATGTGAATTGCGTTAATTTTAAAACGATTTTGCCCCCGTCTGCGTTAATGCAGATGCCTATTAAATTAGTAACTACACGTTAGTTAATTCAAACGTGCTGGACATTCACTGTAAAATGCTATTTTAATTGCCTGCTTCAAAATGTTATAATTAATTTTGTCGACGACGCAACAACAACGTCGAAAAGTCAGGACAATTTCCAAAGAGTTCCATCATATCATTTTCAACTGAGAAAAAAAGTGACAGTTGAAAATATGCTCAGCATATAAAAAAATTGTTATCAATTATTTAATTTTGAATTCAAAGTTGTATATTTCTTACGAGCTTTTCTCCTTGGCTTCGTTAAATAATAAGAGTTAAGGACCATAGAAATTTGAATAATTTGTAAACTTTGTCCCTCAAGTCATGACCAGGATCATCACGATAAAACTGAAGTTTTTAATTATCATTTTTTTCAAGTTTCAGTCTCAAGCACCTGCGTCTACGTACGATTCAACGTTGCGATGAACAAAAAAATGTACAGCCTCCCTGCAGCAACTGATTCACATAATCCATCGTATCTTGAAGGTTGGATCATGAAAGCATAATACTGGACAGTCGTACTATAGTTTTCACCATTACCATCATGCGATAGTATAGAAAATTCATCCCAATTATTAAAAACGTAATAATTGACGTACGACGAAAGCTTTTTCTTAATTTTCATATATTAGAAGAGAAAGTGATCGGAAAAGGTGAGCACCATCTCCTATAAGGGGAAAAAGGGCTTGCTGTACAATTTTTCCGTTTATATATCTTTTGTAAATTTATTTTTATGTTAAAAAACACTTTCATAGGTATATACCTTCCAACAATAACAGATTGAAATAAGTTTTATTATGAGTAGAAACAATACCATGACGACAGTTGAACCATAATGGATTCAAAAAAGACTTTTATTCCCTTTTTCGCCATTTCTACATATCCCTTAGTGCTCACCTGCAGTGTCAAGAAAAGTCACATGCAAATTTTCACGGTTTTTCCCCAGGAGTTTGGGCTATGCGTTGATATGTCAGTCAGTCAGTCCGTTGTTCCTTTATATACAGATCGTTTCAATGAAAACTGGCAAACCTATATTAATCTGAAGGCATTCACCCTATTTTATGGGTCCTTTTATTGCAAATTCCAATTTTATTACCCTACTTTCTAAGTAAGTATACAGACTATGATCGAATTATTCTATTTTAAACAAAATATTTGTCCAAGATGAACACAAAAAATTTAGCAGACGCTTATCGAAAATAATAACAATAGAGTAAAGATCTGTCTTCCCTACTAATATACAGAGTGGGCCATTCAAAACAATCTACCAGGTTATTTGGCAGTGTTCATGGATTTATTCTATTTTACACAAAATATTTCTACAAGATCCAAGATGAACACAGAAAATTCAGCAGACGCTTATCGAAGATAATAACAATGGGGTGTAGATCTGTTTTCCCTACCAATATACAGAGTGGGCCACAAAACAATCTACCAGGTTATTTGGCAGAGTTCATGGAATTATTCTATTTTACACAAAATATTTCTACAAGATCCAAGATGAACACAGAAAATTCAGCAGACGCTTATCGAAGATAAAAACAATGGAGTGTAGATCTATCTTCCCTACTAATATACAGAGTGGGCCACTCAAAACAATCCACCAGGTTATTTGGGAGTGTTCATCAGATTTTTCTAATTTACACAAAAAGTTTCTCCAAGATGAACACAAAAAATTTCACAGACGCTTATCTAAGATAAAAACAATGGAGTGTAGATCTATCTTCCCTACCAATATACAGAGTGAGCCACTCAAAACAATCCACCAGGTTATTTGGGAGTGTTCACCAGATTATTCTATTTTACACAAAAAGTTTTTCCAAGATGAACACAAAAAATTTAGCAGACGCTTAACTGAGATAATAACAATGAAGTGTAGATCTATCTTCCCTACTAATATACAGAGTGAGCCACTCAAAACAATCCACCAGGTTATTTGGGAGTGTTCACCAGATTATTCTATTTTACACAAAAAGTTTTTCCAAGATGAACACAAAAAATTTAGTAGACGCTTATCTGAGATAATAACAATGGAGTGTAGATCTATCTTCCCTACTAATATACAGAGTGAGCCACTCAAAACAATCCACCAGGTTATTTAGCAGTGTTCATCGAATTATTCTATTTTACACAAAATATTTGTTCAAGATGAACACAAAAAATTTAGCAGACGCTTAACGAAAATAATAACAATGAAGTGTAGATCTGTCTTTCTTAATATATACAGAGTGGGCCACTAAAAACAATCCACCAGGCCATTTGGCAGTGTTCATAGAATTATTCTATTTTACACAAAATATTTCTACAAGATCCAAGATGAACACAGAAAATTCAGCAGACGCTTATCGAAGATAATAACAATGGGGTTTAGATCTGTTTCCCCTACCAATTTACAGAGTGGGCCACAAAATAATCTACCAGGTTATTTGGCAGTGTTCATAGAATTATTCTATTTTACACAAAATATTTCTCCAAGATGAACACAAAAAATTTAGCAGACGCTTATCGTAGATAATAACAATGAAGTGTAGATCTGTCTTCCCTACCAATATACAGAGTGGGCCACTCAAATCAATCTACCAGGTTTTTTGGCAGTGCTCATTGAATTTTCAGAAAATAATGAAATATCGATTTTTGACTTCAATCAACTGTTTTTTTAATAACAACCTTTTATTCTGGGTGAATTACTATACATTTCTTTATTCTTTAAATTTCCTTGAAGAGCTGATTTAAAAATACTACATACGTAGGGTCTTAAATGAATATTAACAGAGTATTAACAATCACATTTTTTCAATTTGAGGTCGTTTTTTTTAATAGAACTGTCTGATATTTGGCAAAACTGCTCACATGTCCCAAACTCAAGTTGCCAAGGGATATTCGAGGCTAAGGGAAAATTATTACAGGATGGTCAAAAAATGGAAAATTTTGGACAACCCTTTATTAATTTCTTCCTTATTACGATTAAACAGAAAAAAATAGTTAGGATAGGTAAACTTAAGCAGTTTTGCAAATATTCAAACGACCTAAAGTTGAAAAAATAAGATTTTTAACACCCTGTAACTCCTGTTTGTATCATAGAAAAATTTATAGGGAACTCTATTTTAAAAAAATGTGATATCCTCACAAGAAATTATAATAAAAAATATTGAAATTCAATTAATATACTACCAAATACTGGGTTTCTGTGACCCACATCGTCTGGATTTATAAAACATGTTGATCGTTATTCGTTATTCGTTGTTCGCGATTCCCGCTCTCCCAAAAAGTAATATCGACAAACATACATCCGTTTATAAGCCATTGTTGACGTGCTGTTCGCCGTTTCCATGTTTTTCGCGCTGCAGCCAATCCCATAGAGGAAAGTACCATAGGCCCGAGCTTAGTCCAGGCTTGGCCCATATATGTAGAACTCGGGACAAGCTGGTAAGCCAGAATTGGCCCAAGCATTGGTAGAAGTCTGGAGTGATAACAATGGGCCAGACTTGCTTGCCAGGACTAGACCAGGCTCGATTGCCAAGACTGGACCAGGCTCGATTGCCAGGACTGGACCAGGTTTGGTTGCCAGGACTGGGCCATGATAAAGTACCAGGAGTGAGCCAGGCTCGATTGCCAGGAATGGACCAGGTTTGGTTACAAGGTCTGGGCCATGATCAATTGCCAGGGCTAGATCAGACTTGGCTGCCTGGAGTGTGCCAGGCTTATTGCCAGGACTGGGCCATCCTTGATTGCGAATATTGGCCCAAAATTAAATGCTTTTTATTGGCTATTAATTAAACAATGGGATTATTAATGGTACAAACATATTAACAGAAACTCTGTTAATATTTATTTATTTATTCTTCAATAATATTCTTAAAAAATATATATATATATATTCTTAAATATATATTTATTTATTCTTTTATTTAAATAATTAAATAGTCACTTCGCTTCGTTAAAACAGCCGGTTATCGAAAAAAAAAATCGCTTGCTCTCTGCATTACACACTTATAAACATTACAAAACGAAGGCGTTTAAGATAATTTTAAGAACTTATTACTAATTAAAGTCAGACTATAATCCGTTGTTTACCAGTAAACAATGAAAACTGAATAGAATATGACATGGGCCCTCCAGATTAATATGGTCAACCTGTCAATGACGTCATTCTGGAATGATCTATTACAACGGCGAGAACCGAGCAACGGGAACAACAGACTTTATAAATAGATTTTTGCTCTTAAAAACTGGAAAAAATTAAATAGATATGACTTTAAAAGTTGATTACATGTAAATAACCAGATATTTTCCATTTGTATGTTAAAGCTTATAACGTTTAGAGCACTCAGCAAATTATATAAATAATTTTTTCGCCATGGTAGGGTAACATTTTATCGAGTTTAATGTGAGCCTGGGCCGTCACTGGTGTAAAATACGATACCTAATCGTACGTTTATATGCAGATGCTTTTTATCTCTGAAAAACGTATGTGTCATCTAGGTAACAAATAGTGCACCATCATTCTTTGGACTACACACACACACATCCGGTGATACAGAACAAACATTTTCAGGAAAGTAGAATAGAAAACTAACATTTGTCATGCGCTCGTGAAAAATTACCCAAGTTTGCTGCTCGAGCATAAATAACAATGAAGATTGTATTTTTGTATATTTCAAGTTATGTGTAGGTCTTGGAAGATACTTCGCGGTTATGCAGAAAGGGGTTTGGTTATGAATTTTATCTCGCGAGGATTGGAACGGCCGAATTGGAAGATATAAATTGAGAGTTATTCATAGTGTGACAGGCCTTGCGTCAGAAAAATTTCAATTTTACTATACTTATTAGGGATATTATGATAAAATTACGATTAAAATCTAAAATCGATTAACTGTCTTTACCTCGAGATCAACGTAATTAAATTTCGGATCATTAACAAGGTCAGAAAGGAAGAGATACATTGTTGCATATTAACAACAGAGTATGGGAAGAAAAAAGTTTGCCAACGGATTGGTATTAATAGTACCCATCTTCAAAAAAGGAGACCACAAGGTCTGCAATAAATACCGAGGTATTACATCACTGAATACAGAATCAGACTGAAGATTGAGAGAAGACTGGAAGAAACACAGAGCGGATTCAGAAACCATGTATTCACAATGAAACAGATAGGGTAAAGTCGGGTGAGATGGCCAGCCGGGAGAGATGACCAACAGCTAAATCTCCATAACGCGTCGTTCGATGGCGCTTCATGTCATCCCCAGCGATCGACGTCTATGTGTGAGCAGGGCCAGTGTGTTTTCGACCACGTCAAGGTGATATTAAAGCAGTCAGAAAATAAAAATACTATCGCGTCTTTGTGAAATTATTGAATTGTTCCTTACTGCCTACTAGTGTGATTGTGTGAAAGTAGATTTATCGGTGATTTTAACGTATTAGGTGAGAACGATGTTCATTTTATAATTCTAACCTCCAAAACTTCAGGAGCATTCAGGAGAGATGGCCACCAAATTGTAGGGATAGATGGCATTTAATTTTCGCGTCTATTTCTTCACAGTTTGTCGTCCCTTCGAGATTACTGCGGAAAATGCCAATGAAGTATAACAGAAAGAACTCAAATCGTGGATACTATACTCAAGAAAATCTAAGGCTAGCAACAGAAGCTGTCAGGAGCCTCAAAAACTTATGGTATTCCTAGAAAGACCCTTGAATGGAAAGTGAAGAATAATGTTTCTACGACTGGTAAAATGGGACCAGACATCTTGTTGGGGGATGCAAAGGAAAATAAATTAACGATACATATTAAGAATGCACAAAAATATGGTTTTCCTATGACGGTACCAGATTTTCGAAAGCTCGCCTATAAAAATCTACAACTCAATCATAAGTTCAATAAAGAAAAGCGAACTGCTGGTTCCGATTGGTTCAGGTCCTTCTTCACAAGACATCCCGACTTGTCTATTCGAAAAGCTGAGGGTGTATCTCTAGGGCGAGGTGAAGGCATGAATCGTGTAGATATGGAAAATTATTTTACTCTCCTGCACAATGCACTGGAAAGCAATGAGCTTTTCGACAAACCTGGAGGCATATATAACGTCGATTAAACAGGCCTTCAATTGAATAATTGGAATAGTCGGAAAAAGGAGCGAAAGATGTTGTTACAGTGACATCAGGGCAAAAGGATGAGACAATCTCGTGTATAGCTTGCTGTAATTCCGTTGGATTTTTTCTACCGCCAGTCTGTATATTTAAAGGCAAGAATATAAAGACCGCCAATTCCGCCTGGTTCACATATGGTGATGTCTCAAAAACTAGCATATGTCACTGCAATAATTTTTTTGGGATGTTTTAAAAACCACTTCTTACCACGTAAAGGCGAAGGAAAGGCCCTATTAATAATTGACGGGCATGCATCTCATCGTTCTTGCGTTGAACTTCCATAAACAGCTGAAGCTAATAATGTCGTTTTGTTGTGCCTACCTCTGCTTACCACTCATTATTTGCAACCACTCGATAGGGCTTTTTTTAAGTCTCTTAAAACCTGCTTCTATCAAGCTTGCAGAGAATGGATGCAGAGTCACCCCGCAACTAGAGCGACTCCAATTTGGTGAACTTCTAACGAAAAGCTGGGGAAAATCCGCGTCCGCTGGAAATGCATTGTCAGGCTTCAGAGCCACTGGAATATTTTCTTGGATCCCTGATTCCGTACCCGATCATGCTTACTCTGTTTCTGATCGAATAATTAACAACGAAACAAGAGAAAGTCAGGGAACACCCACACAACATTCGAACCCTCAAGTGAAGAACGCTGTATCAATACAAGAAGTGAGACTCCCTATCAATATGATAGATGATGCAGTACCATCCTGCTTCCATGTATATACAGAACCTCAATGTATAACTCCAGTTGAGGGAACATCTGTACCAGATTTAACACCCGCAAAACTTTTAGACCAGATTAATCCTACACCCAAACTAGTCATTCTGCAAAAAAAAGTAGCAAAGTCCGTCGCTACCCTATCAACTTCTCCTGAACACATTGCGATTGTGAAAGAAAGATCCGCAAAGAAAACTAAACAAACAAAAAAAGACGCTCCAAAAAAGAAAATTCCAGAAAAAAAAATTTTCGGAAAAGAAAACGCTCACCAAGTTCTGATGAGGAGGAGGAGAATATAGACGTCCAATATGAAGGGGAAAGTGATTACCTTTCTGAGGTGGATGAAACCGAATGTTCAGGATGTGGAGACAGCTACAACAGCTCCCCAAAAAAAGACGAGTGGTTGCAATATATATATAATATGCCAGATGTGGTTTAATGAAAATTGCTCTTCTTTTTTAAAAACACTTGTCAAAATTGGTGAAATCGCGTTCTAAAAGAAGAAAAATTAATGTTAAGAAAAAATATTTTTTTCACCCTCATAAAAAGTTTGTTATTTCAACGTTTTTCTAGTTTATTTTCATTTTTATTTTGTGGTCATCTCTCCCTCAACCATATGGCCAACTAACCCCACAGAAATGGGATATATGGCTACATAACACTTATATTTATTGTAACGGTAAGGGGGCGCCAATTTGTAACCCTACAGGGCGCTAATTTGTAACGGTAAACGCTCCAGCTTGAAGGGCTCCAGCTAGAGACTCCTCTCCAGGGTGATTCGACCCCAAGTTTATGTCGCACAAGGATAACAGAAAGGTTGTAAAAATTGAGGGCGCCACTACCTTTTTGACGGCGATAACAAGTACTAACAAACTAAGGCGGAAAAGGTAGAAACGCCTTGTAGAATTTAGATAAAAGTTTAAGAAATAAAAAAGTTACTTAAAAAAACAGAACATTTAAAACTTTACCCAGGGCGATATCTCCCTCAATTTTCATAGTTGAGGATTTAGAAAAATATAAAAAATAGATTTTAAAACAAATTTCCATTTATTCTTCTGCCACAGGTAATGGAACAAATGTGAAGAGAATTTCTACTTTTATAGGTACTTAGCTTATGAAGTGGTTGTTTCCGCAAAAGATGATGGTTGAAGAAGGTAGGTAGGTCTTGCCTCTACGAAGTCTTGAGAAGATGGAGACTAGATCTCGAAGAAGATAGGAAGATAGAGATGTCTTGATTAGAACGGTATCCTAGCAGCTGTGTCCTGGTCTAGAGCTGTATTTTAGTCTAGGGCTGTATCCTGGTCTAGCCCTTGTATCGAGGTCTAGGTGCTGTGCTTACCACAGCAAAATTCATTAGATAGGAAAGGAATAAAACCGTAAAAAAAATTGGAGGTCTTTCCTCGATGAGAGTCGATAGCGGAAAGGGCTGTCCCTCGTGGCGTTGAAAAAATGGAAGCGACCGTTGGCAGACGTCAATTGTCTCATGGTCAGAGTTAAAGAATGGGGTGGGTAATGAGACGACGAGCGGTAACTAAAAGGATTCATTCTATAAAATCGAAACAGGTCGATAGAGATGTTACATTATAAATAATAAAACTACCTGTTGGGATGATACTTAAGCTGTTAATATGTTATAATCCTGAACATTGAAAAGAGTTGCAGGCGCATACTTTGTAAAACGGTGGCCATCTCACTCTACTTTACCCTAGCCGAAAAAGCAATTAAAGAAAAAAGAAAATTTTTATGGCATTTTTGGACCTAGAGAGAGCTTTTGATGCAGTTCCAAGACCTAAATTATGGAAAATACGGACAGAGTGAAAAACTTGAAAATATACGTTATTTATTGTGAATCATGGAACTTTCATTTGATATTCACAATTTCTTGTAAATGTAGATCTGATTTTACGAAAAAAATATATAAAATTTCCACCTTTTTATCGTATGTATATCGTAAAATTCTCTTTTCTCTTAACTGCAAAGGACAAAATGAAATATCGAGTAAGTTTAGCGACAGCAAATCCATTTTCTTAAATGGAAGTTTTCAAAACGCTTCACCCGAGAATTATGATACGTTCTAAAAGAGAAAATCAATATAGAGTTCCTAGTTACGAGCTTCGGTCGGCCGGTTGTCTACCGGAATCACTAAAACTGACCAAATTGGAGCAAAGGAACTCCTTTCATAAATCTTTACATAAGATGCAGAGACACTAAACGCCTTAAGGACGGCGTTAGAGCTCCCCAAAGGACCTTAATCCCTTCTATCATTGCGCCCTACGGTCGACCAGAGACTATTTCAAGTGATATCTTACGGGTATTAGTGTACCGTGTCTTAATCAAAATCCTACATTGCCAGTTGTCTCTCAAACGAGTTTTATAACCCAAAGAAGTGATTTTTATAAAAAACTCATTCGTGTAGATTTAAATAGGTACAATAAATTATTCTGTACGTTGAAAATTTTTGAGTTTTTAATTCAAATTTAGAGCATAATTTAAAGTTTTGTAATTATAATTGAAATTTGTGATATTTTATCAGTTAAAGTATCTTAATGGTGAGCAGATCCGGTGTCGAAAGTTTTAATTTTAAATTGTTATCTTATTTTATAAAGTATTTTTTTGTTGAATGAGAGAGTTGTGTTGGAAGTGCAGGACCGGTTCATATAGAGTTCCAAGAAAGGTGTCTTTATATGGTAAAATGAGAGGGATAGACATAGAAATATGATGTATTGTCATGAATAAATATTTTCTTTTCTTCAATCATCAATTATAATTTACTTAAATTATTTTCTTGGGTGAAAACCTTTCAAAATTAAACAAAATATCGTCTAATTTTATGTGACGTTATGCGAAAAATTAATTTTCAAAAAGTGACCATTTTACGACAAAAAATAACTACTCTCCGGCCTATATGCCCCGACGAGAATTGAATTACAAAAGTGTCTTCTTCAGCCTGGCTCGGCGAACGCAGAATCCCATTTTCCGATAAATGTAACTGAATGTAAATATAGCCTGGAGAGTAGTTGCTTTTTGTCATAAAATGGTCATTCTTTTGTAAAATAAATTTTTCAGAAAAGGTCCCAATGAGGAGCAGAATCGTCAATTTAGAAACTCAATAAAATTTGTAGATTTTATCAAGTTATCGTTTACTCAGCTTATGAGTTTGTGAACTTCCATTGTAGGATAATACTATAGTTTTCTCGGTATTAAAACAAATCCATTTGAGTCAGATCAGGACTTAATAGTAACGAGAGCGAGACCACAGGATACACTACACTAGTGTCATCGGCAAATAAAGTGAATTCATTATTTATTCGTAAGTCTGTGACATCGTTGATGGATAACAAAAAAGGAATTGGATCTAGTGGTACAGCACTACTCACTGGTAGATTTTTAGAAACTTCACCATTTGCTTGTACCAATTGGTTACTACATTCAAGATAATAATTGAGTTGAATTTTGGAACCGTTAGCGATTCTCGACATAGAACATAGTTTACACTACTTCTGAACCAACACTTACACTTTACACTATCTTACGCGCGTTTCGATAACTAAGTTATCTTCTCCAGAGACTGGAGGTAAACTCAAAGCGTTTACTAGTGCATTTATTATCCAAATTATTGCAATTTTGAGATGTTATGTTTAAAAAGGAAGGGCAGTTGCGTTTCTACGATCTTCGACAAGGTTGGTAATAAAAGAATGGGTCAAGTTGGGGAAGAGTCCATTTTCAAATGATTCATTAATGACAAAAGTTAAAAAGTTGATAACCATTTCAGGGAATGTTTAAAAATATTCTAGTAGATAGAATTTTTAGTATGGTTCGCGATAGTATAAGTTTACCAACTGGTCTTGAAAAGAAGGAAATCAATCTTTTAAAAGCAAGAAGGGAAGACATTTTATCACACCATTTAATATATTCTGGATAGTATGAATATTTATGAAGGATGCAGGACAAAGAGAACAAACCAACTGCATATATGAAAGGGGCTTCATTGAGGCTTTAAATATTCTAGGCTGTGAATTATTATGGAAAAATATTGAAAAATATGACGTGGGTAATTTTTTATCTTTTTTTTAGCATAAAAGGAAAACTATGGTATTAAAAGTTTCCTGCTAAAAAAAGAACAAAATCAAAATCCTTGAACGATTAAAAGGACTCTAATATAGTCCTTGCTATTCTACAGAACTTGAAATGGTTAAAAGTTTATCTCACAGCCACTCTCTCTCCCGACATTTAGGTGCTTCAAGTTTTTGTCTTTTTTTTTTCAACTCATCCGGGAACAACAGTGAAAACGTTTACTTTAATGAGCATTCCGACAATCGCCGAAATTTATAGTAGCTAGTTTAAACATCTAGTAAGCCAGGAAACGAAAAATGGCTTCATTATGTAAATGTTTCAGCAGGTATTTATCTGTTTTCGAAATAAACTAAGCGAAAAAAGTATCAACAACAAATAAATTCATGGGAAGATAGGTAGGTAAGTGAAAAGAATGAAAATAAAAATTTTTTTGGAGTCATAATAATAATGGTTAATATTGGATAACAATATTTTGTAAAATAATGCCTCAAGATTTTTATAGAAGTGGCGATTTTATTCAATTCCTTTGTGCCAAGATTTCCTCAACTTTTGTTGTTTGGTTTTATTTCATTAGGTCCTTTTGGTATTAAGTATTAAGCAACTATTACTTTCTAGTATTCTTGTGTTAGGTTTGAGGATTTGAATACGTTCAATGATTAGGCATCCACTAAGGAAGGATTTTTCAAAATTCAAAAAATTTGTTTTGTATTATACTAACTGGGTGTAAAGAAAAATAATCTATACATATAAAATGCTTTGTCCTGACGGATCAAAGCACTACCTAAACCGCTGTTCGTAGAAACCTGAAACTTGGAGGCTGTGTTCTTTGTATGACGTAGGCATCCGATAAGAAAGGATTTTACGAAATTTCACCCCTGAGGGGGTGAAAAATGGGGGCAACGTTTGTACCTATGGGACGACGTGATTCCTTGATCCAATCTACTTCAAATTTTGCTTAAACATTCTTTAACAGGATTGATGGAAGACGTGTGTGAAGTGAGGGTTGATAATTTCACCCCCTAATAATGTAACAGAATCTTAAGAAAATACCGGTGGTGAGTCATTGCGATTGTACGAAAATTACAAATTTTCATGTTCCTATATTCACTTAACTTTGAGAAAAATAAATAAAAACCTAATTTTACTCAGCTCCTTTTAGGGCGATATCTCGGATGTGGGTGGGCAAAGAAAATGTTGTCATAGGAAGGACCCATTATACTTTTATACCTGTTATCACCTACTGAATTCAGAAACACCCTGTATGACTTATTGACGTCCATAAAAATAAAAAAAAAATAAAATCTGGAAGAAAATCAAACTTTTCAACAACATCCAGTTTCCCTTGAAATGTTTTTTCACGGCTAAACAATGATTCTGTGACCATGAGAAGTCTGCCTGGAATATTTTCAAAAATTTCTCAACTCGTCTTGTCTCGGTTTTAGGAAACGAGACAAAAAAATCTCGCTCTCATGTGAAGCCCTATAGTTTTTTATTAAAGAATTTACTTACCATAAAATTTATATAAAATCGTCCATTAGAAATTATAAGAAAGAAAGAAAAAATTCAACGAGTTCTCAAGACGTCTTTATTTATACTGAATACGAATTTAAAACTGTATTTTAAAAATTTAATGAAATACTTGGATGAATTTATCCGACACAAATTAAAAAGCAACAATTCAGGATAGCGTTTTTATCAACGGGATTTCAATGATTATGCTGAAATATTTATATATTTACAGAATGAAGCGGACCAGAAAATTCGGTATCATTCGGAAAATACTTTTATCCCCATTTCTATTTGTAACGCAAACTCCGAATTTAACAGGCGACCTAAAGACCCCTCAAAATATATTTCGTATATGCACAATGAAGTAATTTCCTACAAAACACGACCTTATATAAATTTATTATGTTTGTTACGATCCAAGGAGACAGAGTTGGACTTCATTCAACTCGACATTTAACAATCAGGACCGATTTCACTACTAGTTTAGTAAAAATTCAACACCAATTACAGACGACATCCCAATCAATCAACATTTACGGCTCTCTACCAACGCCTAAAAGTACCTAAAAGTATGTACTGAAATTGGCACTCGGATGTTACAGAGGAGTACGATAAATTATATTTTGCACGAAATAGAACAGAATCCGGAGTTTAGTACCGGAAGACTCGCGGCTATATATCCAGCAATTTCTGAATTCTTTATATGGGATATTATTAATAAAGATAACCTCTATCTGTTTCATTTTCAAAAAGTTCATGCGATGCTGGATGGTGATTTCCCTGTTCGAGTAGCACAAAAAGAAGCAAATCCAACTTTTTTCTCAAACATTTTATCTTGTGTTTACTCAAAGCGGAATTTTTAATTAACAATTTTTAATTAAGAAAAAGAATATCAAAAAAATTGTTACAGACTTTCTGATACTGCCCGCTTACTGAGAAATGTCTTCACCAGAAGAAGCACGCAAAAAATTCAACCAAATTCACCCCTCCCAGGATAAATGGGAATAAAGAACACGGGTTTGTAGTAAACAATTCATCACAGAAGAGTTACCAAAATTGTAGGTAGTGGTTTTTTGAGATATGCTCAAAAATCTGACTCAACGGCGTCATCTTCACTGGTATTATGATTTGGTTCAATTAAGTGTTTTGCAGAATTTGACTCATCTAGATGTTTTAAGTGAAGCGGTGGAGGCTTCAAATTTTTTGTAACTTCGGCAGTTTGTATACAGATAAATGCTACATGCTACAAAATATTCTGGATATCATCAACATATCTGTACAAAAATAGAAAATCCTTGTCTGAATAAGATTTAAAAGGAGTAGTCTCTAAATTTTCCATGAAGATATCTGCTAAAATTGGGGATCAAGAACTTTCCCTTACGCTATCCCTCATTTTGTGGATAAAATTTGTTGTTATAAAGGAAATAACTTCAAATAAATGTTGCAAAATTCATATTTATATTCTTCTTCATGAGACAATCTTTAACTGGAGTTCATGAAAACATACTATTTATATAATTGGGCTGAAGTAGAAGAAAAAATGAATATTCAAATAAATGAAATATCTGACTGGCTAGCACTAAATATCGAAAAAACTGTGTTCATAACGAATGGTAACTATTGTGACAGAGTACCAGATAACTTGCAAATAAGAATTCAAAATATAGATGTAAAACGGGTTAAACATTATAAATACCTGGGTTTAAATTTGGACTATAGATATTCATATACCTTATACCTAGACTTGCTTTTAACAAAGACAAAATACCTAATTTTTATTTTTCGCAAATTATCTAAGATAATGCAACAGAAAACTCTAATGATAGTATACTATTCATTATTCCAGAGTATTCTAAGTTATGGAATTATAGCTTTGGAGGGTGCTTATCAAACGCAAACGACTCTACTACAAGATTGCAATATACATTTTTAAAAATAATCAATAAAAATTGTTTAATGTATGATAAAATTCCGTGCAACATTGAACAACAGTTTGCCCTTGAGTCTATACTATACTATTATGAAACTTTTTCAAAAGAGTATACTGAACAACCGACAAGTCACTAGATTCAAGAGTATTCAGCTGCCAAAAAGATCAAAAACAGTTAGTAGTAAAATAAGCTATGTTAAGGGAATTCTTATTTTTAACAGTCTTCCTATTGATCTTAAAACTATTAATATTAAAAACAAAAAAGGAAAAAAAAACTGAAAAAATGGATAACAGATAATATTAATTAATGATGTAATATATGAAATATGATATAAATATAAAGTAAACAAAAATAACTATGAAAACAAAAGAAGATCACTCAAAAGCAACAATAGTTATTTGTGTATTTAGAGCGTAAAGTAACAGATTGCCGCTTAAGGAAGAATGTGTTTCGAAAGCGGCAATCTGTTACTTTGCGCTCGAAAAACACACATAATTTTTTCTACAGTCGCCCTTTTAATAATTAAAACAGTTTTTTATATTATCTTAGGTTATAATAGGAGTGCTAGAATAATGTCATTTTCGCTATTCATCACGATTAACCTTAACAAGATCTACTGACTAGGGATGTTAAAAAATAATCGATTTTTATTTAAATCGATTATTATTCTCTTATAATCGATTTTTAGTTATCGATTTTTATAGTATTATTAATTACGTGTTTAAATCGATTTTCGGAAACGGCTCGTATTATTTATTGACTATTTTTCAAAATTTTGACGGTTATTGACCATTTTTCAAAATTTTAACAATTATTAACCATTTTTAACAATTATTAACCATTTTTGCAAATTATTGACCATTTCGACTGTTTTTCAAAATTAGTGACCATTTTTCAAAATGATGGCAATTTTTAACTATTTTTGATAAAAATTGTCCATTTTTAACAGTTTTTAACAATAATTGACAATTTTTGATACTTTTTGACCAATTTTGACAATTTTTCAAAAGTTTAGACCATTTATCAAAATTATTGACCATTTTTGATAATTATTGACAATTGTTCACAATTATGGGCCATTTTTCCAAATTTTTGACAATTTTTGACCATATTTCAAAATTTTTGACCATTTTTCAAAAACTTCAACAATTTTTGACATTTGTCAAATATTTTTCAAAATTTTGACAATTTTTGAAAATCATTGTCCATTTTTGACAATTTTTGACCATTTTTCAAAAATTTTAACAATTTTCCAAAATTATTAACCATTTTCGATAGTTTTTGACAATTATCAACCATTTTTCAAAACTTTAACAATTTTTAACCAATTTTGGCAATAATTGTCCATTTTTGAGAGTTTGTAAAAATAATTGACAATTTTTTACCATTTTTGACAATTTTTCAAAATTTTAGACCATTTTTCAAAATTTCAGACCATTTTTCAATATTATTGACCATTTTTGATAATTATTGACTATTGTTGACAATTATGGACAATTTCTCCAAATTTTTGACCATTTTTGGCCATATTTCAAAAACTTTAACAATTTTTGACAATCATTAACTATTTTTCAACATTTTGACAATTTTTGACCATTTTTGATAGTTTTCGACAATTATTATTGGCCATTTTTGACAATTTTTCAAAACTTTTAACAATTTTCTAAAACTTTCGACCCTTTTTCAAAATTATCGACCATTTTTGATATTTTTGGACAATTATCGACCATTTTTCAAAATTTTAACAATTTTTGACCAATTTTGTCAATAATTGTCCATTTTTGACAGTTTTGGACAATTTTTGATAGTTTTTGACAATTATTGACCATTTTTGAAAATTTTTTACCATCTTTCAAAAATTTTTCAGAATTTCTGATAATTATCGACCATTTCTCAAAATTTCCGGCAATTATCGCCCATTTCTCAAAATTTTAAAAATTATTGACAATTTTTGACCATTATTGACAGTTTTTGACGAAAATTGTCCATCTTTAACAGTTTTTGACAATAATTGACAATTATTGACCATTTTTGACAATTATTGACCATTTTTGACCATATTTCGAAATTTTTGACAATTTTCATATAATTTTATTTGATTTTTAATCTGATAAATTGTTAAATATTCACCAATTGAGTTAATTCGGAGGGCGTGGTTTGATTGAATAAGTGAGCGAAAAAGGTTCCTTTTTGCGCTAGAGCGTAAAGTAACATTCCTCGGCATTTGTCCACTTTACGATTTCATTTGAATATAGTAATTAGTCATTTTACGCGCGACTGTAGAAAAATTTGATTTATTGATTTAGTTTTAAGTCTAGTTTTTAATTTTAGTTTTAAGCAACCAGTCCCACGAACAGTTAACTGTGCTTACCTCTGTGGGAATACTCTGGAAAGTACTTGTACTACCTATGTATTTTTTTCACTGGTTGAATAAATGAATAAATGAATGTGCTTCATGTAGATTTTTTTCTTTTAATTTCATCAAACAGATTAGGGTTGAAGGATATACAAAATCCTGGTAATCTCGGGCAAAGACGGTCCTTCTAAGGAAGCCTACAATGTCAGTGTTGCCTTTATATTGGTTGATTCGAGTAGAGTATACTCGGTGTAATGCATACGACCATATCACGATCCAATGGAGCAAAAAACTGTGGAAAGTGGATAGAGTATGCGGTGAAATTCCAATTTAGATCAGTTTTATCTCTTACAACGGAATATAATAAAGGATAGGTATATATCTATGAGCAAAAAAGAAATTTTCGCCTAAATCAAATGAGATTAGCGCAAAATATCCAGTCGTTAATTAAATTAGAGGTAATTAATGAAACACTATTACAAACTAAATCTTTGATGGGTTTTTTGTGAAATTATTGTTTGCTGAGTTCCCTCCGTTTTCTCGAGAAAAAACTGTCTAGACTAGCACGTAAATTGAAAATTATTACAGATACCTCATCAAGTGTGATATTTACGTTATCTATGGCGCTGAAATTCAATTATTGAAAGTTATACGGTGAGAAAAATGCAGTTTTCTAGAATGAGAATAATTTCTTCTGGTAGTACTGTCTATATCAAGAGTGAGCTCTGAATCATTTGACCATCGCAGTCTTTATATCCAGCAACGCTACACATTTGTATACAAAGCAAAGCCAGATCTCTAATGCACAGAGTACTTCAAAGTCATCAACACATAAGCCAATCGCTAGTGCTGACTATGGAAAGGTCATCGACGACCTAAAAGTCGATGACATAATGGGGCAACCCACTGACAAAACAGCCACAAGATATAGCTTCAATAATAAGTCACAAATAACTAAAGTAGGTAGGAAAGACTGGAAAAAAAATGATGTGCGAGATTGCAAAACAGCAAGACCAAGAGTAGCCGTATTTTTACTGGTTGTTTCCTTATCGAATTGATGATGTTGAAATGCACAATTTATTACAAATTGGAAAGGCTCAGGATGTGGAGTTTACTCCAGATCACTTAGCCTAAGAATTAAGTGGGGAATGGGAAAAAATACCAGCGTGGTTCAAACAGAACTGGCTGGTATCTCAATTGCCACAAAAGAACTAACCAGAAAAGGAATTTCTGTCAAAAACATAAAAATCTGCACTGACAGCAGACAAGTCCTATTAGCCTTGAACAGACAACGTGTTACATCAGGGCTAGTATTAGAGTGCCATCAAGATTTAGCTAACGCCTCGGTAGGTAACAATATTATTCTGAGTTGGGTTAAAGGGCACGACAGGAGTAAAAGTAATCGCATTGCCGATTCTTTAGCCAGAGAAGCGGCTGGACTAAAAATTTTAGGACCGAGTGACACCTACAGCCTGAAGACTTCGACAATTGCGGAACTAGCCAAGCGTTACACCCATGCTCAATCCCTGAAGAGATGGGATGGAATCAAAGGATGCAGTCTTGCCAGGATCACCTTGGAAGACCCTGGGAAGCTGGATCCGAAGAAATATTTGGCGATGACCAGGAAAACCTTACGCTTAACCGTAGGATTTCTGACTGGCCACTGTCAACTAAAGAAACACCTCCATTCTATGGGGCTAGTGGACACACCTCTATGCAGAATGAGTGAACAATAAGATGAAACTATCAGGCATGTCTTATGTGAGTACCCGGAGTTATCGTCAATAAGAGAGTGTGTGTTCGGTGAAAAGGAAAGGATGGACGATGACCTAGGAGGGCAACAACTCCTCGGGAGGATGTCCAATGGGTCACATGTGGCCTAAGTGCTGTGGGCCTAAACTCACCCTTCCCACTCTACAGATACAGACAGATACAAATTGGAAACTTGTTTTAAAGATAAAGTGCATTTATCAATGTAAAACTCACTTTCGTCAGTTAAGGCATCATCATAGGCTGCGTCCTTCATCGCACAAAGATGTGACACTATTCTAAAAAGGTTTTCCAATGTGAAATTTTAAACTACTTGTAATGTGTATGTGAATTGAGAATCAATATGAACAATGTGTTAACAAATATCAGATTTACAAAAACAATATTAGATATGACATTATTGATTTTCACTTTTTGGGACGAAGCCTTTGATTATGCCTTAACCAGCGAAAACGCTTAGGAGAATTTTTCATTGACAAATGCACTTTGCCTTCATAACATGTTTTCAATTTGCTTCATTATCAACTACAAATAAAGAACACTTAGGTGATATCAAAGACACTTGCAGCAACACCAAGACACAGCTATGCAATACCAAAACCAAGTTCATATATGACACTGAACGACCAAGATCAAGACGACGTAAAAACAAGACCAAGAACAGCCCGTGATTTTCTTATCACTGAAAAAAAGTCTAGGCTGAAGCAGCCTACTATACGAACAGTTCCACAGTAGACGTAGGTGTAGGAGCCAAAATTGTACAGCCAAAACAAAGGATTCAACGCTGCGTTGAAGGATTTTCTCAGTTGAACACCCCATATATTTCGATTACATGTAAATGCTTTGCTCTTTTACTCTCCAAATACGTACTATTTGTTTTAGTTTAATTGGAAAATAACTTTTAAGAAAAAGCTCTAACGTAGGCGTTCCACCCGACACTTTATAAAACATTAAAAACCTTTGCCAATCATATTGTACCTTTCGGTTTAATTTTAAGACAATTTTGGAATATAATTATATATTTATGGAATTAAAGATCAACTAGGGTCGGTTTTCACGTTTTCCCCGCTTCTTTTCGTTAATTTCCACTTGATTAAACAAAATTTGTTCAACAAAACGTGAAAATTCTAATTTATTTGACAAAAACCACCCTGTCTAACTAACCGTTATCGTCACACGGTAGAGACCGTTCGCTTCCAATTGGCGCATTTCTCTCTCGCTGCCGAACATCAAGTCAGAGAGTTGTAACTGCAGCGTTCAATTGTTTCTTCAATTGTTTCAACGACGCCTATTGAAATTCTCGATTGTGCTATTCCAGTGCCTGATGGCGGCCCAGCAGCAAAACTCTGAATTACTACCTTCCACCATTTCCTTTTCATTCTACTAACTATATAATTTAATGGAGCCATTAGGAAAGGGTTTGGGGCGGTTAACGGTATATATAAAGGGAGATAACAACTTCTGATGACGAATTTAGACCTAAATTGCTTACGTTCAATTTTTGTTTTTGCACATTTTGTTTATTACTCTCCAATCAGATATTCGTTGATTAATTTCTAGATGGAAATAGTGATATTTTGATTCATTTCACTCATAAAATTAATCGTCAACAATTCCACACATGCCACCTATGGTTAATACAGATGAAGAAGTCGCTGAGACAAAATACTGAGAAGGAACTAATAATCAAAGTTAGTGGCCACTAACTAACGTTTTAAATATTCAACAGAAAGCTTGGGTATATTTAGGCGCGTACCAAAGCAAAGTTTGTTGACAGAAGGTGAATTTTGTGTTCGGTTGAGATAAATGATTGAATTATTTCAATTAATAATGGATTTAAATGATTTAAGTAAGTAATATGAAACTGTTTTAGATAATTTGTGCAAATTTTCATTGATATTTATCAAATTTGTATAAAAAAGTACTCTACCTTAGGGTTTTAATATACCTGTTGAGATCGAATGAATGCATAAGTCAAAGTAAAACTGCACTAAGAGTTTTAACATGGATCCTAACGGGACATTGTCGCTTGAATGCTCAAAATAGTGGAGGAAGAAGAATGTAGATTCTGTGGAATGGAAGAAGAAATCTCCATCTACATACCTGCGAATTGCACAGCAATACAGAATCCTAAGGCACAACACCTAGGTGATTACTGGATAGAAGAGAGACATTTACCTAAGTTAAAGCCTGCAGATATCCTGAAATTCCTCCGGGAAATAGAACTAAAGGAGCTACTAGTCTCTGAGACTTTCCTCAGGAACTAAGTAGAAGTAAGGGGCACAATAGATCTTGTAGGTCTCAGTAAATGTCACCGGCAATATACATACATACATACTTAGGGTTTTAGTGTGTTACTCTCTTTCAATCTACAAATTGCCCTGTCCTGTGAGACCGACTGCTTATGTTAATCGGTTGTTTCAACGACAACAACAACAACAACAATAACAACAAATTGAGATGCAACCTGAGATTTGCTACAAGAGAAACAATGTCCTGAAACTACTGTTCTTGTGAAAAAGTGTTTTTTTTACTAGCGTGCGGAAAGGTATTCTTTTCCGCTCACAGCTTGGACTCTTTATCCATATCACAGCCCCCCCTTTTCTGAACTGTTCATAATTATATCCATAATAATTTATATAAAATAATATTTTAAGCCAACCATTACTGCTTATAATGAGATAAGTACAGTTATCCTTCAGTCTCTGAAGAAGATAACTTAGTTATCGAAACGCGCGTGTTGCTGTAGTAAATGTAGTATCGCCAACGATGCCAAAATGCTCAACTTAGTAAACAAAACAAAAATTCAGAAATTTTATATCAGTATAAATAAATTCGATCCTACACTGTTTAACGAAAAGCGCTCTCTCATATCCACTTATAGTATGGGCGCTTGTAATAATATATTTAAATATGTTCACGTTCCATGCAATTATTCAAAGGCTGATGACAATTTAAAAATTATAATTGCTAAGCTGAAGCAATTTTGTATAGAATACAAAAAAATATGTGACTATATCTCGTTTCTGCAGCATCAATCGCATTGTCTAAAGAAATCTAGTCATTTTAATTTTCACTAGAACTCAATTTTCCACTCAAATTGGAAAAGCAGCCATATCTATCCGCAATCTATAATAATATATGACACACAAATCCACCAAAATCACAGCTTTATTCTGGAATATATAGCACTTCTTATCTCTGTGATAGTGTCTACGTCGGAATCACTATTGATGATAAATGGTTCAATCTTCACAATTATTTTTATAGAAATTTCGAAAATTTTGGGCCCCTTTAAGTTATTTTTTCAATGCTGCTATTCTTTCTAAGCATGTAATGCAGTCATAGAAGTGGAGTTTAAATGATTATATCATCTCTTACTTGATAAATCCTCATGCTATTTATTCTATACTAACTCTTTCCATTCAATCCGGTTGTCTTTTCCCCAATATTCATTGAATACATATCTTAGATCTTCTCTACTTATTTAGTTTCTGATGGACATTTATCCTTTTTGCTTGGTCACTTCATTCGAATCTTTCTTTGTACCTCAATAAATATTGTTACACCTGGTCGATTTATGGTTATTCTAGTTCCTTTTTTTCATCCTTTTGTAGTATTCTTTCCTTCATATACCACATATCATCTTTCTTCCCAACTTTTCATTGTATCACTTTGTTTACTAAATTCTTCCTTCTGTTTTTCATCACACATCTTGTTATTCTGGTACTTTTATGGCTATTTAAGATCCTCTTTTTCATCCTTTTTCAGTATTATTCTCTTCCTAATTTTTCACTGTATCATCACTTGGTTCACTTTATTCTTTCCTCTGTTTTTATTGACACACATTATTACACGTGGTCATTGTATGGTTATTCTAGTTCCTCTTTTTCATCCTTTTGTCGTCCATATATCATTTTTTCTCCACAACTTTTAACAGTTCTCCACATCTATTTTTCTTGACAAATTTTGTATTTCTCCTCCTCATTTTTTTGTCTCAAAGTAATTTATTTTTTCCCTGTTTTGTCATGAATTTCAATTCACTTATCTATTTTTCGATATCGATTTTATCCAGAAATAACCCGGTTGTCTTTCCCCCAATATTCATTGAATACATTTCTTAGATCTTCTCTACTTATTTAGTTTCTGATGGACTTTTATCCTTTTTGCTTGGTCACTTTATTCGAATCTTGCTTTGTACTTCAATAAATATTATTACACCTGGTCGTTTTATGGTTATTCTAGTTCCCCTTTTCCATCCTTTTGTAGTATTCTTTCCTCCATATACGACATATCATCTTTCTGCCCAACTTTTCATTGTATCACTTTGTTCACTAAATTCTTCCTTCTGTGTTTCTTCACAAACCTTATTATTCTGGCACTTTTATGGCTATTTTAGATCCTCTTTTTCATCCTTTTCCAGTATTATTCTTTTCCTAATTTTTCACTGTATCATCACTTGGTTCACTATATTCTTTCCTCTGTTTTTATTGACACACATTATTACACGTGGTCATTGTATGGTTATTCTAGTTCCTCTTTTTCATCCTTTTGTCGTCCATATATCATTTTTTCTCCCCAACTTCTCACAGTATCATGACTTCGTTCTCCACATTGTTTCATCTATTTTCTTTACAAATTTTGTATTTCTTCCCCTCATTTTTTGTCTCAAAGTAATTTATTCTTTCCCTGTTCCGTTATAAATTTCAATTCACTTATCTATTTTTCGATATCGATTTTATCGAGAAATCGAGTCCTCATGCTATTTATTCTATACTAACTCTTTCCATTCAATCCGGTTGTCTTTCCCCCAATATTCATTGAATACCTTTCTTGGATCTTCTCTACTTATTTAGTTTCTGATGGACATTTATCCTTTTTGCTTGGTCACTTTATTCGAATCTTGCTTTGTACTTCAATAAATATTGTCACACCTGGTCGATTTATGGTTATTCTAGTACCTCTTTTCCATCCTTTTGTAGTATTCTTTCCTCCATATACCACATATTATCTTTCTTCCCAACTTTTCATTGTATCACTTTGTTTACTACATTCTTCCTTCTGTTTTTCACACCTTGTTATTCTGGTACTTTTATGGTTATTTTGGATCCTCTTTTTCATCCTTCTTCAGTATTATTCTCTTCCTAATTTTTCACTGTCTCATCACTTGGTTTACTATATTCTTTCCTCTGTTTTTATTTACACACATTATTACACGTGGTCCTTGTATGGTTATTCTAATTCCTCTTTTTCATCCTTTTGTCGTCCTTATATCATTTTTTCTCCAAACTTTTAACAGTATCATTACTTCTCCACATCTATTTTTCTTGACAAATTTTGTATTTCTCCTCCTCATTTTTTGTCTCAAAGTAATTTATTTTTTCCCTGTTTTGTTATAAATTTCAATTCACTTATCTATTTTTCGATATCGATTTTATCGAGAAATAATGTTATCCCACAAAACCCCTGACTATAAAGCTGCATCCAGATAAAGAGGATAACGCTGACCCACTTCCATTGAGACTCATCCATCCGCTTGTGCTTGGAGGATTTTGTAAAACTGTCAAAATTCTTCGTGTTTCCTGTATTTATTCAAACCCACCGACATGGAAAGAAAATCTTAAAAACACTTTTCAGTCACATTTTAAATTCAGTTCCTATTCGAAATTTAAGCATCCTTCGATTTTGAAAATGCACTCGAGTATTGCATACGATTTATTTTGATTTTATGCTATTTTATGCTGGAACATAAAATGTATTTTTCAACGTTCGATCTTTTAGTTCTGTAACTGTAGAGGGTGGCCACTATTCCAATGTTCCTCATTGGCAACCATTAGTGTTATGAGATGGGAACGGGAAATTGTTTCCATGTCACTTACACACATAAATGTTTAAAAAAAGAGACAGTCTGGTTTTATTGGTATAGGATTGGGATCTTGAAAACTGTAAGACCTAGACAATGGGTCTGATAGAAGAACATATGCAGAGACAACCAATGAGACGGGTAACTAGATAGACAAAAAGGTTCGGTTCATCAGATAAATATTATGTATCTTCCGTTTCGCTTATAACTATAGACTTATCAATTAGACTATCTCTCTTGAGCTGTATGGAGGGTGGGGCCAGATGGCGCTTACAAAGCAAAATTCAATGTTGCCGCTAATTTCTTTTAGGAGGATATGTTTTCACAGGAAGCAAT
Source organism: Lochmaea crataegi (assembly GCA_947563755.1). NCBI lineage: Eukaryota > Metazoa > Arthropoda > Insecta > Coleoptera > Chrysomelidae > Lochmaea > Lochmaea crataegi. Next base: position 15,612,655 of record OX387434.1, on the reverse strand, counting down.
GGATGTAATGTTGATTTTATTGTTGAAACAATTAATAAAACAAAGGAAAAACAAACATTAGAATCTAAAACTTGAAAAAAAAAGAAAACTGTTATGTGAAAAAGTAGACTTGGCAGCGCTGCAATTGTCATATGTCATTTAAAGTTCAAGCTTGCTCTCTTGATAATCGCCATTATTTTTTTGTGTTTACAGTTGAAAGGTGTTTGTTTTGTGAGCTATTGAAGCAAATTGATAGACAGTAACTATTTTATTATGCCTCCTACTCGTTGTTTAGTTTGTGGGTTCAACGTCAGTGAGGTCGCTAGAATGCACTATTTTCCACAAAATCCCTTGAAGTTAGCGACTTACCAATATGTGTAATTGGCTTTGTAACAAATATATTAATTTCCATGTGTAGATCATGGCTAGAGAGTTTGGGAGCCCAGCATGTACTTCTAGCAAGGAGGAAGTGCAGTTAGAGGTAGGTTACTGTTTTTATATTTATGATTAGTTTCAAGCTGCATCATTTTGTCATTAGAAGAAAACTTCCAATAACCTGAAATAATATTTATTTAAAGTTTTCTAAACTTTTATACTGAAGAGAAACATTATATATTTAATTAGGCTAGGTTTCTTAAATATTACCATAACAATTTTAATAGTATGTGATCATGTATTTTGTTTTATGTTCCCATTACTATTAAAGAATTTCTCTGTTTATTGTCAGGAACATCAAATAGTGACGCTAGTGTATGTATTGTTATGATTTATATTGTGAGGTTTATTTTAAATTTTTTAAATTTTTATTATTATTAGTTTGTTCACCTTTTTAATTTTAAGAAACCCCTTGTATACTTACTTTATTTTCTATTTGTATATCCGGCTAGCTATTAAAAAAGGGTTTCGACTCTTTATCTTAGTTTGCGGTACCCCCAAATCAATTTTACAATAAAAAATAATTTAATTAATCGTTTTTTTTTTAATTGAAATATTTATAATCCTCTTTACTAAATTTTTATATTTCGCTGCAACTAAATACTCTCCTTTTTCTAGCTTTTTGTTTTATAATTAATAAATTTATTCTGGTAGTTTCTAGTTCAAATTTCTAATAATTACTTATCGCATTCCCCTCGTAACACAAACAAGAATCGGAGGAATCGCTTTAACTTTGTGTCATGCGCATAAACACTGTAACCGATTCTATTGAACTAAAATGACTGGCAACGTTATGAACAGGTGTCTCTTGAAAAGGAGTATTATTGAATTGCTTTAGATTATTTATTTTAATAAGGTAAGCTTCCTTTTTAATTTATAGCTACTAATATCAACAACTTTAACTAAATATCAAATAAGAAATACGCAATTGGTAAATAAATGTTTTTACGATGTGAAATATTTATAGGTTATTTCTTTTTAGGAACAACGTGTGAAAGAATATTCACTCCTCTGCTCTGTGGGATCAAAAATAACATCAAATCTGCATGCTGATGTAATATACACTATTGTAGAAAGTAAATTAGACTTTCTCTAGAACAAATTGTGTCTGGTTTCCTTCGAATACCTGGGACGCTGTCTCCAGTCTAGTATAAATATGTGAAATTAATCTTTCCGCTTTCTGGTTGATAATAAATGGATGTTATCTCTTACAAGGTTAGTACTTCTTAACCTTTCCACTCCTCTGGTTTGATTTTTCAGGCTTTTTAATTGTAGTTTTTAATGTTTTAATCTTCACCATCAAAATTCTTGTACTTCCTCCTTCCTCGTTCCAAAATCAACAACATTAAATTTTTTTCTTGTTCGTCTTTTACCAGACGACTTGCCGTTCTGATAAATTGTTTTAGAGTTATTTTTATTGATTTCTATTAATGTTACAGGTACTTTCACATGTTTTAATACCATGTCCTCTATGAACTACACTTTTTTTCAATAGGTTGATTCTATTCGCGATTATTCACTGTCACTTGACAAATTTTTAAATTAATGACATAAATCTGTTTGGATTACAACATTTTTAGACTATGTACAAATAGTATGTCAATTCTGACATTATTTATTGAGGTTTATAAAGATAATTCTGTGTTTTTATTATTTGACTTTATTTATCTTTTTATTTCGATTCATTTATTAATTTTATTTGATTCTTTCTAAATTAATTTCAATACAGGGTGTTTCAAACTAATTAATGTTGAGATATTCTGCTACTAACTAATAATAATTGATTTATTATTAAACAAAACTTTCTTTAATTTCAGGTTATCCACCTACAATTGGACCTACCAATTTTTAAATCATCACAGTATATAGCATTTGAGTATGAATAATTTTTAACCGAAAATTTTTAGATTTAGGTTCTTATAACTATTGTAGAACCACACTCTCCAATGCCAGGAACATCAAATAGTAATGTATGTATACTGCATTTGAGTATGAATATTTTCTAAATAAACATTGTTTGTTTTAGGTGCCCATAACTGCTGGAGCAGTTTGCAGACGTAATGATGAAAAAATGTTACAATCAAAACGATCCAAATTTCTTAAGTGATGTTATGTTTTGCGATGAGGCCACTTTTTCTTAATGGAAATGTGAATCGGAATTGTAGATACTGGTCACGTAACAATCCTCGTTGGATGCGTGAATCCCACACCCAATATCCACAAAAACTGAATGTATGGGCAGGAATAATAGGCGACAAAATAATTGGTCCCTTTTCCATCGAGGGACACTTAAAGGGTCCGGCGTATTTAGATTTATTGGAAAATAATATACCTGAGTTGGCCTTGTTATTTCTAAATATATGCGAAACTTTCAGATAATAACAATATCCCAAACGACAATATTTGGCTGAAACAAGACGGTGCTCCACCTAATGTTTTTCACGGAAGATAGATTGGATAATCACTGTGTATAGTATATTATTTGGTATATTTTTTAGACTTAATATTAATTCAATAACTGAATTAAAAACGGCTCTTGTTTAAAGTGTCATTATTATATTTTTGTTATTGACGAAATAAATCTGACTTTTTTCATTGACCATTTTATCATTTGTAATAACTCACTATATTTACTGTGAACATACAACTTGTTTGCATCTTGTCAGCATGGTTTTTTCTCTCCAGTATTCAGCAAACTGATAACAAATTTGTAAATGAACACAGTAAGTTATGGTGAAAATTTGATTTAGATTTTTTTAATTTGGACAGCAACCGAGTGCACTTTCAATTTCCCGCCCAAATGTACATTTAAATTTCGCGCCAAAACCTTAACTGTTTTACTGTACAGAACAAGACCAGTTAGTATTAGAATGAGACGATACTAGAGACATCTATATCTCCCGAAAGCAGAATTGTTGATACACGGTATTAGAATGATAAAATTTTCTTTTTCTACAGTCGCGCGTAAAATGACTAATTAGTATTTTCAAATGAAATCGTAAGGTCGACAAATGCCGAGGATTCTTACTTTACGCTCTAGAGCTAAAAAAAGGAATCTTTTTCGATCGCCTATTTAATCAAACCACGCCCTCCGAATTAACTCAAGTTGGTGAATATTTAACAATTTATCAGATTAAAAATCAAATAAAATTATATGAAGATTGTCAAAAATTTTGAAATATGGTCAAAAATGGTCAATAATTGTAAATTATTGTCAAAAACTGTTGAAAATGGACAATTTTTGCCAAAAATTGTCAAAAACTGTAAATAATTGTTAAAATTTTGAAAAATGGTCGATAATGATTGTCAAAAATTTTAAATTTTTTTTGAAAAATGGTCAAAAACTTTCAAAAATTGTCAAAAATGGTCGATAATCGTCAAAAACTTTGAAAAATGATCGAAAAATATCAAAAATGGTCAAAAATGAACAATTATTGTTAAAAGTGGTCAAAATTTTGAAAAATAGTTAATAAGTTTTTGAAATATGGTCAAAAGTGGTCAATAATTGTCAAAAATGGTCAAAAATTTGGAAAAATGGTCCATAATTTTCAATAATTATCAAAAATAGTCAACAATTTTGAAAAATGGTCTAAAATTTTGAAAAAATTGTTAAAAATGGTATAAAACTATCAAAAATGATTAAAAATTGTCAATTATTTTTAAAAACTGTCAAAAATGGACAATCATTGTCAAAATTGGTCAATAGTTGTCAAAAATTGTTAAAAATGGACAATAATTGTCAAAATCTATCAAAAATGGTCAATAATTTTGAAAAGTGGTCAAAAATTTTGAAAAATTGCCAATAATTGTCAAAAACTATCAAAAGAGGTCAATAATTTTGAAAAATTGTCAAAAATGGTCAAAAACTATCAAGAATGGTTAAAAATTGTCATCATTTTGAAAAATGGTCAAAAATTACCAAAAATTTGGAAACATGGTCAGTAATTTCGAAAAACATTCAAAATGGTCAATAATTGTTAAAATTTTGAAAAATGGTCAATAATTGTCAAAATTTTGAGAAATGCTCAATAATCGTCAAATGTTATCAAAATTTTGAAAAATAGTCAATAAATAATACGAGCCGTTTCCGAAAATCGATTTAAACACGTAATTTATAAAATCGTTTTACTAAAAATCGATTAATATTACTATAAAAATCGATAACTAAAAATCGATAATAAGAAAATAATAATCGATTTATATGAAAATCGATTATTTTCTAACATCCCTAGTCAGTAGATCTTTTTAAGGTTAATCATGATGAATAGCGAAAATGACGATTATTCTAGCACTCCTAATATAACCTAAGATAATATAAAAAAACTGTTTTAATTATTAAAAGGACGACTGTTTTTCGAGCGTAAAGTAACAGATTACCGCTTTCCATTCTTTCTCAAGCAGCAATCTGTTACTTTACGTTCTAAATACACAAATAACTACTGTGTTTTTCAATTAAGATGCTTTTCCTTATTAGTTTGGGAAACGCACTAAGGAGAATTATGGTATAAATTGAATTCCACTTACTGCCAGATCTAATTTATTACAAAAAAAGTTAACACTTTGAATCTCATTAACGATAAACTTATCATACATGTTTATGGGAACCTTTCGTCTTTAAAAGAAATGACCAGTTACTCACGACAATAATTCAGATTGCTTTGGATATAATTTTTATTATAATAAAACATCATGAAACGACTATAGCTCATTCGACGATAGTTTTTGGCGACAAACAGAAGAATAAATCAATACACCAATCAAAAATGCCTTGAGGGTCTAAAAGCAAACTTTCTGAAAAGCATGCAATTTTATATACGAAGGACTGAGGCAGTTCAGTCCACCGAGCAAGTGGTGCAGTGGTAATACTTCCGGCTTGCGCTCGCTAGTCCATGGGTTCTATTTCCATAACTGATCAGCTTTTGTAAAATTCATATAATGAATGAATTAAGCGACTGTTGGTGTTGGCAACGTCAAGAAATTATTTCTAAAACAATGAAACGACTTTTTGTGTTCGAGCATGATAATATTTAAAAAAATAATCTCTTCTATAAGCAAGTTTAATTAGCGAATAACTTGGTGGTTGTCGCCATCCAATAATAATAGCATGTCGTGTTATGATTACATTTTCATTTTAATACAGCCGAGAAGATTACATTTCAAGAGAGAAAAAAAAAGTTGACACTAACTTAATAATGTTTCAGTATCAAGAGAAAAAGCGTTTTTGCTTAGTTGTTTGGACCAATGGTAGCGCAATCTTTTTATATAATGTCAAGAGAATATTAAATAATAATTTTTATTTTTTACCGGAGGTAGATTTTGCGTCAATATTCAGGAATAATTTTAATGTAAGTTGATTTGCAAGAAACTATTATCTAAAATCATTATTTTTGATTTCATGTAATGGACAGAATATTATAATTATCTAGCTTGATAAAAAATTGGAAGGATAATTATTAAATTGAAATTGAAACATGAGCGTCGAAAATAGAAATTTTAACATGCTGATATAGAAAATTCAACGCGCCAAAGCAGAGATAAATAATTCACCGGCACACAAAAAAAAAACAAAGTGGTCTGTACATTGGGCGCCACCTATCTACGGGCATGTTTTTCGACCTGCGGAATACGAATTTCAAGTAAGTTTTAGCCGTCCATTCTCCAATTTCGAGTGAATTGCGAAAAAGTGAAAATTACAGGACATTAGTAGAAGACTTAGTGACACATTACAAAAATTTAGGTTGCTTAATGAATCGTAAATTACACTTCTTAGATTCTCACATCGACCACTATCCTGAAAATCTTGGAGAATATAGTGAAGAACAGGGAGAACGATTCCATCAAGATATAAGTGAAATGAAGACTAGGTATTAAGGGAATTGGAATAACAACATGATGGCAGACTGTTGCTGGACACTAAAAAGAGATGTACCGAAAGAAGAGAATAAACGAAAGAGAAATCCACTCTGTATATCATTTGACAATAAACGAGTTCGATATCACCGAAAAACAGTTTAACATTCGAGAAAATCATTCTCTTCAATCAGCTTATACATCATTTTTTATAAATTTTTCAATTTTTTCACATTTTCAGATTTTAGACTTGTATTTTATGTTAAAAAAGTACAAAGAACGTAGAGCTTACAAGATTTTTTTTCAATTTTATCAGTAGCAAATATTTGGTATTTTATCGGTCCTTGCGATTTTTTGAGTGATTGAGAGGAATCTGGACCAAATATATTGCAGATTCAGATTACGGAGATCAAATTACAAGAAAATTCTTCTCTTCTTCTTTTTTTACAATTTTCTCGGATTTAAAACAGCTTATGACCTAAGCACACTTAAAATTAGTAATCACGAGATCAAAATACATGAAAATTGAGCTTGTCTTTGATCCCCAAATTTGATTTTTTTTTTTACCAAAACATCCAATTTTCGCTATTTTTCACGGTTTTTCGCAATTTATTCGAAATTGGAGGGTGGACGGTTAAAACTGACTTGAAATTCGTATTCCGCATAGTCCTTTGTAAGTTTCAAAATTGGTGGTGCATGGGTTTTTGGGGCGGACCTGGACTATAAGTTAGGTTTGTGGTGAGTGGTTCTATAAGGCCCTCCACTGCGACTCGTAAGAGTCTATTTTGGCTCGACCTGGACTATAACGAAGATCTATAGTGCTGTGATGCCTTTTGGCCTAATATAATAATGATATTAAATAAGAAATAAATTCTCTTGAAACTAATTTCAATAAACCATGAAAGTTTGGAATATTACATAAATATAAATAACGAGGTCGACAGGTACGGAGTCAAGTTCATCACGTGAATAAACATTAAATATTTACTATAAATTGAAAATACTAAATAACGGTGAACTTCAACCGTTGTATAAATATACAGGTGACAACACATTCAAGATCAATCGAACATAATAGGTAATCAATATTCATTCTAATTTAATTTTAATCAGTATGTTATCCAGTTAACTATAAGTATGCTATACGGCTAGATTTTTATATAGATTTAGTAATCTTAAGTGATAGTAAAGTAATTTAATGAATAGAACTTATCCCAGTGCTAGAAGTAGTTGTTTTATTCAAGTAAGATGACCCTCCGAGAGATCAGCAATACCACCAATTGAAGAGGCCTATCCACACCTAACCCCCAACATTACAATGCCTCCTTTTTCTAATTTCTACTCAGTTACCGAGGAAAGTCGTCCTTGTAGTTTAAAGATAACCGCAGGCTTCAGCTTAAGCAAGTCTTTCTCTTCTATCCATTCCAGTAGTTGCCAAATTGTTGTGCAAGTATATGAGTGAAGGTTTCTTCTTTCATTCCACATATTCCACATTCATCCTTCCACATTAGTTCAAGCTTTTTGAGGAGTCCATTTAGGTGCTAGGACACCTGTCGATACCTTTACTGCAGTCTTTTTATTGTTAATGCATCCTTTTGATTCCGTCTAGATCTTTTCTTCCCTTTTTTGTAGGTTTTACCGATTTTTTCCGATATTATATATTGGTGCTAATATCGCAAAAGGTTCCAGAACTCAACAGGGTATTTCAACCACTTTCTTGACTGGTTCATCTGCTATTTAGTTTCCTACTATTCCATTGTGCCTTGGAACCCACAATGGGGTGTCGATGATGTTCTTGCCTGGTTCATCAGCTTTCAGACATTTACATACCATTTCAGAACTGATGACACAAGGACTAAGCGCTTTAATGGCTACTTTGATCAAATAGAAATCCTGGGTACCTACACTTTCCTACATTAAAAATTATAATTGCTAGAACCATTATTTCCTACGTATTCTTATCGATTTCAAAATCTTGAGTGCTTCTTATACAAATAGCGTCTATATTAAGAAACATTTTTTCGTTTAAAAACTTAAAGACTCTCATAGGAAGCACAATGTAATTTGATAGATTTCTTAAAATAAATTCCACAAAGTAAGGGTCAAAACAGTAAATTCGATACACTCACTGTACATACAATCCGCTTCAATACAGAAATAAAACTTTGGAAAAAAAAATAGTAATGTGCTTCCTACTAGGACAAATCCTCTTTCTGCGAATTACATCGTGTGCATTATTGAAATAAATACCTGCACATAATCCAAAACACTGGACGTTAAAACCGTTTCTAAATGGGAAAATATATATCAAATCTGAAGCGAGCTCGACTCGACTAGGGATGGGTTTAGAGTATGAGATGAAGAGTTGGGTTTTTAGTTGTTGTCGACAATCATCACATGTATTTACTTGTCTGTAAAAGCTTACATTGTTTGTATAAAATGAATCAAGTGATGCATTATTAACCGAGTTTAGTCGAATGCGTGAATATTTTAAAAGCTGTTATGACTTGTAATCGGAAATTTCCTGTGAAGTTATATAAACGAAATACTCACGTTATACCGACGATTCATAATGAAATTAATGTTGAATACAATACAAAACAATTTCAATTTGTCTAAACTTTGGGTTCTGGGGTAGCACTGGTATAAAAGCAAAAGAAATAGAAGATGAGCTATCAAAGAAAGGGGCTGGAACAGCTTTTTGAGGACCCTTTGAAGCACTCTCGGTGTATCCACTGGTGATGTCAATTTAAAATGGCGACCAAGTTTTGCATTTGCGTATTTGCATTATCGTGAGGACAAAAGTTGTTTGGAATTTGATTCCATACTTGCCATTTTTCTTCTAAGGTCGATATTTTGTCAATAAACTCTTGAAAACGTGCAGGGGCAAATAAGGCTTGGATATGAAACAGATGTTACGGGGTAGGGCTGGACAAAAACTCTCCACAGTTGTAACATGTCTACCGACCTGTTTCGATTTTATAGAATAAACCCTTTTAATTACCGCTCGTCGTCTCATTAGCCACTTCCAATTATAGTTTTGTGATCCCAAATTCTTCAACCCAGACCATAAGACAATTGACGTCTGTCAACGGACGCTTCCATTTTTTCCAACGCCACTAGGGACAGCCCTTTCCGCTATCGACCCTCTTCGAGGAAAGGCCTCCATTTTTTTATCGCTTTCATACCTCTCCTATCTGTTGCATTTTGCTGTGGTAAGTTCAAAATCATAATTTATAATTAATAAGCTTCTTCTAAAGTACTGTCTGATATAATTTTTGTATGCATTCCTTATTTTTTTACAGAGATATACGAAATTAAATTTAACACGTGGTCATAAACTGTACTTTTATACTCATATGGTAGTTTTAAGCTGAATATTCTTTTATAATTCACTGTTTTACTTTTGTGCCAACATTTGCAAGTTTTTTCTGTTGCAGAATAACTTTTTTAACGATAAATAACATTTTTTAAACAGAACGAATCTGTTAACCTATAAAATATTCTTTCGTTCCGCCAGTGCCGGTTTCATATATTTCTTAAGCACGATATTTTTTCCGTATAACTACATGACTTTTTGCTATAATTAGCTTCTTTCAGATCATTAGTATATTTTTTAATGGCTTTTTTACCGTTTTAACATTGGACATATAATGTTGGAAAGCTTTCAGTAAATTAAATCAATTTTTTACTTCCAAACAACTGCCTTACTTTTTTAACCTGAAAAGCTGAGCAATTTAATGTGCCATTACATTCAAGTTCCTATATATCCCTGATCCACCCGTACTTCTAGGTAAGCGCAGCCCCAACCCCTAGGCTAGGATACAAGATATAAGACCTAGACCAGGATACCGCCCTAGACTAGGGCACAGCTGCTAGGATACCGTTCTAATCAAGACATCTTTACCTTCCTATCTTTTTCGAGATCTAGTCTCCATCTTCTCAAGACTTCCTAGAGGCAAGACCTACCTATCTTCTTCAACCATGACCTTTTGCGGAAACAACACTTCATAAGCTAAGTACCTATAAAAGTACACGTTCTCCTCACATTTGTTCATTTCCTGTGGCAGAAGAATAAAATATAAATATGTTTTAAATCCTATTTTTCATTTTTTTCTCAATCCTCAACTATAAAAGTTGAGGGAGATATCGCCTGGGGTAAAGTTTTAAAATTTTCTTCTTCTTAAGTAACTTTTTTATTATTTGATTTCTGGTTAACTTTTATATAAAATCTACAAGGCGTTTCTACTTCTTCCGCCTTAGTTTTTCTAAATTGATTAGTATTTTTTATCGACGTCAAAAAGGTAGTGGCGCCCTCAATTTTTACAACCTCTCTGTTATCCTGGTGCGACATAAACTTGGGGTCGAATCACCCTTGAGAGGAGTCTCTAGCTGGAGCCCTTCAAGCTGGAGCGATTACAGTTACACGGTTTAGAACGAGCGTACACCTGCACTTGTCCTGGAATAGTTTCTGAATACGATTCCATGCAAATGCAAATCAATTTGCGGCAGAAGTGGATGTGGAACCCAGAGCTAAAGCGGTGAAACGTAGTTTGTTGTCTATTACGTCAGAAAAGTTCCCAGTCATTATTCGGGTACAGAGCTGAAAATATATTATCTTCAGAAGACTCCGGGATTATCATGGTCATTCTTTATCCCTGATAAAAAAGACATACACACACTTTATATCAGCGATGTCGCCATGATCCTACCTGATCCTCAACCACGAACGGGGCTGTACATCTAGAATGGCTAGACTTTTTACTTTTGCAGTTAATTTAAATAATTATAATGTGCAATAAGTTCCAAAGTAACAACTAAATGTATAATTACTAAGTTTAAATTGTCAAAGACTGTACAATCTCGTACAAAATGATTGTAAATATCTTATTTAGACTGATTGTAAAGTCTAGAATTATCAATAAGTAAGCTAAGGATGAATGATTTTATTTTTCGTTATTTTTCTAAAGAAAGATTTTTATCGACTATGAGTTAAGTCAAATACTATTAAGTTAGTTATTTGATAAATAAATATGTTTATTATAATTAATAAAAATGTAATGACTTCAATAGTACCCCACTTACTGTACGTACCCCGTACATGGGGTACATTCGTACAAATGTTCGTAGAAAAATTGCTACAGCCCTTTAACCTTTTGACATAATATTTTCGGACTGTTTTGTAATAAACTACAATATATTTGTTACACTTAGGTACATAATTTAGATAAATTCGACAATTAATCATAAAGTAAAAAAATAAAATCTAAAAAGTGTACGAAGGGTAACCACTTTCCCCTAGATACTCGTTCTATTTGGAGGTTCCCAAAACAAATATATTGAAAAATTCTCCTTTGAATCTTATCATAGACAAATGTAAGTCGATAAACTCAATAGATAAAGATATCGACATTTTTTGTTGCAGTGTGAAAGATATAAAAGAATATTTTTCAATGTTATCTAATTTTTTTTATATATTTAATATGTAATATGTTTAAAGACTGTTTTTGATATATCTGATTATGCATATTTACTACTCCAACTGTTTTGTGATTGGGTATTTATACCTTGATAAATAGTAAATAAATAAATAAAAATGAACAAGAAAAACAATATTTTCAATTTGCCAATTTTTTTCAGGTTTAATCAAAGAAATATCGATTTTAGAGAAAACATTTTTGAAACCAAAGCTGTACAGAATCAAATCATCATCTATATCTGCCTCTACGAGTTTTCGTCCAAATTGAAAATGGCTGGTTTTTTTTTTAAAGCTCAAAATCTCGGATAAACGCAAACGCAAGCTTTGGTCGTTATTTACAATTTATAGCACCAGTGTACTCTTCTCCTCCCCCGAGAGGATTCTTCTTTTTATCACGCCCTCTCCTGCCGAAGGTTGGCGATCCAAATGGCAATTGTAGCTCTGGAAACTGCAACACGAAGGATTTCTGCAGACGAGTGGTCGAACCATCGCCTTAAATCTTTTAGACATGAGTTCTGGCGTCTTCCTACTGATCTATTCCCCTGAACTCTGCCCTCTATTATGAGGAATAGTTTGGTCTTGGAGATATTGAGATGCAATCCAAATATCTCACTATAGTGAACTACGGAATCTATGATGCTTTGTAGTTCTTGTACATCGTTGGCTATTATAACCGTATCATCGGCGTACCTGATATTGTTTATTAGGGTTCCATTGATCGTGATTCCGTCCTGGACTCCATCCAGTGCTTCTCTGAATATAGTTTCCGAGTACAGATTGAAAAGGTGTGGAGACAAGACGCAACCCTGTCGAACGCCCTGAGAGGATTAAAAGTGTAAAATCCTACGAATGAATTTTCGTTATTTTCAAAGTATATAATGACTGGACTAACGTTACGAAAATAAAAGAAAAACAAAGACGGAGGATCGGTTGGCAAGGGAAAACATAATTTTTGATTATTTACATCCATCAAGTAGTAAACACCAACTTATCCTTATCAGCCTTGAGTGATTTAGAGATTTGATTACTTTGCTTAATAAAATACACGTGTCCATTATTCTTTAGAGTCCCTCTCAGGACGAATACTATCTTTAATCGCAGACACTAATCTTCAAGGGTGAAAAATAGACTCTATTAGTCCTTACAAATTGCTAGTCAATCTCTCGGAGTACACTTCATTTTAAAAACTTTTCAATCAATGAGAGTATGAGATTTTTACTTGTTCGAGTTTGAAAATTTAAGAATGTTCGTGTAAATTTGTCGTAAGATGAAAGCAAATTAATTGAAAAAAGTTGTAAATCGGAGAGATGGGAGATAACGGTATCAATAATATTCACGTCCTTCGTATCAGTTTCATAATTTTTTTTTTATTTCAACAAAAAAGTCGCATCAACCATAGTAGGTTATTAGCGACGGTACAGTAGGTAATTACACTGAATTGAATACATTAATCAATTTCAAAAATATTATTAGTTTATGATAATTATTATCTTGAAATAAGGTTTCAAGTGTGTTGGGTAGTTCACAGTTTTTTCTTTGAATAAGGTATTTAGGACATTCTACGAGGATATGTTTCACTGTTGTATTTACATTACATAGATCACATATTGGGTTTTCTTCACGTTTTATCAGGTAACTATGAGTTAGTCTGGTATGTCCCAAACGTAGACGTGAAATAATCACTTGGTGTTGTCTGTTATTAGAAAAGGGGAACCACTTTTTATATAGAGGTTTAATATCACGAAGTTTTGACTCACTTTCAGTCCACTGAGATTGCCACAAAGCGATCGTTTTCTTATTTAAAACGCATTTTAGATCCGAACTAACAACTTCTGAAATCGATACGGCACTTTCATTTGTAATGGCATTACGAGCACATCTGTCAGCTTCTTCGTTTCCACTAATACCAATATGGGATGGGATCCATATAAAGATGATATCGTTGTCTCCTTCTTTGGCAACGTAAAGTTCTTTTTTAATATGATGCACCAACGGGTGTTTAGAATAAATCGTTTGTATAGAGTGTAGGGAACTGAGGGAGTCTGTAAGGACAAGGAAACGGTTTTGGTGGCTGCTCTCGTTAATATGTGTTAAAGCTTGATATATAGCAAATAGTTATGCTGAGAGGATGCTTGTGTAGGATGGAAGTTCATACAGGAGTTTCTGCGAAGCAGTTACTACAGCTGCTCCTACGCCTATGGTCATTTTTGAGGCATCTGTATATATCTTTTGGTACTTTGGATACTTTTCCAGAATCTCGATGAACTTGGCTCTTATAAAAGTTGGGTTCGTATTTTGTTTATCATAGTCAGTAAGGCTTCTGTCGCAATTTGGTATCTTTACCGTCCAGGGTTCTATGTTATAGGTGGCAATCGGGTAGACTGTTGGTAGACAGAAGCCAATATCTTGAAAGTATTTTTTAATTCTATCGTAAAACGTTTTTGGTGTCCTCGATTTTCCAGTAAGAAATCCTTCTAATTTATTTGAATGTGTGTACTGAAATGTTGGATTCGACTTATTGGCAAGAATAGTAACTGCATAATTACTGCTAAGAAATTTTCGCCTTAGGCTTAAGGCTGGCTCTCCTAGTTCCCACTGTAGGCTTTTCACCGGCGTAGTTCTAAAAGCTCCAAGTATAATCCTGAAAGCGGAATTTTGGATTATTTCGAGTTGGTCGGCGTCGGTTTTGCTTGCTGAGTCATATGCTACAGAACCATAGTCTAATACTGATCTAATAAGGGATTTATATAGTAACAATAAAGTTGGTCCGTCAGCACCCCACTTCTGGTTAGCTAACACCTTCAGAATATTTAATCTCTTTTGGCATTCTAAGGCTAGATTATTGATGTGTATTTTCCAATTTAATTTGCTGTCTAAGTGCATACCTAAGAATTTTACAGAACCTAGGATCTTTATATTTTCGCCTTGTAGTATCAGATTAGGTAGAAATACTTCATTTTTTTTACTAAATAACATGCAGTGAGTTTTGGATGCTGAAAAACGAACTCCTGTTTGTGAGCACCAGATCTCCAGGTTTGAAAGGAAATCTTGAAGAAAATTATTCATTGTGGTCATATTTGTACCTTTTATGAAAACAACTAGATCGTCAGCGTATATTCTTGCTCTAAGGGGTGCTTTTATATTCTCCAAAATACTATTTAAGGCTACAATAAATAATGTTGGGCTTATTACGGAACCTTGCGGTGTCCCATTCTCTTGTAATTTATTTTCAGACATCTGTGTATTGATTCTGACTGAAAAAGTTCTTTTTTGGAGGAAGTTTTTTATAAAAGCTAAACAGTGGCCTTGTATGTCCCATTCACTCAACGTTCTCAATATATGATATCGCCAAACCGTGTCGAATGCCCGGTTAATATCGAAAAATATGGCCATGCACTTCTGGTTCAATGCGAAACCCTCATGAATAAAGCTTTCTAATTCAACAATGTTATCTAAGGTTGATCTATGTTTTCGGAAGCCACTTTGTTCCGGGATTAAAAGGTTTCTGCTTTCGAGTGTCCATAAAAGTCGTTTATTTATTATTTTCTCGAATAGTTTGCACATTGAACAAGTTAGTGAGATAGGTCTATAAGATTCAGCGATTGTTTTAGGTTTTCTAGGCTTTAGTACTGGTATGACAATAGCTTCACCCCATTTTTCTGGAAAGACGTGTTTAGTCCAGATTTTATTGTACAGGTGTAGCAAGTAATCCTTGGTATTTTGAGGCAAGTGCTTCAAGAATACTACAGGATGAGTCCGGTTCTGGCAAATTCTATAACAAGTTGTCTTAATCTCGCTCTTACATTGTGTTAATTTTCTATTGAAATCATGGTGCAGTTTAAATTCGCTTTATTACCATAGTGCTTTTTAAATAGTTACCTCCTATTTCTCACTTGTAAGTACCCAAAATCTAAGACTATTCTTGAAGAAAATAAGAAATTTACCATTGGTGTGAAGTCAAACACGAAGTAAAAACCAAGTCAAGGTCTTTTCCGTACTTAGGTACTGGAATGGACAGGGTCAAACCTGCCCAATACGACCTCGTAAAATAAATTCAACATAATCTGATATGCCACTGTTAAATCCCACGCAGACCACTTCTGACTACAGGAGCTCTGAAACAAATTCCAACCCGCCTCAAAATACTTTCACCAACAACATAATGATCAATAACACACCATCAAATTCCTCTTCCCAAATCCCATCTGACCAAACAAAAACCTATTCTAACGTTGCGAAGCAAATAAGATATCCAAATAAAGAACAAGCTATTATTTTTAACGCCTTGGAAGGAATTCCTATTCAAGACTATTTAATTCCTTTGGGAACTGTTATACAACCAAAACATATCACACACATCTCTAAAATAACTAATAACAGGATCTGCGTATATTTAGCCGACAAAAATATAGTCAATAAATTCCTTGATGATATTGGAGAAATAACGGTAAATGGTGAAATACTTAAAGCCAGGAAACTTGTTACACCAGCGGAAAGACTTATTCTATCGAATGTATGTCCTACCGTTCCGAATGAACTTTTAATAAATGAATTACAAAATATAGGTCTAAATCCCATTTCACCTATGTCAGTACTAAGAATTAGCACAGCTCTTCCGCAATTTAGTCACATTCTTAGTTTCAGAAGACAAATCTTCGTTACGCCTCACAATATCCAAATTCCTGATTCTATATTGTTTAATCATGATAATACATCAGCCAGAGTTTTTATAGCACAAGACGGAATGGCTTGCTTCAAATGTCGTCAGACAGGACATCTTGCAGCACACTGCCCAGTTTCTATTTCAGCTAATTTGAGTCAACAACAGACTGACACAACTTCCACACCTGCTATACTATCAACTAATAACAACACAACAAGCACATCTACTCCTACAACCGATATAATAAAACCCTCTACTATTGGAGGAATCAACACTCCCAACACACCGATTCCATCAGCAACAAATACTCCAAAAAGACCCGCATCTGAAAGTCCCACTATAGAAGAAACAAGCTCAGAATCAATTTTCCAAAAACCTATTAAAAAAACAATAAAAAAAGTTAAAACAACCTCAACAGTGGTACCAGCAATTCCTGTAAAAAAATTACTTGAACCAGCCAAAGCATATACAGGGTGTCTCAAAATTGACGCCCGTCCTTTCAGAATATGAATCGGGGGGCTAAAACGAATTAAAACGTAAGAATAAAAAAATTCCGTTATGTCCATGGTTACAGAGTTATTGACAAAAAAACAAAGATCTAACATTCAATGTTTACACTTTATTAAAAACGAAGTCAGCTAAAAACAAATGAGTATCATAGGTTGCTATGGTAATGTTAAATGTTAATTATTATTATTGGTGGACTCGTACTATGGCCTCCTAGATCTCCAGATCTAAATCCATTAGATTTTTTCTTCTGGGGATTCTTGAAAGAAAAAATTTACTTTGAACCTGTTGAGAGTGCGGAAGATGTAGTAGCTCGTATTCACGCTGCTGTGACATTTATAGACGAAAACATGCTACAGAGGGTTCGTGATTCAATGATAAACCGTGCAAATATTTGCATTGAAGTAGGAGGCGATTTGTTTGAACACCTTTTATAAATTAATTTCTTGTTTTGTAACAAATATTCGTTTTTAATAAAGTTTAAACATTGAATGTTAGATCTTTGTTTTTTGTCAATAACTCTGTAACCATGGACATAACGCAATTTTTTTATTCTTACGTTTTAATTCGTTTTAGCCCCCCAATTCATATTCTGGAAGGGCGGGCGTCAATTTTGAGACACCCTGTATAACAGACAATTCTGAAGGACTGCCCTTAAACTACGAACAACTAGTAGACCTGCTTGAAAATACTCTTGGCTCTCATAATGCCTTGGAAATAGTTAAGGACTACACGACAGACTATGGAGCTCTAGTAATCATGTTAAACAAAATTTACCCTCTGCTTACAGAAAGGCGAATTAAAACCCGTATCACTAAACTTAAACAAAAAATATACAGACACCTAGGAGACGAAATCAATAATGAATCTATGGCTACAGAAAGTGATTCATCCTCTCAAGAAAAGAACTCTACTTTTATTTGTTTATTACATATTATTTATTTTCAATCCAATGATATTTAAATCAATTATTCAGTGGAACCTGAATGGCTACTACGAGCGTCTACCTATGCTACAAAAATTTTTATCAGAACACCTTCCTGACATTTTATGCCTTCAGGAGACACATTTTAAACTAGATCATTATCATTCACTAAGAAATTATCAGTGTTTCTTCAAAAACAGAACAAATCGTCAACATGCCAGTGGCGGAGTTGCGATTTATGTATCGAACACATTAGAAGCAGAAATTATTCCGATTAATTCCAACATGGAAGTCATTGCCGCAAAAATTAAGGGCTCGCACCCAATACACATATGCAATATGTACCTACCAGCTGGTCCTTTGGACATGCAAGACATTTATGATGTTATTAATCAAATACCAACACCGAGATTAATTTTAGGTGATTTTAACGGTCACCATATATTTTAGGGCTCCGAATCTAATGATAATCGAGGTCGAATCATTGCAGATGTTATTGACCATTTCAATTTTAACATATTGAATGATGGTACTAAAACTCGCTTCAATGCAGCAACAGGAAAATCATCCGCAATTGATCTATCCTTTTGTGACCCTACGATCTCGTTATCGGTATCCTGGGAAGTAGATTCTTACTTATATGATAGTGATCATTACCCAATTATTATACGGAATACTAACTTCGAAACTAAAATTACCTCACCATCTTACATTTGGAGATTAAAGAATGCAAACTGGGATGCCTTTTCTGAAAACATTCAAATGAAAATAGAAAACCTTACTATGACCGAGGATATCGATAAGGATTTGAGAAATCTTGAAAACATTATTATCTCTGCCGCAGAATCTAGTATTGGTAGAACAAAGCTAGTTACAGGTAAAATTCCAGTTCCGTGGTGGAGTAAAACATGTGAAGACGCCATTAAAACTAGTAAGCATGCCTTCAACGTTTACAAGAGACACAAAACCACAGAAAACCTCGTTGAATTCAAACGACTAAGAGCAATTTCTAGACACATCATAAAAACAGCAAAAAAGGAATCATGGAGACAATCTGTATCTTCAATCAATAGATTCACTCTAATATCTGATGTATGGAAAAAAATCAAGAAGATTTCTGGTAAAAATTCCGTTCAAAAAATAACATCTCTAGATCTCAATGGAATAACGGTTACAGATGATAAACATATTGCAAATATCCTCTCCGATACATATGCTAGTCACTCCAACAACAATAATTATGATAACGCCTTTATTACCAAGAAACTTTCACAGGAAGCAAATGATATTAGAATTATTGACAGGCAGGATTCTTTAAATAATAATATAACTGAATCTGAATTAAATGAAGCACTAGGAGACTTAAAAGATAAATGCGGAGGGCCAGATGACATTCCTGTAGTATTCTTGAAGCACTTGCCTCAAAATACCAAGGATTACTTGCTACACCTGTACAATAAAATCTGGACTAAACACGTCTTTCCAGAAAAATGGGGTGAAGCTATTGTCATACCAGTACTAAAGCCTAGAAAACATAAAACAATCGCTGAATCTTATAGACCTATCTCACTAACTTGTTCAATGTGCAAACTATTCGAGAAAATAATTAATAAACGACTTTTATGGACACTCGAAAGCAGAAACCTTTTAATCCCGGAACAAAGTGGCTTCAGAAAACATAGATCAACATTAGATAACATTGTTGAATTAGAAAGCTTTATTCATGAGGGTTTCGCATTGAACCAGAAGTGCATGGCCATATTTTTCGAAATTAACCGGGCATTCGACACGGTTTGGCGATATCATATATTGAGAACGTTGAGTGAATGGGACATACAAGGCCACTGTTTAGCTTTTATAAAAAACTTCCTCCAAAAAAGAACTTTTTCAGTCAGAATAAATACACAGATGTCTGAAAATAAATTACAAGAGAATGGGACACCGCAAGGTTCCGTAATAAGCCCAACATTATTTATTGTAGCCTTAAATAGTATTTTGGAGAATATAAAAGCACCCCTTAGAGCAAGAATATACGCTGACGATCTAGTTGTTTTCATAAAAGGTACAAATATGACCACAATGAATAATTTTCTTTAAGATTTCCTTTCAAACCTGGAGATCTGGTGCTCACAAACAGGAGTTCGTTTTTCAGCATCCAAAACTCACTGCATGTTATTTAGTAAAAAAAATGAAGTATTTCTACCTAATCTGATACTACAAGGCGAAAATATAAAGATCCTAGGTTCTGTAAAATTCTTAGGTATGCACTTAGACAGCAAATTAAATTGGAAAATACACATCAATAATCTAGCCTTAGAATGCCAAAAGAGATTAAATATTCTGAAGGTGTTAGCTAACCAGAAGTGGGGTGCTGACGGACCAACTTTATTGTTACTATATAAATCCCTTATTAGATCAGTATTAGACTATGGTTCTGTAGCATATGACTCAGCAAGCAAAACCGACGCCGACCAACTCGAAATAATCCAAAATTCCGCTTTCAGGATTATACTTGGAGCTTTTAGAACTACGCCGGTGAAAAGCCTACAGTGGGAACTAGGAGAGCCAGCCTTAAGCCTAAGGCGAAAATTTCTTAGCAGTAATTATGCAGTTACTATTCTTGCCAATAAGTCGAATCCAACATTTCAGTACACACATTCAAATAAATTAGAAGGATTTCTTACTGGAAAATCGAGGACACCAAAACCGTTTTACGATAGAATTAAAAAATACTTTCAAGATATTGCCTTCTGTCTACCAACAGTCTACCCGATTGCCACCTATAACATAGAACCCTGGACGGTAAAGATACCAAATTGCGACAGAGGCCTTACTGACTATGATAAACAAAATACGAACCCAACTTTTATAAGAGCCAAGTTTATCGAGATTCTGGAAAAGTATCCAAAGTACCAAAAGATATATACAGATGCCTCAAAAATGACCATAGGCGTAGGAGCAGCTGTAGTAACTGCTTCGCAGAAACTCCTGTATAAACTTCCATCCTACACAAGCATCCTCTCAGCAGAACTATTTGCCATATATCAAGCTTTAACACATATTAACGAGAGCAGCCACCAAAACCGTTTCCTTGTCCTTACAGACTCCCTCAGTTCCCTACACTCTATACAAACGATTTATTCTAAACACCCGTTGGTGCATCATATTAAAAAAGAACTTTACGTTGCCAAAGAACGAGACAACGATATCATCTTTATATGGATCCCATCCCATATTGGTATTAGTGGAAACGAAGAAGCTGACAGATGTGCTCGTAATGCCATTACAAATGAAAGTGCCGTATCGATTTCAGAAGTTGTTAGTTCGGATCTAAAATGCGTTTTAAATAAGAAAACGATCGCTTTGTGGCAATCTCAGTGGACTGAAAGTGAGTCAAAACTTCGTGATATTAAACCTCTATATAAAAAGTGGTTCCCCTTTTCTAATAACAGACAACACCAAGTGATTATTTCACGTCTACGTTTGGGACATACCAGACTAACTCATAGTTACCTGATAAAACGTGAAGAAAACCCAATATGTGATCTATGTAATGTAAATACAACAGTGAAACATATCCTCGTAGAATGTCCTAAATACCTTATTCAAAAAAAAAACTGTGAACTACCCAACACACTTGAAACCTTATTTCAAGATAATAATTATCATAAACTAATAATATTTTTAAAATTGATTAATGTATTCAATTCAGTGTAATTACCTACTGTACCGTCGCTAGTAACCTACTATGGTTGATGCGACTTTTTTGTTGAGATAAAAAAAAATCCACTAAAATATGTAAAATTGTCCCCTCTATCGATTGGTGGAGACTAGAACGTTCTATCTTTCCTATTTGTCGAGTTATGAGTATTTTTTGTTTTGAAAAGTGGATTTTCGAAAATTTCATGACTCTATTTGAAGGCGAAATAATGATTTTATCACAAAACTGATTTTGCCAGTAGATTTTTTTGCCAAAAAAACCCCTCTACGAATTTTTAGCATTTTTTATAATTTTTTTGTCGAAAATTTAGAACAAAGGGGGTAGCTATGAAAATATTTTGCGATACAAATTGATTTTTTCTAACTCCCATAATCCTTTGAAATATGGACTCAAAATTCACTAAAATATGTAAAATTGTCCCCTCTATCGATTGGTGAAGACTAGAACGTTCTATCTTTCCTATTTGTCAAGTTATGAGTAATTTTTGTTTCGAAAAGTGGATTTTCGAAAATTTCATGACTCTATTTGAAGGCGAAATAATGATTTTATCACAAAACTGATTGTGCCAGTCGATTTTTTGGCCAAAAAACCCCTCTTTACGATATTTTAGCATTTTTTATAATTTTTTTGTAGAAAATTTAGAACAAAGGGGGTAGCTATGGAAATATTTTGCGATACAAATTGATTTTTTCTAACTCCCATAATCCTTGTAAATATGGACTCAAAATTCACTAAAATATGTAAAATTGTCCCCTCTATCGATTGGTGAAGACTAGAACGTTCTATCCTTCCTATTTGTCGAGTTATGAGTATTTTTTGTTTTGAAAAGTGGATTTTCGAAAATTTCATGACTTTATTTGAAGGCGAAATAATGATTTTATCAAAAAACTGATTGTGCCAGTCGATTTTCCGGCCAAAAAAACCCCTCTTTACGAATTTTAAGCATTTTTTATTTTTTTTTGTCGAAAATTTAGAACAAAGGGGTAGGTATGGAAATATTTTGCGAATCAAATTGCTTTTTTCTAACTCCCTTAATCCTTGGCAATATCGACTCAAAATTAGGGCTGGGCGATTATCAAAAAACATAATCGATTATCGATTATATAAAATAATCGATTATTTTCGATTAATCTATGTTAATCGATTAATTGATCAATCGAAAAAAATCGATTAATCGAAAATAATCGACTAATCTAAAATAATCGATTAATCTAAAATAATCGATTAATCGAAAATAATCGATTAATCTAAAATAATAAATTAATCTAAAATAATCGATTAATCGAAAATAATCGATTAATCGAAAAAAATCGATCAATCGAAAAAAATCGATTAATCGAAAAAAATCGATCAATCGAAAAAAATCGATCAATCGAAAAAAATCGATCAATCGAAAATAATCGATTAATCGAAAATAATCAATTTTCGATGATTCGAAAATTTATTATTTTTCATTATTCTTGATAACGGCAGCTGGACCGCTACCGAAACCTTGAAAATAGAGTTTCAACAAACATCGTGATCAAGAATTAACTAATTTTTTCCCTAACTCACGCCTTTAAAAAGATTGACAATTTGGAACTTACGAAAATATTTTGAAGTTTAAGACTTAAGAAAATTGTCAAGATTTGCCAGTCGATTTTCCGATCCAAAAAACCCCTCTTTACGAATTTTTAGCATTTTTTAAAATTTTTTGTCGAAAATTTAGAACAAAGGGGTAGGTATGGAAATATTTTGCGAATCAAATTGCTTTTTTCTAACTCCCTTAATCCCTGGCAATATCGACTCAAAATTCACTAAAATATGTAAAATTGTCCCCTCTATCGAATGGTGAAGACTAGAACGTTCTATCTTTCCTATTAGTCGAGTTATGAGTAATTTTTGTTTTGAAAAGTGGATTTTCGAAAATTTCATGACTCTATTTGAAGGCGAAATAATGATTTTATCAAAAGACTGATTATGCCAGTCGATTTTCTGGCCCAAAAAACCCCTCTTTAAGAATTTTTAGCATTTTTTAAAATTTTTTGTCGAAAATTTAGAACAAAGGGGTAGGTATGGAAATATTTTGCGAATCAAATTGCTTTTTTCTAACTCCCTTACTCCTTGGCAATATCGACTCAAAATTCACTAAAATATGTAAAATTGTCCCCTCTATCGATTGGTGAAGACTAGAACGTTCTATCTTTCCTATTTGTCGAGTTATGAGTATTTTATGTTTTGAAAAGTGGATATTCGAAAATTTCATGACTCTATTTGAAGGCGAAATAATGATTTTATCACAAAACTGATTGTGCCAGTCGATTTTTTTGCCAAAAAAACCCCTCTAGGAATTTTTAGCATTTTTTATAATTTTTTTGTCGAAAATTTAGAACAAAGGGGGTAGCTATGGAAATATTTGGCGATACAAATTGATTTTTTCTAACTCCCATAATCCTTGGAAATATGGACTCAAAATTCACTCAAATATGTAAAATTGTCCCCTCTATCGATTGGTGAAGATTAGAACGTTCTATCTTTCCTATTTGTCAAGTTATGAGTAATTTTTGTTTCGAAAAGTGGATTTTCGAAAATTTCATGACTCTATTTGAAGGCGAAATAATGATTTTATCACAAAACTGATTGTGCCAGTCGATTTTTTGGCCGAAAAAACCCCTCTTTACGAATTTTTAGCATTTTTTATAATCTTTTTGTAGAAAATTTAGAACAAAGGGGTAGGTATGGAAATATTTTGCGAATCAAATTGCTTTTTTCTAACTACCTTAATCCTTGGCAATATCGACTCAAACTTCACTAAAATATGTAAAATTGTCCCCTCTATCGATTGGTGAAGACTAGAACGTTCTATCTTTCCTATTTGTCAAGTTATGAGTAATTTTTGTTTTGAAAAGTGGATTTGCGAAACTTTCATGACTCAATTTGAAGGCGAAATAATGATTTTATCACAAAACTGATTGTGCCAGTCGATTTTTTGGCCAAAAAAACCCCTCTTTACGATATTTTAGCATTTTTTATAATTTTTTTGTAGAAAATTTAGAACAAAGGGGTAGGTATGGAAATATTTTGCGAATCAAATTGCTTTTTTCTAACTCCCTTAATCCTTGGCAATATCGACACAAAATTAGGGCTGGGCGATTATCAAAAAACATAATCGATTATCGATTATATAAAATAATCGATTATTTTCGATTAATCTATGTTAATCGATTAATTGATCAATCGAAAAAAATCGATTAATCGAAAATAATCGATTAATCGAAAATAATCGATTAATCTAAAATAATCGATTAATCTAAAATAATCGATTAATCTAAAATAATAGATTAATCTAAAATAATCGATTAATCGAAAATAATCGAAAAAAATCGATCAATCGAAAAAAATCGATCAATCGAAAATAATCGATTAATCGAAAATAATCAATTTTCGATGATTCGAAAATTTATTATTTTTCATTATTCTTGATAACGGCAGCTGGACCGCTACCGAAACTTTAAAAATAGAGTTTCAACAAACATCGTGATCAAGAATTAACTAATTTTTTCCCTAACTCACGCCTTTAAAAAGATTGACAATTTGGAACTTACGAAAATATTTTGAAGTTTAAGACTTAAAAAAATTGTCAAGATTTGCCAGTCGATTTTCCGATCCAAAAAACCCCTCTTTACGAATTTTTAGCATTTTTTAAAATTTTTTGTCGAAAATTTAGAACAAAGGGGTAGGTATGGAAATATTTTGCGAATCAAATTGCTTTTTTCTAACTCCCTTAATCCCTGGCAATATCGACTCAAAATTCATTAAAATATGTAAAATTGTCCCCTCTATCGATTGGTGAAGACTAGAACGTTCTATCTTTCCTATTAGTCGAGTTATGAGTAATTTTTGTTTTGAAAAGTGGATTTTCGAAAATTTCATGACTCTATTTGAAGGCGAAATAATGATTTTATCAAAAGACTGATTATGCCAGTAGATTTTCCGGCCCAAAAAACCCCTCTTTACGAATTTTTAGCATTTTTTAAAATTTTTTGTCGAAAATTTAGAACAAAGGGGTAGGTATGGAAATATTTTGCGAATCAAATTGCTTTTTTCTAACTCCCTTAATCCTTGGCAATATCGACTCAAAATTCACTAAAATATGTAAAATTGTCCCCTCTATCGATTGGTGAAGACTAGATATTTCTATCTTTCCTATTAGTCGAGTTATGAGGATTTTTTGTTTTGAAAAGTGGATTTTCGAAAATTTCATGACTCTATTTGAAGGCGAAATAATGATTTTATCACAAAACTGATTGTGCCAGTCGATTTTTTGGCCAAAAAAACCCCTCTTTACGAATTTTTAGCATTTTTTATAATTTTTTTGTCGAAAATTTAGAACAAAGGGGTAGGTATGGAAATATTTTGCGAATCAAATTGCTTTTTTCTAACTCCCCTAATCCTTGGCAATATCGACTCAAACTTCACTAAAATATGTAAAATTGTCCCCTCTATCGATTGGTAAAGACTAGAACTTTCTATCTTCCCTATTAGTCGAGTTATGAGGATTTTTTGTTTTGAAAAGTGGATTTTCGAAAATTTCATGACTTTATTTGAAGGCGAAATAATGATTTTATCACAAAACTGATTGTGCCAGTCGATTTTTTGGCCAAAAAACCCCTCTTTACGAATTTTTAGCATTTTTTATAATTTTTTTGTCGAAAATTTAGAACAAAGGGGGTAGCTATGGAAATATTTTGCGATACAAATTGATTTTTTCTAACTCCCATAATCCTTGGAAATATGGACTCAAAATTCACTTAAATATGTAAAATTGTCCCCTCTATCGATTGGTGAAGCATAGAACTTTCTATCTTTCCTATTAGTCAAGTTATGAGTATTTTTTGTTTTGAAAAGTGGATTTTCGAATATTTCATGATGATTTTATCAAAAAACTGATTATGCCAGTCGATTTTCCGGCCCTAAAAACCCCTCTTTACAAATTTTAAGCATTTTTTATTTTTTTTTGTCGAAAATTTAGAACAAAGGGGTAGGTATGGAAATATTTTGCGAATCAAATTGCTTTTTTCTAACTCCCTTAATCCTTGGCAATATCGACTCAAAATTAGGGCTGGGCGATTATCAAAAAACATAATCGATTATCGATTATATAAAATAATCGATTATTTTCGATTAATCTATGTTAATCGATTAATTGATCAATCGAAAAAAATCGATTAATCGAAAATAATCGACTAATCGAAAATAATCGATTAATCTAAAATAATCGATTAATCTAAAATAATCGATTAATCGAAAATAATCGATTAATCTAAAATAATAGATTAATCTAAAATAACCGATTAATCGAAAATAATCGATTAATCGAAAATAATCGATTAATCGAAAATAATCGATTAATCGAAAAAAATCGATCAATCGAAAATAATCGATTAATCGAAAATAATCAATTTTCGATGATTCGAAAATTTATTATTTTTCATTATTCTTGATAACGGCAGCTGGACCGCTACCGAAACTTTAAAAATAGAGTTTCAACAAACATCGTGATCAAGAATTAACTAATTTTTTCCCTAACTCACGCCTAAAGATTGACAATTTGGAACATACGAAAATATTTTGAAGTTTAAGACTTAAAAAAATTGTCAAGATTTGCCAGTCGATTTTTCGATCCAAAAAACCCCTCTTTACGAATTTTTAGCATTTTTTAAAATTTTTTGTCGAAAATTTAGAACAAAGGGGTAGGTATGGAAATATTTTGCGAAACAAATTGCTTCTTTCTAACTCCCTTAATCCTTGGCAATATCGACTCAAAATTCACTAAAACATGTAAAATTGTCCCCTCTATCGATTGGTGAAGACTAGAACGTTCTATCTTTCCTATTAGTCGAGTTATGAGGATTTTTTGTTTTGAAAAGTGGATTTTCGAAAATTTCATGACTCTAATTGAAGGCGAAATAATGATTTTATCAAAAAACTGATTATGCCAGTCGATTTTCCGGCCCAAAAAACCCCTCTTTACAAATTTTAAGCATTTTTTATTTTTTTTTGTCGAAAATTTAGAACAAAGGGGTAGGTATGGAAATATTTTGCGAATCAAATTGCTTTTTTCTAACTCCCTTAATCCTTGGCAATATCGACTCAAAATTCACTAAAATATGTAAAATTGTTCCCTCTATCGATTGGTGAAGACTAGAACTTTCTATCTTTCCTATTAGTCGAGTTATGAGGATTTTTTGTTTTGAAAAGTGGATTTTCGAAAATTTCATGACTCTATTTGAAGGCGAAATAATGATTTTATCACAAAACTGATTGTGCCAGTCGATTTTCCGGCCCAAAAAACCCCTTTTTACGAATTTTTAGCATTCTTTAAAATGTCGAAAATTTAGAACAAAGGGGTAGGTATGGAAATATTTTGCGAATCAAATTGCTTTTTTCTAACTACCTTAATCCTTGGCAATATCGACTCAAACTTCACTGAAATATGTAAAATTGTCCCCTCTATCGATTGGTGAAGACTAGAACTTTCTATCTTTCCTATTAGTCGAGTTATGAGGATTTTTTGTTTTGAAAAGTGGATTTTCGAAAATTTCATGACTCTATTTGAAGGCGAAATAATGATTTGATCACAAAACTGATTGTGCCAGTCGATTTTTTGGCCAAAAAAACCCCTCTTTACGAATTTTTAGCATTTTTTATAATTTTTTTGTCGAAAATTTAGAACAAAGGGGGAATTGGAAATATTTTGCGATACAAACTGATTTTTTCCAACTCCCATAATCCTTGGAAATATGGACTCAAAATTCACTAAAATATGTAAAATTGTCCCCTCTATCGATTGGTGAAGACTAGAACGTTCTATCTTTCCTATTTGTCGAGTTATGAAGATTTTTTGTTTTGAAAAGTGGATTTTCGAAAATTTCATGACTCTATTTGAAGGCGAAATAATGATTTTATCACAAAACTGATTGTGCCAGTCGATTTTTTGGCCAAAAAAACCCCTCTTTACGAATTTTTAGCATTTTTTATAATTTTTTTGTCGAAAATTTAGAACAAAGGGGTAGGTATGGAAATATTTTGCGAATCAAATTGCTTTTTTCTAACTCCCTTAATCCTTGGCAATATCGACTCAAAATTCACTAAAATATGTAAAATTGTCCCCTCTATCGATTGGTGAAGACTAGAACGTTCTATCTTTCCTATTAGTCGAGTTATGAGGATTTTTTGTTTTGAAAAGTAGATTTTCGAAAATTTCATGACTCTATTTGAAGGCGAAATAATGATTTTATCACAAAACTGATTGTGCCAGTCGATTTTCCGGCCCAAAAAACCCCTCTTTACGAATTTTTAGCATTTTTTAAAATTTTTTGTCGAAAATTTAGAACAAAGGGTTAGGTATGGAAATATTTTGCGAATCAAATTGCTTTTTTCTAACTCCCCTAATCCTTGGCAATATCGACTCAAACTTCACTAAAATATGTAAAATTGTCCCCTCTATCGATTGGTAAAGACTAGAACTTTCTATCTTCCCTATTAGTCGAGTTATGAGGATTTTTTGTTTTGAAAAGTGGATTTTCGAAAATTTCATGACTTTATTTGAAGGCGAAATAATGATTTTATCACAAAACTGATTGTGCCAGTCGATTTTCCGGCCCAAAAAACCCCTCTTTACGAATTTTTAGCATTTTTTATAATCTTTTTGTAGAAAATTTAGAACAAAGGGGTAGGTATGGAAATATTTTGCGAATCAAATTGCTTTTTTCTAACTACCTTAATCCTTGGCAATATCGACTCAAACTTCACTAAAATATGTAAAATTGTCCCCTCTATCGATTGGTGAAGACTAGAACGTTCTATCTTTCCTATTTGTCAAGTTATGAGTAATTTTTGTTTTGAAAAGTGGATTTTCGAAACTTTCATGACTCTATTTGAAGGCGAAATAATGATTTTATCACAAAACTGATTGTGCCAGTCGATTTTTTGGCCAAAAAACCCCTCTTTACGATATTTTAGCATTTTTTATTATTTTTTTGTCGAAAATATTTTGCGATACAAATTGATTTTTTCTAACTCCCATAATCCTTGGAAATATGGACTCAAAATTCACTAAAATATGTAAAATTGTCCCCTCTATCGATTGGTGAAGCATAGAACTTTCTATCTTTCCTATTAGTCAAGTTATGAGTATTTTTTGTTTTGAAAAGTGGATTTTCGAATATTTCATGATGATTTTATCAAAAAACTGATTATGCCAGTCGATTTTCCGGCCCAAAAAACCCCTCTTTACAAATTTTAAGCATTTTTTATTTTTTTTTTTGTCGAAAATTTAGAACAAAGGGGTAGGTATGGAAATATTTTGCGAATCAAATTGCTTTTTTCTAACTCCCTTAATCCTTGGCAATATCGACTCAAAATTAGGGCTGGGCGATTATCAAAAAACATAATCGATTATCGATTATATAAAATAATACATTATTTTCGATTAATCTATGTTAATCGATTAATTGATCAATCGAAAAAAATCGATTAATCGAAAATAATCGACTAATCGAAAATAATCGATTAATCTAAAATAATCGATTAATCTAAAATAATCGATTAATCTAAAATAATCGATTAATCGAAAAAAATCGATTAATCTAAAATAATAGATTAATCTAAAATAATCGATTAATCTAAAATAATCGATTAATCGAAAAAAATCGATTAATCGAAAAAAATCGATTAATCGAAAATAATCGATTAATCGAAAATAATCAATTTTCAATGATTCGAAAATTTATTATTTTTCATTATTCTTGATAACGGCAGCTGGACCGCTACCGAAACTTTAAAAATAGAGTTTCAACAAACATCGTGATCAAGAATTAACTAATTTTTTCCCTAACTCACGCCTTTAAAAAGATTGACAATTTGGAACTTACGAAAATATTTTGAAGTTTAAGACTTAAAAAAATTGTCAAGATTTGCCAGTCGATTTTCCGATCCAAAAAACCCCTCTTTACGAATTTTTAGCATTTTTTAAAATTTTTTGTCGAAAATTTAGAACAAAGGGGTAGGTATGGAAATATTTTGCGAATCAAATTGCTTTTTTCTAACTCCCTTAATCCCTGGCAATATCGACTCAAAATTCATTAAAATATGTAAAATTGTCCTCTCTATCGATTGGTGAAGACTAGAACTTTCTATCTTTCCTATTAGTCGAGTTATGAGTAATTTTTGTTTTGAAAAGTGGATTTTCGAAAATTTCATGACTCTATTTGAAGGCGAAATAATGATTTTATCAAAAGACTGATTATGCCAGTCGATTTTCCGGCCCAAAAAACCCCTCTTTACGAATTTTTAGCATTTTTTAAAATTTTTTGTCGAAAATTTAGAACAAAGGGGTAGGTATGGAAATATTTTGCGAATCAAATTGCTTTTTTCTAACTCCCTTAATCCTTGGCAATATCGACTCAAAATTCACTAAAATATGTAAAATTGTCCCCTCTATCGATTGGTGAAGACTAGAACGTTCTATCTTTCCTATTAGTCGAGTTATGAGGATTTTTTGTTTTGAAAAGTGGATTTTCGAAAATTTCATGACTCTATTTGAAGGCGAAATAATGATTTTATCACAAAACTGATTGTGCCAGTCGATTTTCCGGCCCAAAAAACCCCTCTTTACGAATTTTTAGCATTTTTTAAAATTTTTTGTCGAAAATTTAGAACAAAGGGTTAGGTATGGAAATATTTTGCGAATCAAATTGCTTTTTTCTAACTCCCCTAATCCTTGGCAATATCGACTCAAACTTCACTAAAATATGTAAAATTGTCCCCTCTATCGATTGGTAAAGACTAGAACTTTCTATCTTCCCTATTAGTCGAGTTATGAGGATTTTTTGTTTTGAAAAGTGGATTTTCGAAAATTTCATGACTCTATTTGAAGGCGAAATAATGATTTTATCACAAAACTGATTGTGCCAGTCGATTTTCCGGCCCAAAAAACCCCTCTTTACGAATTTTTAGCATTTTTTAAAATTTTTTGTCGAAAATTTAGAACAAAGGGGTAGGTATGGAAATATTTTGCGAATCAAATTGCTTTTTTCTAACTCCCCTAATCCTTGGCAATATCGACTCAAACTTCACTAAAATATGTAAAATTGTCCCCTCTATCGATTGGTAAAGACTAGAACTTTCTATCTTCCCTATTAGTCGAGTTATGAGGATTTTTTGTTTTGAAAAGTGGATTTTCGAAAATTTCATGACTTTATTTGAAGGCGAAATAATGATTTTATCACAAAACTGATTGTGCCAGTCGATTTTTTGGCCAAAAAAACCCCTCTTTACGAATTTTTAGCATTTTTTATAATTTTTTTGTCGAAAATTTAGAACAAAGGGGGTAGCTATGGAAATATTTTGCGATACAAATTGATTTTTTCTAACTCCCATAATCCTTGGAAATATGGACTCAAAATTCACTAAAATATGTAAAATTGTCCCCTCTATCGATTGGTGAAGCATAGAACTTTCTATCTTTCCTATTAGTCAAGTTATGAGTATTTTTTGTTTTGAAAAGTGGATTTTCGAATATTTCATGATGATTTTATCAAAAAACTGATTATGCCAGTCGATTTTCCGGCCCAAAAAACCCCTCTTTACAAATTTTAAGCATTTTTTATTTTTTTTTGTCGAAAATTTAGAACAAAGGGGTAGGTATGGAAATATTTTGCGAATCAAATTGCTTTTTTCTAACTCCCTTAATCCTTGGCAATATCGACTCAAAATTAGGGCTGGGCGATTATCAAAAAACATAATCGATTATCGATTATATAAAATAATCGATTATTTTCGATTAATCTATGTTAATCGATTAATTGATCAATCGAAAAAAATCGATTAATCGAAAATAATCGACTAATCGAAAATAATCGATTAATCTAAAATAATCGATTAATCTAAAATAATCGATTAATCGAAAATAATCGATTAATCTAAAATAATAGATTAATCTAAAATAATCGATTAATCTAAAATAATCGATTAATCGAAAATAATCGATTAATCGAAAAAAATCGATTAATCGAAAAAAATCGATCAATCGAAAATAATCGATTTATCGAAAATAATCAATTTTCAATGATTCGAAAATTTATTATTTTTCATTATTCTTGATAACGGCAGCTGGACCGCTACCGAAACTTTAAAAATAGAGTTTCAACAAACATCGTGATCAAGAATTAACTAATTTTTTCCCTAACTCACGCCTTTAAAAAGATTGACAATTTGGAACTTACGAAAATATTTTGAAGTTTAAGACTTAAAAAAATTGTCAAGATTTGCCAGTCGATTTTCCGATCCAAAAAACCCCTCTTTACGAATTTTTAGCATTTTTTAAAATTTTTTGTCGAAAATTTAGAACAAAGGGGTAGGTATGGAAATATTTTGCGAAACAAATTGCTTTTTTCTAACTCCCTTAATCCTTGGCAATATCGACTCAAAATTCACTAAAACATGTAAAATTGTCCCCTCTATCGATTGGTGAAGACTAGAACGTTCTATCTTTCCTATTTGTCAAGTTATGAGTAATTTTTGTTTTGAAAAGTGGATTTGCGAAACTTTCATGACTCAATTTGAAGGCGAAATAATGATTTTATCACAAAACTGATTGTGCCAGTCGATTTTTTGGCCAAAAAAACCCCTTTTTACGAATTTTTAGCATTCTTTAAAATGTCGAAAATTTAGAACAAAGGGGTAGGTATGGAAATATTTTGCGAATCAAATTGCTTTTTTCTAACTACCTTAATCCTTGGCAATATCGACTCAAACTTCACTGAAATATGTAAAATTGTCCCCTCTATCGATTGGTGAAGACTAGAACTTTCTATCTTTCCTATTAGTCGAGTTATGAGGATTTTTTGTTTTGAAAAGTGGATTTTCGAAAATTTCATGACTCTATTTGAAGGCGAAATAATGATTTGATTACAAAACTGATTGTGCCAGTCGATTTTTTGGCCAAAAAAACCCCTCTTTACGAATTTTTAGCATTTTTTATTTTTTTTTTGTCGAAAATTTAGAACAAAGGGGTAGGTATGGAAATATTTTGCGAATCAAATTGCTTTTTTCTAACTCCCTTAATCCTTGGCAATATCGACTCAAAATTCACTCAAATATGTAAAATTGTCCCATCTATCGATTGGTGAAGACTAGAACTTTCTATCTTTCCTATTAGTCGAGTTATGAGGATTTTTTGTTTTGAAAAGTGGATTTTCGAAAATTTCATGACTCTATTTGAAGGCGAAATAATGATTTTATCACAAAACTGATTGTGCCAGTCGATTTTCCGGCCCAAAAAACCCCTCTTTACGAATTTTTAGCATTCTTTAAAATGTCGAAAATTTAGAACAAAGGGGTAGGTATGGAAATATTTTGCGAATCAAATTGCTTTTTTCTAACTACCTTAATCCTTGGCAATATCAACTCAAACTTCACTGAAATATGTAAAATTGTCCCCTCTATCGATTGGTGAAGACTAGAACTTTCTATCTTTCCTATTAGTCGAGTTATGAGGATTTTTTGTTTTGAAAAGTGGATTTTCGAAAATTTCATGAGTCTATTTGAAGGCGAAATAATGATTTTATCACAAAACTGATTGTGCCAGTCGATTTTTTGGCCGAAAAACCCCTCTTTACGATATTTTAGCATTTTTTATAATTTTTTTGTCGAAAATTTAGAACAAAGGGGGTAGCTATGGAAATATTTTGCGATACAAATTGATTTTTTCCAACTCCCATAATCCTTGGAAATATGGACTCAAAATTCACTAAAATATGTAAAATTGTCCCCTCTATCGATTGGTGAAGACTAGAACGTTCTATCTTTCCTATTTGTCGAGTTATGAGTATTTTTTGTTTTGAAAAGTGGATTTTCGAAAATTTCATGACTCTATTTGAAGGCGAAATAATGATTTGATCAAAAAACTGATTGTGCCAGTCGATTTTCCGGCCCGAAAAACCCCTCTTCACGAATTTTAAGCATTTTTTTTTTGAAAATTTAGAACAAAGGGGTAGGTATGGAAATATTTTGCGAATCAAATTGCTTTTTTCTAACTCCCTTAATCATTGGCAATATCGACACAAAATTCACTTAAATATGTAAAATTGTCCCCTCTATCGATTGGTGAAGACTAGAACGTTCTATCTTTCCTATTTGTCGAGTTATGAGTATTTTTTGTTTTGAAAAGTGGATTTTCGAAAATTTCATGACTCTATTTGAAGGCGAAATAATGATTTGATCAAAAAACTGATTGTGTCAGTCGATTTTCCGGACCAAAAAACCCCTCTTTACAAATTTTAAGCATTTTTTTTTTTGAAAATTTAGAACAAAGGGGTAGGTATGGAAATATTTTGCGAATCAAATTGCTTTTTTCTAACTCCCTTAATCCTTGGCAATATCGACACAAAATTCACTTAAATATGTAAAATTGTCCCCTCTATCGATTGGTGAAGACTAGAACGTTCTATCTTTCCTATTAGTCGAGTTATGAGTAATTTTTGTTTTGAAAAGTGGATTTTCGAAAATTTAATGACTCTATTTGAAGGCGAAATAATGATTTTATCAAAAAACTGATTATGCCAGTCGATGTTCCCGCCCAAAAAACCCCTCTTTAAGAATTTTAAGCATTTTTTATTTTTTTTTGTCGAAAATTTAGAACGAAGGGATAGGTATGGAAATATTTTGCGAATCAAATTGCTTTTTTCTAACTCCCCTAATCCTTGGAAATATGGACTAAAAATTCACTAAAATATGTAAAATTGTCCCCTCTATCGATTGGTGAAGACTAGAACGTTCTATCTTTCCTTTTTGTCGAGTTATGAGTATTTTTTGTTTTGAAAAGTAGATTTTCGAAAATTTCATGACTCTATTTGAAGGCGAAATAATGATTTGATCAAAAAACTGATTGTGCCAGTCGATTTTCCGGCCCAAAAAAACCCTCTTTACGAATTTTAAGCATGTCAAAATTCACTAAGATATGTAAAATTGTCCCCTCTATCGATTGGTGAAGACTAGAACGTTCTATCTTTCCTATTAGTCGAGTTATGAGGATTTTTTGTTTTGAAAAGTGGATTTTCGAAATTTTCATGACTCTATTTGAAGGCGAAATAATGATTTTATCACAAAACTGTTTGTGCCAGTCGATTTTTTGGCCAAAAAAACCCCCCTTTACGAATTTTTAGCATTTTTTATAATTTTTTTGTCGAAAATTTAGAACAAAGGGGGTAGCTATGGAAATATTTTGCGATACAAATTGATTTTTTCTAACTCCCATAATCCTTGGAAATATGGACTCAAAATTCACTAAAATATGTAAAATTGTCCCCTCTATCGATTGGTGAAGACTAGAACGTTCTATCTTTCCTATTTGTCGAGTTATGAGTAATTTTTGTTTTGAAAAGTGGATTTTCGAAAATTTCATGACTCTATTTGAAGGCGGAATAATGATTTTATCAAAAAACTGATTATGCCAGTCTATTTTCCGGCCCAAAAAACCCCTCTTTGCGAATTTTAAGCATTTTTTATTTTTTTTGTCGAAAATTTAGAACAAAGGGGTAGGTATGGAAATATTTTGCGAATCAAATTGCTTTTTTCTAACTCCCTTAATCCTTGGCAATATCGACTCAAAATTCACTAAAACATGTGAAATTGTCCCCTCTATCGATTGTTGAAAACTAGAACGTTCTATCTTCCCTATTAGTCGAGTTATGAGGATTTTTTGTTTTGAAAAGTGGGTTTTCGAAAATTTCATGACTCTATTTGAAGGCGAAATAATGATTTTATCAAAAAACTGATTATGCCAGTCGATTTTCCGGCCCAAAAAACCCCTCTTTAAGAATTTTAAGCATTTTTTATTTTTTTTTGTTGAAAATTTAGAACAAAGGGGTAGGTATGGAAATATTTTGCGATACAAATTGATTTTTTCTAACTCCCATAATCCTTGGAAATATGGACTCAAAATTCACTAAAATATGTAAAATTGTCCCCTCTATCGATTGGTGAAGACAAGAACGTTCTATCTTTTCTATTTGTCGAGTTATGAGTATTTTTTGTTTTGAAAAGTAGATTTTCGAAAATTTCATGACTCTATTTGGAGGCGGAATAATGATTTTATCAAAAAACTGATTATGCCAGTCGATTTTCCGGCCCAAAAAACCCCTCTTTACGAATTTTTAGCATTTTTTACTTTTTTTTGTCGAAAATTTAGAACAAAGGGGTAGGTATGGAAATATTTTGCGAATCAAATTGCTTTTTTCTAACTCCCTTAATCCTTGGCAATATCGACTCAAAATTTACTAAAACATGTAAAATTGTCCCCTCTATCGATTGGTGAAGACTAGAACGTTCTATCTTTCCTATTAGTCGAGTTACGAGGATTTTTTTTTTCAAAAGTGGATTTTCGAAAATTTCATGACTCTATTTGAAGGCGAAATAATGATTTTATCAAAAAACTGATTATGCCAGTCGATTTTCCGGCCCAAAAAACCCCTCTTTACGAATTTTTAGCATTTTTTATTTTTTTTTGTCGAAAATTTAGAACAAAGGGGTAGGTATGGAAATATTTTGCGAATCAAATTGCTTTTTTCTAACTCCCTTAATCCTTGGCAATATCGACTCAAAATTAGGGCTGGGCGATTATCAAAAAACATAATCGATTATCGATTATATAAAATAATCGATAAATTGATTAATGGAAAAAAATCGATTAATCGAAAATAATCGATTAATCTAAAATAATCGACTAATCGAAAATAATCGATTAATCTAAAATAATCGATTAATCGAAAATAATCGATTAATCTAAAATAATCGACTAATCGAAAATAATCGATTAATCTAAAATAAACGATTAATCTAAAATAATCGATTAATCTAAAATAATCGATTAATCGAAAATAATCGATTAATCTAAAATAATCGATTAATCGAAAATAATCGATTAATCGAAAATAATCGATTAATCGAAAATAATCGATTAATCGAAAATAATTGATTAATCTAAAATAATCGATTAATCTAAAATAATCGATTAATCGAAAATAATCGATTAATCGAAAATAATCGATTAATCGAAAATAATCGATTAATCGAAAATAATCAATTTTCGATGATTCGAAAATTTATTATTTTTCATTATTCTTGATAACGGCAGCTGAACCGCTACCGAAACTTTAAAAATAGAGTTTCAACAAACATCGTGATCAAGAATTAACTAATTTTTTCCCTAACTCACGCCTAAAGATTGACAATTTGGAACTTACGAAAATATTTTGAAGTTTAAGACTTAAAAAAATTGTCAAGATTTGCCAGTCGATTTTCCGGTCCAAAAAACCCCTCTTTACGAATTTTTAGCATTTTTTAAAATTTTTTGTCGAAAATTTAGAACAAAGGGGTAGGTATGGAAATATTTTGCGAATCAAATTGCTTTTTTCTAACTCCCTTAATCCTTGGCAATATCGACTCAAAATTCACTAAAATATGTAAAATTGTCCCCTCCATCGATTGGTGAAGACTAGAACGTTCTATCTTTCCTATTAGTCGAGTTATGAGTAATTTTTGTTTTGAAAAGTGGATTTTCGAAAATTTAATGACTCTATTTGAAGGCGAAATAATGATTTTATCAAAAAACTGATTATGCCAGTCGATTTTCCCGCCCAAAAAACCCCTCTTAAAGAATTTTAAGCATTTTTTATTTTTTTTGTCGTAAATTTAGAACAAAGGGGTAGGTATGGAAATATTTTGCGAATCAAATTGCTTTTTTCTAACTCCCTTAATCCTTGGCAATATCGACCCAAAATTCACTAAAATATGTAAAATTGTTCCCTCTATCGATTGGTGAAGACTAGAACTTTCTATCTTTCCTATTAGTCGAGTTATGAGTATTTTTTGTTTTGAAAAGTTGATTTTCGAATATTTCATGATGATTTTATCAAAAAACTGATTATGCCAGTCGATTTTCCGGCCCAAAAAAACCCTCTTTACGAATTTTAAGCATTTTTTATTTTTTTTTGTCAAAAATTTAGAACAAAGGGGTAGGTATGGAAATATTTTGCGAATCAAATTGCTTTTTTCTAACTCCCTTAATCCTTGGCAATATCGACTCAAAATTCACTAAAACATGTGAAATTGTCCCCTCTATCGATTGTTGAAAACTAGAACGTTCTATCTTCCCTATTAGTCGAGTTATGAGGATTTTTTGTTTTGAAAAGTGGGTTTTCGAAAATTTCATGACTCTATTTGAAGGCGAAATAATGATTTTATCAAAAAACTGATTATGCCAGTCGATTTTCCGGCCCAAAAAACCCCTCTTTAAGAATTTTAAGCATTTTTTATTTTTTTTTGTTGAAAATTTAGAACAAAGGGGTAGGTATGGAAATATTTTGCGATACAAATTGATTTTTTCTAACTCCCATAATCCTTGGAAATATGGACTCAAAATTCACTAAAATATGTAAAATTGTCCGCTCTATCGATTGGTGAAGACAAGAACGTTCTATCTTTTCTATTTGTCGAGTTATGAGTATTTTTTGTTTTGAAAAGTAGATTTTCGAAAATTTCATGACTCTATTTGGAGGCGGAATAATGATTTTATCAAAAAACTGATTATGCCAGTCGATTTTCCGGCCCAAAAAACCCCTTTTTGCGAATTTCAAGCATGTTTTATTTTTTTTTGTCGAAAATTTAGAACAAAGGGGTAGGTATGGAAATATTTTGCGAATCAAATTGTTTTTTTCTAACTCCCTTAATCCTTGGCAATATCGACTCAAAATTTACTAAAACATGTAAAATTGTCCCCTCTATCGATTGGTGAAGACTAGAACGTTCTATCTTTCCTATTAGTCGAGTTACGAGGATTTTTTTTTTCAAAAGTGGATTTTCGAAAATTTCATGACTCTATTTGAAGGCGAAATAATGATTTTATCAAAAAACTGATTATGCCAGTCGATTTTCCGGCCCAAAAAACCCCTCTTTACGAATTTTTAGCATTTTTTATTTTTTTTTGTCGAAAATTTAGAACAAAGGGGTAGGTATGGAAATATTTTGCGAATCAAATTGCTTTTTTCTAACTCCCCTAATCCTTGGCAATATCGACTCAAAATTCACTAAAATATGTAAAATTGTTCCCTCTATCGATTGGTGAAGACTAGAACATTCTATCTTTCCTATTAGTCGAGTTATGAGTATTTTTTGTTTTGAAAAGTTGATTTTCGAATATTTCATGATGATTTTATCAAAAAACTGATTATGCCAGTCGATTTTCCGGCCCAAAAAACCCCTCTTTACGAATTTTTAGCATTTTTTATTTTTTTTTGTCGAAAATTCAGAACAAAGGGAAAATGGAAATATTTTGCGAATCAAATTGCTTTTTTCTAACTCCCTTAATCCTTGGCAATATCGACTCAAAATTCACTAAAATATGTAAAATTGTCCCCTCCATCGATTGGTGAAGACTAGAACGTTCTATCTTTCCTATTAGTCGAGTTATGAGTAATTTTTGTTTTGAAAAGTGGATTTTCGAAAATTTAATGACTCTATTTGAAGGCGAAATAATGATTTTATCAAAAAACTGATTATGCCAGTCGATTTTCCCGCCCAAAAAACCCCTCTTAAAGAATTTTAAGCATTTTTTATTTTTTTTGTCGTAAATTTAGAACAAAGGGGTAGGTATGGAAATATTTTACGAATCAAATTGCTTTTTTCTAACTCCCTTAATCCTTGGCAATATCGACCCAAAATTCACTAAAATATGTAAAATTGTTCCCTCTATCGATTGGTGAAGACTAGAACTTTCTATCTTTCCTATTAGTCGAGTTATGAGTATTTTTTGTTTTGAAAAGTTGATTTTCGAATATTTCATGATGATTTTATCAAAAAACTGATTATGCCAGTCGATTTTCCGGCCCAAAAAAACCCTCTTTACGAATTTTAAGCATTTTTTATTTTTTTTTGTCAAAAATTTAGAACAAAGGGGTAGGTATGGAAATATTTTGCGAATCAAATTGCTTTTTTCTAACTCCCTTAATCCTTGGCCATATCGACTCAAAATTCACTAAAATATGTAAAATTGTCCCCTCTATCGATTGGTGGAGACTAGAACGTTCTATCTTTCCCATTAGTCGAGTTATGAGTAATTTTTGTTTTGAAAAGTGGATTTTCGAAAATTTCATGACTCTATTTGAAGGCGAAATAATGATTTTATCAAAATACTGATTATGCCAGTCGATTTTCCGGCCCAAGAAACCCCTCTTTACGAATTTTTAGCATTTTTTTAAATTTTTTGTCGAAAATTTAGAACAAAGGGGTAGGTCTGGAAATATTTTGCGATACAAATTGATTTTTTCTAACTCCCATAATCCTTGGAAATATGGACTCAAAATTCACTAAAATATGTAAAATTGTCCCCTCTATCGATTGGTGAAGACTAGAACGTTCTATCGTTCCTATTTGTCGAGTTATGAGTATTTTTTGTTTTGAAAAGTGGATTTTCGAAAATTTCATGACTCTATTTGAAGGCGAAATAATGATTTTATCACAAAACTGATTGTGCCAGTCGATTTTCCGGCCCAAAAAACCCCTCTTTACGAATTTTAAGCATTTTTTATTTTTTTTTGTCGAAAATTTAGAACAAAGGGGTAGGTATGGAAATATTTTGCGAATCAAATTGCTTTTTTCTAACTCCCTTAATCCTTGGCAATATCGACTCAAAATGAGGGCTGGGCGATTATCAAAAAACATAATCGATTATCGATTATATAAAATATTCGATTATTTTCGATTAATCGATGTTAATCGATTAATTGATTAATCGAAAAAAATCGATTAATCCAAAATAATCGATTGATCGAAAAAAATCGATTAATCGAAAAAAATCGAATAATCGAAAAAAATCGAATAATCGAAAAAAATCGATTAATCTAAAATAATCGATTAATCGAAAATAATCAATTTTCGATGATTCGAGAATTTATTATTTTTCATTATTCTTGATAACGGCAGCTGGACCGCTACCGAAACTTTAAAAATAGAGTTTCAACAAACATCGTGATCAAGAATTAACTAATTTTTTCCCTAACTCACGCCTTTAAAAAGATTGACAATTTGGAACTTACGAAAATATTTTGAAGTTTAAGACTTAAAAAAATTGTCAAGATTTGCCAGTCGATTTTCCGGTCCAAAAAACCCCTCTTTACGAATTTTTAGCATTTTTAAAAAATTTTTTGTCGGAAATTTAGAACAAAGGGGTAGGTATGGAAATATTTTGCGAATCAAATTGCTTTTTTCTAACTCCCTTAATCCTTGGCAATATCGACTCAAAATTCACTAAAATATGTAAAATTGTCCCCTCTATCGATTGGTGAAGACTAGAACGTTCTATCTTTCCTATTTGTCGAGTTATGAGTATTTTTTGTTTTGAAAAGTGGATTTTCGAAAATTTCATGACTCTATTTGAAGGCGAAATAATGATTTTATCAAAAAACTGATTGTGCCAGTCGATTTTCCGGCCCAAAAAAACCCTCTTTACGAATTTTAGGCATTTTTTATAATTTTTTTGTCGAAAATTTAGAACAAAGGGGGTAGGCTATGGAAATATTTTGCGATACAAATTGATTTTTTCTAACTCCCATAATCCTTGGAAATTAAATAGTATAAACGTACCAATTTGAAATAATCGAATGAAATCAAAGGAGAAAGGTTTTTTTCAATAAGTACGAAGTTATGCAATTTCTAGAACTGCTTTTAATATCACAAATGTTGACAGTCGTCATTAGAATGACCAACTTATTATTTTGGATTTTTCTACTACGGGTTCCGTTGCTTTGTCACTTATAATCATAATAATAAGGAATTCAAATTAATTCCACAAAAAATAACTAATAATTAATTCATAAGTTGAATAAACATGGTACCAGGGTTGTCTTTGTGCTTCGTTTAAAGCTGTACCCAAGCTGAATATTTTAAGTTGATAAGTCAGCCGAATAATGCAATAAAACCGAGCAAATTTTCGCGGAGATTGATGTGTGATGTGAAAGGGCCGGGAGAGTTGAAGAGGAGGGTAATTGGTAGGACGGTAGGGCAGAGTATGCTGTACGGTGCGGAGGTGTGGGGTGAAAGAGCGGCAACAGCGGTGCTGGCAAGGCCCTATCCATTAGACGTGATGGCTAGAGCCAAGAATAAACGCTGGAGGGGTGCGACCAGAGAGGAAGTACCGGAATGGATGGAGGAGGAAATGGAGAGAAGGTGAGAGAAGGATGAGGGCACTAACAATATGCAAAATATAAAAGATAACCCTCGTTGAAGCACAGAAACATCAAAAGTTTTTTGTGAGGTGTGAATTGAAAAAAAACACCAATATGATATAAAGTTCACATGAGTTTTGAAATAAATCGTTAACCGTGGATATGCTTGAGCAAAAATATACAAAGTAATTCCATTGTTAACTTTTATATAAAATTTTGAATACAAACAATGCTATTTAAACTTAAACCATTTTTCCATTTATATCGACAACGTGAAGATGTCTTTGAAGCGGTAGTTTCTATATAAACCGGAATACAAAATGTCTGCCACAATTCCAGTCGCATAATGTCGACTGAAATTGAATAGAATTTTCTCATTTTGAAATATTAAATAAATATAGAAAATTTCTCGAGCATCTCGTTGCGCTTTCTAGAAATGCGCGTATTCTAGTATATAAATAGCTGCATTACCTTAATAAAATGACATGATACCTTTTTATTAAATGGATAACGTACAAGTTCACGATTCGATTACAATTTCTGCTAATAGTCGTCTCTTTAGTCAGAATACAGGTACATACTCTCAAAGTATATTTGCACGGTAAAGGTATTTGTACATGCTAGTGAATTTCCTTGACGGATATTTTTAAATATATCTCTTTGCTCTGAAAAGGAATGCATCGAACGAAAGGAAGCAGATCACGTAGGCAGTAACGATTTTAAGGAATTCCTACGTTCTCCAGTTTTAATATCATTAACTATTAATTACAGAAGAGATGCTATAAAAATAAATTTAAAAACTACAAAACCTTCTCTCTGGATTCGGACTTTATAAAAGAAAGATAGGAATCAGTGTTACAGAAAATGAGGAATGAAGAGGAAATTATGAATACTAAAAATACATAATTTGAGGAAAAAATTAAATTTGATTTTGTTTCTAGAGTCTCTGAGGAAGAGAGTAGAAAAAAGAACAGAGA
Source organism: Lochmaea crataegi (assembly GCA_947563755.1). Classification (NCBI taxonomy): domain Eukaryota; kingdom Metazoa; phylum Arthropoda; class Insecta; order Coleoptera; family Chrysomelidae; genus Lochmaea; species Lochmaea crataegi. Next base: position 15,568,856 of record OX387434.1, on the reverse strand, counting down.
AATCCCAATTTTGAACAAAAATTTTAGTGCATTCCCACAATGTGATAGATTGATTCATTCTTTCAAATCTAATTATTCCTAAAGCCAAATTTAAAAAAAAATACATTTGTTTAGAAAGCATTAGATTTACTTCCATACAAAAAGAATGAAGGTATTTTATCCCGATTTGAAAGATACTTGCTATTTTTGGGGAACTTTTTCAATTTCGAAAAAATAAGGTCTTACTATTCTTTTTGAAATCTTTCGAATGGATTAATTTGTACCGTTGTTAAATATTAAAATCTCTTAGAAAGTAAGTAATTGCAGAATAAAGTCAGCTTAAAAATGGGCCAGAAAGGTCTCGACTGCGGGAGAATGTCCAGGAAAGATAAGGCCCGTTTCAGAAAGGACTGATGATCAGTGCTGATGATAGGTTGGGACCGATGATTGGTCGAAAACATTGTTTTCGCATGCATGTCTATCATAAGTCGTCGACATGCTGGATTTGAAAAGTGCATAGCATCCCATTGTGTGTAAAAATGTTAATAGAAAGACAAAAGAAGAAACGAAGGATTCTAGCGTATCCTCTCAATAAAATGTGCTTTTGACACACTTTATTCAAGTTTGCGAGAAGATTCAAGCGAGCTCTTTATGTATTTTCGTATGCATATTTTTTCTTTTGACGAACTGCTTCACAAAATAGGAAATTATTCAAAATTTTTAAACTATATAAACACGGTTTTTGTTCGATTGCTGTTAATAACAGCTCATTATCGAAACCATATTTTTCTGACGCCATTTTGCGTCGCACAAACTGAAAAAAAAAATATAAGAGAAGATGTACACAACACAACACAATTGGTCCCGGTAGGTGGCATTGCAATCGAGTTCATAATGAACAACTCCTAAATGTATTAGCCGATTTTGATGATATGTTGTGTGTTTGTGTAAGTAGCTGGATGGTTTAAATTCACAATTAATCCCAGTAGGTGGCGCTGCAATCGGGTTAATACTGAACTTTTCCTAAACGGTTGGTCCGATTTTTTGAAATTTTGTGTGATTGAGTAAGTAACTGGATGGTTTAGACTCAGAATCAGTCCCAGTAGGTGGCGCTGCAATCGGGTTCATAATGAACAACTCCTACACGGTTTGTCCGATTTTGATGAAATTTTGTTTGTTTGAGTAAGTAACTGGATGGTTAAGATTCATAATTAGTCCCAGTAGATGGCACTTCCAGTTTCCAGAGGGCCGAAAAACGTTTTTCTATGTTCAACTCTGCGGTTATGAACTAACCTCTTACTCTTCACTTTCAGATGACCCTGTATACAAAATATCATGGATAAGATTCTCCTGATTGCTACAATTGGGTTCATACTGAACTCCTAAGCGGTTGGTCCGATTTTGTTGACATTTTGCATAGGAGTTTTTATGGTGCGATAATTTCAAAAAGCGGGTCAAATTCAAAATGCGTATTTTTTATATAAATAACGTCCGAAAATCACTCATTTATTCTCACTACTTCGCAATATGTCACCCTTCACCCTTCCATACTTTTGACGATAACTTTCGAAAGTTTAGAAAACAGAAACGTCAATGTATACCATCAAAGAAACATCATTGAAGACGTTATACCGATGAAGTTTCCATAGGGCCGAAAGATGCTCTTCGATTTTCAAGTCTGCGGTTATGACCTAACCTCTTACTCTTCACTTTCGGATGACCCTGTATACAAAATATCATAGATACGATTCTCCTGTTTGCTGCAATCGGGTTCACAATGAACAACTCCTAAAGGGTTGGTCCCATTTTGATGAAATTGTGTGTGTTTGAGTAAGTAACTGGATGGTTTAGATTCACAATTAGTCCCAGTAGGTGGCGCTGCAATCGTGTTAATACTAAACTTCTCTTAAACGGTTGGTCCGATTTTATTGACTTTTTGGGAAGGAGTTTATTTGGTACGATAATTTAAAAAAAAAACGCGTTAAATTCTCAAAAAAAAATGTTTTCCCGTAAAAATGGAAGGAGAAAAAATCAGGAAAGTCGAATTTTCAGGAAATATATCCTTCTATCAAAAAGAGGTTAGCACATGACAACGTCTGTCGGGTCCGCTAGTATTTATACAGTGTGGAAACCACTTATGGAATAAAATTCTTTATCTCATTATTTTAGAAAATTATAAAAAATGCCGAGACACGTCAACTTTTAAATTGAGGGGGACACTTTTTGGCGCTAATGTCCCCCTCCCTACTGGAGACACCCCTTACATTTTTTCAAATGGCATTAGGTATCAAGTCACACCTCATTTAAAAGGTCTGGTAAATCTCTATTCAATCATTTTGTTTTGCCTTTGATACTAGCCTTCCATTGTTATTTAATCGTTGTTTAAAATTGGCTCTTTTTCAACTTTTATTGCCTGAATGTTGGTCACTTTGACGGCATGATTAAATAGCAGTTTTTCCTTGTTAACAGTTGTCTTTTTACTATTTGTAAATTTTTCATTATTCAAAGATTCTTTCTATCATAACAAAATGTGGGAGCATACGAAAAGTTGAAAAAGAGCCAATTTTAAACAACGATTAAATAACAATGGAAGGCTAGTATCAAAGGCAAAACAAAATGATTGAATAGAGATTTACCAGACCTTTAAAATGAGGTGTGACTTGATACCTAATGCCATTTGAAAAAATGTAAGGGGTGTCTCCAGTAGGAAGGGGGTGAATCTGACGTTTATGACATTAGCGCCAAAAAGTGTCCCCCTCAATTCAAAAGTTGACGTGTCTCGGCATTTTTTATAATTTTCTAAAATAATGACATAAAGAATTTTATTCCATAAGTGGTTTCCACACTGTATAAATGGAGTTTTGTTTTATTCAAAACTATTTTATTTTAAGGCTTTTATAATTGGCAAGAAAACTTACCTGATAAAACATTTGTTTGGTGATGGTATCATATGTCAAAAACTTACCTGAAACAAAAACAACAATAAATATTCTACAACTATGATATTTTGAATATTGCGGAAAATTAAGACTGAAAGTACTTTCATATTTAAACAGAACAAAAACATGCCAAATTACTTAATACATTGACAAAAAATAAATATTATTAATGGCTTTGGTACCACTAGAAATTAATTTTTGGAAATTATAATACGAAAATAATTTGAAAAATACATGTAAAACTCTCACAACTTTGAAGTATCACAATTCACTGAAAATTTGTAAATGTATATTTATATTATTTGCATTTTTTGTGTATTTTGAAATGGCTAAATAAAATTTAATATTGATGAGTGTAAAGCTAAAAAAGATATATCAGCGACAATATTTTTTACTGAAATTCGCTTCCTTGAAAAATCTATAATTGTTGAAGATTCCTGCATAACGGAAAGTCCTTGCATAGCCTCATCAAACACTTTCCACAGCTCTTCATTCAATCGCCTTTCGCCACAATGATAAATTTTTGAATATTTCCCATTATCTTCGGAATTTTCTCCGCTGAACTTTTTGCTCCGTACAATGTTCTCCAGCTCATGAACTTACCGGCCTTTTAAACATCCACATTCTTTGCGACTCCCTCAAAATCCCATAGAAAAATTAATGACACTGGGAGCAAGCAATGACCTTCATTGTACAGAAGCGGAAGTGGGCAAATTCCAGTTAAAAGCCAAGAGAAGAGGAGAGTAATGTCCTTCCATTACAATCCACTACTGAAAACAGGAAAATACATGTAGCAGAACAATCCCTTTTAAAATTGTTATCGAACGCCCATGGTAAATGGTATTTAAACAAATAAATTAATTCCCTTTGAAAATTGTATCGCCCATGGAATGGAAATCAGTTGAGTAAAAATTTAATTGTAAGCCCATGGTAGAAACCCCTTAAATCTTAAAAAAAATTACTCTCTTTAAAAATCAAATCGTACTCCTCAGTCGGTTGGGTGCTGACTAGCCCATAAGTTTTGCCCTTACCAAAAATATCACACGCGGCTAGAGAAGTTTTCACCTCAATGAATAGCAAGTTTAACAATGCACAGTATACACAAATTACACTTTTCACCTTTGTATACTCCTTAGTTAACCAATATTCAGGATCGAGAAGAATTTAAGACTGGAAAGCTACTTAACTAGTCATCTTTTAGTTCAAGAGATCCAATTTAGAGTTATTTGATTACCTAGAGCAAGCCTAGAATATTTCCTTTCTATAAGTTGAGCAGAATATCCCCTGTAATATCACCCAAAAAAGGAAAAAGAAGAGCACAACCTAACCTCACCTACTACAGTAACAAGTGTTAGTTAAGTGGTTACAGGTGTTGGTTAAACGGATCAGGACGAGGGAAGTAGGGGTGAAGGTGAAGGGAAGGATAATTCGTATGGAGGAGTATGTGAAATATCTAGGGGAGTGGCTGGATAACCAATTATGCTTCAAAACTCATGTTGAAGGCGCCAGTCGAGGGGAAAGTGAGGGCAGCATGGCTGGGAAGATTGATGTGTAATGTTGAAGGGCCGGGAGAGTGGAAGAGGAGGGTAGGACCGTAGAGCAGAGTATGCTGTACGGAGCGGAGGTGTGGGGTGAATGCGAGGGCTAGGCCACTCCTGCGGGTGCAGAGAGGGATACTGCTGATGGTGGTGCTAGGGTACAGGACAGTGGGTGGACTGGCAGCGGTGGTGCTGGCAAGGTTCTACCCATTGGACGTGATGGCTAGAGCCAGGAATAAACATTGGAGGAGTGCAACCAGAGAGGAAATACAGGAATGGATGGAAGAGGAAATGAAGGGAAGGTGGGAGGAGTATGAGGGCGAGCTAAAAGGAGCGATTGGGAATAGGAAAGATTGGCTGGACCGGAAATTCGGGGAGGTGAACTACTTCTTGACACAGGTGTTCACTAGACATGGGTCGAGAGTAGGGTACCTCCACCAGATTGGGAAAAAAGAGACTGGAGTGTTCGAGAGGTGTGAAGTGGAGGATGATGTGGGGCATGTGTTTAGGAGCTGGAGGAACGAGGAAGTGCTGAAGAAGCTGGAGAGGAAACTAGGGGAGGCGGTGTTTTAGGAGAACATTGTTGAGGGGAGGAAGAGGATTGGATGGAGGTGAGTGGCGTAGTAGAGAGCATGGTTAGGGGGAGAGAAGGACTCGATATGGTATGAGAGGTAGGATTGATAGTTAGGGAGAAGACTAGGGTGAGAACGGAGAGTGTGCAAGGGACCGCCGCCCGTCTCGAAGTATGCTAGGGTAGTGATTCCGACGCAGAGGTAATGGCTAGTTTGAGGTGGGTTAGGTTGGTAGGCACCCCCTTGGGGATGAGTCTAACACTGTTTGGGTCCTGGACCCATTCGAACATGAGTTTCCCATCTCGACCCGAAACAAAAAGGTGTCGGTTAAGCGGTGCAGGTGTTTAGGCAGTTACAGGTGTTGGTTCAAGTGTGATAGTTGACGCCAGCAAACCATAAGTTTTGCGAAAAATTTTCACTTCGAAAATAAATTAAGTTGTCGTCATTGTACTATCACATCCTTTATGTGTGATATCCAACTGAATAGCAGAACCTGTTCGCTATTAAATGAATAAATACCTTTTAAATTAGAATTCCAGCGTAGACATTGATATTTTGTTTTGTTGAACTACAAATATAAACAGTAAAAATATATCCAATTGTGAAATATTTTCATCGAATCGTACAGTTAAAAACGATCTTGTTTATTTACCGCACGAATGAGTTGAATTGACAGATCGATAGGATCATTCAAGACTTCACAAACATCTGTTTTCGTAATTCAAAGACAAACATATTTTGCTGAAAAACCAAAGATCCGTCTAATAAGCCTTTCCATCCTTCTCCCAATTAGACATTGCTCGATAAATCCAGCCGATTTCCTTTTTCCCACAAAGAGAAAGTGAAAAGAAGAGATCAATAAGAATTTCAAGGCGAAGACTGGTTTCTCGTTATCTCTGGGGGCGCAGAGAACTGGTCGAATATTCGAAGCATGTTATGTTTGATTGTGCGTACAGACTCTCTAATGCCACACTTTGCGAAAGTTCAAACTTAGAACTTCTCACCCTTAAGATACAAAGGATTTCGTGCGAGCTGTTAACTTCTATCCCAACTCTAATCTTCAGTCACCGCAAGTATAGTCACAGTCCGTTTGGGACTGCCAAGAAACGGTTAAAACTTTATGATAGATTTCAATGTCGGTCACGTTTAATAACATTTTATGGACAAAAAAGTATCTTTTTATTTTCAGTTTCGACCAAAATAGTAGTTAATATTTATAAATAATCCGTTCCCTCTGCATGTAAGAGATATACTCGTACCATCGGATTTCACTGGGATTAAAATTTAGAAATAATTTGTTATGGACTCGGACCTTTTTTTTTCTCGAGACTTGATCTTTTTCGACCATAATCTGAACAAATAGTCGATCGAAATGAGAAATTTATTTAATAGCGACCATGAGGGATAATCCCAAATACTTTTTAGAAGAAAAAAAGTAGAAAGAGTAATGTCTTCGGTCGAGTAATCCTTTCTAAACGTACATTTTCTAGAGGATTCAATTTATTTCAAGACCTTTTACTTAGATAACAATAAAGAGCTTCTACTGTAAGAGTTTTCCAGAAATAGTTGTTAAAATTACTGAAATTAAAGGACACGATGTCATTTTAAGCGTCTTTTCCTAAAAGACCGAAACGAAAGTTTAAGAAAGTTTTAATTTGAATTGAAATGAAATCTTGAACGCTTCAATTGTTCCTTTACATACTGTCTCAGAACAAATTTTTTCTAAGAATAGCTCAACACTATATTTAATGAAAAATATCTTTGAACTATCTCCGATAAAGTTCAATTACGATAATATCGTTAAAATTATTATTTATCCTCTGTTCAGAACTCATTTACGCCAGATGTAAACAAAAGCACGTGGGTAGTTAAATTGAACAGGGTCTCATTTTATTTTAAGCAAAAAGCTTCCATAAATTTATAATAAATTGGTTAGTATCAGTAAATAATAAGTTCCAGAGTTCCGGATATTCATATTAAATACTACTCAGTAGGTGATTTTTGTTTCGCTTCGTTCAGTTTGCATAAATAGTATGAATGGAAACATCTGTTCGGTCGGATATTTATTGGATGTAACCGGATAAGTAGGATAATACTTAGCAATTTTGGAACAGTAAGAAGATGTTTCATTGTTTTAAAATGGATGATAATCCTGTTCTGTAACTATACATTGTCACATCTTTGTGATAGTTTGATATTGCCTTTAGAGTTGTTGAAAGGTTTGAAACAAGTCCAAAATGTCAATGTCAATTGATATTTTTCTAAAAATATGGAGATGCAGACCGTTTGAGTTTCACAGGCGCTCAAAGTTAGTGAAAAGTTTAATTCTGACGTATTTAACAATTATTCAACATTTATTTATTGAATATATTTTTTTTCATAATATGAGAATAATTAAAATCTTTAATAGACCAGGGCCGAAGCCTTTGAAAATGGTAAAAAGTGAAAAAATTATAGTAAGATGAAACCCATTGGAAAAGAAAGAGAATACAACAAAAGTAAAAGGAAAAATAATTTACGGGAGATCTGAGGTCGGGAAGTGGTAGGGGGTGAGTTTTTAGGGTAAAAAACGGTTTATCTCGATTTACAGCTAAACTACAAGTCCTATGGAAAAAAGTTAAATAGTAAAGTTGTAGGCAATATGAAGATGTACAACTTTTGTATACACACTTTTTTCAAATAACCTCAAAATTCATGTGAAAAATTCAAAAACCAAGTTTTTGGTTAAGTATTTATTTTTATCTTTTACAGAAACATTTTTTTACGAAATTTGGTGAAAACCTAGCTTTTTATGTCCAAAACACACTGTAATTTGTTTGATTTGAAATATTTATTTTTTCACCTTATTTTGACTCAATATCGAAAAAACACCCTAATTTTCAATCGAAAATTCTCACGTCAAAATATCAGCATTTTTAAAAAAGTCGTTGGGCTTTTTGTTCGTTGAAATTTCTACTTTCTGATGGTAAAAAAAATACATTACTATGGTAAACTTCTCAGAAAATGCAAAGAAACGAAAAATACTCGAATTCGAAATTTTTTTCTAAACATTATGTACAATTTTGAGCTATTTCTTAAAATTCATACTTTAATTACTTGAAAAACGTAAGATTCCATGTTACATTGATGAACAAAAAAAATTGCAAGTCAAAATATTCTACTATAATTAACAACCAAATAAGTGAACAAAGTTAATATTTAATTAGACATCTACATTATTTTGAGAAAGTTGTAGAATCTTCTTTAAATTATATGCGTAGATGCCTATTTATTGCTATTTTAAGATTAAACAAGCAACATCAACGTGGCATTATGCCCAAATTTACAGAAAAGGAATTAATTCCGGAAGTATTGCTCAAAACTATTTGCTGCAGCTGTGAAACTGGATGTGGCTGCCGAAAACATGGTTTAAAATGTACAAATTTATGCTCAAATTGTCATGGTTCTGAAAAATGCGCCAATTTGGAAAAAAATCTACGAGGAAGTTAATGATTCAGATGAAATTGTGGATGAAGGACCAATGCAGACTGGAAATAATGTTGGAGACGAAGACGGTGATGGTCTTGACGATTTCGAAGATCTACTAGAATCGGGAAGGTTTGTCGAATCTAAAGATGAAGAATTACCATCAAAGAGACAAAAAGTAACAGATAAGTGATTAGAATTGAAGATAATGTATTGATGATAGATAGATTAATGTTTTTAAAAATATTATAAATAATCTAATAAGTATAAAATATCTTAATTCAATAGTACGATTTACGTGTATATTTATATATTATGAGATTTTCTATGGCATAAATGTAATGAGAATTTAATAAAACAAATTTTTTTAATGAAAAAAATAGCAGCAGTCACATTTATTAGATAAAATCCCCTTACAATCCTATCTTCAATATTTAGAACAACTATGTTTTTTGCCATCTTTATTTTTTATGGATTGTAAGACCATTTTTTTTTCTCACCCTGTTACTCTTGAAATAGTTTTCGTTTCAAGTAAAATAAATTAAATTATGGGTATACCCATAAATGTATTTCTCGACAAAACAACCAATTGTCTGAAACAGATAAATAAATTATCATAATGTCACGTCGGCGATAAAGTAGTCGAAAGGGGAAAGAAAATTTTAAGAACGATTCGAGTTTTAGTTCCTAGTGAATACCTGTGTTCACTTGAGCCAAGCAAATCTGTTTTAATATAATGTGAATTGTGGTGCAATGTACAATAAAATATCAGGAGTAAAATAGGTTCGATATTTGATTTTAAAAGTTATTTTATCACATAGAGTATATATATTTGCTAATTATTTTTAATAATTACTTTGTTTAAAGTTCTTTAATATTCAACGATATTAAAAACATTATTTGTTGTTGCATTTCCTATTCATCTAATCCCACTGTACTGTGGAGAGTTTCTGCCACTTGCAGTTTAACTCACTTACCTATACTGTATTGTGGAGAGTTTGCGCCACTTGCGGTTTGTCCATTCCTGATGCTGGGTGACTTCTCACGTCACCCATATCTCCTTCCACCCTCCTGTTTTGTGGAGAGTTTGAGCCACTTGCAGTATAACCTTATTTTGCTGTACTGTGGAGAGTTTGTGCCACTTACAGTAGTTATAATATTGTTTGTGGAGAGTTTGTGCCACATATTCCTTACATGCATTGGGGAGAGTTTGCGCCCCTTGCACCTTTCCTAATAACCCTAAATATTTACAATTAGGCATTTATTTTTGATCAAGTGAAGTTTTAACTTTACTTTAGTACTGATATGCATAATCACAGTTCAAACACATAAGATGCACCTTGTATATTATTAATACTTTCATTAATTTTGGGGATTTTAACTATACTGATCTTTATTTGAATAATAATAATTATCTATGGCAAATTGAATACTCAGACTGTTTTTCTATCTAATTCCAGGTACGTCATCTCGGTTTTCCAACCTACTTGGACCATGTCCATCTTGACTGTTCAATTAAATCCAGGCATCACGTCCAGTGTCTTGTAAATAGTTATTTTTAACATTAAGATTTGTTTTATTATCTATATTATAAACAATTGAATGTAAGTTCAAAGTAAGTAATTAAAAGTTAAATTCTAATGTTAAATTCCCCTCAAGTCAAGTTTTTCCCTCTTTACAGGATTTATAATTTTTTTGGAATCTTACCATCAGGAACAAAAAGCCTACCGACTTTTTTGAAAAAGCTGATATTTTGACGTGAGAATTTTCGATTGAAAATTAGGGTGCTTTTTCGATATTGAGTCAAAATAAGGTGAAAAAATGAATATTTTCTTACATAAAACATAAAAAGTTAGGTTTCCACCAAATTTCGCAAAAAAAAATTTCTGTAAAAGATAAAAATAAAAAACTTGGTTTTTGTAGTTCTGCACATGAATTTTGAGGTTATGGGAAAAAAGTGTGGGTACAAAAGTTGTACATCTTTATATTACCTACAACTTTGCTGATCAACTTTTTTCCATAGGACTTGTAATTTACCTGGAAATCGAGATAAACCGTTTTTTACCCTTAAAAACTCACAACCTACCACTTCTCGACCTCAGCTCTCCCGTAAATTATTTTTCCTTTCATTTGTTTCTTTTCCTTTTCCAATAGGTTTCCTCCTACTATAATTTCCGAAAATTATCGACCCTGGTCTAGAATTGGAAGCTCATTTCTCATAAAATATATGCTTTAAAAAAATGGGTATCATATTACTGTCACTATGTATCAAGCGTAGAAAAAAATTCATTTATTTCCTTTATACACGGCTGCAAACTTCCTAAATCAGCTACAAATTTAATGAACCAGTAGATTAACGTTCTTTTCTTATTTCTCTTTGCAAATATATTCTTCATGAAATAACCATAATAAGCTAGCTCGTTTAACCCATTTTTCAAATGATATTGAGCTCTTTTTTATTTTATTTTTTTCATTTTATATAATGTTTTTAAATTATTTTTCACTATTTAATTAAGTTGTTGATTGCTTTGTCTATACAATTTTTGTAAATTTTCGATGACAAATAAGCATATTGCTCTTTATCTTACTTTTTTATTTAGGTTTTATCTTCATTAGTGGCACTTTTCGGACTACGAGACCTTGGAATGGATGGAGGAGGAAATGGAGAGAAGGCGGGAGGAGTATGAGGGCGCGTTAAAAGGAGCGATTTGGAAAAGGAGTGATTGGAGGGTCCGGAAATTCGGCTTCTTGACAAAGGAGTTCACTGGACATGGATCGAGAGTAGGGTACCTCCACAAGATTGGGAAAAAAGATTGGAGTGTGCGAGAGGTGTGAAGTGGAGGATGATGTGGGGAATGTGTTTAGATGCTGGAGGTACGAGGAAGTGCTGAAGAAGTTGGCGAGGAAACTAGGGGAGGCGGTGTATTGGGAGAACATGGTAGAGAGCATGATTAGGGGGGGAGAAGGACTCGATATGGCATGAGAGGTAGGAGTGATAGTTAGGAAGAAGACGACGGAGTGAGCGGAGAGTGTGCGAGGGACCGCCGCCCGTCTCGAAGTATGCTAGGGTAGTGATTCCGAGGCAGGGGTAATGGCGAGTTTGAGGTGGGTTTATATAGTATTAGCCTGACCCATTACATCTTATATGCACTATTCACTAATGTACATATAATCTACCAATATACTTATTGATTATATGATATCTATTTACTACCACTCATCCAACTCTAAAAACGAAAGGAAAAACATATTACCTATTACGAAGGTATGTGGTGAGAGGAACATGCGATGCATGAAAGTCAATAGAATCTATAATCTGCAATCAAATTATCAAAACTATTCAAAATGTTTCTTAACTGATTGAGTAACAATTTGTGACAAAGTTGTTGGAAAGACATGTTTTCACATGTTCTGCTTTTGATGGGATCTAATATTATTCCATTCCAATTTCGTTTAACATAAACACAGTGAATGGTAAATATTGGATGTGAAGTAAAAAGTATGGAAAAATTGTTTGTTCAATCCAACAACTCCGCATGTAATTTGTAGTAGGATTTATTGGTATAAGGTCTATGATAAATTATACATGCCAATTGGGAATGTGGATATGGCGTTAAAATAATCACCTTTGGGCTTTATTATGATTATATTTAACGCAGGTATTCGAAATAGTGTTCGTTTAAATTTAGATTATTCATTTGCACATTCAATACATTAAAAATTTGGTAATCAATGAATATGTTTAGAGAATTATTTGCTTTACATCATGAACTGAACATACTTAATAATTGTTATTAAAAAAATTCTACTATAACACTTTGAAACTCGACTTGATTTCATCAGAATTTGTTTACTAACATTCTCAAGATTAGCTACATCAATCACCCGAATTATATTCACAGAATTCACAGCCTTGATTACAAGATTAAGGCATCATTCCATAAGGGGCTCTACAATTCTATGTTACAAACAGATTTTGGAAGTCCCAATGAACAAATATTGCTACAACAATCAAGAATCAATGAATGCACTAAGTGATGTATTGTATCAATTTAAACCAATTCTGAGCTCAGTTGAAGAACACTCTCCAAGTCTCCAATCCTTATTCTTCAGTGCAGGATATGTTGGTGTCCTAATAGGGAATCTCTATCTCTCTCCCACTAGCAGTTTATCCAGGTGAAGAAGTCTTCTCAGGTCGCATTTTATCAGTGTTTTTCCTTTCTCGTGGCAGAAGCGACATTTCTTCGACGCCTGAAGCTCCATGTGGCACAGGTGTTGATTTAGTTTACAATATCCTGTGAGAAATTTACTCACGATTCTTAGTTGGTTTTTGCTAATGATTAGCAGTACCTTTGATCTCTGCCATCTGGTTCTCGAGATATATTTTGGACTGGTTTAGTAATGGAACGCCTTTCCTACGTATGCTCTGCTTTTTCTTGCTTCCTTTTCATTTCTGCCCTGACGAGACCAGGACCAGTTCCACGGAATGATTCAAGGATCAGTTCCACAGAATGATTCAGGTCAGCCTACAAAGGTCTGGGTATTGCCTTGCTGTTTAGCACATCAACTATTCCATTTCCTAGTTCACGAGCATAGCCTGGTATCCGCGGCAAGTTTAAGTAGGCAGTTCCAAACCGTCAGTATGAGTTTAGCGCCTTGATGGCTGCTTTACTATCAGACAAAATCACTTTATTCTACCCACTATACCTTCTATACAAAGTGAATTGAGCATACTTTTCTATTGCGTGAATTTGCCTTCGAAACATGCCAGGTAAGTTTCCCGTTGGCTAATCAAGCCTTGAAAACACTTTGTCTCAAGTTTTATGAATCAATTTAATAAAAAAAATGTCATTATTATAGTGTTGCGAGGTCACCAGCACAAAGCCGGCCCTGTCTCTCGATTATAAAGTTTGGTGAATGCGCTTTCGAGAACATTCTCGATAAGACGCTTTGTTTGTGCATAGGACGAGCACGGAAGGTACTGTAATTTTCGAGAGTTGAGAAGAACTATATATGCGCGAGTTTTTGAGTGAGTTGGATGTCAAAGAATTAGTTCACAGACAGTTTACTGAAATTCTTAGTAATCGGAAAGTGAATGAAATAGTGAAGATAAATAGTGTAATATTCAAGTGTTAAAAATAAATTAGAACTATTATATCGAGTGTAAATAACTTAATAGACATTAAGTAAAGTATGTATATATAAATTAAGTTGAATACAGTGTGTGTTTCTTTAAATAAATAGATAGTAATTAGCCAGTGTGTATAATTTCATCCCACAAGTAAAAACTATTTAAATAAATGAAGAAAAACATTACAATATAATAAAATCGATGAAAATGTTTGTGACTTTGGTGACAAAAACTAAAATTCTATCATTTACAGCTCAGTATTACGACAAGATGCACCTTTTGAAAGTATTTGCTAATAATTTTTTATGAATGAATCACTTTAGCGGTTTACGTGGGTGGTTTAAATTGAACAATTTGGATACCTTCCAGATTACCGAAAAAACGCTATTCATGAAAGATTTATGAGCCTCCCACGTTAAACGCGAGCATCAGGTGAGATGGAATTAGTATCTTTAAAAAACTGTTGTTATGAGAATCGATTATAAACAAATTTAAACTTTCAATCAAGTCATAACAAAATACTATTGAAAATCGATTAGAAGCGTTTAATGAAAATTCAGGGATCTACGACACGATGTTACCAAAACTGATAAATTGAAGAGTTCCTTATTATGCATAATTTATTAGATTCAAAAGGTATAGGGTTGAAAATGTACATAATAATCGGTGGTAACTGTATTTTGATCGCAGGATAGTCACTTTTAACAGACACTGAATATTGTTTATGTAAAATGTAATTATATATCTACCAGTAGAAATTATTTTTTATTACTAACCAAACAGTTTCGATCGATCTTGGCATATTTATAGATATAAAGTTTTGTATTACAGAAAAAATATTTCGAGGAAGGCAAAAAAACTTTTTTTCGACAAAATATTATCCTGTATATCAAGAAGAAAATGAAGCCAATAATAAGCAATTTGTCAGATTATTTTTCGGTCTATTTTATTTGGGCGGTTGGAATGGATGAAATGCTTTTACAGAAGAGCTTCAGTCTTCTCTAAAGTTGGAAACACCCTAGATGCAACAGTTTGTTGGGAATCGTCACGCAGCATTTCAAGCTCTACATTTGCTTCAGGAAAGAATAGAATTGTCGCTCAACGCATGAAATCAGTATCAATGTAGAAGACATCATAGTGAGAGGACTGGTCATGAGGGGATGTCCGCAGGGAGCTGTCTTATCACCCCTTCTTTGGAACATAGTCCTGCATACCCTGATTAATCACCTCAACAATAATGGATTCTACACAATCGCATACGCAGATGACATAGTTATATTGCAGACCGGAAAATGTGTGAACACACTGTGCGATAGAGCGCAGGATGGGCTCAAATTAACAGAAACATGGTGTAAGGAACACTCACTGTCGATCAATCCCAAGAAGACTGGGATGGTCCTTTTCACCAGGAAAAGGGGATTATCGGGCTTAAAACACCCCGAAATCTTCAATAGCAAATTAAACTTCTCTGAAGAGGTGAAATACCCTCGACAGGAAGCCAACATGGAACTCTCACCTACAGAGCAGAGCAAAAAGAGCATATGTGGCTTATGAGCAATGTCGGAGGACAGTGGGACGCACATTGGGTCTTTCGCCCCGTGTGGTCACCTGGATCTACACTGCAATCATAAGACCTATGCTAACGTATGGAGCCATTGCATGGGGACCGAAGGTTCTCTAAGCAACGGCCGTCCAAAAATTATATCAAATACAGCGAATGGCTTGTTTAAACATCACAGGAACCATAAGAACAACACCAACCGCGGCAATGGAATTAATTACTGGTCTGACCCCTCTGGACTTGTACGTCCAAGAGGTTGCGTTAATGGCCGTGTTACGGTTGCGTACGGCTGGTGTAAACCCCGAAGTAGGAGTTGGTCAATTGAGGCTAAGCCTATGGCGAGAAGCGCTTACCGCGCTACCTCTGCTGCAGGCGGCCAATGATGCAATTGAACCCAAGTTTGCGTTCAATAAACCCTACAAAATACAAATAAAACAGAACACAGAATCAGCTGCTGCAAATGCAATACGCATATATACAGACGGCTCAAAACCAAAGAAGGCTCAGGATGTGGAATTTACTCCAGATCACTTAGCCTAAGAATTAAGTGGGGAATGAGAAAAAATACCAGCGAGGTTCAAACAGAACTGGCTGGTATCTCAATTGCCACAAAAGAACTAACCAGAAAAGGAATTTCTGACAAAAACATAGCAATCTGCACTGACAGCAGACAAGCCCTGTTAACCTTGAACAGACAACGTGTTACATCAGGGCTAGTATTAGAGTGCCACCAAAACTCAGCTAACGCCTCTGTAGATAACGATATAATCCTGAGTTGGGTTAAGGGGCACGACAGCCTTAGTTAAGGAAATGTTAAGAGTGCAAAAACGCCGAAACCGGTCCACAAGTGATGCTATTCCTTCTGATCGCAAACCAGAATGGTTGGTTCTATCTTAACAGATATACCAACCCCGTTTACTTTAGAAGTGTAATTCAATGTCTGTCGGGGCATATAGCCCGAGAAGTAGTTGTTGCTTCTTGGTGGACGGTCTGCTCTTTGGAAATTAATTTTTCTAATTTTGTAAACCGTTTAATAGTATTGAACTATTATTTTTTGATGAACTTTAATGAATATTTTTACAATTAATATTTTTAAATTTAATTTTTAGGTCGGTAACATTTTGTTGAAATATGATAAGCTTTCAATATAATCAAGAATAAAAAAAAACATTTCATCCGGTCTTTCAATTTTTTTTATTAAAAATATTTAACCTGTCAAAGAGTATTAACGAATGGGGAGTTTAATGATGAATAATAGTATATTTTTGAAGTGAAACAAGCATCGCATATTTTACAAACACTGATTCATTTCACATACTTTTTCCGTTGAATATTTTGATTGAAACATATAATTCGATATATCCGATATCGCACTGATTTAATTGTATAAAACATATTTATTGTATACGTTTTTTCTATACTAAGTAATATTCCATGCAACGTATTTTGAATTATTATAAAATTATATCGATATATGAGAAGCGAAATATCATTTTATAAATAACATTTTGAATATATTTCAAAGATCAAAAGTACATATATGTTCTCTTTGAATGTAAAAGAAAGTAAATCCAGCTAAATTTTCCGGAAAAAAGCCATCCTATTATGTATATCCTCTAAAATATAAATTTTCATTGTAACTCCACTAAAGCTCGTTCTCTACCTAAGCACACAATACCGAGTTTTTCTTTTGAGAAAAGAGAGAGGCCATAATATCGAACGTAGACCGGACCTTTTGTGATTTCCATTCCTCGTTATTCCTTTTCTGACACGGAAAGGCACAACAAACGAATGTAATGAGAGAAATGCTGACGTGCGTGCAAGACACTTCCATCGATCTGATGACCTGATCCCGTCGCCTTGGATGATTAATGAACCGGAAACAATAACCCGCGAACTTTCAAATTCATTGTCGTTTCTATTGGTGATTGTCTTATTGTAGTTATATTCACAAAAGAGACAGCAGATTTTTCAGAGTGGACGATTCCTTTTTCTTTTTCAGCTTTCAAATACTGTCAGAGTAGAAAATGTCTGTCATTTGCCAATATTATCTAAAATATTCACGATTTAAAACAAAATGAATAATAGTTTTGAAAACTAAAAGGCACAGTTTGATATCGAACTGAAAAGTGGAGAATAATCTCTAATTCATTAGAAACAGATTTTTGAAACTAATTTACCATTTTTGGAAAAAGTAATCGATTATTTGGGGTGAATAACCTTTGATTGATGCTGTCAGCACCAGTTGTTTCAAATGAAACACCCATTTTTTCTTCAATTTGCGGATTTCCCTTGTTGAGCTGATTCCTAAAATCTATCACCATTTGAAGAAAATTGGTACAGGCTGGACAAAAACGCGAGAATCGTTTGTTATTTTAACACTGTATCTATATCCACTTCCATAAGTAAGTAATCCTAGCCGCTCGACTTAACAGAAAAGTATTTTTTGCCATTTGTTTTTTTTTATTTGACGTTAAGGTTCTCTTGTATATCCAAGTAAAATTCCGTAATGTATCTTACCTTCAACTGAAAGTGAGAGAATTTGAATTTTAATGATGAAGGAGATAGGATGCGGCCTCAACAAAATGTATGCACAAATCATGCAGTAAGCAAAATAGAAAGGAAATCCAGAGATTTAGGACACGACTGTACCGAAGCAAGGTAGACCTACACTCAATGTAAAAATTCACAAGATATTTAATTTCAAATAAGGTAACGTTTTATTTTAACGGGCACGTTAACAGCCGATATTGGTCTGACGGTAATTCAAATTTGATGCAAGAATTCAATATGCAAATACCAAAAAAAAATCAACGAACAGGCCGACATTGTGAGGAAAGCAAATATATGTCCATATTTTTTTGATGAAAATTTTCCACACAGCACCAATTTGAATTGGCTTATGATACATATTCGGAATCGGTTCAGCAAGAGAAATCCGCAAATTGAAAAAAACGGGGGGCTTATTTAAGTAACTGGTGCTCACACAGCACAATACGTCCATTTTAAGTCCAAGCGTCCATAGTACGTACAAACATATTGTTGCGAAGTCACCAACTCAAAGCCGGCCCTATCTCTCGACTAAATAAATTTTGTCGAATGCGCTTTCGAGAACATTCTGGAATAAGGTTTTGGTTACGCATACGACGAGCGTGGAAAACTGTAGAATTTTCGAAAGTTGATAAAGACTATATATAGGCGGGTATAGTTGGGAATTAGTGAAACGAAGGCAAAGAGTTAGTTCACAGAAGTTCTTAGTTATCGGACAGTGAATGAAATAGTGAAGATAAATAGTGTAATACTCAAGTGGTAAAAATAAATTACAACTATTACACCGAGTGTGAATACATTAGTAGACATTAAGTAGAGTGTGTATATAAATTAAGTTTAATAAATAAATCAATAGATAGTAATTAGCCATAGTGTGTATAATTTTATCCCACTAGTAAAAACTATTTGAATAAATAACAAAAACTCATATAGATATATTGGTCGGTAGCGACAACTTCACCAATTGCTCAGCATATTACATTCTAAGAATGAGGTATAGAACGAAGAATATATAGAATATCCATATGATGCTTCTGGTCAGGATATTGGAACAAACTTATTAAATTATTGTGTTGTCGTCGATCCTTGATGTGCAATATTTCAATCAAATCTGTCGTTATAGTCCGGGGGGAATATTCCATCTCCGGTCAGGTAGATTTTTCGACCTTACTGCCCCGGACTATTAGGATTATGTTTGAAAGTTCCGACACTTTCACACATATACATATGGCTGAAAGTAGTAAAGGTCAATTTTGTGAGATTATAAATAAAATAATCTCAAAGCCCGCGCTTGAATAGGCGGAATATGTACCCAAAAATGCCAGCCCATAAAGTATAATAAGATAGGTATAAGCTTCACATATCCTCAAAAATACTCGTTTTAAGTCAATATTTAAAGAATTGGTGAGAAAACGTATATTAATAAACGTTTTGAGTTTACTTAATTGCAGTTACCTGTAAAAAATTGTCATATTTTTTACAGGTAGGTGACTGTAATTGAGTAAATACCTACAAAACCGAGATGGTTTTTTGTCTAGAATCTTGGTTTGTGGTTAGATGTGGGGATGTCGTTGTTATCGCATTCTTAGCATTACCTGTACTGAGGTTAATGTATTGATGTGGTTTCAACGTTGTCTCCAGTCCTGGATTACTTCTGGACGGATAGCATCTACCTTGTACTGATGAGGCGCCGAAACCGGTCTATAAGAGATGTTGTCCCTTCTAATTACAAACCAGAATGTTTGGTTATATCTTTCAGATATACCAACCCCTTTTAACTTAGAAGTGTAATTCAATGTCTGTCGGGGCAGAAGTAGTTGTTGCTTCTTAGTGAACGGTCTCTGTTCTTTGAAAAATATTTTTCAAAAACTTTGTAAGGCGTTATAATAGTATTAAAACTTCCGCTGGGTATCAGATATTATGAACCGTGCTCCAGTGCTGATGTGTTTTTTTTTAAACTTCATTTATGGATAATGTACATTTCTGATATGACTATTTTTAGCAAAAACAGCAAAAAATTGAACAGTTTCAAAAAAAGTTAGATTAAGATTCCTATTGACGTCAAACGCACAGTACGAGAGTTTTAAAGAAATTTGCGTATGACGACATATGGCGTCACATACACGTTCTTCTGCAACATTGAAAGATGAAAATATAAGGGAATAAAAACAGAAAAGACACAAAAATACAAGTTTATTACTGAAAAAATTTCGAAAACCGGTCCAAGACTATTAAAAAAAACAGATGATTACTATATTTTTTGGTGGAAAAGACCAAAACAAGGGTCAGCACATAATCCAGGTTTGTCAGCACAAACTTTACATTCCCACACGGTATCTTTTCTGATTTTTTTTTCGAAAGCAAAAGCGACCTTTTTCTTGGCGTTCTCTTCGTGGCGTCAACTGCCTGAATTTTGCTTGGTACATGTTTAGTAACTTTTATATCAACTGTCTTTGATATGTCGGGATCGGGCAATAGCTTTCCAATCACTGCTATTCGGTAGTCGTAAAATGCCATTTTTTGCCAGAGTATTTGCAGAAAATCAAGTAAGAATTGAACAGGAGAAGTTGCAGAATATGAATAGCAAGTTTTTCATACCAATATAATTTTTTTCTTAGGGAAGTGTAGTAAGACATCATCTGATCTGGCCGGTCAATCCCACCCATATATTTGTTATATTCTACAGCTGGTAAAGGCTTGTTTTTGGCAACCCCTCTTTTACTGGTTACCTCTACCATCTGGTTCTCAAATTCTGTAGAGTAAGGTTTCAGTGCAGTTTGTTTTATTATTTAGTAAGGTTCGAGCTAACCCACAACTATTGTAGTAATTGTTCATAAATATAGAATGTCCCTTATTGAGGTAATCTTTTGTTAAATGCAGAACAACCTTCTGGGCATGACCTTTTCTAGCCATTTCATCTAGCTGACCGGAGTAAACAGCGAACTTCAATATAAGTCTGTTTGGCTCAGTCAATATATAAAGTTTAAGACCATATTTTTGCCGTTTGTTTGAGATATATTGGCGAAACAGCAGTCTACCTCTCCACAAAACCATGGACTCATCTAGTGAGAGGTTCTTGCCTGGATAATATAATTCTCTCATTTTGTCATTAAAATAATTTATGACCGGCCGAACTTTGTGTGGACGATCGGCAGCTTTAGGTTCATTCGGTCCCGGATTGGTCGCAAAATGTAAACATCTCAATATGTTCAAGAATCTGTCTCGACTCATGTGATCAGAGGAGCATTTCAAATTAAATAGCCGACTGCTCCTCCAATAGTCTTGCAGTTTGTTAATTTTGATATTGCCCATATGGTACACCAATCCTGAAAATTTTAATAATTCTTCTTGTGTCAGATCTTTCAATAGAGAAATCCGAGACCTTTTATTACCACCCCTCGATAAAAACAAGTTTTTTTCATACTTATTTGTTTCTGTTCTGCAATATTTTTGAGAAAACCATCGTCAACAAAAAGTCTAAAATAATCTTAAGGTTAACCACCTTCTGGAAGGTCGACAAGCATTTGATTGGTTTCAGTAAATGGAAAAAGTTTTATACCGAAAACGGCATCTTTCCAAACCCCTCTGTCGTTAGATGTCACCTACTCTGCTTCGTCCACTATTTCGTCCATTGTATGATCACCTCTAAAAAAAATTATAAAAAACATTTATTTAACCATAAGTACATTAAAACGCTGCGGAAAATTCCAACAGATTGAAATATTAAACTTACCATTATCTTCCTCCTCTTCACTTTCTGAAGAAACGTCATTATCAGAATTTGGATCAAAATTTAAATCTTCATCGTCTGAAGTGTATAATAAATGTTCCATCTCATCAAAAATAAGTTTTTATGGATTTATTATTGTCAATTTGCGTCTTTTAACACCCGAGGGACCCGCCTGATTATTGCCTATATAACTCATATTAAAATAAACCGTAAACACTAGAAAAATAAGTCATATCACGAACGACCTTGAAAACACCTGTACAGTATTCGCCAGCTTACTTGATGTCCTAAATGCTTTCTAGGGAGCTATTGACGCCGCCCATCCGATAGCTGTAAACAGTGCCGTGCAAGTTCTGAGGATACGCTTTCTGTTACAAATTAACACAACTTGTACAATTAATTAAGTAAAGTCCGTCCGGAAATATATGATCCTAACTTAATAAATAATATTCAATTCTTTGTTATAATTATTGGTATATTGATTTTAATAGAAACGGATCTGCTTTATACCTGAATTCTGAGTACATAAATAATATTTTAACAATAAGGTACCCATTACAATAACATGTTATTTATCTAATTGAAGATTATAAAGTTAGGATCTTATATTTCCGAAAGGACTATAATTAAAATTTGTTAGAAACTAAATAATTTCTTCCAGGTAGTAATGAGAATAAAAGAAACACAAGATAATGGGAAATTATTCAAGGTAGGTATATTTCTAAGAATAATTATTAGTTTTCAATGTTTCTAAGTCTGCAAAATATTCAATATATTTAATGTTTGGTTTTTAGCGTTTCTGACGTGATTGAAAAAATTTTTCTAGGTTAGGTTGAAATCTAATGTTTAACTAAAAAACCAACTACCTATTCCAAAATATTAAGATTTAATTTAACACGTAACATTTCAATCGTAGGATCATTAAATTCGCAGATAAATAAAATAAGCTGTGCTAACTTGCTTGTGATGGCTTGCTGGCTCTCCTGTTGCCTGGGATGTTTTAATTTTCACGTTTATTAAGGTATCTTCATCACTTTTTAATGTCTTAAAATAATTAAACACTCTATATATCACTTGACGAGTTTGTCCTTTAGTACATTTACGATTTTCTTCATTAACGGCTGACATTTTTACAAACACTTTATTGTACAAAACAGAAACAATAACTGTGTGACGCTACGCTACTGAAAATCTTAACACCTGATAAGGTTCGATGCAATTGGCGTTTGTCAAAACTTTACCACCAATAGCAGCCGAGTAGGCAGGGCACTATTACTCTGTCTCTCTTAGTTGGTAATTTCTGGGACATCAAGTTAGCTGGCGAATACTGTAATAGAACTTTAAGAATGTGCGTACCACAATACAGTGGTGATTGAATACTGAGCTATATAGAATATTACCTACTGGCGCGCCAAATGGCGTCATACGCACATAGTGGGGGCATCGATTGACGCCATTAGGCGTCACACGCAGCGAACGGGTTTTAAACTATTACCTTTGACATCCAACGTTTTGAGTGATAAATTCGCTATGTAGAAATAAGGCTCTTCCAATATTTCACCCGAACATTAAATTTCCGAGCTGGATTAAAACCAAACGAAATAGTCAAACAAACAGCAACAAAAACAAACCTTATTTACGCTTTTCCGTTCAAATCCTCTGGCCTATATTTCAAGTTACGACTTTGTTTTGAGCCGTTTCACAAATAAATTCGGGGTAAGAATAAGAAGAAGAAAACCATCATTCATGAGTTTTCCCCTTTTGCAAAATTCGAGGTCACTGGCTTACGATTCTCCCGCTTTTTCAGCCGATAAAACCCAAAATAACGACAATTTGGAACAGTTAATGTGATACACATCGGTGACTTGTTTTCACTTTATACAAAGCTTACTACTTGAAATGCGCCTCAGGAAAACTAGAAGTCATGCTTTAATTCGCCGATTCGATAAATTTGTTCCTTTCGATTAAGTTTAAATGAAAAAAGGATTGTTAAATAGTGTGGAATTATTCAATACCAAATCATAATTTAACTCTTTCAGTTTTAAAAAGTAATTAAAAATACATTATTCAAAGAATTGTAACTCTCGAAACAATGTTCAAAAAAATATAACTTAAAAAGGATAATTAATCAAAAACCTTTTTCTTTCCTTCTAATTATCCAAGAAAAGGGGGATATCGTATCTCTGGTGGTAGAAAAACTGACATTTTTAGGCGTATAAAAGAGCAAATCACAGGGTAAATCCGGACCTGAAGTTTAGACGACTAAGACAAACTACCGCCACGATGTACATCCTTTTGCTGGAGGAAACTTGCTATTTATCAGACGAACCATTATTCTGAAGAGATGTCCGTTCTCAGTTAACCAAATGCAAACATTTTCTCTTCGAGATCGACTCAGACAATAATGAAAATTTTACGTTCGGTTGCTAGATTGTATAATACTTCAATCTATGAAAATAACAAAGTAAAACCAATCAGGTTAACATTTTCAAACTCTCTGAACTTTATTTATATGTTTTATTGAGCTCATCAATATCGATTCGAAGTATTTGAATATTTATACCAAATATACGAGAAAAAGATCAACAACATATAGTCCAGCTCTTAGGTTCTTTCTACATAGAAAGTACTCCGAAATTAATGATATATTTAAAAAGATGTTGTGAGGTAGCAGCTGTAACTTTTTAAGGTCTTTTTGTCTAGATTACTTTCCTCGGTCTGACTCTCTTAATTAAGCTCACTAGTTTTAATCTTCCATATAGTTCTTTTCCAGTTGCTTTTTGTCGCCTAGTGCAAAGAAATGCACTTTTGCTAGAATATCTCACTAACATAGAATGTGTGATGCCATTTTTCCACTATTTGCACAAGGCTTTGGCTGTCGATCGCATTAGCTTGAAATTGCTAGCATATTGAAATTACTAGTTAGCAGATTCACCACAGATTTCACAGTATTTCTTTCTTGACTTATCAAGTTCACCCTAAACTTTGAAGAATGATCTATTATGAACTGATTAGCTTGTCTTTGTCCTGGTGAATTTGTCAAACATTCCATGGATTTCTAGGATGTCCCCTTTTCTGTAGCCATTTTGTTGCTATTTGGATTTTGCAACTTTTCGTTTCTGGACCAACGCGAATGGCATAAAAGAGCGTAGTCTGCCAATTTAACTTTATGGACGTTGTCTTGGAGCCCAAGCCACCGTAACTTTGCTACGGTAGATTCCGAGCACGCACACAATCCCATACTAACTTAGAATTGACCCCTATTTCCACTGGGGAAATTTAAACATCTTTTAATAGGGTTACTGTGAATTTTATACCTAGTTTCATCCCTAACACCCGATCTGCTACGCCCTCCTATGATTTTAAGCCGTCCGTATACCATCTACTTCTCCTTCCCTTCCCGATATATATATTTCGTATATATAGCTATATCTTATTGCCGATGCGTCAACCGAGCAAGTGGTGGAGTGGTTACGCTCTCGGCTTGTATTCGGAAGGATCGGGGTTCAAATTCCAGGTCCACCCGACGTGCTATGAGTTGCTTCAGAGGTTTTCTCGTAGCAATAGGCGAATGCTGGGTCAGTACACACCTCTCAGGCACCTACCACCGTTCCCTCCACTCCCATCCCCTGAACCAAACAATCCTTATTCCTTCCAATGTTGGCTGAAGAGGCTCCGGAATGCCTATAGCGGCCCGCTTCCCTCAAGAGGGGGGAGAATGAAAAACTATCCTTCCTTTCTTTTCCGTTGCGTCAATTATTGTATCCGCTCCTTGATCAGCCTCCGCGTTTGACTATTTAGTAATCTGTACATAACATTATCTGATTTCACATTGTATAAAAATGTGCGTTGGTGGTAAGATCAACAGTACCTCCATTACCGCTATAGGGGTGACACTCAGATACTTTATCCTTTATGTGTTACTTATCAGCCTTATGCGACCACTTGCTGTATCTTTGACCACCACGCCACATACTTATTGGCCTAATAACCCTTGTATTCAACCATAGTGTCATCTTGGGGCTTGGGCACCAGTTCTTACCACACCTTCTTCTGCCCAAGGACAAAGCTACTTTCTGTGCGGCTTTTTGTGAGTGAGTGTTCCATATGAGCCTGTGATGACTTGAGTCTTGTCAGCACTGACTGACAGTTAGAATTTTGACATCACAAGATTCTATAAAGTTATGAACTGTGGAATGGATGATTCCAGTATTCCATTCAGTATTGCCACTACACAATTTTCGGGTCTAAAACTACTGACATTTTCTAGATCTTTTTGAGTACGATTCAAGGTCGAGACAGAAATAATTTTTGATTTCAAACATTTCTAGATGTTCCCGAATATCTGAATCAGGTGTTATTGAAAAAAATAAAATAACCTAGGGGACTTGAATTTTTACGTTTGCTGCATGGACGAAACCTGTCAAATCAATGTCACATGTCTTGTTTTTGATGTTGGAATTATTTTGAACAGAATTTCTGGGGCTGTGGTGAAGGGTAAATGTGAGTGCAAGCAATCCACTCTAGGAAAATGCAGTCATGTTACTGCATTCCTCATTTTCATTTGCCAATATGTGGAAAAGTATGGAAATGGAATTGTAGCATCTACAAGTAGACCCCGAAAATGGGACATTGGTTCCAGAAATAGAAATCCTGGTCCATCTTCAACATCCACATATCCCATGAAACGACTGAAACCATTCAAAAGAGCAGAATTTGATCCTAGACCAACATATTATCTGAGAGAGGTTGATTTGAATAGTTTTGTTGTTGATTTGCAAAATGGAGAAAAACTTTCTATAATTGTAATTTTTCATAACGAAAACTATTTGACTGAAATTTTTAAGCTATTTCTGATTCTGTAGTTAAAATTTGTGGTGGTATGCTGTATTTTAATCCTTTATTCAAAAATTGTTTACCTATTTGTAAAGTTACGGTCTGAAAGGTTTTCGAATCGTGGTGCGAAGTGTATGGGTATGTTAGTACTTACAGTTTCATGATGTTTAGAGTATTGAATGCTATGTTGTATGTATTCAAGTTGTTCAAGTTTTTGTTCTTGTTTCCTCTGATTTTGTCATCTAAACAGTAAAATTCTACTGGATGTAGCTGGAATGTGAGTTCAGAATGTACAACTTTTAAGTAGATGTCTGAGGAGTCTCTTATTTCAAACCATTTTCTACTTTCCTCTTTAAGCCCGACTCGTTGAGCACGCTTTTTGAGCTTGAGGAGTTTTTGTATGGCATTGTATGTTTACATAATTTGGCATCCCTTCTTTTTTAAGACATTTTTGGTTAAACCAGATGTTTTGGGATGTTTTGCATCGTTTTTCTAGCAACTTCCCGTAAAGTCGGGTCAAGTCTTCCCTCGAATACTTTTTAATCGAATTGACTGTTTGGACCCTTACTTTGTGGAATATACTCTTATTACGTTCTATCTTTGTTAGTTACTCCTAAACTTTAGCACGTATAATCGTAAAAAAATTATTTACACTTCGTCTTTCAAGTCGGAAAACTAATACATTAAAAATAGCTATGTTAAAAGAGAGTATACATCAGCTGATCGTCACAGACTAAAACTGAAATAATTTTTTTCAAGTGGTTGATTTTGCTGTCCATGCATACAACTTTTTGTTTATTTTTTAGGCACAAAACGAAAATCCTTTCTCACATTCAATTTGAACTCTGAATAACGCGGCACTGTCGGTTGAGGCTGCGTATACTCCCACCAGCAGTGCAGTGCTATTAGTGGATATTTAGTGACAGAATAATATTAAAATTTCCAGATTACAATCGATAATACTAATCTTAGTTGACAATAATATTAGGTATAATATCTACGCGAAAGAAATTTTGTTTTTGTCATTTATTTGATTCATAACTTTGTGATAGTACACCACTGACTTTATAAATTCGTTTCACATATATTTTCAAAATATTCTCGCAGCAGCTACAAACGTACCCTTCTTTTAAAATCGGTGAAGTATTCCAGAAACGTCGCATGTATATATATCAGGTTACTACTCTCCAGACTTCAAACGGAGTAATGAGTTTATTTGCCGGTTTACTATACTACGAACAAGTAGCTACTTCAAATGTCTTGTAATTTAGAATAAAACGGTTTTCATGTTGACGAATAACGGTTTTATCAAAAGAAGTGCTGATTTTAGTGAAAATATTTAGTTATCGAAATGTATTTAATTGTTTGAAAATATAACTCTCGGGCTTTAATATGTTCCAATATTTTGTCTGTGAGATATGGAAAGTTGAAAGAAAATTCAGGTATGTTATGTATGGCATATTTTAATGAATTTATTCGCAATAAGAAAATACACAAGGACCTGTGGAACATATTTATCATTGATTGAAAAAATGTTCAATGATAAAATTCGTAAATTCACTTGTAACCTTTATAACTATTGACCAAATCTAATGGTTGATATCAATTGGTCTAAAAAAAACACACCTCGAACTTATTCTGTAAGTAGCCGCCAAAAAATCCTCTTAATGTTCATTCTTATTCCAGTCGATCACCTCCTCCATCCGAACCAAACCGAGCAAGTAGAGCAGTGGCAAAGTGCTAAACAACGTGAGTGTGAATTCCTTGCCGACTTTCACGAGTGTTTTTGGAGATATCCTCAGAGTAATAGGTTAACGATGGACCAGTATATACTTCGTAATGACCAAGAATGAGATACTAATGTTCCTTTTTGACTGAATCCAAGGACAATATTATCCACTTTTTAAATATTATACTGCTTATTTTAATAGTACCTTCCACAGTTTTTTTTTACTTTCATCACGTATCAGTGGCGGACTGACAAACGTATGTAAATACCGTGGTAATAAAAGTATTTACAATTAAGTTCCATCCTTGAATTAACTAAGTGCATTATCACAAATTATGAATATTTACGCCCATGGTCGACATTTTTGCTGGTTAAATTTGCTGTAAATCGATTGGCAGTGTGGGGAAGATAGTAAGCTAGACATTCGCGTTTGAATTTGAGTGACTTGTACTATGAATAGCTTAATATTCTCATGTAGTGGAATATTTCCTATTCATTATGGACTGGTTGAGAGAGTCATTATGACTTATTGAATTCTCTCTATTGACAGGCGTTCTTTCTTTTGATTAATAATTTAATAACAGATCTGAAACATACGTAGATATATAATATATTAAAAAACTGAACCCAGAGACAAAAGTACAGCACAGTGATTCAGCTATACTTCGTGCTACGAATAACTGAATAAATTTCAAACAAAAGACCATTTCGTCTTTATTATTTTAGGGCGCTAACTTTGTAGACTGTACGCACTGAATTTGAAAACGGCAAGATCTCGAGGAGCATTCGAACAAAGTTTTGCTATGAAATAAAAAGGGATTTCACATCCTTAAACTTTATTTAGAGGGTTTGTTAGTTTTCTCTCTTATGCATTTTTTTTCTGTACTCCAGTTTCGATCTCTTTCTACTTGTGATTTTAAAAGTTTTTAACGGTAAGTGTAGCTGGGAGATGTGAAATGAATTAAATGTTTAAGTTTGGTGCTTATCTTCAAACACAACTTTTATAACGTTTTTAAATTTTATATGGATTGTTTGTTAGTTTTTCTCTATAACTTTTTTTTACTCTAGTTTCCATCTATTTAAATCTGTGTTTTCATAAGTTATCAATGATAATAATATAAAAATAATTTATTGCTTCAGAACCATAAGTTTCAAGAAAGTGACATTTAAAAAATGTGGAGAATAAAAGGAGGTTAAGTGTTTGTTTATTTTTCCTTCCCCTTCTTGAAAAAGTAAGAGCCGCGAACTGCGAGGAGCTAACATATTATATAAAACGAGAAAAAAACACTTAACCTCATTTTATTCCCCACATTTTTCAAATGTCACTTTCTTGAAATTTGGCAGCGCTTAGAGCTACGGACAGATGCTCCTTTATCGTACAATTTCCACCACTCCGTATTCTCAACTGTGGGCGGTCCTTAATTAGCAGCAGCCAGTCAGTAAACAACAGTCGATAGCTGAGAGTACCTACTGTTCAAGCCCATAACTTTTCAAAATATGAATTCTTATAGAAATCAAAATTTACACCATCCAGGAAAGAATCAAAATTTTTATCGTGGTAATTTGGAGGTCACTCGATCAGGGAAATAGTCAAATTATTCGTTGTTGCTTTTGAAAACCGACCAGCGCCTCCACAGTCTACAGTTGATCCAATAATTCCCAAGTTTCTTAATTGTGGATGTTTACAAAACTGTAACAAATGCAGTAATCTCGGTCAACCACCTGTCAACGAATAAATAGAGAAATTGATGTTTGTGCAGTGGTTGAAAATGGTGAACCATGTTCGAGCAGAGAAGTTTCTGAAGAAGTAAACATGAATCAAAGTAAAGTTCGACGTATTTTAAAAAGAAATGGGTATCGGTGCTATAAGGTTCAAACCACACAGGAGCTATTTTCCGAGGACAAAATTACACGGATGGAGTTCTGTGAAGTGATGATGGAAAAATAAAATTCAAATAATAATTTTTTAAATAACACATGAATTTACAGATTAATCGACATTTTCTCTCAGGAAGCACAATCCATCTATCGCATCGCACATAACAAACAAATTTTGGATGGAGAAGGGGCGGGGTTTCTTACAGTGGTTCTGAATCCAGCTGTCCAGCTGAGTACTTGATATTCATTTAAGTGAATTTATAGAAATGTTTTGTTGGTGGTCTATTTAGATCGGAGAATACAATTAAACTTCTATGTTCCGTTTCTCTTTGCATATATCTATATATGGGAATTCTTAGTCAAGTCAGAAGTGATTTTCTTCAATTCCTAATTAAAGTATGATAGCTCAAGCTGTTCCACATTTCTATCTGATTTGTTTCAATGAAAAATTGTTTCATTTGTACCGCCCAGTCAAACTTGAAATGAGTACTACCGGATGTATGAGTTTGTTGTTCGAAGCAAATACCAGAATCTTGAGCAACCTATTGAAAGATAATTTCAATATATTATATTCAAGTTTTACTCTTCCCACCTCTAAACGTACTATGGCGTCAGGTGTATTGATAGAGACTCTCTCTAGTACATTCAAATATCTGAGACCCCAAATAGGTACCTACACGGTTGAACATAACTCTTAAAGCCGAAACCTCAAATAATTTGATTCTTAGATACCAGGAGTCAGTCTTGGCTTTAACCATAATTGGTAATATAGTTCCAACAGCTTGCTTACCTTTGTTAGCCGTAACTGCTGACATTTCATCAAATACATCAGAAGATGAAATTGTTACATCTAGATAAAGTACGACCAGAGATCCAAGAAGGTCGTAAATCAATATCAGCCGACGACCCTCATTATTACCTATTGTTCGAAATATAGATAAGTAATAAAAGTGCGTGTCTATTCGATTTTTGTGTCGTGAAAAGTGTGGCGTCATGTGGCATCATGAAGCTAGTACTTCAACTGGTGGTCGTAGTACCACTAGTCGACAAATTTTACCCTTACAAATTATATTAAATGTTTGTACTTCCCTTCTGGACCGTGGAATGTCCAAGGATCAAGCTGTGCAAGAATGTGCTTCTTTAACAAAAGCACCGTATTCCACAGTGTTTAAAATAGTAAGAAACCCTATTTTAAAGGGAAAGAAACGAAAATACTTTGGTGGTTCAAGGAAACTAGATGGCTTTGATGTAGTCATTCGATAAATAAGATATATTTTTGTGATTCATTGGCTGAGAGCTTGGGACATGCGGTGCTTAGACTTCTTCCTTATCACTAAATGTTTAAGCCATTTGAACATATATGGCATCAGCCTAAGTCATCAGTTCGAAGAAACTGCAAACATTCCTGATAGCAGCTGGGCCAAGTGTGTTTCCCATACTGAAAGGGTGGAAAAGTCATATATGGATATAGAAAAGATTCCCGAAGAAAAGTTTGTTTTCAATTTGGATACGACAGTGAAAGTGATACTGATCTTCGTGAGTGATTTTGTTTATAAAAGCAAAAAACAGCAGCTTCACAAGTGTGTGTATATTAAATTTAATTCTATAATCGCATTCATTATCGTGATGTTTATAAATGTTTTTGTGTTATTTATATATCATATATATTACCTATATATACATAAACAATTCTCTAATATATTCAAACGATTTTTCTTGATTTTAACCCAATATCATTATACCTACCTATAAAACAAAATTTGGTGGCTAGGGCAGGTACAACTCTGCGTAGACTCGACCGCCTGCTGATAATTCAAGTGCTGGGTGATATATGACCTTCTTAGATCTCTGGTCGTCAGTTGAGTCGAATGCTCTCTTGAAATCAACAAAATAGCAGAGAGTTTTTGATGTCTGATATGTAGCTGAATCACAAAACTCAAAGTGTAAACATTATCAACAATTATCAAAACTAGAGGGTGTCTGCAGTGTAGAGTACTTTCACCACTTTTGTGGATTCTTATTGTGGATGACTTCATTTGCAGGTTAAATGATCAAGGCATATTGACGCAGTGCTTTGCAGAACATAGTGATTGTCCCCAACGAAAAATTCCTTGAGACAGTAGGGGACGTTGTACAAGAAGCACTACGAATTGTGGAACACTGATTTCTCAAAGAGGAGCTTTCAGTTAATCCAAAGAAAACGTTCACGGAAAAAAGAGTTCCATATCGAACAGATTGTTTTGTACCTTACAGAATTCACCGCTTGGCTGCTGATTGCCCAGTTGATTCACCATTTGCTACGAATTGCTTCGCTAGATCAGGTTCACCTCATTTATTTGTCAAGTATTCATAAAATATTTCGTTATTGTTTTTCTCATTCTTAGATAGAGTCATAAGACGCAAAATTCAACAATTCAACACCAACTCTACGAGTTCACGGAATATACAAAATAGCAGCATCAAAAGATATATTTCTCAGTTAAATATATATATTTATCAATAAAACTAACTGAAGGTGCTTTTGTGAAGAGTAATAAAGAAAAATCGAAAACTGAAGTTCATATTTCGATAAAAATTTGAAACATAATAGCACTACAACAAAAGCTAATTATTAATCACGTAATTGCGGTTGTGTTGTGTACTAGATATTGCCCTTTCAACGTAGACACTAAACAAAGGGCTTTCATCAGAAATTTTGTTTATCGACGGCATCGGTGAAGCGGCGGCGTTCACTTGATATGCCAAGAGCACGTATCAACTACACGATACATCATGTGTGTAAGCAAACTATGATACTCACTATATTTATTAAAATGTAATTGAATCTTCAGGTTTGATAACATCGTGACATGAATAAGCATTGGAAACCATTGTTTGCTTTATACCAGAATTAGTTGGAATGATTGATATTCAGCAAATGCCAAGTGGTTAAGGCTAAAGACAATTTTTCGATTGTTCAAGATATATACGGGAGTAAAGTAAATATTGATGTACCTATTCATCGTAATATTCCGTTAATTTTTCGTAAATTTGCTTGAATACTTTGTCCTCTATTTCCTGAGATAACTGTCAAGGTAGAGAGAAGGAACCTCTTTAATCCTTTGAATACTGCAAGGTCATATAGATCCCAAGAATAATTCTAAAAATACTATATCGCTTAACGCGGCTTTAAAATGTATCGGAATGGGATATTTCAGTAGTGCACGGTCTTCGCTTGGGGATAACCTACAAAAATATGTTTTGTTTTGTCTCAGTATACATCGAACACCGGCTGAATGTAGTTCCCTGCATGTTTAGTTTATTCCACGTATTCTGTGGATTCTGTGGATAAAGTAAGACAATGTAAATTTTTTAGCCAAGTTTTTTGTATATGCGTGGAAAATGCCTTCTGGGATTTATATGTCCCAGCAGTAATGAAGAGGGGGATATATTTATCCCAGCAGTGTTTTGTAAGCTAACATTATTTATTTCACTTCAGGATGAATCGTGCGGTTCGGATAGGGAATTGCAGGATGTAGCCGAAAACTTATCTGATTTAGATGAACCACCAGATCCTTTTCACGACAGTGATGATAGCGCCGATTCAGACTATCTATGTTCTGACTCTACAGCAAACTGCTCAGTAGAAGTAGGATCATCCAGAGAGGAACTGGATTGTCAAATAGAAGGTGAAGATATTAGTCATTCAAATGACGACGCACATCAGCAGCCGCAGATTCCAGATCCAATTTTCGACTGGACCAGAAATGTTGACAACTTCGTTCCAAAGTATGTTATCCCCTCGCAAGAAAAGCCAGTGCTCACAGGTGAAATAAACAAAAATTCTTCTGTGATTGACTGTTTCTACGCAATGTTTCCGAATTGTCTTATAATGCTATACAAATCTACGTTTGAAGCTACTAGGAGAACTAAAAAAGAAAAAGATACAAGAAACATCTCATATCTCTCATATTGTGCTATAATCGTTTGCCGGCAATTCAAATGTACTGGTCTAAACACAAGTCTTTAGGCAATACAGCCGTGAGAGATGCAATATCCAGGGATCGGTTTTCACTACTTATGTCTAAGTTATATTTCAATGAACCCAATAAACCAAATGATGCATCAAAAATATATTATATAGAAGATGTTCTTTTCTGTTTGAAGAAAACGTTTCTATACGCGAGAAGTGACAGTACCTTTCAGTCGATCGATGAATCTATGATAAAATTCAAGGGGCGGTCTTCTCTAAAACAATACCTACCCTTGAAACCGGTAAAAAGGGGGATAAAGTTATGGACCAGGTGCGACTCTAAGATAGGCTACGTGTATGATACAAATATCTACTGTGGAAAAGAAACATAACCCGCAGAAGGCACACTTGGTCAGCGAGTTGTACTAAAATTAGCTGAGACAATAAAAAGCCCTAATGTAGTATTATGTTTCGACCGCTTTTTTACATCTACTTTACTGCTAAATACAATAAAATTTCATTGTTTTGAAACATTCATAATAAACAGGAAAACTGCACCAAAATTTGAAGGTCGCTTTAGAAAGAGGTGAATGTGAAATGGTTGCATGCAAGGAGGGTATACTACCTACTAGATGGAAAGACACCAAATATGTGCTCGTCAAGAGCAGCTGCCACGATAGCACGTTTGGATCGATAAAACGAAAAATGAAAGATGGGAGTCAAAAAGAAATTGATTGTCCAGAGGCGATTATTTTTTATAACCAATACATGGGCGACGTGGATCACGCTGACCAAATGATCACTCTATATGGCTTAGAAAGAAGGAGTAACAAATAGTGGAAAAAGGTGTTTTTTCGACTTTTCTTTCATAATATATTGTGTCTTTATTACTGTTGGGGCATATTTGTCCCATCATTCGCTAGTGCTGGGATCAATATGTCCCAGGACTTTTTTCTCAAAAACTAGTTTACGAAAAAATTCCAAATTCGAAACTTACATTTTCTATCTTCCTATGACCACACCTATATACTTAAAATGAAAGACATAATGTAATCTAAAAGTCGCATTGAAATGGTAAAGGTGTAGACACACGTTGCATCTGTCACTATGACACTATTATAAAAATATTTCGACCAATTCAAAGGAATAATATATGTGTTATAAATTATTGAATATTTTTCACAAAAGAGAAGGGAAAATCATTTTTTCATTTACCCTTCCCATTTCTAAAAAATATCTATACACTAGGTTTTTCATGAAGGGGAAGGGTGAATGGAATTATTATTCTCCCTTCCCCTTCCTGATGTATGTTTCAAATAACGAACATTATGTGCATATCATTGATTTATTCAAGAAGGAGAAGGAAAAATAACTATTCCATTCATCCTTTATATTTATTATATTATATATTATATTTTCCCTTTTAAACATACTAACTACTTCTTTTGTGGGTTGCATAACAGTATATTTATACAGGTTGATGAATTTATACCCTGATAGATTTGTTTATTTGCTATAGTCAGTATAGGATAAAAGGAGTCAAAATGTAAATAGTTTTTTTTATAATATCAACTTTGGAACAGTTCAGTTCTTGATACTTTAGGAAGCTCAATAATCCCATCTCTACTTGTAGTTTTACATCTATTTGACATTTGACATCAAACATCATTTCATGTCACTTATTATTAAAAAATATATACCTTGTAAGATATTATATGTAGATCAATATTAGAGAAAATAAATGAATTTTTTCTTGAAGAAAAAAGAAAATATGGTTTTGAATAGTTTCCTGAATAATGTGACACATTTAAACTGTGTTTTATTGAAAATATCGGACGAAATAGTTGCTATTTAAATTTTCAGACAGATAATCTTCAAAATAGGTGAGTACTATCGATTTTTTGCAAAATCAGTCAAAAACTCGTGGCTCCATATCGTTCACCGGACCCAACATTACCACTACACCAACACTGACTACTAGACACTGGAGACTTTACAGTATCTGACGCGCATTTCGAGAACTAAGTTATCGTCTTCAGAAACCGAAGGTAAACCACAAGAAAAAAGTGTCAAAAGCGAATGTCCAAGGTCGTGCTGAGCCTTGAGTGTTGTTTATAAATACGGGCATGAGACACTGAGCTTGTATATTTTCACAAATTTTTTGACATTTTGTGCAGGGGCGTAGCCCAGGAATCATCGTAACAAAAAACGGTATATATACTCATATATATTCTGGACCTCTAAAACTAGGTTACATTCTCCAGTCCAACTCATTTCATGTGACCAATCAGCCTCGAGACTGAACATGTCATGTAGTTTCTTTTGGTGCAAGAAAGTGCAAGAAACCGTTCATTCGACAGGAAGTCTTACTGGCATAGGATGTATAGTAAATTTTATACCCATTTAGAATAAGACCATCCTTATTTATTATTAATAAATCGGTTGAAACAAAAAATTACCAACAAAAATGAACGTCGTAACTAATTTATTAGATGTCACGTTTTTGAAGTTACGTCAAATTTTGATTTCATGTTAATGTCAGATGGTTCAAGAAGCCGCATACGTTAAGTTACTAAAACGGCTGGTACCTCTAAATAGGTATTAATTTTACTATACTCAGTTTCCTCCTATAATTGACAGAATCTTCACATGGCTCCGTCTGTCAACCCTATAAGCTTCGCGTGTCTCTTAAAGTTAAAATGCCCTGTTATCAAGTTTACTGTAAATTTAGGCGAATGTGCTCTACTTAATTGTTTCGCCTTTCTCTCCCTCTATCTTGGTGAGATTACTCACCATTGTAGATATTTCTGTTCCAACCACTATTTTATGGCCATGTTTATTGTTGATTTTGCGACGACTCTCATACTAGCTTATAATTGACTTCTGTGGAATCGAGTGCCTTTAGTGCAGCTTAGCAGTCGTTAACTGAACGGCATGTTTTTTCCAGCCTTTCAATTCCGCTGTCATTTTTGCTTGGAAAGTCATGACGTCCTTGGATAGACACATTGGAATAGCTACACTTTTTTCTCCCTACAATTCCGGCTCCTACACCTTCCTCTGCCTTGGAGCGTCTGTTCTCAGGTTGCCTAAGCCTGTATGTGTACAGCTTTCTTTCAGTCTCTCCTGACTGGTATGGTTATTCGGAAATTATCGCCCCCTCATTCGCTTTTAGCTCCTTGATAGCTTTCGGTTTATGTCAAAAAGTCATAAAATCGGAGTGTCCCGAAGGTAAGAAGAAAATTTACGTCGCTGGTCAAGCACGGTTTCTGTCGAGTACATTATGATACATTCTCCAATACTCCTTGAATTGGTACTTTAACTCCGCTCAATACGCTGGTGCTGAATAAGTATGCGATATTTAAATTTTAGCGGCCTCTAGGGAAATACTTAGAACAATGTCCGTTCATAATAAGCTTCTTTATCTGACTTGGTTGTTAAGGTAAATATAATAAAATTTATCAGTAGCTAGCAGTACATCTCTTTAAAACTGGCCTACTCTCGCAAAATTGATAATAAACTAAAATACAAAAAGGGGAGATGGCGTTCCCTTTTCATTGGCAATCTAAGGGTGCTCGTAAGAAAAGCTCGTTATTTTTAACGATCCCTCCTATCTAACCTTGTTACATTATATTGTATGATGATGAAACTGTTGATTAAATTTACCTATCTATCTAAAAAACAACACTTCACTTTTCTTTCACTTTTACCTGCAATATTTCACTCCCATCACGACATTTTTATTCATTACTTTCATATCGTATGAATAACATGCCGTGCTCAACTACAAAAATGTTCAAAACTGTTTAATTCATATAATTTAGTGTTTATTCTTGAGAAAATATACAAGAGACGGTCAAAAAGCACTAAAACAATCCATAGCCTTCGAATTTTCTATAACAGAAAAAACTATATGCACGGACAGATCATTAGATCGAAGAATATAGAATTAATAATATTTTAATGCCTTATGAAGTTTTGAAAAATATTTAAAAAAAATTATTAACCGTTTAAATAAAAAGAAACAACTACTTTTCGGGCTATATGCCCCGACAAACATTGAATTACACTTCTAAGGTAAACGGGGTTGGTATATCTGCAAAAATAATCAACCATTCTGGTTTTTAATTAGAAGAGACAATATCACTTGCGCCTCTTCAGTAAAAGGAAGATATCCTCCGTCTAAGAGCTCTGAAAGCATAATCCTGATTTCAGCATTGTCTCCAGTCCTGAGCTACCTCATTTTATATGTAACCTAGGCTAGTTCATATTAGGATATATAGCTCTATAAGATAATGGAGAATGGAGAGTATCTATCTGTTCATTCATAAGAGGATGCGTTCTTTTGGTGGACTTTTTCGAGACATACTACTTGTGAAAAAAGAGTTATCTCAGTTACTTGAATATTTATATCAATTTCAATAATTTCCTCATGACGATGCAAATGTAATTTGTGAAACTAGTAGAGTAATCAATGTTATATTTCTGTTGTGTAATTTGTTATCAGTATACTTCTTTTTCGCCTAATAACTTTCTTTATTTCTCTAACTTTGAACTGGTATTTTTGTCACTTGGCTAACTAATGTCAATGTCTCATTCATCTATATATTTGGGTTGTGCTCATCAGCCCGGGCACTTGAACTGAATCTTTTTACCATTTCCCATGTTATCTACTTCCATTCCAGAAGCTTCGTGTCTTCTATAAAGGCCACTAGTTTGACTGGAGGGATTTTCAGAAGTTGTGATGGTTGTATTGATTCCTCTCCAAAGTGCTTCCGTCTAAGTTCTTGTAGGTTCTCACAGAAGCAGAGTATGTGAGTAGTTGTTTCATGATCAAGTTCACATTTTCTGCACATAGGTTCACTAACTTTGCCCATTTTGTACAGATGTTTCCTCAAGGTGCAGTGTCCAGTAACCAGGTCGGTAACTGTCTTCAAATGTCTCTTACCCAGTTTCATTAGCCCGGTTGAGAGTTCCTTGTCTACCTTGTTCAGTAAACTCTTTGTATGAAGGTGCCCTTGTGGTGTTCCCTATCTAGCCAGTTCCCGATTTCCACTCTTATGCAATCTTTTGTGGTTCCACAAAACGGTTCTAGACCTATGAAGTCTCCTTCAGAGCCTTCTTTAGCTATCTGGTCCGCTATTTCATTACCTGCAATCCCCTGTGCCGGCACCCATATTAGAGACTCTTTGTTGTCTCTTGCCAGCCTGTTGAGGGATTCTTTGCAGTTTTTCACTAGTCTAGACCTAGTTGTTGATTACTGATAGCCTTAAGCAGAGCCTGGCTAACAATTTTTTGACGTTGTCAAACTTCCCTCAGGTTTAACAAAACTTCATTCGGTACATACCAAGGCAACATTGAGGGCGTTTAACTATTTAATCCAGGTACATACTATAAACGGTACATACGACTATAATAACGTATCACTATCAGAACACAGAACTCCAATCTCTAATACTTTTCGATGACCTTTCTAGACTTTTCGATTACAGATTACTAGATGATTCCAGATGTTATTCCTGTATATTCCTTATTATCTACGTAATGCTATAACCAGAATCGTATTAGAAGCGCTATATTTTATTTGTATTGGTTCAACTAAATAAGCCGCGCTTATCTTACAACTAGTGTAGTTCAATGTTTGTATAAGCTTAGTAGTTTCTCATTCCAACCTTGGTAACATATTGAATCTTTAGCACATTTGGAATTAAATGTTGAAATAAAAACATCTTTATGGAAAAATTT
Organism: Lochmaea crataegi; assembly: GCA_947563755.1. Classification (NCBI taxonomy): domain Eukaryota; kingdom Metazoa; phylum Arthropoda; class Insecta; order Coleoptera; family Chrysomelidae; genus Lochmaea; species Lochmaea crataegi. The sequence goes on along the minus strand of OX387434.1, from coordinate 15,529,254 downwards.
CTGTCTCTATATATTTTTCTCAAAAAGACACGCTCACAGAACATCAAGTCACCCGTACCTTATGTATATTTTTGAATAATGTAACATAATAAGGGTTATGGCAAAAGTTACGTTTACGCCAGTCTCACGATTTTCGAAATAAGGCCGCAAAACCGGCGTGTGTGGGTAATATAGAGAGAGAATCTCGACTTGGCAGTTGGCTGCAATGGGAATTCAATTCTCACACTAAGAACGAAAATTGAATTTCAACATTTCGCACATCTATGTACACACGGCGCTGGTAACCAGGTTGAGTAAACATCGACATCGAACAGAATAGTAAATCAAGTTGTAGTAGCGAAAAGCAGGTGGCGCACTACGCGGTTTTTCAGAGGACAAAACTGTTTATCCAATAACATGTAGACACGGTAGAAACGTAACTATTACCTCCATACGTATAATGAGAATATGTGAATACTTTTTGGTTAAAATAAGGAAATTGTTATTCTGAATAAATTCTATAGTATCTCATCAGTACAGAATACTTATACTAACTAATCGAAGTTTTAAGATCTATCATTTCATTAACATTTTGTCCTTTTTCTGTGTCAACAATATTTGAGTTGAGGGATGAATTTGTGATGTGAAAAAGTAAACAGAAAGTCGCTTTTAATAAAAAAGATGGAATTGTATGTTGGCAATTAAAATGGAAAAGTAAGACGACTGATAATTACGCTTATTGGAAATACAGATATGTTTTTGAAAGATGGTTTGTTAGCATTTGAGTCAATTGACACCGGAGACTATCACGAAGATATAAATGCTGATATTTTTGGGGACTATTTTCCACAAATGACAACTCTAATTCCGCCCAACTCGGTAATTGTTTTGGACAACACTCCTTATCATTCAAGAAGAATAACCTACAATAGCTTGGAAAAAAGCGGAATTCATTGAGTGGCTTTTAGATAAAACGATTACATTTAAAGAGGATGTCCTAAAAAAAGAACCACTGACAATTTTGAATATACATAAACATCGTTTTCTGGAATATACTATTGACGACGAAATGGCAAAAAACTGGAATATTATATACCACCTCGACATCCTTCTTACTATTGCGAGCTAAACCCTAGAGTTAATTAGGGCTCAGGTGGAAGGATTGGTGGCAAGGAAAACTACCACATATGAAATGAAAGATGTCCGTGCACATTTTGAAGAAGCTCTGGAACAAGCTAATGCAGAGAGATGGCGAGAATGCATAGAACATGTAATCAAAGAAGAGCAACAAATGTGGAAATTAGACAATTTAATACAAACCATAAGGCCAATAGTTATAAAGTTCGGACCAAAGAAAATTCATCAGGTTTTTCTTTTTGCGTTAACTAATATTTTGTGTTCGAATATTATTAATAACCCCCTGTTATAAATAAGTTCCATAGTTCTAGTGAATCATAATATAAAAATAATTGATTATTATAAATATTATTATAATTGACTCTGTAATGAACGTATTATTACTAATTGATATTATATTATATGACTAGTCTTTCTCACAATCATGTTTTTCATTCATTATCATACCTACTGACAGCCCTGACAGCCCTACCTGAAGGTACGGATATGCCTGCAATTACAAGCGACCTGGAGATATGATATGATAATGTAAATCGTTTTAAGATTTTGGAGTTTTAGTGAGGGTTTTGCATGTTAAATTAGGTTTTATTACTCTCTGTCTATTTCAAACACACTCTAGTTAGTTTAGATGTAGGTGGCCTTCTTTCCGAATGTACCAATCCAAAAAAGAATAAAACTAATTAGATAAAATTTGGAAACTTATAGAACGAAACAAACTAGAGGTAGTCAATAGTCGAACTAGCTTCAAATTTACCAATTGTTAAGATCCATCCTAACAAAAAACAAAACAACATGAACACATGAACAACATGAAACATGAACACAAAAAGTATATTAAAGATGGGCAGTTCTATAAGTTAGGTATGTGCAGAAATGCTTGGGAAGAGGGGCATCATGTTCAATGGGATTTAGCGAGCATAATATTAAAAGGCCCCAATAGTAAAGCAAGGAAAAATCAAAGAATATGCTTTAAAACAACGAAATGCAGAGAAACGTTCAAATTTGATTACCAATGCTGAAGAGAGAAATGTCCAATAATCAATTATCTTTGTCATAAGGATTGTTAAAAACTCGTTTAACAATTTGCGGTCACCCAGTATACTCATTTTTGAAATTTAGCCCGGCCAGTTTGACTGTCCTCGACTGCCCGAACACATTACTGGTTTTGGCGTTATGTGTGCCTCTCTCTCTCTCTCTCTCTCTTGCAAGGAAACCCTCATAGAGCAATGTTGTGTTACACTATTTTCTATTTAAAATATGTGTAATAAATTATATATTTCTTTCGCAGCGTGTGTAGTATACCTATATGTAAGTAAGTGTGGTGCGGAATCTGTCTGGTAAGCCAAAAACTTAGTTGTCTCAATTTGACCTGACCACCACTTTGTTATGGGAAACCCAATGAACTAGGTGAGAACAACATTGTCTGTAGATTCCAAGAGTAACTCTAATAGAAATGAAATAGCAGTTGAACTAGCAAAGAGAGTGTCTGCAACACTCTTTTGGGGGCCGGAACCCTTTTGTGGTATGTGACATTGGACCAAATAGGCAACGCCGAAAAGAGGAGAAGATCTGACCATTGGAAAGAGCAAGAGGGGCTTATACAATCAAAGATACTCTTGGGAAGCTTCAGCCAGGTGAGAACAAATGAATGTCTAAGGGAGAGTAAGACCAAAGTTGCTAAGTACGAATGACCGCAGTTGACCTTTATATAATAGGAGAATAATAATATACAACATATAATACATACAACATTTATAAAATGAACAAGAAAGGGCTATCCTCAAAAAAACTGTTACTGAAACGTTCACATTAATTTTATCGAAGATATACTGTAAATGGAAAATAATTTTTTGTTCATTATATTCCCACTGATTCTATTGAAAAACATTGGAAACTGCAGATGGAATGCTAGAGAAACGTGAAAAAAAATCAAAATATTGTGCTTCAATTCCTATTGAACTATAATAACCTATTTTACCCACATAACGTCTGATTAATAGTAGCTTTCTTTAAAAAAAACTATCATCAGTCGAACAATATGGAACTTTTTTTTATCACAAAACACAACAGATATTCTTTGTACTGGATCCGATTAAAGGAATAGATAACCTTTTTTGCTCTACAAACGAGAAATTGATTACATTTTTTTCTTCGAGTTCCAGTTATAAAGGTTTGGAATATTACTGAAAATTATTGTTGCTATAACAGACGTGACAAAACAGGGAAATATATTTTTATATGGTTTGAATAACACACACTGCTATTACCAATCACATAAATGAGTTGGAGAAATGGTACATTTTCTTTGATCATTCATCGTCTATGTCATAAAAAATTACGAGGGTCGTCTTTTAAGTTTATACAAACGATCACTATTATTTGTATACATTTTGTTTATGTTACTGTGTATAATTTGCTAGTTTATAAACTAGCTGGAAAGAACCTATACAATTATAAAAATATATATCCATTATAAATATCCAATACTATGGAAATATAAAATTTAAGCATAAAAAGGAACAAAAGAGAACGTGGTTATTCCCAGGAAAGAGAAACGGAAAGAGCGAAGCTGAATATAAAAATATAAAAATACAAACCTTACAAACACAACAAAAGAATGTGGAACATAGAAAAACATGGAAAAGAGGAAGGTGAAAATAATTATGCGGAAATCTTAACAAACAAAATGAGAACTCATCATAAAAAAGAAGGAATAGACAGCGAATGGAATTGGATTACAACAAATTAAAGCATCCTAAGAATGGTTCGGCGAAGAATGTAAACTAGCAAGCGTAGGGAAAAAACACGCAAGAAGTAAATGGTTGGAAACAGGGAAATATGAAGACCTGGACGAATACAGAAAGATAAAGCAAAAAGCAGAAAAACTCTATAGAAGGAAAAAATCAAGTTGGGTTGCACAACAAATGGAAGAACTAGAAAAGGACAATAGTAAACTCTTCGATTATGTGAGAAAGCAATACAGTGGTAAAAGCGCAAATGCAAAAGTACAAATAACAAAAAAAGAATGGGAAATATACTTTCAAAATCTATACCAAAACAATCATATTATGGATGCAAATTATAAGGATGTAGCAACTGAAGAAGAAATCGGCGAACGGCAGTACAGACCCTCTTTTGAGGAATTTATAGATGTTGTGAAACAACTCAAATCAAACAAGGCTGCAGAACCAGATGATATAAATAACGAACTAATCCAACATAGAGGAGAAGCCTTACTTCAACGAATATATGACCTGATAATGAATATATGGGCAGAAGAACGCATGCCAAACGATTGGAGAATTGGGCATTTGGTTCCGATCTTTGAAAAAAGGGACCCAACCAAATGCAAAAATTACAGGGGTATAATGCTGCTCAACACTCCATGCAAGATAGTAACCAATCTAATAAAAAAAGAACTAAATAAACAGGTTGAATCCATCTAGGTCAATATCAACAGGGATTTAGAAAAGGAAGATCATACACCTACTTACACAGTCAATCGAAAAGTGCTATGAGCATGACATAGATCTACATTGACTTTCAGCAAGCGTGTCATTCAGTCAACAGAGAATGGCTATTATCTGATATGTGGAACATAGGAATTTCAAAAAAGCTGATAAGACTAGTGAAAATGACTCGACTGCAAAGGTGATAACCAGAAACGGTAATACAGGAGACATTAACATTGAAGTAGGTGTAAGGCAAGGAGATAGTCTGTCTACAACTCTTTTTAACATAACACTTGATGGGGTGATTGAAGCAATAGAAATAAAAGGAATGATTAGCCACAGCTCCTTACAGATAACAGGATATGCCGATGATTTAGCTTCAATTACCAGAGACAAAGAAAGCCTAGAAAATATATTCTATAACTTATTAAAAGAGGCAGCAAAGAGAGGACTGGTAGTGAACCAAGAGAAGACAAAATGTATGCAAATTTCAAGGAAGACAAACAAGACAGCCACTATAAATTTGGGAGATTATACTTTTCAGAGAGTAAATCACTTCAGATACCTGGGAATACTAATTGATGATGAAAATAACAGAAGAGCGGAGATAAACGCAAAAATAATAGCCGGAAACAAACTGTATTGGAGGTATCAGAAACTACTACGGGACAAATGCATCAGTGAAAAAACTAAAACTAAAATTTATAAAGCCGTGATACGACCAGTAATAACGTATGGCGGTGAAACTATGAGCCTAACTGATAGAGACGAAGAAAATCTCAGAGTCCTAGAGAGGAAAATCATACGGAGAATACTAGGGACAAAACAGATCCCGAATGAAGGGTACAGAAGACTATATAACTATGAAATAAGTCAATACATGAATGGTGGAGATATAGTCAGACATATATAGGCGCAGCGACTAAGATGGTATGGACATTTTCGAAGAACGATCCAATAAGGAAAATCTCTGATTGGAAGTCCGCAAACCCCAGACCCAGAGGACGTCCCAAACTTAGATGGGAAGATCTAGTGATTGTTGACCTGAAGAAAATGGGAATCCGTGACCCGGGTAGAAGAATTGAGGGATAGGAAGGAATGGAAAAAATTACAAAGTTGGCGAACTCACACCGCATACTGTAGTAAGCAGAATAAAACACATGGATTGATCCACAGTACAAAAGGGACCAAGAGCTCACAAAGAGCGGCCTTAAATACCGTTTCAAATTCATTTTTATATGAGACCCTTTATTAATTTAGTTTTCTACATAATTGCCGCTATTTCTCATATCGAACAACGAGTTTGTAAATTTTAGACAGTCACTGATGTTTTGACTGACCTTTGAGATGCTCTTCCAAATTCAAAAACGCTAGATCTGGGATGTAAGTTGCCTCCAGCCAAACGATGCGACCAGATCATCAGTTTGCTTGTGGTCGGGCATTGTCGTGACGTAAAGCATGCCGCGCAATTTGTTCTGGACTGCTCTACCCAGTTCTTTTCACGTCTTGCAGTAGTTTTCTAAACCTATCGTTTCACCACTAGGCAAAAAGTTTAATAGCAGCACACCCTTCCTGTTCAAAATAAGGTACACATTATTTTTCTGGATGAAATTGTCTGTTTCTTGGGGGTTGTTGAATACCGCCATTCCATCGAATGCTGCTTTGATTTTGGCGTTACGTAGACCATCCGTTTTATCGCCTGTGACCATTTGGCTTAAAAAATCATACATCTCCTTCTCGTTTTTAAAACATTTTATGTAGAATATAAAGTATTGGATATCTATAATGAATATTTTTTATATTATCCAACTAATTCATAAACTAGCCAACCATAACATTTGCAAAATATTGTCTATTGGCAAACCGAGCCACGCGTCACTGTGGCTCAATTGTTGAAGTATAAATATAACGTAGTATTGAAAATGTGTATAGAAAGGAAGTGATTGTACTAAAGTTATCGCTTTGGTGTGACTAGCTTTGTTACCTCGGGTTTTGAGAGGGTTTAATGCGTTAGGGAGCATTTGGGAGAGTGGATTTGTCGAATTTGCGGCAGTGTCCTTCACAGGGAGTATTTGTTGTATATTGATTTGCAGTGCACTCGGAGTCTACATAACCCAGTTAAGCATACTTTTTGTAATATTCGAGTACTAGGGAGAAAGAGCTGGAGATTGAGGACTCACATTTGAGATTATTTTTATGGAGAGAATGATAATTCCGTATATTTTGATACCTCGATATTGCCTGCTTTACCTTATAATATCGCTGAATATCAAGTTGCGGTTGCTAAGGATACGCCCCAAATTGATTGAGATTATATTTTATGTATTAACGTTTTAAGCACCGTCAGTTTTCTTTTATATTTCGAAAAACTCGTTAGAGTATAGAACAATTTTGGACAGTTATAGTTGTCAAAAGCTTATTTCATCCTTATCATTTTACTCAACAAACATTTTAAATAGTTTCAGTGCATTTGACGAACTGTACGATGGATCAATCCCCGTACATACTCCGTGTTCGATTGATTGTATTAATATAAGCAACAGTACATAACAAGATACCCGCTTTTATGATAGACTGTTACTGAATATTAATTATGTGGTTATCATTTGCAACTTTCCCCTTGAGGCTTGTAATTAAGATTTTTTCCAGATGTATTGTATTCTGCCTAAAGGATAATAGTCAGTAGATTTGGATTATAATTATTGTGGATGCAGCAAACATATTATTTGTGTATTAAAACTCTTTAGTGCCCAGATTTAAAAAGAGTTAAAATTCAATTTTTTTGCAATTAATGTTTATAGGTGAAGAAAAATAGCTCTGTGATTTTTTGAAAATTTTGTTTTCAGTACTAGAAAAAACAAAAAAAAATGGACTTTTCAGTACCATAAGGAACTAACATGTTTTTTTAATAATAATTAATTTCATGGTATTCAAGAAAACACCACATGAAAAACATTTGCTATGGGGACGAGATTGAACAGAACGAAAACTGCACATTTCACATCTCCCTCTACTTACCACATAGATAACCCAGTGGGATCCACGATTTCCAAGCCTCACTTCCTTAGGGACACTATAGTTATCTTTGCGTCTTTTTAATATAGGTCTAGATCGTCTATGATTAGCTCTGCAACAGTTCATTGCCATTAAACCCATACTGATTGACCTTCTAAATTCAAGTGTTGAAATTTTTTCGAACTGCATATGTTAAACTTCATAAGCATTAACAAAAGCTATATCGAGAGAACCCCAAAATAGCCTATGCCACCATTTTCGAGATCTACGAATCATACCATAAGAACTTTGATCTGCACGTTCAACTCCACAAACGTGCTCATTATAGTCTGCTATTTTTGGGCATTTCACGGCAATACGTGATATATTTTTCTGGGTTTTTTTCAGTGCCATGGAAATTTGACGCAAAATTTACGACCTTGTTATCTTTCTAGATGAGTGCCCTAATTTGTGTATTTGAAATACGGTAATCATAATCGCCTCTTGTCATTTTCTTGTTATCAGTCATTTGTGAAAATCCGATTCTTGTGCTTCTGACTGTTCCTCAATCCAATGTTTTCTTCGAATGAATGTTTCCAGTAAAGCGATGGATATAAAATAGTTATCTGCATATATAATTTTAAATTTGCCCCATTCTGATTGAGCTAGAGAAAGCACTATTCTTTCATCAAGTCCAAAAAACTCCTGCCTCAATCCTACATTTTCACCTTGGTAAACTTCGAATGTTGAAATGTAGGCATTCTGGTCAGCGACACACCTCTTTTTATTGGTTTCATTGGATTATATTGCTTCATTGTGCGTCGTCCTTTGAAAAGTATCATACTTTCATCAATACTGTCTCATAGCAATCTTTGAATCGCCTATTTAGAGTATTTGCTAGAGGTCGAATTTGTAAATTTTATCTTTATTATCCTTAGGTATCAGGCTGTTGTCGTTGCAATGAAGATATTTCAAAATTCTCTCGAAGCGATTCCTTGTCATGCATTTAGCAATAATAGGGAGGCCCAAGTCTTCACTTTTGTTCCAATTTTGCTTCCATGCCGGAAAAGGTGAAGCCATAAGAAAATTAATACCTATAAAAGAAAGCAGCTCTTCTTTGGATAAATTTAGAGTTTTATTAAGCTGTGTAGCATAAAGGTTGCTTTGAAAAACAATATCATTTACAGCTTCTCCAAGTATAGACAGATAAACATCTGTAGGTGAGCTACAATTAATAAATTCTGTTTCAACTGGTCCTTCAGGAAAACGATATTCGGACATAATCTCTTCAGTATCTGTCTTCTTCCATGTTCTGTTTACTTGTCCTCTTTGTATTTAACTTTCATCTGTCTTCTCCTGTTCTGAAATTTGAGATGACTGTTCAGGATGATGAGAACAACTTTGGTTAGGAACTGTGGAATTATTAACTGCAGGATAACTTCCAGCTGATAAAATTATTATTTGACTCAAATTCCGTATCCTCAAAATCACTTTCTTCTTCGCCTGTCAACAAATTATTATCTAAAAGCAAATCTCCTGTCAATATTTGATCAGCAATCTGCTCTAGTTCTTTTGACTCAGTGTTTTTTGAGATAACCCTTTGATTCCTTTTTCCTCTATAATTCATGACGGTACTCATCAGTCCTTTAGAGTAGCGGCAATTTTTCTGTAGACAAAAATCCCCAAATTTAGGTTGGATGTATGTAAACTTACCCAAAATAGATCCAACTACCTTTGTAAACATAAAACAACCTCTATATAACTATAAAACAACAGCTATCGCAAACTAAAAGTTGATGAAGGAAAATCACTGCTCTCCATGTGCGAAGTCTGTAAAAAACTGACAATATAGCGAACAGCGCTGGCGCGAACGAATTATATCACTATTTCTATTGGCCCTTAGATGGGACTCGAGAGTACCGTCGGTCAGCGATACCCATATTATGCGTTTAATAGAGTTTTATGGTCGTTTGAAAAAGACGGTAGGTACTTATAAGTACCGTCGGGCACTAAAGGGTTTTAAAAGCAGTTTTTACCATCAAATATTGGCTGAAAATACTTTAAACGTTGTTACGGAGTAAACTAGTGTCTTTCACTTTATTCCCCACACCCAACCATACGTAGGTTTTACCAAGAAGATGCTGTGATACCGTAAAGGCCCAGATACGTTAGGGGAGGAAAGCCAATACCGTATGGAGAACGGTATCTAGTTATAACACCGTACACTAACTAACGACCAGTAAATTCACTTTGTCGATTCAGCGGTTACCGAAAATTTCCTTACCCCGCCTATCGTCTGGTGAGTTCTGGTGAGTTTAAATCGAGAAAGTGTTGAGTACAGGGGTAGCGCGGCGATAACGGGGAGTACGGCGCCAGAGAAACGATGACCAAAAATTTCAAACATTCCAACGCAAGTGAATTTACTTGTCGTTAGTTAGTGTACGGTGGTTATAAGGACAAGGAGCTCAGCATAACATGAGGGCACACACAATAAGTCTGCAAAGGTCGTAGTGGAAAGACTCCAAGAAGGAAGTAATCCCTATATTAATCTTATTCTCATTTTGCTATTTACACGTTCAATGTCTTATTTACTACATTTAGTTTTCATTGGACTTATTTTTTGCGTATTATTCGATCAATACGTTGTTATATGTTTTAGAATCCATGAAAATGCTGATAACAACACAAATAATTAATATTTGAATATAATTAGTGAGGAAATGAAGAAAAGGAACAATGGAGAATTGAAAAACTAGAGAAATAATGGAACCAAACACTTTTATTTTAGTGTGAATATGTACAAAGAATTCATTCACTTTACTGCTTTTACAATTTAAAAATAATGAGGAATTGAATTTGAAAGAAATAAAAGAAGAGATGAGTGATGGAGGATCTGTGTAGGCGCTAAGTGGAAATGGGGTTATCCTTTTTGTATTCCAATGACATGTTCTCCTGTTGAACATGAACGAACGCATTACATTTATTAAAAATGGAATTTTGAAATATATTTTTCTCACGTTTCGCGTTGTTTGCACAACTACAGTCACTTGCGGAAAAGTATCACTTTCCACACTAGTTGGGAAACAGTATATTACATTACGAGTGCGAAAAGTGACTCGTGTGAAAAATCACTTTTGCACCAGTAATGTACAGTATTTTTTCTACGACCACGTGATAATTTCACCAAATATTGTGTAATCAACATCGACATATTAGTAAAGTGTATCTCAAAGTATATCGTCTTGGTTGTTACTTCATTAAACGATTTATTTTCTCATATTCATTGTTATTAGAAAACACATGTTAAATGCGTATCTAGCTGTGATAAGAAACCGGACATCTGGGTATTTTATGACAGAGCACCAGAGGCGGACTCCAGGTAAAAATAATAATGTAGCTATTTACTAGCAATTTCTTTTCGAAGCATCTGTTTCATTGTGAATAAAATTCCAATACATTTATCTCAAAGATTTGAATAAAATATAGAAATTAATGATATTATGTTTCACTGTCAGATTAAATTAAATTGGTATGGACATATTGTCAGAATGAAAACAGATAGAATGACAAGGAAGAGTTTACTGAACAAGGTAGACAAGGAACTCTCAACCAGGCTACTGAAACTGGGTAAGAGACCTTTGAAGACAGTTACCGACCTGGTGACTGGACACTGCACCTTGAGGAAACATCTGCACAAAATGGGCGAAGTTAGTGAACAGAAAATGTGAACTTGATGATGAAACTCCTACTTACATACTATGCTTCTGTGAAAACTTACAAGAACTTAGACGGAAGCTCTTTGGAGAGGAATTAATACAACCATCACAACTACTGAAAATCCCTCCAGTCAAACGAGTGGCCTTTATAGAAGACACGAAGCTTTCGAAATGGAAGTAGCTAACATGGGAAATGGTACAAAGAAAGTTAACAGAAACTGATCGTCATGAGCACTTATTATGAATTCGTTAATTTGGTGGGTGCTTAAAACGTTTGATTTCTTTGGTTTATATCCATCATTTTTTCTTTTCAAAAATGCCTTCACATTCAGGTATTTAGCAACAACTACATTGTGATTTACGTACAAGGTAGTGCGCAACATAGAGTATTGTAATCACAATGTATTTGGTATTACTTTGTTAGATAAATCATCCAAGTTTGCAAAAAGGACATTTTCTGATAATGAATATTTAATTCCTTTTCTTTTTCTCCAATTAAAAAATTCTTCATATGCACGTATCTGGCTCTTGATTTTGTTGGTATGAATTTTAAGGAGGATGTTTTTGCTGACTCGACGATATCTGGTGGAGAACAGCACACTTACTGCCACTATCATTGTCAGTATGCCTATCTGTTCTGGCCTTGGGACGAAATATACTATTCTCCTCCTGTGTGGAAATTATTTCGCTCGCTTGTTGATATAAGCCACTTTCCGTGGAATTGTACAGTGCGATATACACGTTACTTTCCTATGTGGTCCTAGGAGAATAACTTATATTGGTAGAATTTTATTCTCAAATTTTATTATCACTTTGTTTTTTTCCAAGTGAATGTCTTAATTTTTCAGCGCAGAATCCGAAAAGGCAGCTTAAATCAATTTAACTGAAAATTTCCACCTCCCTTTTAACATAAACTTTGATGATAATGATCTTCGTACCACTTTCAACAAACATAATGATCACCATAGCCATAATCTTATAATCTCTTTCCGTTTACTGCTTTTTCTCAATGACCTAAATATCCCATTGTATTAAAAGTAACATGAAAAGTTTCTAAAGCTTTTTCCATTATGCCGCTGAAAGCATCGCCGACTAGTGAAAGTTTTCCAACCCCAAGATGCGCCTTTGTTAATATTTAAATAGTTGCCTGGTTTATTATGTGTTATCTACCGGCTTTTTGTTGTTTCTCTTTAGTGAATAAATTTCGGTTGCTAATTGGATAACTTGAAAGCTTGAAAGCTCCGAATAAAATATTTAACAAATTGTTTTGTCATTTACTGAAAATAAAAATGGCGCCCGAAAAACAACTTCAAAAATCATTATTTGAAATAATATAGCGTTATTTCAGAAGGTGTGTTATAATTTTGAAGCCATGTTTTTTTGGTCACCTGGTACCCAGGTCAGCTCGATGTTATTCCGTTTGGCTAACGTTGAGATTACCACCTGACTAACTGACATGTTATGGGTCAGCTTGTCCTCGACAGCTCTCCTGCGTATATCTCCACTTGAAATGCAAAGGTGTAACTTCCCAGTGCGTAGTAGCTGTCACCTGGTAATTTGGAGTATACCCCCGCCCCAATGCTATTTACAATTCACAATTCTTTTTTGTATCCCAAAAATATTATATGAGCTCTTTGTACTTTCCAATCTTGCTTATCACTATCAATAATTCAGATTACTGCTTCACTTTAGATTCGAAACTAGATCTATTCCCAGAAGTGTTAATGAATCTTATAATATGGACTTAGGAGACTTAGCCAGAATAATAGTTGCATTGGTAAAAAGACTAGGATTTCTTTTCTGAAATATTTTGGAACGGATGGCCCTAACCCATCGTTTCTCAACCATTTTTATGTAGCGACCCACGAAAAAGCCAAAAAAGTTAAGTAAAAAGTCTTGCGACCCCGTCACTATTTTGTTGGAAATAGATTAATTTTTTTTGTATAAAATACATATTCTTTTGACATCATAGATTTTTTGACAAGGTAATAATTTACTGATGAAATAAAAATCGAACTTTCAGCAATGGCGAGGCCGAGCTTCATTGTTATTTACATTTTTAGGGAAGTAGTATAGGCCAGGAAAGCAAGTAGCTACATACTTAGTGATGAGCGATATCGTGATTTTTTAATGTGACGTGATCACGACATTTTTGATATTCGGTTTTGAATATACGATGGGAGAAATCACATCTATTTTCATTTCGTAAGATTATCTATTTGCTATTTGCACAGTCTATTTATAATCCTATGATAATAAATGAAACAAAATTCGATCTTGTTGACAAATTTCAGTCGAATGAGAGCGATGAAGGAAATCGCAATAATGTTCACTACCCAAAAAAAGTGTTTTTTACCAAAAAAACGTCATAACTCGAAAAATTCTCAGTATTTCAATTTGAAATTTTTTTTCTTGGTTTGTGACTATAAAAGCTACCCTCTACCAAATTTTCATCAAAATCGAACAATTTTTGACGAAACTAAAAATAAAAAACGAAAAATGCAGTTTTTTGCGTTTTTCGAGCTAATTTCGAGGTTTTGTGAAAAAGTCACAAATGAAAAAGTTGTAGATTTTTTCAAGATCTACAACTTTTATATCAAACTCTTTCTTTCTAGAAACTCAACTTTGACCGGAAATCGCAATAATGTCTTTCTCCACTCCTCCAAAAAAGTGTTTTTTACCGACAAAACGTCAAAATTCGAAAAAATTTCAATGAAAACTACCTTCTACCAAATTTTCATCAAAATCGAACATTTTTTAACGAAACTAAAAATAAAAAACGAAAAATGCAGGTTTTTGCGTTTTTCGAGCTAATTTCGAGGTTAAGTGAAAAAATCACTGCCAAAAAAGTTGTAGATTTTTCCAAAATCTATAACTTTTATATTTAACTTTTTTTTCTAGGAACTCAACTTTGACCGGAAATCGCAATAATGTCTTTTTCCACCCCCCAAAAAAAGTGTTTTTTACCGAAAAAACGTCAAAATTCGAAAAAATTTCAATATTTTCATTCAAAATTTTTTTTTCTTTGTTTGTGACTATGAAAACTACCTTCTACCAAATTTTCATCAAAATCGAACATTTTTTAACGAAATAAATAAAAAACGAAAAATGCAGTTTTTGCGTTTTTCGAGCTAATTTCGAGGTTATGTGAAAAAGTCACAAATGAAAAAGTTGTAGATTTTTTCAAGATCTATAACTTTTATATACAACTTTTTTTTCTAGGAAATCAACTTTGACCGGAAATCGCAATAATGTCTTTTTCCACCCCCCAAAAAAAGTGTTTTTCACCGAAAAAACGTCAAAATTCGAAAAAACTTTAATATTTTCATTTGAAATTTTTTTTCATGGTTTGTGACTACGAAAACTACCTTCTACCAAATTTTCATCAAAATCGAACAATTTTTGACGAAACAATAAAAAACGAAAAATGCAGTTTTTTGCGTTTTTCGAGCTAATTTCGAGGTTATGTGAAAAAGTCACAACTGAAAAAGTTGTAGATTTTTTCAAGATCTATAACTTTTATACACAACTTTTTTTTCTAGGAACTCAACTTTGACCGGAAATCGCAATAATGTCTTTTTCCACCCCCCAAAAAAAGTGTTTTTCACCGAAAAAACGTCAAAATTCGAAAAAACTTTAATATTTTTATTTGAAATTTTTTTTCATGGTTTGTGACTACGAAAACTACCTTCTACCAAATTTTCATCAAAACAATTTTTGACGAAACAATAAAAAACGAAAAATGCAGTTTTTTTGCGTTTTTCGAGCTAATTTCGAGGTTATGTGAAAAAGTCACAACCGAAAAAGTTGTAGATTTTTTCAAGATCTATAACTTTTATAGCAAACTTTTTCTTTCTAGAAACTCAACTTTGACCGGAAATCGCAATGTCTTTTTCCACTCCCCAAAAAAGTGTTTTTTACGGAAAAAACGTCAAAATTCGAGAAAATTTCAATATTTTCATTCGAAAATTTTTTTTCATGGTTTGTGACTATGAAAACTACCTTCTACCAAATTTTCATCAAAATCGAACATTTTTTAACGAAACTAAAAATAAAAAACGAAAAATGCAGTTTTTTGCTTTTTTCCTTTTGTTAGTTATTTTGTCACACCAAGACGATAAAAAATAATGCATATAAATCTATAAGGACCGTTACTGGCCTTGAAACTTTCTTTGTTTTGATCAGAAGTTTTGTTATCTACAAATCTGGGGGGGGGGGGGGTGAAACATTTTTTAGCGTTTCTTTGATTCTAGTGATCAAAAACTAAACGACCCCAATCCATTCACATTCTACTTTGTTATAAATCTACTGAAAACGTCACTATGTGTTCCATTTTTAAGATGACATGTGGTAATTTCCCATAATAGGTTCTAAGTTATAAGTATTTAACGTAAAAAGTTGTTATTGGCATAATAAAACTAAACTACATCGCTTGATAAACCAATTTACTTAGATAGTTTCGTAAAAGTATCAGATTTCTACGATTATTCGAAGATAAAATTTCATTCCTTTCATTTATATGTTTTTATACGAAAAGGGGGAAGAGAAATTATTTGTTTTGAAAACCTACATGCTAACTTTTACGACCTACCACTTTGGTTAAAGTTCTGTGATATGATATCTCTTCGGCAAATTAATTTGTTTGGGCTGGTCTGTTAGTTATTAGATAACGTTGTTCTAGGCGACACAACCCCAAAACAGGAAGGAAATACAGTTAACCTTTGTTATCCTTCCGTCTTTCTACACCTACTAGTCGATAAGGCAACCTAATCTTATCTCCAGAGGCGTAACATGATTTTTTGTTATTCTACTTATAGACGCATGGACTTTTAACTAGCTCTTTCCTTAAACAATAACTAGAAAATCTCAATCCGACGTCTAAAAAGATAAATAAAAAAAAGACAATGGAAAATAAATCCATTTTTATGTAACGGAGAAGAACATTTTTCAGTATCGACCGACTTTATCCCTAACCAAGTTTTAAAGTTGTTTGGTGGCACAATGGACTAACTCAAAATAATCCTACAGCAACTGGACATTTTCTATCCCCTGAAAGATTTAAGTACACGGTCTATATAACAATGCAGGATACAAAAAATCCCAGATATACACAAAAGGACGATTTGCCAGTGAACGGTAACTTTGAGTCAAACAGCATCGGGTTTTCATAATGTTATCGATATCCCACCCTTATTTCTGCAATATTATCCTGGTAAATAAATTTAAGGCGATAGAGTGTACAAGATGATTCATTTCAGTGACCTTAACCTTTTCTTAGTGGCGTGCGGTCTGACACACCGACGCCACAGTTGCGTAGTCATTATAACATCACGGGAAAGAGTGGGGTATTCAGCGTTCAAATACCTTTCAAGGCCTTCACGGAGCACGCTTGGCTTCAGTATTGCCGCCGTGCAATTCGGTCTGATACACCGACGACACTATTTACGTTAGTGTTTTTTTCATTCGGTAAGTTTTCTCGTTATTTCTAGGATTTCTATCACTAATACCAGTTATTTCAGCAATGGACTTTACGAAGGAGGAACAGATTATTGGAAGAAGTTTCATCCGACATCGAATTTGACGACAACGAATCCGATGGTGAAGAAGATATTGTAGAAACAAGGGAGGAGGATAGTGAAAGTGAGCAGGAGTTAGGAAACAATGATGAGGAAGTTGAAAACAAAGGGCCCTACATTTTTGGAAAAGATAAACTCACTAAATGGGGGAAACATGCACCACAAAATAGAAACGTTAGTACCAGATCGCTGAATATAGTGAAGCATTTGCCAGGAGTAAAAAGGAACTTTATGAATCTGAAAGATGCTATTTCTAGTTGGCAGCTTTTTTTTGTGAAGATATTCTGAATTTATTAGTAAAAAATACCAATTTTATGATTGAAAAAAAGAAGCATTACTACAGTAGGGAACAGAACTGCAATCCAACAAATGTTCCTGAACTCAATGCATTTTTCGGTTTGTTGTATATTGCTGCAGCTAGGAAAAGCAAGCATGTAAATGCTAATGATTTATGTATGGAAAACGGATGGAACCTCGATGGAAATCTTTAGGCTCACCATGTCGCTTTACAGATTTCGCTACCAATAATCTTGAAGTTTATGTTGGTAAACAACCTCCAGGGCCATCTAGATAAGTACAGCGTTTTTGTGAACCCATCTCAGGTACAGGACGAAATTTAACAACCGACAACTGGTTTACCGGTATAGAGTTAGCCGATGAACTCCGTATCAATCATAGACTAAGTTTGTTAGGCACAATTCGCAAAAATAAAAAACAAATACTTTCTTTATTGTTGTATTGTTGTATGTTTCTTTTTCAAGAACATACAACCCTACTGTCTTATATCCCGAAGCCTGGAAAAACGGTTTTGCTTATTTCCACTATGCATCACGATGATGCTATTGATCCAGAGACTGGAAAACCAGAAATGATAATAAATTATAATAAGACAAAAGGTGGAGTGGATACAGTGGATAAGCTTTGTTCTACTTACAACTGCGCGAGAGCTTCAAGGCGATGGCCTATGGTTGTTTTTTACAGCCTAATGAATATAGCTGGTATACAATCATTTATAATATATACAGCCAATAATATCGGTAAACATGTTCAGCGCAAAGATTTTTACTCGAACTTGGGTTCAGTTTGCTGACAGACTTCATGGAAGTAAGAGCAACATCCGACTATATTCCAAGAAGTCTGAAAATAAGAATTTCGGAAGTTTGTGGATTGCGACAGCAAGAGCAAGGTCCACCTGATAGCTATAACGGCTATAACTGGCCGTTGTTCCGTAGGCGATTCAAAAAAAAATCGCAAAACCCGTTTTAGCTGACAAAGGTGACAAACATTTTTGTGCTTGGACCACGCTGGAATAATATGTAGCAGGTGTTATAATGACATGGATATTTAATACATTGTTTCAAAGTTTGTTTGTTTTTGAGAATGTTTGTGTATTGTGTATTTTTTTTCAAAATAAATATCATTTTCCTAGAATTGGCCTTGTTCTCCCGATAAATCCTCAAAAGCAAACATTTTTATTATATTTGAACGTGAATATCTGGTATCGGTCTGTTAGACCGACGCCATTAATAACGTTATTTCTTGAACGCCACTAAGAAAGGTTAAAGGATTTTGTTGTTCAAAGTATACGTTTTGATCTGTTAACTGTTTTTTTGAACAAAAGAAATGATAATCCTTAACTAAAACTGAGACTCAACCCGACCATCTAAGACCACAATTTCAACTTCTTCACTTATTCAATATATGTCCTCGACACCCCCATTTCCGTATTGAACTAGCATTCCAGCTCATGCTTCCACGTAAATGCTCCACTTCATCCTATTACTCGAACCCCTACAAAACATTATCAAAGTATCTCGTGCGATGTCTTTTAAATGTGGATACATATTGTGTGGGAATAAAATGATGAAAGAAAATAAACAGGAAATAAGGTATTTCTCCTTTAAGATACAGATATAGCATTTGTCATCAGATACCTTAATCGGGCCCTGATTTATCCTGCTCTAACTGTCATTTTTCAACGACTTTCGGAAATGAATATAGTCAAGGAATCAGATAAAAAATCATTTTTCTACAAACGTCAGTAAAAGTATAATTTTTAACGCATGCTGTCAGTGTCTAAAATGCCATTTTATGACAGTAGTGTTAAAAGTAAAATACTTTTAGCACTGGTGCTAAAAGTGAAATTAGCGTTTTGTCATCATGACAAACATAAACATTCAAATCGACGCCATTTTTAGTCCATTTAGAGCAACCTAAATAACACATTTTTTGGTTTTTGCTTGTTTGTAGAAAAAATAGTGTCTGCAACATATGCATAAAGTGTCTTTATTTCACTCATGGAATTGACGCAAGGTAGGTAGACATAATCTTCAACGCCAATTGAATTGCTCATACAAAATTCAAGGATTACACCATGGGACTGTCGGAAAAAGAGTTTATGAGAATAGGATTTAAAATGTAAATATTTTTAAAAAGTATTTAAAATTAAGAAACGATTTTAAAAAGAATTGCGGGAGCTTCAAATCTACATAAATATTTTGGGGTGAATTATATCATTGCTTGGCGAGTACGGGAAAGGAAAGTATTTCGGATTCAAAATAATAATTTTAAAACTTTTATTTCGTCTTAACAAATTATAGAACTGAAATTAGCATTTTTTTCCGTTTGCGAGTGCCTTCGGTGGAACATCTTTTTTCAGAAATATATTCACTTTGAACTTATAAAAAATTAATAATATGTGATGTATTTTGGGCATTACATGAAGAATTAAATTCATTGAAATTATCTATTATTAATTAATTCATTTAAGGTATTTATGTTTTGTAGAAACAAACTATTTAGTTATTTGTTATATCACGCAAGGTCACGAACGTGACATTGAAAGGCCAGAGAACTATCACGTAACTGGATAGTTGACCTAGGGCAGTACGTATATATGCTGATGAAGTAGATAAGCGAATGGATTCAGAATAATTCATAATAAACAATCAGAAACAGTCAGAGACATTCCGATCTATTCACATACATTCAGATACATTTAGTTATATTTAAATGTAGTTCATCGATATCAGATCTAATACTATGTTTTACCAGTAGCATGATCATCTTAAGTAACACATATGTAAAAATAGTGTAAATAGTTAAGTATACAATAAAGTTCATCCCAGTGAATACTGTAGTTTCCGTAAGTAGAGTATTCCATCAGGACCCGGGCTTCCACTAGTCCCTGTGGAACTCCGCATTACCGACATACAATACAAATATAAAAATGACAAACAGCCAATTTCAGTTTTACTTCTGTCTCTGAAGATAATCAATCGGTTATCGAAACGTTTGTTAAGATCTATTGTGCTTCCTTAGTTCCTAAGGAAATTCTCAGGAACTAGTAGTTTCCCTCTTCTATCCAGTAGGATTCAGATTTGCCATACATCTCGCATGTTTGTGAATGGTGGTTTTTTCTTCCATTTCATAAAATCCACATTCTTCTTGCTCCACTAGTTTGAGCTTTTTGGGGTGCATATTTAGGCGACAATATCCTATCAGGACACCTGTCAAAGCTCTTAGTGCAGTTCTACTCTGGCTTAGGCATCAATTCCCAGTGGCCTAGCTTACCATAAATAGGCTCTTTATCAAAATTTGTCGGGGGGCTCTTCTACTCGACTACCGTGAAATATAGGGGATTTCATAAAAGAAATATAATAGCACTTTTTTGAATATAATGAATATATATTTATTCCAAATTGTTGTTTATAATGGATGCTTCTAGCAAAAAAAAATAAATCATCCATAGCTGAAGATGATTCTAGTTTTCCAAGAATTCCGGCTTCTATAGATAATATTGACAAGCCGCTTCTGTCCATAGAAGTTCTAAGATAATTTTTAATCAATTTTGATTTGGAAAAGCTTTTTTCAGATGTAACCGGAGGCGTTAAAAATAGGAAGCATGCTGTTATTACATACCGTGAGCTAAACTTTTCGGAATCTCTAGATCGACTGATTTATGGAATGACATTTTACGAATTTTTGCGTTCACACGTGGGGGACCTTGTAGCATGGGTGCCGCGTATCATTGATACGGCCCATACGAAGGTAGATACGTCCCTGCTTAGCTCTGCTAGATCTTTCTAATGGTCAGAACTGCTCTTCTTTTCAAATTGAAATTTTTTCAAATATTAGTTCAACAGCATATCATCAACAATCTACAGGAGGTTGTGATAAATTACACAGAACGCTTAATGGGTATGTGAGACATTTCATAAATGAAAGCAAGGATGACTGGGACGAATGGTGCAAATTATTTGTTTATTGTTATAATACGACTCCAAACTCTTATCATGGTTATACACCATTTGAATTATTGTATGGAAGACGTGCTAACCTACCCGAGAATCTCACGAATGGAATCGATCCATGCTATAATATCGATGAATATCAGAATGAGTTGAAATATAAACTCCAGGCAGCTCATCAGAGAGCAGAAAAATTTTTAGTCAAATATAAACTGAGTAGACAAAGCCAAAATAGTAATGTAGCTACAGTATTCGCCAGCTAACTTGATGTCCCAGAAATTACCAACTAAGAGAGACAGAGTAATAGTGCCCTGCCTACTCGGCTGCTATTGGTGGTAAAATTTTGACAAACGCCAATTGCATCGAACCTTATCAGGTGTTAAGATTTTCAGTAACGTAGCGTCACACAGTTATTGTTTCTGCTTTGTACAATAAAGTGTTTGTAAAAATGTCAGCCGTTAATGAAAAAAAATCGTAAATGTACTGAAGGACAAACTCGTCAAGTGATATATAGAGTGTTTAATTATTTTGTGACATTAAAAAGTGATGAAGATACCTTAATAAACGTGAAAATTAAAACATCCCAGGCAACAGACATAACAAATTTTAATTATAGTCCGTCCGGAAATATAAGATCCCAACTTTTT
Organism: Lochmaea crataegi; assembly: GCA_947563755.1. Taxonomy (NCBI): domain Eukaryota; kingdom Metazoa; phylum Arthropoda; class Insecta; order Coleoptera; family Chrysomelidae; genus Lochmaea; species Lochmaea crataegi. Next base: position 15,507,503 of record OX387434.1, on the reverse strand, counting down.
AATCTTCAATTAGATAAATAACATGTTATAGTTATATATGTTATATGTATAGTTGTTGATTATAGTCACATTTCAGTCCGGGATTAACTCTCGGACGATAACATATACCTTGTACTGATGAGGCGCAATACGCCGAAACCGGTCTACAAGTTATGTTGTCCCTTCTACTTGCAAACCAGAATCGTTGGTTTAAATCTTGTAGATTTACCAACCCCGTTTGACTTAGAAGTGTAATTCAATGTCTGTCGGGGCATGTAGCCCGGGAAGTAGATGTTTCTTCTTCGTTGAACGGTCACTGTTTTTGAAAAATTATTTTTCAAAACTTTGTCAAAGCGGTAATATATTTTTATCATTCAATATCAATTGAAAAACATATAAATAAAAATAATTTTTAAACGGTTATTTTGGAAAATTCAGTGTAGCACATGGTCTACGTATAAGCAACAGCCAATTTTTGATAGACGGTCTTCTACTTTTGGCACATTCTGGTGATTCAGATCGAACAGACTAGCAATCAAATAGAGTGTTCTACACATGTGTTCACAAAAAATATGTTTATTTTCTTGAAAAACGAACGAATTGTCAAATTACAGGGAAAAACGATTGTGCCCTTACTACACAAACAGCCCTATATTAACTACTGGAAAAGAAACGGAAAAAATAACAAATTGATTAAAAAAAGTGTAGTAGATCAAAAAAAATTATATACATTTTTAACATCGACGACTTTTAGAATTTTTCTTCAAGATTCCCGAGATAAAATGGAAATCTAAATGTTAATCTCAAGCTACTTCTTTGCATTTAGAGCAAATTCAAAGCGACGCTTATTGAAATTTTAATTAAGCTCAAATCAAATATTTTATGAGATTTTAATTCAATTCTCTAAGAAGCAGATATCAAATCCGACGTCGGTGTCAACGTAATATTTTAATTATATTTTGGGACAATATTTCAAGGGTCTATAATATTTGTTTATGATTTTAAGAGATTGTTTGATGTTACAGTTGATATGATTAAAAATTCCAATGTAAATTTACAATTGAATAGATGAGGCTTTTACTTGATGAAGATCTATACTGAGAAGATGAAATAAAACAATTTAATTTGTTTAACTCTTCATTATTATTTTTGAACCAATATTAAAAACTTGTGACGCGTTTCGCTAACACAGTAGCTTTATCAAACGGGTGAAGGTATAATGAAAATTTTTTAATTTATACAGTGCATTAATACGGAATTTTTAAAATATTGACAAAAGTATTAGAAAATGTTGAACTGGAAATAAAGTGCAACAAATTTAAGAACCCCTTTTTGCTGTTTGCAATGTTATTTCTGCAGGTGGTGTACATTCAACATCGGAAATATCGGAGTCAGAAATCATTTTTTATGCTGTAATACAAGCTTTGAATGACATTTATATATTTGAATTTATCTTGACAGAATAATGCAAAACCAACTATGATATTAACAGTGTTACCAACAAAATCATAGTAAGCAAATAATCATCTTACTAATAACCTATCCATACATTGGTGTATTGACATTTATTTCACCAAATACCAATCAAGATACGATTTCAATGTACCTATGGATGCATATTAATGGATTAAGTTCGTGTGGAAATATAATTAAAAATGAAATGAAAATCCCTTCTAATGTGGTAACACGCAATTCCCAATACAAATTAATTCTTCCCCTTGAACAAACTGATGAAGAGATCAACCCTTTCATCCGACTAGTGCGCACAGGCACTCAAAAAAATTAACATATTCATATTCCGTTCATGTTCCACCCGACAAGGAACATAAATGGATGGTATGTTTACATAGTTTGTTATTTTAAGGAATTGCAAATAGAATTTGGAGATTGATATGCATATATTTAAATAATTGATTCCCGCACAGATTGCAATGACACGCAGAGCGGGCGAGTATTGAATTAAAACTTCAGGAAATTGAATTTGTTGACAATCATTTGGTATTGATGGAAAGTGTTGTTATGTTAGGTGAATACTATCCATAGGTTACTGGAAAAAATCAATTTGAAATGTGTACTTTCGTGTCGTTTCGTACCGAGTGAATTGTTCAAACAAAACGACTCTGGTTTTGGTTAAATATTAACTGGGCTGCCATGAAGCTTGTTAACCCGACAATAAATAGCAATTTGTAATAGCTTGATTTTTGAAAAGTAAATTTCCAAAAATTATAATGATATATTCACAAAAATCTATTATATACCACAAAACTGATGTTATTTTTTTAATCTTTCATAAAATCAAGTAGTTTTTCCTTATTATTATTTATATCGGCTACTTCGATCATTGTTTAAATGTTTTTTTTAGGTAAACATTCTCTGAAATCTAAAATATCTATGAGGAAAGTCTCAGAGTCTAGCAGTGTAGTTTCTAAAGTACTATTTCTTGAAGGAATTTAAGAATATCTGCAGGCTTCAGTTTAGGCCATTACCTGTTAGATCACTCTTCCCGCAGCATTACTTTAGCTAAAGCATTATTTTGATCTCACTTGGTCGTTGTTTCCCAGGAGTAACTTTGATTGTTTCAGCTCTTCTGGATTTTTCTAATAATCTGATCTCGTTTTTTCGCTATTCCTTCCAATAATATGTGATAAATCATCGGATGCCATATAATATATGGAGTGATGGAAATTTAGTAAAAGAAAACTGATTGATTACATCATGAATATACGAAATACAGAAACAGAATATATTGTATATACAAAGTGCCCTAAAAGTCTGGAAACGGCCAATTATCTCCTAAATTGCTAGTCCTAATTGTACAAAATTTGGGGTACACCTATTTTGGGATACGGAGATTCCAGATTTGATATTCGCCAGATTTGCGTTTCTCTTATATCTTTAGTAACTTTGGTTTTTCAAATTGATCACCATGTATATTCAGTCATTATTGGAATCTCCTATTCAATAAGAGTTCCATATGTAACTCTTATGATTTTATGTAGTCAGGAAGGTCTTAAATACATAAAACAGAAGTCTGGCAACGCCTAATTGTTTTAATACAAACTATTTTCAACTACATTTAAAAGTAACAATTGAAAGATTACAACATTTTTAACATAATGGTTACATGACCAAGTGTTCAAAATGTGCCCCAGTTGTGAGTTGACAATACCCTAATCGATGGTAGAATGCGTCTCTACCACATTTCTCCATGATTGTCTAGAAATTAATCGAGATTCATAGATGATTCGTTGCCTTAGCTCTGCAAGACTTGCTGGTTTAGTTTTGTAAACTGAATTTTTCAAGTATCCCCAATAAAAATAATCTTCAGGATTGAAATCAGGTGAACGTGGAGGCCATTCAATTCTACCTCGTTCTTTCTCAATTATTCTTTATAGCCAATTACATTTATATCATGTCCCTTTTTTCACTAGTTCAACTGCTTTTTCGTTTCCCCCATTCCCAGTGTGTACTGAAACCTATAGTGGGATGACGATGTTGTTCTTAGATTATATTATATTACAATGGGTCCTATTGGACCGGTTGGGATCACCACAATGCGACCTTAAGATCTTCTGTGTATACACTACATTTATATTCTAGTCCACGAGATCTAGGCTTCTGAGAAAGCCTATTATTCGTTCTGTATCTAGGTCAGTAACCTGTTGTTATTGCCTAGCTCATCAAGTTTTTCTGGGTATTTCTATACCATTTGAGAATGGATTACCCATGAACTCGTCGTTTTAATGGCTTTTTGACTATTGAACTCAACACACTTTCCTATATCGTGTACTTCCGCTTGAACAATACTTGAGGTTTGTCCTAAACTTTCAAAGTGTTTGGTTCCTAGAACCATCTTCCTTAAACCTCCACAAGTCCCCCCCATCGTGTTCCATGTTTTTGTAATGTTGGGAGTTAGGTGTGGATAGGTCTCTTTAATTGGTGGTATTGCTGGTCACTCGGAGGGTATCTAGCCGTATAGCATACCTACAGTTTAATGATGACTACTCTTGATTGATCATTGATTCATCTTCGATTGATCATTGATGACTGATTCCTTGAATGAGTTGTCACCTGTATATTTATACAACGGTTCAAGTTCGCCGTAAGTAAATATTAAATGTTTAGTTACGTGATGAACTTGACTTCGTATCTGTCGACCTCGCTACTTATATTTATGTAATATTCCAACGTTCTAATTATTTATTGAAATTAGTTTCAAGGGAATTTATTTCTTATTTAATATTATTATTATATTAGGCCAAAAGGCATCACGTTTTAATTATTCAATTACATGCTTTTCACATTGCCCACACCAATTATGTTTATACTTTGGGGAATTTGAACGAGAATTTTAACTGTGTAATGCCAGGGCTGTTATTGCAGTGACAAGATACATTCCGCAAACGAACAATAACAAAAACAGAAAGGTCGATTCTTTGTACGTAGAACATTTCGTGTTCGGCGTGACGTAAATGGGTCGTCCGTGACAAATTTCGCTGTTTGTACATACGAAAAAAGAGAAGACCAGAATGATAAATTTATTTACTGTGTGAAGGAATATTTCATAAAAAGCTGGCCTGAAACAGGTTAACTTTCTGGGTGATGAGTTTGAGCTAATTTCTCTGGAGACGGACTGGAATATTCCGCAGACTGGAGAAAAAATAACTCAGTTCTCCCGGTTTTAGAATTTTCAATAAAAAAAAATGGTATATTTGAATATGATTACCCAGTTCAATATTGATAAGATAGAAGGTGGAATCAAGTCAAGTAGTTTCTATATAATGGTGGAAAAATGCCAAGGAAAAGTTGATGAACTGGGCAAGAACAGCATCGTCATCCTAATGCTGGTTCCAGTACACATTGGAACATAAGGATACAAAATAGCAGATGAACTAGCAAAGAAAGAAGCTGAAACATACTTCCAGAGATACTCTTGGGAAACTACGAGTTTTGACAGGTACCCTAACAGGACAATTTAGCCAGAATTGTTACCTCAAAAACTAAAACAAGTGGAGAAGAAAGAATGTAGATTCTGTGAAATGGAAGAAGAAACTTTCATTAACATACTTGCGGATTGGAAGTCACTAAAAAATCCCAGGGTGCAACACCTGGGACATCATTTATTAGAAGAGGTAGACTGGCTTTAACTGAAACCTGTAGATATTCCAAAATTCCTAGATGGAATAGGACCAAAAAAACTGGTGGCACCCGAGAAGAAGAGACATACATAAATACAAATAAAAATGAAAATATAGAAAACATTTTCAACAATAAATATATCTAAACAAAAATGCTCGAATATAAAATTCAATACCGATGATCAACTTAGATTCGCTATTTCATTAAAACTTTATTATTTGGCAAACACATTCTAATTTTGGAATAAGGCCGTCGTAAATTTCTAAGATTTGTCAGAGCAGCTGTTTACACTCGGCAATCAAAATAAAAAAATGTTCCTGTAGAGAAAAACAAAAAGCTATTTATAACTCGAAGCATAATTGTATCTTCATTCGTTTTTCCGATTCTATTTTCAATTTCTAAATCATTTAACAAGACGTAATTTAATGAGTATTATTTAACTTTTTTACGAGGACATTTTCAGCAAAAATATGGGTTAAAGCTTTTTAAAAATTCCTTCCTAAATTATTAGACAATCTTATTAATAAGAAGTATTGTACGAATTTAACAGGAACCACGAGCTTTATACATCAACTGCTCTTGAGATAAAACGACTCCTTGGTTCTGGTAGCGCTCTTTCTTTAAATACAAATTGTGTAGCTGGAGAAACGACGATATCAGGACCAAATAATCGTCTTAGCTCAATAGCTCTAAGCAAACTTCTCGTATTAGGTTACAAGATTGGTATAGCTCTAAACAAAAACCCGAGCAAAGAACTTATACTAGAAAGAAGTGTAGAAAAGTACTTTGAGAACAACCAGTTTTTACTGGAGGGAAAATTAAGAACAACAAAACTACCCTTATACGTTTCGTAGACCTTGTTGAGTAACTGAATATGGGCCAAGCTAGATTAAAAGTGAGTTGGTTTGCTTGTCCTTCCACTACAACCCACGAAGGTGTATTATTCCTCACACTTATATTTACTTCAGCTAATATATCTATCTTCCTAACGAAAATCCTAAGACAATGGAAACATTTTCTTTGGGATTGACCAGTCCCGGAAAATTTTGGAGATATAAAAATCTTCTCGTAGTTCCAGGAACGTGACATACTGTTTCGAATGGGAGAAAATGGAATTAACTGTATTTCGGGTGAAAATCCATATCACTGACACGTGTCCGCGAACGAAAATTGAAAGTGGGGAAGAGAGGCCAATAGATCCTTATAGTTTTCTCTCCGACAATCAGGCAGCATACCTCCAGATCCGACCTAGACTGGTCTCACAGCCCTGGACAATCACAATAAGGTCTCCAAGTGAGTTCCAGGACACAAAGGTATTGTAGGCAACGAAATGGCAGGTGCCCTAGCAAATAAAGGGTCTGAAATGGAATTTACTGATCCTGGTGAAGTACGGGGGTTCATATATCGGTGGATTCAAATAGAGCATAAGACGTTCTGGAGCCACGTGTCTAAGCAGAGACCCATCAAACGCCTTGTCAAAAAACCTTCGAAGAAAGGGATATGATTCCTCACTGGTCACTGCACCTTAAGGAAGAACATGGACATGTGGGGATGAACCTATTCACTTCTGGAATGATTTATTCAAGAAACATGAAAAAACTGTAAATCCTGATAAGAACCACCAGTCTCTTCACAGAATTGGTACAACCAAAGGGATAAAAAGCCAAAATACTGCGATGTCAAGGACTTGAAACATTGATTAGGTGTTCTGTAGAAATCAATCAATCGACCGCATGGGAAGAAGTCTTCTTCAAATTTACGTTGGAAGCTGAAGAGAAAAAACTGAGAGATTGGTCTATTTTAGCTAAGGCTGAAAAACATTTGATATACATATTGACATTGAATGTCTAGGAAAAAATTTGCCTCTCAGATGATGATTTAACATTTGAAATACTGAGCATATTCTGCTGTTGTCACGAAGCAGCCATCATAAGAATAGTTCTTATTCTGCTGACTGAATGTTTTGGAACGTTATTGGGATATCTTTTTACAGTGTCGTCTGGTACAGATGACAGAACACGAACAACAAAGGAATACCAACATTTACAGGCAAGAGAAGCCAATTTCGCGACAGTCTCGGAAAAGTGAAACAGATTAAAATACGTAAAGTAGAACAATGATTGCTGGTAGCAACTGTTAACTGAATATTCACCTGAACCGATGTTTAAGATTATGGCTGATTGTTATGCAGGACGCATACTTCGAAACAAAGAAAACTGAGATCAAAGTTAGAATACGAAGCTTACATTTGATAATTTTAATACAAAGGGTTACTTCTTCTGTAATATTAAATTTCCGAATTTTGTATAATTTTAAATACTTCAATAGTTAATAATTATGCACACAGTAATGATTTTATGGAACTTTCATCACTGAGTATTTACAGTACTGCTCTTGGAGTGGCGCCAAGCAACAGTGACAGAGCATATACTGGATACGAGTTTCATTAACTGTAGTAGCTGCTTTCGTAATTTTACGAGCCTATTGAGTGAAGTAATATGAATTTTTAACACTTAAGAAGTTTATTATTAACGCAGAGAATTTCAACACATTATTTCCGGAATATATTATGAACGTTTTTTAATAAGATTTCCCGAATTTAATTTCATAGGCACAAACGAAATTTAAAGAGAGCACATTGAAATTAATTGCATTTATTGGGAGAAAAATACTCATAATACATATTTTCTGTGAAGCTATTGGAAGATAATTTTATTTCCATTCTTTAACTCCTGTATGTGATATTACATTTGAAAATTTCATTTTGACTTATGAAATTCTAACTTTTCAAGCTTGGAGTTTCATTACTCAAAAATAGGTCATTCATGGAAAATTCTTTTAACAATTTTACACTCCAGCAGCCAGAGGCGTAGCTGTAAAAATAATTGGTCGAAAAATGTTCATTATAATTTTAAATTCCTACGTTTATTTTCGCAAATTAAAAACTACTGAAGAATAGTTCACCCAGTAGAGGCATTTTAATACTTTTTTTTAATGAAATTATTATTTGCAGCAGTTCAGGCAGAAATATCATTCAACTTAAAAAGCTGGAACGATTTATGACCTGCAGATTTCCTGCTGCACCAATGCCATCTGTAGCCCTTTTGTGAACTGAACTTCATTTCGACAACTATCAATAACTATTTTTTCTTCCCCAAGCACTTGCTGATTGAGCGTTCCGTTCTTAATTTTTCGATATTAATATTTGAATGACTGCTTTTTTATGCCAGTTAGGTCAAGAGTCAGATGATGATTCATATACTGCAGAATCAATTTTGAGCACAAGAAATTTTTTTTGGTATATCATAAGCTCTGTAGGTCATTCTAAACCTGTCAAAATAGTACCACTTCATCAAGCTATCTTCCAAATGGTATTGTACTTGCAATGTACATCAATTTTGATTCCTACGTTTATTTTCGCAAATTAAAAACTACTAAAGAAAAGTTAACCCAAAAGAGGCATTTTAATACTTTTTTTAATGAAATTATTATTTGCAGCAGTTCAGACAGGAGCGTTATTCAACTTAAAAACCTGGAACGATTTATGACCTGCAGCAGGTGTTTTGTATCACAAAAGGCTGCAATTCTGATAGTACATCAGCATCAATGCCATCTATAGCACTTCTGTAAACTAAACTTCATTTCGACAACTATCAATAACCATATTTTCTTCCCAAAGCACTTGCTGATTAAGCGTTCTGTTCTTGATTTTTCCATATTAATATTTGAATTATTGACTGCTTTTTTGACAGTTAGATCAAGAGCCAGCTCAACCATAATATGTTGATTCATGTACTTCAGAATCAATTTTGAACCCAAGAAATTTTTTTCGATACATCATAAGCTTTGTAGGTCATTCTAAACCTGTCAAAATAGTACCAGTTCATCAAGCCATCTTCCAAATGGTATTGTAGTCGCAATGTACATCAATTTTGATATAATTATCCAGTTAATGGTGCATTTTTTTCATATAGGCCATTTCAGAGGAAATTACCTTGGATAATTATTCAATTTCGCAATACATTTCTCGCGAAAGCTAATTATTAATTATGCAAAATATATAATTATTTACGAGTTTTAAAATGACCTTCTAGTCGAAAATAAATCGACTAGTGACGCCGATGTTCGGTATGCATCTGCGATATGAGATGTAGTCAAGAGTAAAATATTTTTAGACACTGCAACTTCATTAAGCGAAGTACGAGAGGCATACGATTCTGAAAATTCCTGTAGCATATTTGCTACAAGTTAGATATACCTTTTTCTTTCATAAGACCCGTACGACGCATTCCTACCGCTCACATTTAATAACGTGGTTCGACTAGATGGAGCAAGTTTCAAAACATTTTTATCATTCCGGATAATTTTATAAAATACTTTTTTTTTCAGTCCGTGTATGGCATTATTAAGTGAAATATTTTAAGAGTGTATTTGTTTGATTCAAACGTATTATTTTTATAGACAAGAAATAACCAGAAAACAAATGATGGATGGATGGATGGAGAAAATGATGGAATACAAACAGCATAAAATGGAAGAAGTATCTACCGAGGTAAGGTTAGGTTTGTGGTGGTATTAGTGCGACTAGCAAGAAACTATTGTGACTTATACTTACTCATATTTTGACCAAAAAATTCAGCTTCCTAACAAATCCTATTGGTTTATTTGGTGAGTGATCTCCTGTTCTGAGGTAGGTGAGATAGAGGCCTTGTCAAACATCAGATACCTGATTCGGGTCACGGAGGAGTAGATACAAAATATATACTCTTTTTTTTTATCATTTTCTGGATCTAGATAAAGACGGCACGTTGAATTTTCCGACTTTCCAAGCCTTACCTCTGATGATTCAGATAATAGGTTCGTTTCAACTGACGATATTTGTTTCACTTTCCAATTGATTATAGTATCGTTCTTGGGACGGTAAAAAACTACCTTCGGGAAGGGATGATAAAGTTGATGTATTCATCCCTAATTCGAGTTTGTGCACTATACAGTACTCAATACGATTCCAAAACGGTTCGTAAATGCCAGTTGGAACAAACCTGATAAAGACCTGTTGAAACCTTCTAAAGTCTAACACTTGTTTGGAGACTTCCATCGAATGATGTACAAAAGCCTTCACATAAACATATCCTGGTAAATTATGCATATAACTCTTCGTGTCGCCCAGCTATTTAATGTTTGTTTGGCAAAACTGATTGAGATGCTAAGAGCAGGTTCTGTCCCTTGCAAGAAATTCTGCTTTTTCATTGTAATCCATACCAAAATGGCCGGGGATCCAGACCAGAGACACTTCTTTGAGCTAAGTGTTTTAAAAGCCGCTTGGCTGTCCGAGAAATTATGTGAGAAATTGGTTCCCTCCAATCTCTCCACGCATGACTAAATGGTGTGATTTTTTGCCTGAAATACAGTTGCATAGGATCCTAGGCAGTTCATATATCTGTCTTAGGTTTGCGACCTCATACATGTGCACCAGAGCATGAGGATGTTTTTGAGCCAACTGTGTACCATCAGCTGTCTTCTATCTGCAGTTCCTCCTCACGGAGGACACAATAATCTATTGAGCGATTTAGTATTTGCAAGAGATGGAAACTGGAGAAAATGTAGCCACTACAAGAACAAACCTACAGTAAATAAAGTAGCTGGAGGGCGGCTAAGGACACAAAACAGAAAACTCAAACAGTTCCATATGACGAAATTTGGAAATTATTAAAATGCAAGAAGATAATAAGAGGAGACCCAAGGAAGACCTGGATAGAAGAAATAATTGCAAAAAGAAGGAGAAAAATATGAGAAAAGAATAAAAATCCACAACTCAACATCCTTAAAGGGTGAAAAGATTTGGAATTTATTACTGGAATGAGAAATCAGTTATTTTCATTTCTGAGTTTTAAGAATCTGACTAAAAACGTATTCTTATTATTTTTTCGCAAGCTTTGGTTTCACTTCCCCCTGTTCCTGTGACTATTTGCTTGGCCCTCTCCCATTTTCTGATTGAGCAGAAATTCCGCTTAGTTTGGATAACAATGCATGGTTAGCTGAGTGACGTCATGCTTATTCCAATACGACAGATCAGTTGCTTATTATGCACCCTCTTGATATGGGTATGAAATGAGAGTTTTTGAGAAGAAGAATAAGAAAAATAGAATCATGTCACACTGAATTTAATATGGTGGATAGAGTGAGGAGAAACATTATCCAAAAAATTTAAAAAAAAATCCATTCAGTTTAACGTACTTTTGACAACGTAGGCCATTAGTACCAGGTAGAATAAATCCGTATGTGTATGGAAAAAAGAATTTAATTTTAGTTAATATGTTTACTGAATGGCTATAGTGATTTGGATCGGGGAGGTTAAAATATCGCTTAGGATAATGTCTGCAAGGACGTGTCAAATTCTTAGGAAGAACTGGTAGTATTGGCAGTTAGGCTGAGGTTAACAAGTCATTAGACACTTTTAGCTTGTCATAAGTTTTTACACGTATCCGTATCCGTATTGGAGTTACGTTGACGTAAACAAATTGTCAAGAAAACCTTTTTATCAGAAAACGTATCGTTTCGTTCTGTTTTTAATTGTATAACCTCAAAACTTTTTTAGTTTGTCTTTTTATATTTTTGTAAAAACGTAATATGGGGGCGATATTAAATAACCCATTGCTGCTAGATGATGATTTGGACGACCTATTTTTGATGCATATTTTGCATAACCAAAATATGTTGGGCTATAATCAAACCAAACCAATATCAAAGAAGAAGAAGACCTGCAAAATAGCACTAATAGCACAGAATACTGATTTTGGTGGGGATACGGAAACGTTTATGTATACGAAGTAGGGGACGTAACAATACGTTCAACGCATCGTATCGGCTGAGACGTAACGGGTCTACACATGCGCAGTTCGTTACGGATACGGATACGTGAGAAATTTAAGACAAGCTAAAAGTCTCTATTAAGTGGTCGTGCGTGAGAAAGATGTGAACGATACGCAATTTCATAGCGACGATCTTCTGGTTTCTCCGTAAATTAGGAACATCAAACTGCTCTACTGTGTTGTGTAAAAATGTTACATAGTGATTGCAAGTCCTTGGAAATTTGCAGATTGATTGGGTTGGTGGTGGATGAGGCAGCTTCTTCATCAAGGCTATCAGCAAACTAATGACTAGATATACCAATTTGTAAAGGGATTGATATGTTAGTGATAGTAATATCTTGCGAAATACGGGTTTGCGATGTTTTCTGAATTGAACGAAAGGATGATTGGTAAGTAGATTATTAATATACTGAAAGGATAAGATGGAGTCTTAGCAAGTAGCAAATTGGTGGGTACTATCCTAAACTTGAATACTAAAAGGAGAAGAAATTGGGTAAGTTCCAACAGCAGAATACGTGGTGGTATCAGCTGGTCTCGCTCTTGATCGCGTCGTTGAAGAGGATTTGGTCATATTGCTTTTTTTGAGTAGAAAAATAATTTTCTCATGAGATCGTTCCTTGTTGACCTCAATGAGTGAGAGGTTACATTTAAGGAGAATTTTGGACCAAGGTGAGATATGGGAAAGTGTGACAACCATGCTATGAGATATCACATAGATTGCATAATGATGGGTTTGATTTGAAGTTTACTCTCTTCTTTCAGGCGCATTTAAATGAAAGCTTATTTATAAAAATATTCTTACTATTAATGTATTCAGGATGAGGTGTTCAAAAGATATTTATTTGGAAATTATTATCAGAGAGCATATATGAAAAACTACAGTTTTCCAACAACTTCTTCAATAAATTGTCGGTTTTTTCAACTGCTAGTTTCTACACGATCAACTAATCTTCCAATTTCTCCATTTAGAAACAATTTAAATACTTCTATTTGCATAATGTCTGAAACCGCTTTAATTGTTTCAGATGTTTTATACTCAACTTCCGTCAACTTGTATTATATTGTCCTTTGTCTACTTCTGCATTTGAGTTTTAGCCGAGTTCTTTCGTGTTTTACATGAAAACTTTCTCGAATGCATTCCGAAGCTAAAATGTGCAGATGCTAAGATGAATTTAGGTGTGCACAGCTTCTGGCGGATGCCATTTCTCGTTATTATCACACCTTTTGAAGTTTCATTTGAGCGCTGCTGTGATGAAAAATATAATATATACAGTGAGGGCGTCAAGATTGGCATAAATTCCATCTTTTTCAATATAAAAATATTTCTTTATCATATAATTTGATGTCTACGTGACAACGATGATATTTTTAACACTTATTATTTCAAGCATCTGACTAGGAAAAAATTTTTTTTGTGAATTTTAGAATCCACAAGTTTGAGTTTATCCGAATATCAAAAAACAGGGAGCTTGTCATGGAACTAACGCCTGGAAATCCGATTCTGTTCAAGCGATTTTAAAAAAGCTATGGTTGTTAAAATGAGCTTTTCTCCCCCAACGAAATATTTATAAACCCTAAGCAATCTAATCAGTAACGTGAATGCTATAGAGAGCACTGTTTCATTTTTTCTTAGACGTTGAATTTTTTTTCTTGGAAATATTAAATGAAGACAGAGATTTTGTATACGTTTTTTAAAGCTGTTGAATATTTTTCTTCAAAACTCGATTTGGTTAAATTGTTTCAACAAATTTAGCAGTAATACATGCCCCTTTAATTTGAAAATAATAAATTTAACATAAGAAAGACTAACTACTAGCTTTTTTAAAAATTGATCCAATAGAACCGATGCCATGGCCTTTTTTATAGTCACGACGGCTGTTTTTAGTATGTAACTTATGTATTCGGGCGATAATTTGTGATATTGAAAAGCTGATCTGTCTATAAGTACGAACAATTTATTCTAGAACGTTAAATGAAAAATTTAATGTAAAATTCAAGTTAGGGCAGCTAAAGCATAAAATTAAAAAACCTAATTTTATTTCTGCCAATGATCGGATACTGGATTGAGAGAGGCGTATACTTTGAAGTACTCATCTTATATCTTTCTTCGAGGGGGTTAACTGGCTGTAAGAGATGGCTAATTACACGTCAAAAAATAATAGTTCAATACTATTAAACGCTAAATTTCCAAAGAGCAGACCGTCCACTAAGAAGCAACAACTACTTCTCGGGCTATATGCCCCGACAGGATTACACTTCTGAAGTAAACGGGGTTGGTATATCTGTTAAGATAGAACCAACCATTCTGGTTTGCGATTAGAAGGAATAACATCACTTGTGGACCGGTTTCGGCGTATTGCGCCTCATCAGCACGTCTATATATCACGCTTTACTAATATGACTATTATTTACAGTTAACTGTAATTAAGTAGATGGCTAATTCCTTATTTAAATGGCATCGGCTTCATTGGCGACCTAAGGTGTGTCATAGGGTTGTACCAAGTGTTCAAGGCTTGACTTTGAGGATGTCCCTGACCATAAGACAATTAAAATCTGCCAAGGGTCACTTCCATTTTATAACGCCACTAACGAAACCCCTTTCGCTATCGACTGATAACTAGGATTCCATTAGCTGCTAAGATACCATTAACTGCTAGAGTATAAGACACCCTCAAAGACACCTTCAAGATATCTCCAGGTCCACTTCTCTACGCACTCTTCCCGGGGAAGATATATACTTAAGATAAGTACCATAAAAAGTACAGGCCTCATTTTTTTTGTTCCGTTCCTGGCAAGAAATAAAATTAATGTTTTAACTTCTTTTTAATTTCTCATCCACTTGGATATAAGAGTTGTTGGGGATCGTGTCCGGGCTAAAGTAAGTTATAGTTTTTTTGCAATATATATTAATTTAATTTCTACCTCTTTCACCTTAGTTTCCTTTTTCTTTAAATTCATTTTGTTCTTTCGTCGACGTCTAAAAGGTAGTGGCGCCCTAAAGCTTCTTATAGTCTGACAACCTCTGACGTACCTAGTGCAGCACTAACATGGAGTAGAACCACACTTGAGAAGAGTAATGCCGGCATCTGTCTCGAATGGCCACTCTAGCGCCCAGTAAGGTTACAAGCTCAAGTGTTTCCTGTGGATGTGCTTACCACAGCAATGGTATATACATTTACAGTTCACAATTTTCTTCCGGTAAGAGTTGAATTGAAAGTGACAAATGAAGCGACTGGTTGAAGGAGGATTTGAGGTAAAATTTTAGGCATATGGACATGCAAAAACTGGTAAGTTGGTACACCAAAGTACTTAGTCAAATTACACTAGTCAACCAAAATTTAATTTTTCTGCGGTTCATACTGGTATTTTCTATGCAAGAATTAATTAGTTCCCATTCTTATCACTTACCAGCACTAAATTTTCGGGAAAAGAGTTCAAATGTGAATCAACCTACCAAATATCGTTAGGTGAACGATTTTTAACAAAAAACCTATTCTGTACGTGATGATCGTTGGTGAAGCTTCCTTTGTAAACGATGAATACAACCGTTACCCAACGCACTGATATTTAAAATTTGATATTTACTTTCGGCTTTAAGAGTATAGTTTCAATTAACATATGGCCAAACTAATGAATATTTTAATGGAGGAGTTTATTAGAAGATAAAAATTTATCGTTTTAGTATTTATGGAGACCAAGAAACTTAATGGAATATGAAGTTATCTTCAAACGGAAAAGAGACTGTTCCGCATTGTTCAAAAACGTATATTTTCTTGTTTCTTTGCATATTCCAAGGCCACTTGTAACGAAGTCACAACAGAATAACTTTTTTGGTATAATCGTTAAAATTATCGTAAACAAAACCATTGGCGACGATCGTTTGTTAGCGATGTCGTTGGAGAACGACACAATTACAGAATCAGACTGTGAATGTAGTAGCTTAGAAACCATCTCCTAATAGTTTGCAAACTTTGTTATTCCAAAACAAAAGGAAGGTTGACTTCTAGCTCTGCTTTCTCACTTTCTCAGAAAGCAACAGTGTTCTTGTAATCTCCTTGCAGCCCAAGCTATATAAAATAAATTATAATTTTAGCATGTTTCAATCATGTGGATGCTATGTTGCCATGTTGGTCTAATCACACTTTGACCTATAATATCTTTTGTATATACTCTACTAGCGGACCCGACAGACGTTGTCATGTACTAACCTCTTTTTGATAGAAGGAATATACTTCCTGAAAATTCGACTTTCCTGATTTTTTTTTCTCCCATTTTTACGGGCAAACATATTTTTTCGTGAGAATTTGACGCGTTTTTTTGAAATTATCGTACCAAAAAAACTTCTTTGCAAAAAGTCAACAAAATCGGACCAACCGTTTAAGAAAAGTTCAGTATTAACACGATTGCAGCGTCATCTACTGGGACTAATTGTGAATCTAAACCATTCAGTTACTTACTCAAACACACAATCAAAATGGGAGCAACCGTTTAGGAAAAGTTTAGTTTGCAGCGCCAACTACTGGAACTAATTGTAAATCTAAACCATCCAGTTACTTACACAAACACAAAATATTCATCAAAATCGGCCTATACATTTAGGAGCTGTTCATTAGGAACTCGATTGCAATGCCACCTAGCGGGACCAATTGTAAATCTAAACCATTCTCGAATCTACTTGAACATACACAAAAAGTTTCATCAAAATCGGTCCAGCCGTTTAGGAGGAGTTCAGTGACATACACACCTACAGTAGAATTATATATAAAGAATATGTTTTAGTACAAAAAATCCAGGCTTATGAGAAAGTCTACCATATGTTTTGAAGCTAGGACTGTATTCTGATTATACTCTAGACCTACTCCCAGTATTTTAGGCGTTGGCTGACAATTACCCTCCAAATGCAGATAATGTGTTCCGCTGTCCTATCTGCACCATCGCAGAATCTGCATGTTCATCTCACAGAGATGATAACTTGGTGAGCAGTGTCTAGTGATTTGCTATCAGATTGCTGAAGCTTCAAGAGCAATTTACCATAATGAGCAGAAGACTGTTTTGTTAATTATTTTGGTGTTGGCAGAGGCCGTTTTGGATCTGAAGTAATGCCTCCAGGAGTGGTTCCAGGATCGACGCGAGTTTTGGTGGCGACAGAGGTTTTAATGCGGCGGGCTTTGGTTGGGGCCTCTCAAAGCTGCCTGGATGTTTTGCGTGCAAAACATCCAGGCCATCCCCACACTTTCGGGAGAAGGTGGAACAAGTACCCAAAATAATCAATAAAAACAATAATGAATATACCACAAAGAACATCCAGAAGATTCTTTTTCCAGATTCAGACCTACATACCAATGTGAATTGGCAAAGGATTATCATAATGTCGGATAGTCAAGCAGCCATTAAAGCACTGAGCTCTTGTGTTATCAGTTCCAAAATGGTGTGGGAATGTCTAGGCAAACTCAATAAACTAGGCGAGAACAATATAGTCACCTTACTGTGGATTCCAGGACACACTGGGATAGAAGGAAATGAAATAGCAGATGAACTAGCAAAGAGGGGGACTGGAACACTCTTTTGGGGGCCGGAACCTTTTTGCGGTATCAGCTCCAATGTAATATTGGAAGAAATAGGCAAAGCCGAAGAAAAGAGAAGATTTGACCATTGGAAAGATCTAGTAGGACTTAGACAATCGAAGATTCTTCTGGGTGATTACAACCTGTTGAGATCAAATGAATGCATAAGTCAAAGTAAAACTGCACTAAGAGTTTCAACAGGCATCCTTACGGGAGATTGTCGCCTGAATGGGCACCCGAAAAAGCTCAAAATAGTGGAGGAAGAAGAAACCTCCATCCACATACTTGCAAACTGCAGAGCAATTCAGAATCTTAGGGCACAAAACCTTGGAGATTATTAGATAGAAGAGGGATATTTACCTAAGTTAAAGCACGCAGATATCCTAAAGTTCCTACGGGAAATAGGTCTAAAGAAGCTGGTAATCTCTGAGACTTTCCTCAGGAGCTAAGTAGAAGTAAAAGGGGGCACAATAAATCCTTTAGGTCTCAGTGAATGTCACCCCAATTTACATACATACATGCATACGGGCTTGAGAAATTGTTTGTATAGACGTACTTTGTCACAGACTGACAGAGTGGAATTTCTTCCCAATTAGTCAATACATTTTTCCATATTGATGATTTGACTGCTCTTTCTTCTTCTAGTCGTGAGCTTTTCGGCGTGTCTTGACGTCCAATGTCGTTCCCAAATATTTTGCAGTATCATCATCTGTTATTTGGGTATTATTTATCCAAATAGGTATAATTTGACCTCCTATATTTGTGGAATTGAAATAAACGGATTTTGCCTCATCCTTTTCTATACGCCATTGGTCCAGTCAATAAGTTTATCAACAACTGTTTGCAGGCTAGTTGATGCTTTTTCGTTATCTATGCCTACAGCCATTATAGCAGTAACGTCAACAAATGCTGCTATGGTATAGTGATCTAATTTAGGGATATCGCTAGTGTATATCAGATAAAGTGCTGCACCTAATAGTGTGCCTTGTGGTACTCCTGTTTCACTCAGAAGTTCCTATTTGTTTTAAAAGATTCAAGAAGCTTCTCGAACCGCTCTGGTAAAAACTTGCTTAATTTATAGTTCAATCCTTCATGCCACACTTTATCAAAAACATGTACCACTTTTTCATATTCTTATGTTTTTTCAATAATACCTGTAAGTCTATTGTTGAATGCTGTTCTCCGGAGCAAACTTTTTGATCTGGAATAATCTAATCGGTTTTGGTCTTTTCAGAAAAAATTAACCAAAAAGCTTTAAGATTAGTAAGGAAAATAGAAGTTTCGGTATAACTTTTGTTTATAAAGTTTCAGTAGATAAAAATTCAAACCATATTGATATTTTTTATTGTGAAAAGTAAATTTTTAGCCTTCAAAATAGTGTAGATGATCCGCATATTCCCCTAATTTAAAAAAAATGCCCTTTTTTCAATATTTCTGCGTATGAAGTTAATCTCCCGATCGGTGAACGTGGCGAATTTTAAAAGGATACTTTGAATATAAATGTATATGAATATAGTTTAAAATCCTTTTGATACAGTTCGTTCCAGCCATGCCTCGAGTGCCAGTAACATTTTTCCTTTGTGATTACATTATAATTGAAATTGTGTTTTTATGTAGTTTACAATGAAAATATTGAATGCCTATTTTGCATGCGTGCGATCGCCTTGAATTTTAAGGAAATTATATACCGACAATTCTGAATCAATCAAATTATTGACTGGAACGAAGATATAAGAAAATTATCCATCAGTATTAGATAAAAAAAAATTTCACAAAAGATTGCTTCAGTGTATAAATTAAAAGCACTGAAAGAAATTAAGCACTTTTCCAATTCTACTTTGCAAAAAACATAACACAGCAATTGCTTACACAATAATAAATTCGAGTTCTAATCGGATGAGTTTGGCTTTATCAGTGGGGGTTTGGCTCAATTGGGAACCATTATTCTCTATATCACGTTCAGTTCGACCGTCCACTATAGTGGCCACAAAAAGGGTAGGGAACACGCCCCCGGCCATTAAATTGGCCGTGTAGTACCTGCAGAAAGTTCACTAGACTTTATTCAACATGTGGTGCACGGGTGTCTGGTCAAGATAAAGGGTAAGTAGAATTTACATTGGTTTCCACAAAATAAGGGTATTTTTCATTTTTTTGCATCATGGCATGATAGTGACCGTTGGTATATTATAAATTATATTCAATAAAATGTACCAAAGGCCAATATAATGGCTCAAGGTCATATGTAGACATCATATTAATGATTTCTGTCAAATTTTCATCTAATTATGTCAATCCGTTCCAAAGTTACCCTTTGGGGTACATCCGAAGCAATGGTGGTACTCAACGTGATATTATAGATCTGTTCCAACCGCAATCAGAAACTGTCAGAGAATAAATGGTCATAGCAAACAACGAGTTCACTTTCGCGTAATTCCTATCACTGATTGCAATGGTCGACTATTCTCTGATCGTTACTGGCAGTTTCTGATTACGGTTGGAACAGACCTTATACCCTTATACTATATACTATATATATACTGGTATCATCCAACAGATTGATTCGTATATTTTGGAGGGTATTCGTGAAATAAGGTCTAGGACTCCATATTACAGAGTCTGCAGCTAAGATCTTCTTGAATAGTCTGTAATTATCTTTATTAAGGACATTGCTATATTATATGCTTGGAATGGAGGGTTTCTCCACTGGTTACTTTACTGTATTTGTCTCCAGAGAATGTTATTTTTTCATAGTTCTTAAGGATGGTGCAAAATATAATGCTGCTTGGTTTGCTCGTATACATACTAGTCTGACTCTATGTGCCAATTCTTGGGAAATTTCTGCACCTATCTGCATAACACCTTGCGATTACTTAGAGTATTAGGAGCAGCCTTTTGCCTATAAAAGTACATGATGATTTCGCGTGCAAATTAAACTCGATAAAAAAATATGCTGTGCGGTATTGGTTAGATAATGAACAAAGGGAAAACTCTCATTACCCAATTCCAATAAAAATTGCCTCGAGTTTTGAGTTGAGGTTTTAAATAAACGAACAAGTAACAAGCGAAAATGCAATATCTGCACATTAATTAAAATACTTATTAGGATTTGTTAACGATTGTGATGGGTAGAACCCTGAAAAAATTCCGGATAACCGTTTTAACTTTTTGCTTTTTATTGATTAAACTCTTCCATTATTGGACAGTTTCATTAACCGTCAGCAAACATAATTAGCGAGCGAGAAGTAATGAAACTCTTGGAAAGCAAATAAAATGCAGCTGATACAATTGAAAATATAGCTGTTCCTAACAACTTTTTCATAATTAAACAGGGTCGGTTCGTTGGATCTAACAAAAATTAAAGTTATTAACTTTTTGGCAATTCAAACCAGGTTCTGGAAGTATTTTTACCCGAAGATGTGGTGAATGCCATAATTCCCATTTTTATTGAATGTATTCCGCCCCAAGGAAAAATCATCTAATTCAGGTTTAAAAAAAGTTGTACCGTGTGTCTGATTAAGAGAGGTAACCCGCTGTATCGGAGAATCTATTATTCGTACAGTTTAGAGAAAAAAATGAGAAACTGCTGGAAATTATTTTCAAGTTTCCTACTTCACCGCTAGAGGGCGTAGTTCACAATAATATCACAAAAACATCATTTTTCTATACTAAAAGTGCCGTAATAGTACCACAAAATTCAAATATTCGTGATCATTAGATCATTAGATCATTAGATCATTAGATCATTAGATCATTAGATCATTAGATCATTAGATCATTAGATCATTAGATCATTAGATCATTAGATCATTAGATCATTAGATCATTAGATCATTAGATCATTAGATCATTAGATCATTAGATCATTAGATCATTAGATCATTAGATCATTAGATCATTAGATCATTAGATCATTAGATCATTAGATCATTAGATCATTAGATCATTAGATCATTAGATCATTAGATCATTAGATCATTAGATCATTAGATCATTAGATCATTAGATCATTAGATCATTAGATCATTAGATCATTAGATCATTAGATCATTAGATCATTAGATCATTAGATCATTAGATCATTAGATCATTAGATCATTAGATCATTAGATCATTAGATCATTAGATCATTAGATCATTAGATCATTAGATCATTAGATCATTAGATCATTAGATCATTAGATCATTAGATCATTAGATCATTAGATCATTAGATCATTAGATCATTAGATCATTAGATCATTAGATCATTAGATCATTAGATCATTAGATCATTAGATCATTAGATCATTAGATCATTAGATCATTAGATCATTAGATCATTAGATCATTAGATCATTAGATCATTAGATCATTAGATCATTAGATCATTAGATCATTAGATCATTAGATCATTAGATCATTAGATCATTAGATCATTAGATCATTAGATCATTAGATCATTAGATCATTAGATCATTAGATCATTAGATCATTAGATCATTAGATCATTAGATCATTAGATCATTAGATCATTAGATCATTAGATCATTAGATCATTAGATCATTAGATCATTAGATCATTAGATCATTAGATCATTAGATCATTAGATCATTAGATCATTAGATCATTAGATCATTAGATCATTAGATCATTAGATCATTAGATCATTAGATCATTAGATCATTAGATCATTAGATCATTAGATCATTAGATCATTAGATCATTAGATCATTAGATCATTAGATCATTAGATCATTAGATCATTAGATCATTAGATCATTAGATCATTAGATCATTAGATCATTAGATCATTAGATCATTAGATCATTAGATCATTAGATCATTAGATCATTAGATCATTTCCTCTATATTGTAAAATAGCTGTTAGGGGTGAGTGGAAAAGCTGACTCAATAAAACTGTTACAACTTTTCTTCCGCTTTATGGATTTTGACAAACTTAGTACCGTTTGAAAGGGAATTCAATGCCCAATAAAATATTATATTATCGTTTTATTCCAGTGGTTTTAACGGTCGCTAGGTGGCGGTGATCGAATAATTGCTTTGCTTCCAACTTTTTTTGGGAATCTTCAAGTGCGATGCTGAATTTTTTAATCATTTACTTGAAAGAGGATAGCACACTGTATATACACGCAATTTAAAAACTTTTTTATCTAATAGAGTGAACTGGTACATCAAATTGTTTATAATGACTGCTTAAGATATAAGCCAAATTGTCATTTTCCATTTCACTTCATTTCCACTTTACGTCGCAAAACAATAGTCGCGTTCATCCCAACGTAGCGCTACCGGAGCGTTCATCAATTTCCTGCCGAACACGTGTTTTCTCAACTGAAAGCGACCAATGATAGAGACATGTCAAACATATAAGCCTAGAGGTCAATGGTGGGTTTATGCACGAGTGAGATGGGTTTTTTTTATGATGGAGGTCTGGAGATCGAACACCGTGGCGTTTTCTAAGCTCACTTACCTCACATACTATCAATTGAGCTAACAGCCAATAAAACACCATGGACTCAAAGTGTATGCAAGGCTTATGATTGGCTGTTGTTGTTATGCAGTCATATGTTTTTGGTATTGGATTTAAACTGGCGCCCTCTGCCATGACGAGACATTGGAATGAATGGAGTCCGATCTCCTTATAGTCTCCATGCTATTTATACTCAGATGAAATATGTGAGAGAACGACAATTAAAAAATAGTTTGAACGAAATGTATTTTATTGATAGAGACAATGACATAAAAGGTATGATACTTGAGGAGTTAGTTTTGCTTGCTGGATGTTTTGACCTTTGATACGTGTTAAATATCAAAATCTTACGTGACTTTTCTGACAGCTTCTCCAATGTAAAAATTGGATCATCTGTAATAGCGAGCTTCCATTGTATATACTTAGGATGAAAGTAAAAGAGAATTTAATTTTTCAAATGTGTTTTCAAGCATTATTTGGTCCAATAAACCGAAAATTTTGTTATGATTGCTGTTTGTCAAAAAACAATGAAAAACGTGTTTATTGATGGATCAAAATCATATATTTATCTCTAGAACATATTTTTTCAGCCGACTCTGTTTTTCAACACAAATAAACGAACTCACGTTTACAACGGTCTCGTTACTTTTTTTTAAATGTATAGATATATTTTTTCTGCTTTTTTTGGTTTGACTCGTTTCGGTTTGTTGATGGTCATCACCGTTAATTAAAGAACCATTGTAAATGCGTTTATTCGAATAAATTTTACTAGTAGAAGTGCTGCGAAGCGGGTTTCTATACATACAATTTCGCATTTCGTGGAGGTAATTAATTTTTGTATGGTACTCAACAAAAGCAAACCACGCACCCATATAAAAATATATAAAAAATCAATGGTTGAAACGTAATTAGTGTAACTGCCGTAGTATTGTTGAAACTTGAACAAAATTTGTTTCTCTTCAAAATACATTACTGTGCATAATTTTAAGCCCGGAAATGGAGAAGTAAACTAAAAAGCGAAAAATAAAACTTTTATACGTACTACAATCCAATACTTATTTGTTTTTCCGTTTAATGTAGGAATCAATATAGTTATTTATGTACCAAGGACCAAAAACTGTCTATTATAGTCGAGTCTGCAAAAGCCAAGACTAGCAAATATAAAACAACTTTACAAAGTTTTCAAGGTTTAACATTCCCCAACTTTTAGTAGAGTAACCCTCGTGATATAACTAAAATATTAAAGAGCATTTATGAGTGAAAAAATATTTCTGGTTACCAAGTGCAAAAGACACATCTGTCATGTTTCCCATCACTTAATGCAGCGCCCCCGAAAGCTGCTTAAAACCCATATTAACCATCTTCATGTATTATTCCGTTCCACTTAAACGTGTAGACGGCCTCCATCCTTCCTTAAGAGCAGTTTGTGATTATAGGCAATGTAAGAATCTTAATTGCAGATATATTTAGTAGAAGTTTTGGCTGAAAGCGTATTTATCAAATATTCAACGAGACTAATTAAAGTTGGAGAGTAAGAGAACGTGAAAGAAGAAGGTTGAAGTAAGGATTCGGCTTTCCGGTTGATGAAATTATATAGGTACGTGCTACGGAGGATTTTATAGGAGATGATTAGGACTCATACTAAAAGGTGTGGTAGGTGAACTTTATCCATTTTCCCTCAATGGAATTAGTGAAAGAAATAAGATGAATTTGACTATAATTCAAATAAAATAGATAAAAGCGGAATCGAGAATTTAGGATTATGTTTTCATCTGTATTCAACTGAATCAATAAAAGGTATGAATTTAATTAAAAGTGGATTTAATTGAATAAAACATTTCCTCAAAAACAAATTCAGCATATACATCGATTTCAAAAGCTCAAGCGATTCCGGTGAATAGTTTATATACATTTTGTGATTTCCAAAAGAATAACTTTTTGCATCTCAACAAATACTATTCAATGTTGAGAAGTTGTATTACTTTAATTGTAGCTAAAATTGAATTGCTGCTTCAACCATAAGTATTTATTTCTTCTGTTAAATATAAAAGCAAATGAATAATTTCATCTAAATAATGTAAGAATACTTTTTTTTTACCTCCCTATATAAAATCTATAAAATTTTAAAATACGAAACATTCAGCATTCAGACACATGAAATATACACATTCCTAAATAGTCACAGTCTATGTACATGTTAACAAAATCAAAGATACGAAGATATCGAATTATCTAAGCCAGCTTTGGTAGAATCTCAAAGACAGGCATAAGAAAAAGAACATTTCTTAAAAAATCTTTGCTGTGTGAAGTTGAAATTAGTTGTCATTCTTAATTTAAACTTAGTGACTAAGTGCAATTTCTGAGTGTGCTGATTAGGGTGAGTTTTCTCACTGAGTAATTAAGTTTTATTCATTAGCATTTGCTTTATTTCACAATCAACTTATTTCATTAAATAAATTAAATATTATTATCAATCCAATATTTTATAGTCAATTTGATTAACTCTGATTTAGACAACCTCATTTCTGAAATATACAGGGTTGTATTATTTGATTAATGTGTATTTGAGAATGTACTTATTGTATTTTTTTTCACCTACGAGGTGTAAAGAAAAATAAAGTGATTAGTAATATTATATTGTGTACATTGCGGTCAGTGTATTCGTTTGTGTTTGGATTACTGTGGTCAGTTTTCCAGGGGTCGTACTGTGGTTTGTACGGGTCAGTGTGCTAGTTTTGTCACAGCTGTGGAACAAGAGTGATTGTTTATTATTCCTGTTGCTGTAGTCAGTGTGATTGCCCTGTTTTTATCGATCGATAGTGGACACTGCGGTCAGTGTCGACGGAATGGAGGATTAATATTTGGTCAGTTCTTTACTATGGAAATGAAACCACTAAGTTCTTGACATGAATCAACTTTATCAATGTTGTTTTCTAGTTAAAGATGACTAGGAAAGATAATAATTTCACTTAATTGCTAAGGTCAAATTTTGATTACTTTCTTTAATAAAAGAATACTTTCGGTAAACTTGATTGCTCATCCGTATCTTTTTTTAATTTCAGGTATGACATCTCATATCTGCCTTCGGCCTATCACTTGAGTATTTTATTCAATTTTACATTATTAATATTTCATTTACATTTATATTGTTTTATTTTGTTCTCAATTATACCGATTAAATTAAAATTAGTAAATGTTTTATTGCAACAACTTTTAAATACTTCCTGACATTAATTGAACGTAATAATAATAATAGCATCGCCCATGTTTACAACATTATATATATTTTTTTATCTCTTACAATAATTTAGTTCATTTATAAGTCTTTCATAATCTGCATTATCTTCCTGATAAGTTGGGAGGGTAGAGCAACTCCACAACAACTAGGTATCATTAGGCCCTTTGTGCATCCTCCTGGAAGTTCCTCTCAGTACGTCAACCAGCCTATGGTTTTAACACAGTTGATAACGTCCACAAGAGTAATTTCTCTTAGCATGGCCAAAATTCGCCGAACACGGATTAACGAATAGATCCGAGCAATAAAAAAGGATATGTTCTGTATGTGTCATTATTATTTTTGTCAATTATTTTGGGAAATTAAACCACAATCTTTTTTATATTTTATTTTTTTTAATTAAAAAGTATAAAAAAGACTGTGGTTTAATTTCCCAAAATAATTAACAAAAAGAAAAAAGTATATGCTCTACCGTCTCAACTTCCCTTTCACAGTCTCGACCTAAAGATGTGTCTGCATTATCTTGCGGTAGTGGGGTAAGCGCTCCAGTGATTGAACACCACCCAGTGACTCAAATTTTATTCAAATATTAATAGTTTCAACCGAAAATACGTTGTAAGCGCGTTTCCTATTAGTCCAAACTTAATTTTCGGTTTTGGCAACGTCGCATTCCTAAAGGTCAAATAATCAGTTTCAATATGGCGAGCCATTCAAAGTACGTGATTGTGATTAAGAAAATAAGAAAGACAAAGGTAGATAGATTAATGAGTGTTAAAGATATATAAACAAAGTAATATAGCGCCAAAATTTTTAGCTAGAAATATTTTTCGAGGTGTTCAAACTAAGGCATTAACTGAACTCAAACGTTTTAATTCCAACAATATATGAATCATGTTTATTTGGAATTGCTTCGTTTTTATCTTTTGAATCTGTAGTACAGTGTTGGAACAACATTTTTTTATTTATAAGGTTTAATTTTGAATATTGAACATCTCTTGTAATTTTTGGTTAGGTGTTCATTTATTAGGAATAAATGTCCACTAATTGAATATATACGTTCAATAATAAGTTACTTGTTTTACTCAATGAACACAGAGTTTTATTAGGAAATCGGTATCGTTTTTTCACTAGATCACTAGATCACTAATAAATGAACACCATAAAACTGTAGTCAACAGACGATTTTTTTTTTCAGATGGAGGCTACTGGAAAAGGACGATACATTCGATTTGCCTATAGTCACAGTAGTTTGGAAGAAGCTCTTAATCAAATAGCTACGGGTCAAATGTCTCTAAACGCAGCACAAAGGCTATACAACTCTACATAATAAAATTCTTCACATCATAATGTCCCGCTTCTTCGACAAATGGGTCCTCCTCCAGAGTTAACAAGAGATGAAGAACGAAAAATTGTTGAATGGATAAAAAAAGCTACTCTCGGTTTTCCAATGGACCCCGAGGAGATGTTTGATACCACACAACACTTTCTAAACAGTAAAAATAGAATAAGCAAGTTTAAAGAAAACAGACCTGGAAACTATTTTTAAAGAGATATACCGAAGTAAAGAAGCGAAACGCAGAGATTATTTTAAAAACGAGGGCTTCAGTCAAGGAAGAAGATGTCAGAAATTGGTTTAGTCAACTTCAACATCTGAATGATGAAACTGCTTCCGATATACTAAATGATCCAACTAGAATATGTAATGCGGATGAAACTGGAGTCCAAATATGTCCCAAGACTGGCTTAATCTCAGGACCAAAGAATTATAAAGATACGTACGAAATTGCTCCCTGAAAGGAGAAATAATCCATAACAGTCCTCTGTAATTTTTCGGCCAATGGTGTAGATGTCCCACCCTATATTGTTTATCCATATAAAAGGATCCTCCGAGATGTAGTAGGATCAGTCCCAGACAGTTGGTCAATTGGGAGATTGGATACCGGTTGGATGGTTTCCCCAACATTTTTTGCATACATTAAAAATGTTTATGGCTGGTTAATCGAAAATAATATAAAATTCGTAGTGTTACTTTTTCTGGATGGACACCAGAAGAATCTTTGATTGTCTAAGTCCTACTAGATCTTTCCCATGGTCAGATCTTCTCTTTTCTTTGGCTCTGCCTATTTTTTACAATATTACATTGGAGCTGATACCGCAAAAAGGTTCCGGCCCCCAAAAGGTTCTTCCAGTCCCCTTCTTTGCTAGTTCATCTGCTATTTCATTTCCTTCTATCCCAGCGCGTCCTGGTACATGCGAATAAAAAAGCTGCGTAATTTTACGAGCATGTAATAAGCTTACAACTCAAGTTGAGTACTATACTTTTTCTACGATTATTTTTATTTATAAAAATAAAAAGCCTAACAAGTACTTAACTTTTATTTATTTAACAAAATTCGCGAGCAATTTAAATTGAAAATTTATTTATGATTATTCATTGTAAAATTTTGGCAATTATTTATAACTATACCCTTATCCGTGTTTGGCGGTTGTTCAATAATACGCGGTGCGGTGCCTAACTAAATAATATTGGATGGTGTGATACTAAATTCATCTTCACTATTCGATGAACTCATTTTATTTTTTTGTATTTAAACTCACTAAATTTACACTGACAGATTATTAATTTAAATCTGTCAAAATAACGTCTATTAATTCGTTTCCATGATAACTCGACCAACTGACTTTTAAGGCTTATTTGATATATTAGGAACACATTTTTATAGAACTGAAGATTAATTTTTTTATTACGTGCTAGTCATTTCGTGTCAGCTGATATATCTTAGCATCCAAATAGTACGTAATATGCAATTTACTAGTAAGAGAGTAGGAAAAGAATGTTTCAACTCCTTTTGTTATATCGTTTCTATTCCAGAATATCCTGGAACCCGAAATATGCATACAGAATATTTTGCAATGTTGTTTTACAAGTGCTTACAGTTAACAGCAGTTCCCGATAGATTTTTTGACGACTACTTCTGCGCTTATTGCTGCTTTTAACATTCAAAGTAAAGAAGCAAACGTAAGTTTTGAAGTAGAAGCATAATTTCCTCGATAAGAGTGTGGTCGTTTTATCAGATTTTCATTATCTAAATAAAAATTTCATAAACTAAAATTTTTATTTCTCGATATTTCTTTTGAAACAGAAAATTCTAACTTCAAAGAAAAATGGGTTCAGTGAAAAGGAAAAAAAATGTTTTGTGCCCCTTTGAAATCGTTATAATGTCTCCGAAAGCACAGAAAAGTCCTTAAGGACTTTGTGACAACTTTTGCGTAATAAAGAAAATCTTCGAATTCGTATTCTAAATTTGTAGGGATCAAAAAGATTCTACTTCATTTTCAACAGGACGAAATTAGGTGCATCACTGTAGGAAACCAAATTTCACATTCATATGATGCACTGCGTCAAATACATTCTCGTTAGGACCAAACTGGATATTTATTCAGGTCATCAAGCAAATTCTTTGTGAAGCGCCATATCAAAAGGAATGTTCGAAGATCTATTAATTAAGGGAATTGAATTTACTGTTTGAACCCTTACTTTGTGGAAACTACCCAAATTAATTTTATAAATGGAACTAACTGTTTCTAATCAATTTCACTATTTAATGAAAAAATTATGGAAGGATATTGATAAATATTTTGATATTGACATATCATCATCAGAATGACAAAAGTTACAATGAGTTTACCTTCAGTCTCTGCAGAAGATAACTTGGTTATCGAAACGCGCGTGAGATAGTGTAAAGTGTTAGTGTTGGTGTAGTGGTAGTGTAAACAGTGTTCAGAGTTACATTTGGTGTGATACCTTCCTGTTGTTTAATATTTTAACTAGACCAAATGGTGACCTATCTTGCGTATGAGTTTTTCAGTGCTTTTCAAACCTGTCGAGATGTGGTGGTAGATTTGCCTCGCTCTGGCCAGCCATCAACACCTTCAACCAAACTTAATATCTCTAAAATAAAGAAAATGGCACCATTGTGAACAATTTTCTGGTAAACAGTTCAATTAATGTTATCGAACAACCACTGTACTCATCTGATTTGACTCCGGTCCTTTTTTTTATCTCTTTAAAACTAGCATTCTCAAATTAATTCCAGATACTATTTTTTAACACAGTAGTATAAAATTTCTGCAAAACTAATTCCAGCTTCGATTGGTTCTCTAAAATTCCCTCTCACCCAGGTTTTTTCCTGTGAAACTCCCGGTGATCTAATTATTGACCTTACACCAAAATCGTGGGAACGTTTACGAGATAATTGAGGCGTTCCATACTTAAAACTCACTCTGTATACATAACATCATATTACAAACTCTTTCAGTGAAATATATGTTTTTTCCAGTCTTGCAAATAACTGAAATAGCATCAAAATTCCCATGAAGAGCAAGAACCAATTTGTAGAAATTAATTTTGAAACTTTCTTAAAATTGGATTTCTGCATCAAAATGCACAAGGCATGATAAAAATTTGATTTGTAGAATAATACAGAATGGTATTCTCCTTAAAGGTTTCACGTTAGAAGAAGCCACGTGAAGTTTGCCAACTGTCTTGCGCAGAAACCAAAATCGGTCTTGTTTATCTATGTCGCCTCTTAACGACCGTTTCATGCCATTGGCGTTACAAAAAATGTTTCATGCCGACAGCCATTTTATTATTGACATTTGAGGTTGTGTTTAAACAATCATTTTTTAACGATAACATGTATTTTCATATATTTACCAGTGTCTATTGTATGAGCAAATATCTCGAAAAGCTTCAAAGAATTTCAAAATATGTTTTATTTCAACAGTACACATGATAAATACATTTTTAATATTCTAATTTTGTGTTGACCTACAAAATGTGAAAACGTTACGCTACTGATTTGAAGTCGAATGTCAATTTTACAATATGGCGCTGGTTTTGTCAACAAGTTCGCGCATATAATTCATATAATAGCCTTCTTGGTTTGCGTCATAGTTTGTGACGTATATGCGGGTTTTGGGCATGTCAATATTTTATTTGTTATTTTGACATAAAGCTAACCTTTAATTTCATAAATAAAATCATCAGGACCGTATTCAGCCTAATTCGAAAAGGCTATGAAATTAATTATACTTGGGATATCAAAACACTGCAAAATAAAACAAATTGTAAATTCAATTTACATATTAAAATAATTTAATACTAGATAAAATAGTCCTGCATTTGAATAAATAAAATGCTAACAATAAGATCAACATTCACTTTTCATAAATAATAATTTAACGTAAACAACAAAGAACAGACTTGACGAGAACTGTCAGTTGGATATTAGACATAAGACACATTGCCGCTACGAAAGGAACGTCTGCATCGTATTTTGAACGATGTAATTTCGCCCGATTGATAGGTCGCGTTTGCGCGTAATCTAAACATGAACCTATCAAATTTTTGTAAGTCAAAGATTAGGGTTAACGTTTGTAATACGTTTAAACTGTTCATTATTGTGATATTTTGATTAGGCCTTTTTTTCCATTTCTTTCAACGTAATGTGTTAGAAGGACATTAACAATCAATGACGCACGCCAATAAGGCTATTATATGAACTTCACGACTGCAATTTCACGTGGGTTCCTCTTACGTGAAACGGAGTCTATGTTCGTCTTGCGGTCTTAAATAAAGGACACGGATGTGGGAAGTCGCGTAGATACCTTAAGTAGTTGATTAATGCTGCAAATATATCCGAAAACAAAATAAAGAAGGGTATCACGAGGGACCAATCCTAAGTTAAATATTAATTCAAGTATGTCCTAGTAACAGTTTTTGAGCCTTGGTACAAAGGAAAACTCCATTAAAAACAAACCATGCCAATTAATAATTTGTATGAAATTGAATCTAGTTAAAAACTTGGATTCAGAAATTGTATAATAAAACTCATGCTGTTTCTAACATTTTACAGCTTTATTTCGGAACTCAGTTTTAAACTGGCTATTTATGTTTTCTGTTTTCTGAAACTCGGGTTGTTAGTGATAATAAGGGTACAGAGTGGGGTTAGAAAGATTCTTTTCCAAAAATATTAATTAAAAGTATAACTGAACAAGTTTGACAACATATCAAGATCAGAAAAGAACGTTTTCTCGGATTCTAGTCCCTAATCCTCTCCTTAGTTACTTCCAGAGTCCACAGCTCACCTTAAGACGGGAATTTGAACATATGTCAGGTGTCTTCTCGAATTTCCTTTTCCTACTAGAAACGGTAAGACAATTGCTGATTTATTCTCCACCCTTCATTGGGAGAAATCCCATGTGGTGAAGTAACAAAAAAGCATTTTTAATATAACTTTATAAAAAGCTGTTAAATATTTAAATCATACATACAAAACGTATGATTTGATCTTTTAAATTCAACATTATTGAATCCTTGTGCAAATAGAAGTTAGGACTGCCTATGGATTCAGCAAAATTATGAAACGTACATACATGAATGGAATAAGCTGCTCACAAACATGAGATGTTGTTACCGTTTTAGAAACTAAGTGGTAGAACTAGGGAAAATAACTGTTCTAAACTTAACACAAAGAGTTATGAGTATCTACATAAAATGTATTATTATAAATGCTATGGAGAGATTCTCTTCATATTATATATTATTTAATTCGGGCATGAAATCTGTTAGTTGGTGTTTGACAACACTGTAAGCTGAACTTTTATTTACCAATATCTGTGAAACTGTTTTTCTTCAAATATATTGAAGATGAATAAACTCTTTTGATCTTGTTTTGTATAAACTGTAGCTGCTTTCGAACAAAATCGTTACCTTTGTAGCAAAACAGAAACTGTTTTCGATAAAGAGCCTCGAGAAAATTCAATATCCTGCGCCATCTTGCGATAAGTAATTCAAAGTAAACCGTTTTCCTTTCATAATTGCCTTTCCCAGTTTCAGTTTAGGGGTACATAGGAAACAAAATTGCGACAGAAACAATTCCAAAGTTTTCTACAGTTTAGTAGGGTTAATTTTTGATATTTTACGACCATATAAAATTTCAACTTTCAAATTTACTTTGCTGTGAACGAAACGGTCTAATAACTGGCGAGTATTTTGTCTCAATTTTGAGATGTTCTGGTCGGGTATAATTTTTCGTTATTACATTACAGTCATTAATAAATAAGGTTCATAAAGACACTTTACTAACGTGGTGTATACACAATGAATATATCACACCGGCGATTATATTTTTCCACTTTTTCATTGTAAAATTTCCATACACGTCTCTAACGACTTACTTCAAATTACAAGTGCACTGAAAGTCTTCTAGGATTATTTTTGATGATTAATTCCTTCCTATTGATTTTGACCAATCGCTATCAAGAATTGGTATGTCAAATATAAATTTTAAGTGGAAAAATTACTTAACAACTGTCAACTAAGCTGTCAGCAGTTTTTCCGGAAAAAAAATCGAAAAAATGTCATGCAAGTTTGACAGTTATTATTTTAATTGAAAAAAATGTTGTATTAAAATAAAATGTTTATTTAACTCAGGAAATAATCTCACCAAATATCCCTAGTGCATTTATATTTTCCGAAAGTGGAAAAATCCTCGTCTTCGACTCGGATTTTTAAAACCACTCTCGCTCATGCTATTTGATGAAACAAATTACTTAGAAACTCGTTTTTCCGAAGTTTTCCGGAAAAATTAAATGCACTAGGGATATTACCGCCGAATAATTAGCGACAAAACTGTTACCTTTGAAGCATTTCTGTAATTTCACAAGGGAAAGGTGCTTTTGACGACACATGTCATCAATAAACAAATCCCTAAAAAAATGGGATAAACAGGATATGTAGATGATAGAAAGCATGCCCGAGCATGACAAAACTTGCACCTTTGGGACAACTAAAGGAGACATCCAGGGAAAAGGTGATGCATCTAGGTAATTCTGGAGACATTGTTTGGTTCACCAATGATTTTATAACAAATCATGGGTGTCAGGAAATAAGGTGATTGCAGGTGATAAAGGATACTTCATTGGTCCGGAACCGTTCATTAGAAGGGGAAACCCGAACTAACTAGACAAAGAACACCAATTCAATTAAAAATTGACAGAAGGTGTCCTTCATACAAAGAGTTTACTGAACAAGGTAGACTAGGAAAAAATTTCCTTAGTTTAACCAGTGGCTTATATAGAGGACACAAAGCTTATGAAATGGAATACTGGAAATGTTATAAGGATTACTCTTTCAACTTCACGAGCTTTCTTTAAATTATACTTCTCTGCAAAAGTAGCGTCACCAATTTAACGATTTTTGACGGAAACTCTTATATACATGAGTTGGTGTTCATTTTATCCACCCTACATGCTTTTATGGTGTGTCTACTTTTATTTTCAACTAAAAATATATTGGTTCGACTTACCGCATTGACAGCTGTCATGTCTTTTGAAGCGGGTTCAGAATCGGCTACGCTATCATTCTGAAACAAAGGGAAACAAGCATTTAGAAGCAATTATTAAGAAAAAAAATTATTCAAAACATATTTGCTATATTATACACCACTACGTAGAAGTTATTCACTAGATACTAGTTATTTTATTTTTTTCAAGTAGGTGAAACTGGAACACATTGGTCGCGTTCATCACAATGATGCGCTCATGAGCAATCAACAGTTTCCTGATGAAGGTGAGAAATGAAAACGTTCATCTGAGATATTAGGATTTTGATGAGAGACACTTTGAGATTGAAAAAAATTGACATGTACCTATATTATGAAATAAATGCATTCATTAGGTTTACATTTAAAGCATTTGAAGCAATTTAGATTAAATTTGAATACCCATATCATTTTACTCCTTATCTGTCCGAAAAGTAATTAAATGAAGGTCAATTTTACCACTGATCCCTTTTGATTAAAATCTATTGTTGGTAATAATTCCCCAGACTTGAACTGATATCGAAAACTGATACTTAATCGTTAGGTATTTTGTTCACGTGCTCGGTATCCAGAATTACTAAATAATACCTCTGATAGGAAAACAGGACCGGCCGAACAAGTACCAGTAAGTCTTCTAAGTAATTTCCATTTAGACATAAAATAAAGACATGTATAACTCTGGTCTGATAGTGCCTGAAAATTGTAGTGTGGGCTCAATCGAGTGTGGGTTGACATAGATATTAGAGCGAGTTAATTGCTACCCCAAATTCATGAAACGAATTGATGAAACATGGCAAATCAGCAAGAAAGCCCAATGATTTTGCACCATAATAACGCACTAGATCATCATCATTGTGAACGAATTTCGACAAAAAACTCTATACTCTGATATGGCTCCAGTCAAATTTTTTTCTCTCTCTAAAACTCGAAAGGATAAAATATTTGTTATTGATTTTCCTATCGGATTTGAATAGTGAGTCTCAGTTTTTTGTTGCGTGACAACAACAAAACTTTCTTTATGTACTACTTAAAATTTTGCAGGCTCGTTCGTATACACATACCTGTATAATTAAAACCACACCATATATTAAGTGCAAATGCATGTTAAGGGGTATACGAAATTGGAAAGGTTTCGGCTGGAATGGAAATAATATTTCGGTTTCGTGACTGCATCCAATTTCGAGTAACATGAAAAAGCCACATTAAAATTGGTTTTAGTGTGGGAATTACACTTTAATTCTGATTACTCTAATACTTAACGACTGCAAGTGGTTGAAAGTTTTACAGAAATGTATATTTAATGGTTCCAAATTTATTCGGTTGTCGTTTGTTTGGAAAGAAAATCCAACAGGGACAAGCACTTAGCACCTGCGTATTTACAATTTTAGGGTGATGGAAAGAAAATTGAAATACTTAATAGTTTATTATTGATTGGCTGCAATTATGAAACATTCCTAATCACTGACACTGATCGATAAAAACAAGTGAAATATCTTGGTAACGTATTCATACTCCTCATGATGCAAATCCTGTAATTTGTGAAGCTGGCCGAATAATATAAGTTATATTTCTGTTCTGGAATCTGTGAATTACTGATTCACTTGATAAAGTGGTAGATGGTGCAATTCCAGAGATGCATTATACTTTTTATAACTAATTATGATCATTTTTGGAATTTATGGACGAACTCATTAAACAATTGATTATTACAGTTTCCTGTAAAATTGTCGTATTTAGTAAAGCGCCTTACCAATAGATATCGAATAATAGTTTGATGCTATTAACGCCTTACAAAGTCTTGAGAATATTTCAAAAACGTGACCGTATCTATTGGTAACGCGCTTTACTAGATACGAAAATTTTACAGGAAACTGTAATAATTTATTGATAGTACAAACAGGCGTTTGTGTCAATTATAATTTTGGTTTGCGGTTGGAGGTGAAGATGTCGCTGTTATCACATCTGTAACATTTCCTTTACTGGAGTATATGTATTGATTGAGATTTCAGCATCGTGTTTAGTCTGGGATTAAGCTCACAGAGCTCCCAGACGGAGAATATCTACCTGGTACTGATGAGGCGAAAGTACGCCTAAATCGGTCTACAAGTGATATTTTCCCTTCCAATTGCAAACCGGAATGTTTGGTTAAATCTACCGACCCCGTTTAACTCATTGTCTTTTGGGGCATATAGCCCGAAACGTAGTTGATTCTTCTAAATGAACGGTCACGTTATTAGTATCAAACTATTATTTGATATCAATTAAACAGTTGTTTATTCCTCGCCAAAATGATCTAACAAATGTCTTAGTAGCTTTTCCTATGTAAATCTGACTGTTTACAAAAAGATTTGGATTGTAAATATATCAGAAAATAGATGTGCTGTTTGGACAAGACACAAGACTGAACCAGATCTCTTATGGTTAGGTTAGGTTAGGTTAGAGAGAAATAAGAAATTGGTCCTACTCGTGTTCTTCGACGCGGGAACGCGTTCAACAGTGTCAGCGAACGGGCAGTGTTTAGCGCGTTGCTGAGGCTTGGAGTGGGGCAGGGGTTGGTTAACCTGGTGAAGAACTACCTGGCGGAGCGTGTGATAGTAGACTCTAGAGGGAGGAGGTATGAGACGGAGGCTGGAGTGCCACAGGGCTCGGTTCTTGGACCGATGCTCTGGAAGTGTGTGTTTGATGAGGTTTGTGGGATAGTATGTGAAGAGGGATGTGAGATTACGGTGTATGCGAACGATGTGTGTCTGGTATGCACAGCAAAGGGAGAGGCGGATATAGAAAGAAAGGCGGAGATAATGTGTAAGAAGATTGTGGAGAAGATAGAGCGGTGCGAACTGGAAGTGGTGGAAGAAAATACGGTGGGGTTGCTAGTGGAGAGTCGGAGCAAGACGAGGGAAGTGGGGGTGATGGTGAAGGGAAGAAGAATTCGTATGGAGTAGTCTGTGAAATACCTAGGGGTGTGGTTGGATAGTCAACTATCCTTCAAAATGCATATGTCAAAGGCGGCAGAGAAGGGGAAAGTGAGGGCAGCATGACTGGGGGAGATTGATGTGTAATGAGAAAGGGCCGGGAGAGTGGTATAGGAGGGTAATTGGTAGGACGGTAGAGTAGAGTATGCTGTACGGTGCGGAGATGTGGGGTGAAGGTGCGGGGGTGAAAGCGAGGGTTGGGCCACTCCTGCGGGTGCAGAGAGGGATACTGCTGAGGGTGGTGCAGGATTACAAGACAGTGGGTGGACTGGCAGCAGCGGTGCTGGCAAGATCCTACCCATTGGACGTGATGGCTAGAGCCAGGAACAAACACTGGAGGGGTGCGACCAGAGATGAAGTACAGGAATGGATGGAGGAGGATATGGAGAAAAGGTGGGAGGAGTATGAGGGCGCGCTAAAAGGAGCAATTGGGAATAGGAGAGATGGGATGGACCGGAAATTTGGAGAGGTGAACTACTTCTTGACACATGTGTTCACTGGACATGGGTCGAGAGTAGGGTACCTCCACAAGATTGGGAAAAGAGAGACTGGAGTGAGCGAGAGGTGTGAAGTGGAGGATGATGTGGGGCATGTGTTTAGATGCTGAAGGAACGAGGAAGTGCTGAAGAAGTTGGAGAGGAAACTAGGGGAGGCGGTGTACTGGGAGAACATGGTGGTGATAATATTGAGAGGGAAAGAGGAATGGATGGAGATGAGTGGAGTAGAAGAGAGCATGGTTAAGAGGAGACAAGGTTCGATATGGCATGAGAGGTAGGAGTGATAGCAGGGAGAAGACGACGGTGTGAGCGGAGAGTGTGCGAGGGACCGCCGCCCCTCTCGAAGTATGCTATGGTAGTGATTCCGAGGCAGGGGTAACTGCGAGTTTGAGGTGGGTATGGTTGGTGGGCATCCCCTTGGGGATGAGTCCAACACTGTTTGGGTCCTGGACCTATTCGAATATGAGTTTTCCATCTCGACCCGAAAAAAAAAAGATCTCTTATGGTACCGACATATAAAGGCAAAGGCAGAAAAAAAAACTGCAATAATTATAGAGGAATTACTTCACTATGCACTGTCATGAAAATATTTTAACAAATATTAGACAAAAGGCTAAATACCATATTGGAAAATACATTGGATGAGTCGCAAGAAGGGCAGAAGCACACATTTTCCTATAAAGCAAATAACAAAAAAAGCCTGGCAAGAAAAGAAAAAGATATACCTATGTAGCATTTCTTGACATAAAAAAAGCATTTGATAAAACACCAAGGAGAAAGCTACAGAATATTCTTAAAAAACGCGGAGTTAATGGTAAGCTTATAGAATTAATACATATAATATATAGTAATAATTCTACCAATAATATAAAATCTTGAACATTTAAAACCACAGAAGGATCAAGACCAGGAGGTAGTTTATTCCCAACTTTATTCATTACTTTCCTATATTGACGAGATAATAAAGAAATGTGAGTAAAAAACAAAAAATTCAGTATATCGATCTTAACAAAGTAGAACGGTAAGAAGGGGCATTTGCTGACGATATAGTTGTTTTTGCGAAAACTTGAGATGATCTAAAACCGAATCTAGAAGCATAAAATAGTAGGACAAGGACAAGAAGAAATAGGTATAGAAATTGAAGGACAAGTTATAGAACAAGTAAATACACTTCAATACTTGGGAATAAGAATTTATCAACAAGGAACACAAGAAGCAGAAATTAATAAAAGAAAAGAAAAAACAATGAAACTACCATACGATGAACAAAACATTTATAAATGATAAGGGTATATCGAAAAATACCAAGCTAAAATTATTTAAAGCAAATAGTAATGGATGTGAAACGTGGGTGCTAAATCAAACACAGAAGAGCAAAATACAGCCTTAAAAAGGTCCTCTCAGTTGATCCAAAAAAATCAAACTACTTGCTTTTACGAATAGAAGAGTTCGCCCGCAGGGTAGAGTACTGATGTTCGGAGAAAAACTAGAAATATTCAAAGAAGTTTAATATCTGGGAGTGACCCTTAATTCCAAACTGAATTGAAAGACACACCTGGAAAAAATTACTACCAAGGCGACTACGCTTTTATGACAATGCAGAAGAGTTATGGGCAAAACCTGGGAAATACGACCTGAGGTGGTTCACTGGCTTCACACAACTGTGATGAGGCCAACGATCACCTATGGAACGAGTGTATGGTGGAAAAGGACAGAAGTGTCCTGTGCAGTTAATATATCAACTACAATCCAAACACAAGCCCTTCTTGGTATCACCAGGGCAATTAACAGCACGGGGATGGCATCAATGGAAGCCCTCATTGGACTTCCTCCTTTGGAATTTTTTGCTAGGGCGGAGGCAATGATGGCAATTCTTATGCTGAAATCGGGAGAACAATGTTCGAGAAGAAGACACTGATACAAATGGGACTATACTAGATGAACCCATATTTCACATGAGTTTTGATAGCATGACACCCGAGAATATATTCTCTGAGTGAGTGGACATCATCATCCCATCTAGTGAACAGGTGATGCACCCAGGTAATTTTGGAGAGATCATCTGATTCACCGATGGCTCCAAAACAAACCATGGCACTGGGGATGGTATAAAAGGACCTATAAAGAGAACGTTCTTTATCGTTGGTCGATATACAACTGTGTTTCATGCAGAGACGATTGCCGCTATAGCCTGTATTGATGAAAACATCAGAAGAGGATATACCGGACAAAAAATTGAAATATTCACTGACAGCCAGGCTTTGCTCAAAGATATCAGTAATTCAACTACTAGGTCTAGACTGGTAAAAAACTGTTAAGAATCCCTCAACAGGCTGGCAAGAGACAACAAAGTGTCTCTAATATGGGTACTGGTAGATGAGGTGATTGCGGGCAATAAAATGGCGACCAGTTAGCTAAAAAAGACTCTAAAGTAGACTTCATAGGTCCGGAACGGTTTTGTGGAATCACAAAGGATTGCATAAGAGGGGAAATCGGGAACTGGCTCGTTAAGGAACACCAGCTTGACACAAGCGCACCTCCATACAAAGAGTTTACTGAACAAGGTGGACAAGGAACTCCCAATCAGGCTATTGAAACTGGATAAGAGACATTTGAAGACAGTTACCGACCTGGTGACTGGACACTGCACCCTGAGGAAACATCTGCACAAAATGGGCAAAGCTAGTGAACCTATGTGTAGAAAATGTGAACTTAATGATGAAACACCTACTCACATACTCTGCTTTTGCGAGAACTTACAAGGTCTTAGTCGGAAGCACTTTGGAGAGGAATTAATGAAACTGGAGGCTTCTGGAATGGAAGTACATAACATGGAAAATGATACAAAGATTCAGTTCAAGTGCTATTGAGCACAGCCCAAACGAGTGAATGAATACAGCCAGTTGAAATGAAATACTTGAGAAGAGTGCGGGGTGTTACAAGAAATGACAAAATTAGGAACACGGATATAAGAAAATGAAAAAAGAATCAATACTAGACTTCACAGAATACAGATAATTGGGATGGAGGGGACATTTAAAAATAATGGAAAACATAAGATAGACTAAAAGAATATGGGAAGAAAAAATATTCAAAAATGAAAGAAAAGGAATACCTTGACAAACATGGAATAAAACTATTTCAGAAATATTGAAAAATAAAGGGAAAATATGGCTGGACGCTAAAAAATGGCAAAAAATTGGAAAATTTTTATAAGCATTTAGTTAAAGGCACATATCCTGACACCAATTATTTGGTAAATTGGGTCCCGATATATATAATGTTTATAAACGTATCTTCCGATTTAATAAATGATTCGTAGCTTTAAAAGGAATAGACTGAGTCGTTTTATAAGCTGGAGAAGAATGCAATCTTAGTTTTGAATCGGTGCTAACGCTTTTAATGGGGTTTCCTTTGTAAAGTACAATGGTATATCTAGATAAAGTTCTTTATTTTTCTACGAAAAAGGGTGTAGTGATGAATTTATCTCGGAGATCTTTAACGTCGTAAAATGTGGTAGAATCGTCAAACTACACAAATATTTCAACCGTCAAGGAAACGTAATTATCTTAAAACCCGGTCTCACCAAGATAGCACCAAAAAGAATAGAAAACTAATTAATTTCAGATTGAAAACCGTAAAGCCCTTACTATCGCCCCGTCAGCATTAAATCAAATCTTTCAGTTCTTGGGGTTTTCACCTACATCTTCTCGATAGCGTCGGCATCAGGAAAATAAA
Organism: Lochmaea crataegi; assembly: GCA_947563755.1. Classification (NCBI taxonomy): domain Eukaryota; kingdom Metazoa; phylum Arthropoda; class Insecta; order Coleoptera; family Chrysomelidae; genus Lochmaea; species Lochmaea crataegi. The sequence goes on along the minus strand of OX387434.1, from coordinate 15,465,652 downwards.
TCGACCTTGCCGAAGCTACCAGGGCTGGTCGTATAACTTTTATTGCCCTGTTTTATGCGTGTACATTATTTATTTTTGTTTGTTTACAATTTCGATAAGGCTGTTGAACTTTGTCTGAATTGGTTTTTACGATATAGCAGGATTGAGTGATGGTTACAAAGTCACACGATTATTTTAAATCTACTTGATTTAAATGTTGATACACAGTTAGACGATTTGTAAAATTGAATGAATTTTATAAACTACTAGCTAAAATCCCCACTTGTATAGTGCCACATGCATTATTGAGGTTAGATTTGCTTCAAGAGTTTATCGATTCACTGAAGAAATAGAAAAGATACTGTTTGTACTGGAACGTTTCTATTATAAATAATTTATATGATCGGCATCTAAAAAGATAATTCAATTATTTGATTAATGATCAATAACGAAAGGGAAAAAATTGATTGGCATCGGAAATAATCATTATTTTACTTTGATTGATATATTATGTGCAATTAGCTCCGAATTATTGCGCCGTTTGCTGTTCCAAGAGTCATAGATCAACTGCTTGTTTTGTCAATTATAATTGACAAAAAATAATGTTGAGTTATAGAAACGTCACACGCGTTGCTGTGGCTCAGTTGTATATGCATTATTGAGGTTACATTCACTGAAAATCGAAATTAACATGCAAGGCAATTCGAATGGAATCGAAATAAAAGAATAATTTACAAACCCCGTGAAACTTTCATTAAAATAAAATTGAAATTATGATATTAAGTACTGATTGTTTATTATGGTAGTTATGGCAAAAAAATGGAGGTGCACTGAAAATATAATGAAATGATATTTCGTGTGAAAGTAAAAAGCATAATAACCATTTAAAATGTTCAATACCTCAAAATTGTTCAAATTGGAGTTACCATATGGAATATTTTTGAGTTCAGAAGAAAATGGAAATCACGAAGTTAAAATAAAAAGTGTTCCATTGAAGAATACATTATTTTTTTACCACTTGGTAGGCTTCATTATTTCGAATGGCAGCCGTTTTCACCATCGAGTTTCATGTGAAAAACAAGTAGAATAAGGCTGTTCCCCAAGACCCGAACTGGATAATCGGCGCTACAGTGGACATTAAACATTTTAGAATTTTACAATTAACTTATGGATGCCGTGTACTTGGATGCATTCCTTGGGTACTACTTTATCATAAAAAAAACATGGCATACAAATTGTTCTAAATGATAACTTTCACATCATATTTGGAAAATTATTATTTCGTGGAGTATCGCTGCAAAATGTATGCCAATAAAATATTTATCATCTACTCAGATAACAAAATCTAAACTCTCTTCTGCATAAATTATATCATTGTTTTTTCCAACTTTTTATCAATTTTTAACCCTCGCTTATCAACCCTTAGTATCACTTGGATTTGTATGTCATGTTTGAGTCTTGGAATGCCTTATTCTACTTGTTTCTCACATGATACTCGATGGTGAAAACGGCTTCCATTCGAAATGATGAATCTTACATATGTCATGGGCTACCAGTCTATGAGTTAAATCGCAATCGGTTGAGCGGTGCGGCAGCACATAAAATACGAACAAACAGAAAAAATCTTTTTTATATAAAAAGACATGTGGATGCTTCAAAAACATCAAAAAACTGATAATGATCACTTGTAATACCAATGAATGTAAAATTTTAACCAGAAATTGGAAATATTAAGGAATTGGAGACGATTTTCCTGGAAGGTAATATCAGAAAATACTCCCATTTTATTGGTTGCACAGAAATATCAAACAAAAATCCATTAAAAAAAAGTTTCTTCACAAATTGCTTAAATTTTTTGATATTCTGATTATTTTTGAATGTCCCCTTCAATTACGAACTCATTAAGCAATACTTTTTTAAACTGTCAGCATTTTTCAGTATTTTTGGCGCTAAACTTTGTCTATGTAACATTTTACTATGTTCACACTTTTAATTTAAATATATGGCTCTGTTTGTAGTTACAACTTAGTTCGGGCCTGTGTTCGAGAAGAAAATAAATCGACCTTCCCTAAACTGGAACGATTCGATGGGATGCCAGACTTGAATGCCAAATATTGTTTTGAGGAACAATGAGGCTAGAAAAAGGGAAAGAATATTCGTTTTTCTAACGGTGTGTGTTCAAACAGCCAAACTCATTTTTTTCACGGTTGATTAAAACTTCGATATTAATTGAAGGATTCCATTAACAACTTTTCACAACAAACAAAAAAACTTATTTAGAAAACGCTAATGTTTTTTTTTAAGAATATGATGTATCAGGTGGGAGCTGTAAGTAGAAATCTGGCTGTTTTAGCTCAATTTTAACTGATATGCCCTTTTGTTAGGTGAACTATTCAGGTTACTCCGGTAGAATCGAGATTCTCCGAATTTCTCGTATCTACGAAATATTATATTCCAATTATGTATTGAAATAACTCAACTAAAATATTACGAATGTGGCCACCATCATCTGCACCATGAACTGTACCCTGCTTGAAATTGCTTCAAACAGCAATCTTTTTTTTGAGGTGATCGATGGATTTAAATTTTTGTTTATTATGAACATTTTGTTCGGAAACTTTCCAACTTGAACAATGGATAGGATTTAATTATGCACTGTTAGTTACAATATAATCTGGACATTTTTCATTCAACGATGCACTATCCTGTTGGAAAGAATACTGGCACAGACACCATAATACATTATTGAGAAATTATTTTTTTCAATTATAAGATGCTTTAATATGATTTTCTCTCGAATGGTGCGTGGTACATTTTTTCATTTGAAATTTCATTGAATTTTTGAACATTTTTGACAATTTTTCAAATATCTTGACAGTTTTCAACGATTTTTGACAATTATTGATGAATATTGAGAATTTTTGAACATTTTTGACAATTTTTGACAATTATTGACCATTTTTCGAAATTATTGACCATTTTTGAATAATTTTGAGAATTTTAGAACATTTTTGACAATTTTTCAAATATCTTGACAGTTTTTAACGATTTTTGACAATTATTGACCATTTTTGACAACTTTGAGAATTTTTGAACATTTTTGACAATTTTTGACAATTTTCGACAATTATTCACCATTTTTCGAAATTTTTGACAATTTTTCTAAAAGTTTTGACAATTATTGACCATTTTTCTAGAAGTTTTGACAATTATTAACCATTTTTTGACAATTATTGACCATTTTTGACAATTATTGATCAATTTTGAGAATTTTTGAAAATTTTGGACAATTTTTCAAATATTTTGACAGTTTTTAACGATTTTTGACAGTTATTCACCATTTTTTGAAATTTTCGACAATTTTTCTAAAAGTTTTGACTATTATTGACCATTTTTTGACAATTATTTACCATTTTTGACAATTTTTGAATAGTTTTGAGAATTTTTGAACATTTTTGACAATTTTTCAAATATCTTGTCGGTTTTTAACGATTTTTGACAATTATTGACCATTTTTGACAATTATTGATCAATTTTGAGAATTTTTGAACATTTTTGACAATTATTGACCATTTTTCGAAATTTTTGACAATTTTTCTAAAAGTTTTGACAATTATTGAACATTTTTCTAAAAGTTTTGACAATTATTGACCATTTTTTGACAATTATTGACAATTTTTCAAATATCTTTGACAATTTTTGACAATTTTCGACAATTATTGACCATTTTTCGAAATTTTTGACAATTTTTCTAAAAGTTTTGACAATTATTGACCATTTTTCTAGAAGTTTTGACAATTATTAACCATTTTTTGACAATTATTGACCATTTTTGACAATTATTGATCAATTTTGAGAATTTTTGAAAATTTTGGACAATTTTTCAAATATTTTGACAGTTTTTAACGATTTTTGACTATTATTCACCATTTGTTGAAATTTTCGACAATTTTTCTAAAAGTTTTGACTATTATTGACCATTTTTCGACAATTATTTACCATTTTTGACAATTTTTGAATAGTTTTGAGAATTTTTGAACATTTTTCAAATATCTTTGACGATTATTGACCATTTTTCTAAAAGTTTTGACAATTATTGACCATTTTTCGACAAGTATTGACCATTTCCGACAATTATTGATCAATTTTGAGCATTTTTAAAAAATTTTGACAATTTTTCAAATATTTTGACAGTTTTTAACGATTTTTGACAATTATTCACCATTTTTCGAAATTTTTGGAAATTTTTCTAAAAGTTTTGACAATTATTGACCATTTTTTATACAATTACTGACCATTTTTGACAATTATCGATCAATTTTGAGAATTTTTTGAACATTTTTGAGAATTTTTCAAATATTTTCGCCATAATAATCCACCAGTCAAGCAATGGAGGATGACGGATTTGCTAACCGTCTGGTGTCCAGCGACGACGATGTCACATTTCGTTTAAGTGTCAAGGTGAAACGTCACAAAATTTGAATGTTTTTTGTGCCGTATCAAGCACAAAAGTGTATGGACTGTTTTTCTTTCATGAAAAAACTGTATGTCGTACCTCGATATGTTGCAACTGGGGTTATTTCGGCAACTGACAGCTGATTCCAACAACTTTATATACCAACAAGATGGGGTTCCCCCTCACCGGCATCATGCAGTGCGTCGGTATCTGAACGAAGAACTCCCTCATCGTTGGATGGGCCGTTGTGCTGCAGAAGGTTTGGCATTGTTTGCGTGGCCTCCCAATTCTCCTGATATTACACCGTGCGTGAAAAACATAAAAACGATGGTGGATTGATTTCCCAGAATACATGACAAAAAGAATATATTTTAGCATTTGAAGAAACGAACAACATAATACGTAATATCATCAAATCGCGAAATTTTTCCATACCCTGTTAAAAATTCACAAAAAAATAGAATCTGGTGATATGAAAAATGCCGAAAATTCGCGAAGTGTTTTTTTTGACAAGAAATCGACTGGTCGATACAAATTTTTGAAAAAAATCATTTTCTCATCTCCAAACACTGCTTTTAATATTTTCAAAAAATAGATTTTTAAGCTGAAAAGTCTTCCAAAACTATGAATATTCAACTGAAATTTCAGTAGAGTACTGTCAAAAGATCAATCTACTGCAATACCATAATCTGAATAGTTTCTATTTTATAAATAGTCAAAGTGAAAATATTGAAAACACTAAAAAAATCAAAACAATGCGTAACTCCTACAATTCAACAATCTAAAAGTAGATTCTTCAATTACTTCCATATTTTCATGGTTTTTTATTGGCTTTTCATAGGACAGTACGACCAGAGAGGAAGTACAGAAATGGATGGATGAGGAAATGGAGAGAAGGTGGAGTATAAGGGAGCGCTAAAAGGAGCAATTGGGAATAGGAGACATTGGATAGACCGGAAATTCGGGGAGGTGAACTACTTCTTGACAAAGGTGTTCACTGGACATGGATCAAGACTAGGGTATCTCCACAAGATTGGGAGAAGAGAGGTGTGAAGTGGAGGATGATGTGGGGCATGTGTTTAGATACTGGAGGAACGAGGAGAGGAAACTAGGGAAGGCGGTGTATTGGGTGATTATGGTGGAAATAATGTTGAGGGGGGATGAGGAATGGATGGAGGTGAGTGGCGTAGTGGAGAGCATGATTTGTGGGAGAGAAGGACTCGATAAGGCATGGGAGGTAGGAGTGATAGGTAGGGAGAAGACGACGGTGTGAGCGGAGAGTGTGCGAGGAACCGCCGCCCATCTCGAAGTATGCTAGGGAAGTGATTCCGAGGCGGGGGTAACGGCGAGTTTGAAGTGGGTTTGGTTGGTAGATATCCCCTTGGGGATGAGTCCAACACTGTCCTGAACCCTTTCGAACATGAGTTTCCCATCTCGACCCGAAAAAACAAAAAAAAGTCTATGGACTTAGAGGACAGAGTTTTTTTTAACGGTGCATTTACGCTCGTTGCAAATAAAACTCCTTCATTCCGTCGTTCGGTGAATATTTTTTTGTTGTCGGAAAAATAAGCTGGAAGTTGTCTAAATCAAATTAAATGAAAACTCCATCGAAATAATAATCAAAAGTTCAGTTCTATATTTAGTTAGAATCAGCAAGAATCGTAGAGCAGAGAAGAAATCAAATACTAAACTTTTAGCAATATAGTGATTAATGATATCAAATATTTGCGCAAATATAATCAACGGAAGCAGAGTCAACTGGAAACCGAGACATTTAATAAAAAGAAGTAAAATTAATTTCGGAAATAGAAAGAATGGAGGAAACTGCTTTGATAGCTTGGTCGGCAATTAAGTGATACATTCGGAGTTGTTTTTAGTTTTGTTAATAGTAAACAGAAACAGGAAATTTATATAGTAAATATAAAAATATATGTTTTAATATAAAAGAAATATTATAGAAAGTTCCGACGTAGCTGTAAATCAGAATCTCGAAAAATAGTATCTCAAAATATACGATATCCGGAGATTTATCGATAACTATTAACTTTTTTTAAGGAAAATCAATTTCGTTTCATAAATTACAGTTTAAAATACGGATGTTTTTAAGAAATTTTCGTACCATTTGCAAAAACATATTGTACATAGAAATACTCCATTAAACTTTTGAATCTCAACGGGTAATTAACTATTTATATATGATGCATTTTTTGAGAGGAAATGTATTCCTTTCAATATAAACAATTCCAGGCATTGATGGGCTGAAAGACTTTCCAGTAATCTTCAATATTCATGCCATGATTACTTACTGAGCTGTACTTCCCAGCATACAGTTTGTCACTGATGTTGAAGGTTTTGAATAACCTTTCAAAGTACACCAATGAAACTGAATTTGAGAAATTCTCCATTGCATAGAAGCTTCATACGCAGATATACAGTGCTTCTCAAAAGTCCCTTCCCCCCATCTTTTCTTTTGAATGGTGTTACCTAGACTGATGAGATTTGGAGGGTGAAAATGAACTATTGTAAGCTTCTCTACTAGTGGTAACAGGTGACGTAATAGGCATCGGTGACGTCACCAGGCAACTGAAACCAATAATATTAAATGGGACCTTATGGCAAGTGACACCTCGTTTGAAAGGTATTTAGAATACCTATTTTTTTTGGATTTACGATGTTTTTGATGGTTAAAATAAATAAACACTAAACTTTGAGTTTCGCTTTCAATTAATAAATATTCAAGAACAAGCTGTTATAATAATTATTCAAAATGTGCTCCATCTTCTTCCTGGCAATAAAAAATTCTATTATTAAACTCTTGTCGGACTCGATAGAATGTGTCAGGGGAAATTCTTCAACAATTCGTTATTTTAAAACGTCAATACTGTCAGGAGTTGTAGCGTAAACTTTAGATTTAAGGTATCCAACATCTTACGATAAATTATTATAAATAAATGTTTAATTTGAATTGTTACCGAATTTTGTAAAATAAATAAAAGTTACTTGTTAGACTTTTTATTTTTATAGATTAAAATGATCGTAGAAAAAGTATAGTACACAACTTGTAAGATTACTTTCACACAACTTTTTCACTCGCATGTAATAAGCTTCTTACAACTTTCATTATGTAATAAAATATTACAGTTTGATCAGATAAAAGGAATAGCACTATTCCCCTGACTATGCTATAGAGACGGGCTCGTTTCAGCATCAACAAAATTTTTGTGGCTAATAAATTCATAATTGAAAACCTTATATTGCATTCACCGCACATTTCCGCGATAATCGATTTCAATATCAGCAAATTAAAATTATTTATAGAGTTCTACAACCGCAGCTTATTACAAAAGCTTTATGAAACCTATAAAATATAAATTAGTGGTCACTTACTATCGATATAATATAACCAGGCCCTATTAATATACATGTAATATTGTGTTGAACAATTAACGGACCCACATAATCAACCAACCAATATTAAAAAATTATAATTGTTCGATAAACTAGTAATCTCCGCTATTTTAGTACGAGAGTGGATTACTGGATAGCATCAATTATGGGGTACACTCAGAAAACAACGTTCTTTGAATGGGAAATCCAACTTTCGAGAGATACTGCTTAACACATTACACGCCACTTCCCTGTATAACTATTACTCTCCATCTTACATCCTTTTATGGAGATGGGAGATGATTTTGGTCACTTTTTATTATACCTTATTGGACGACTGTTTGTCTCCGTTGCTTTCAAAATGTAGAGCCAGTGAGAAAATGTTTGGAGGGAGAGTACTTAATGCGTTCGAAAACAACGCTAATATTTATTTAATTACAGTTTCCTCTATATCCTCATATTTTGGTAAATCGTGTTATTAATAGATGTCAAAGATAATAGTTTAATACCATTATAACGCATTACAAAGTTTTTGAAAAATATTTTTCAAAGAACAGAGACCGTTCAGTAAGAAGCAACAACTACTTCTCGGGCTATATGCCCCGACAGAGATTGAATTACACTTCTAAGTTGAACGGGGTTGGTATATCTGCAAGTTATAACCAACCATTCTGGTTTGTAATTAGAAGGGACCACATTACTTGTAGACCAGTTTCGGCGTATTTGCGCCTCATCACTACAAGGTAGATGTCATCTTGCAGATATACCAACCCCGTTCAACTTAGATATGTAATTCAAAGTCTGTCGGGGCATATATCCCGAGAAGTAGTTGCTGCTTCTTAGTGAACTGACTCTGTTCTTTGGAAAATATTTTTCAAAAACTTCACTTTGACATCTAACGCTAATATTGTTGAAATTGATGATAATTCAAGTGTTCACAGTGTAATTTTTGGAAAAGAGTAAATTGTAAAAAAAAGGTACGAGTGCAGTTGAATGTTTCAACACGCCCAATTAGTTTAAATGTGGAAAAACATCTATAGAAGCTAAGTTTTAATTGAAAACTGTTGGTTGAGGTATTATCTTGGATACAAATGATCTTCTTTCATTGAAGGAGCAATGCCAGCCACAACAAGGTTTTTTTGCATAACAATCGATTCTGGACAAGTTTTACGAAGCTTGTCTGTGATCCATGGTAACGACTGACTTCTGCATTTCACGGATATAGGTCATAAAGGCTTTTGATAATGTTTCATTGCCTCACATCGAATTGTATGCATCGATGCACAGCTATCGAAATAACTCACATATGAGAGAATGTGTACTATTAAAATACATTAATTGGCCGAGGTGAATTATTAATAATAGTATGAACAATTTCTTGTTCCAAGTATGAATTCGTTACAAATGCCAAACTTGGCGTCGGAAACGTCAGAAAAAGTGAACTATCAAAAAAAGGTTGTTTCCTCACATATCAAGCAAAACTACTCTCCACACATTTCCTTTTTAATGAACTGTGAACCCACATGAAATTTTACTATTTCCACTAACTTGCTCCACAATCTGAATGTATAGTGCGGGAATTCGATAGTTATTTGTGTATTTAGAGCGTAAAGTAATAGATTGTAGCTGGAGAAAGAATGTGGCCGCGCGACGGGCGATCTTTTGAAAGCGGAAATTTTACTTTACGCTCGAAAAACAGACATACTTTTTTCTACAGTCGCCCTTTTAATAACTAAAACAGTGTTTTATATTATCTTAGGTTATAATAGGAGTGGATTATGACTTAAGATAGTACTCATATTATTCATTAATGTTAAATATGATAGTACAATTGTAACAATTATTTATTGATTCAGAAGAAATTTCTTCCATTACTGAAGATTGAAAATGAAATTCACAAATGATAAAAAAAACGTGTAATAACCTTTTTGTGTTTTCATGGTTTATTATCTATTTGAGTACCTATTTATATCGAAATATTAGCAAGTTATGTTACTTTATGTATGAATAAGAATGAATTAAAAATATAAAACTGTTGTTAGGAGTAAGCGTAAAATTAAACAAAACCATTAAGCTATGCCAAACATGTAAAGATGAATCTAAGAAAACAGATTACTAATTACTTTTACTTAGAATGTAAGAAATGTTTAATAAAAGTTGATTTTTACAAAAAAATCTGTAGTTTCAATTTGATTTTATAACATAATTTTGAAGATGCGGGATCCCGCGTGATCCCGCGCTGGATTTAGTAATCCCGCAAGTCAATCCCGCGGGATCAAATGACCTTAGTACCCTCTTTCGGAGCAACCTTGACGTAACTTTCAATTGTGCTTTGAATCTGAACCGCTGGATTGCTCTGTCAATCAATAATTAGGAATCAAAAAATTTTAATGGTCATTTCTGAGGAATTGCTTTTTTTGCACTTGTGTCATTGTTGTTCTAGGGGTGCGATATGTAGTTTATAATTTTTTCTAATAAATGTTACAGTAATGTTATCTATGTGTGAAAATGTGAAAATTTTTGAATTTGCTGTGAGAAATATTCTTATTTTTCAATTTTGACACCGTGTATCTCAAAAATTTAAGACTTCATGGATTTATGTTACTAAACCTATTCAAGGAATTTTGGATAACTTCAATTATGGCTAAACCTCTTAATAACGGACACCTCCCAATAACGGACAAAAAAAATTCCCCTTAGCTATTGAGAGGTTTTATTGTACTTTACTTGCGTCCATTTTGACCTCGATATGACACAATCGTCTACGATCAACTGTTATTCTGCTATTAATCTGCCAATCCAAATGAATAATTTAGTGTCATTGAGAGGTATTTCATTTCCAGGTTTTTCCCAAATTACAATCTACAATCTGTAATAGAATGTTTGTTGAACTTCTCAAAATTTGAAAGAATTTCATTTTTTATCATTAAATTTCTTTTCAACAAATTGTTAAAATTTTCCTGCATTATAAATATCACGGTGAAACGTTAAAATCGATTAAATAGTAGTGAGTGAAAAGCTGATGACCCCAGTTATAAGCACACTACACTAGCTGCAATTTCTGTTAAATTCTCGGAAACGTTTTCAACGTTTGGAAATTAAATGCAGATGTCGGTTATGGTAAACACTGCTCTGAGTGCTGCAGTAATAATAGCTGAAAAAGAATAAGTTTCAGTTAGTTTAGTCGAAATTGACCAACAAAATGGAGCATTGCGTCGGAAATGGTTTTGTTTCAAGAATTTTAATGCTTCCAGAATTATTCCGGAAATATCTAGATTTTCGAGGATACGGATGTTAGTATGAGGCTTAAGGAATTAATTTAAAAAGAGGATTTTTAAAAACGTTTAAATATATTTGGTACAACTATTCGAATACTATGAAAGGTGAATTGAGAAGCATGATATTTTTGTCTACAAAGTGAATATGAACAAATTAAAAATAAGTATTTGTTTACTGATATAATATACAAAATTTCACGACTTTCACCGAGAGCGTTTTTTTCTTAGGGAATGTGTACCTAAATGTGATGACAGGTTACAAAAGTATGAAAATTTTCCCCGAATATAATTATTGATATTAGATTGGACGCGACCAACTTTCAAGTGAAACAAAAACTTCTAGGATTACGAAACCAGCAACCATTTCTTTTTAACATATAGAAATGGCAAATGTACAAAACAAGTAGTTGGTATTAACACTTTCTCGAAAATTCCATCGCTTATGGCGCAATATTCATCCAGAAGAATATACTGGTCACACGTTTCGACGTACTTCAGCATCTCTTTGTTGTGTCTAGCCAGTTGCTTAAGAAATTGTTTTCACTTCCAGACTGTTCTAGACTCAGTAAGTAGATTACCGCGGCTATGCTTGCGTTAGTCTCATATCTGTTTTTTTAATGACCATAGGACTTGCAATGTATGAGAAACGATTTGCTGATATAACACGTTCCTATCTATAAGTTACGCGAACGGAAAGACACGGAGGAGAGAAATGGGTCCAACAAATCGCTATATACAGATTGCGAAAATCCTTTTCTCACAATGCGACTTATACAAGTACGACAAGGAAAATATGAGCAAAACTACGTGAAAGAGAGAGAAGACTTGTTAGCTCAGCGATCAGTCCCCTCTACCAAAACAGTTGGGCGTGTGTTCATCGCCCCACTATTTCAACCGCTGTTGCCAGAAGCTCAGATTAATTTGTACAAATGATATGTTTGTCTCGTTATCGTTAACTTTTTTTCGAGCTCATGCACTATTAGGTAAAATTCGGCTGATGCAATAGTTAATTTGTTTATTGTGGCATTTGAAAATCGCCCAATTCCTTCATGAACAACAATTTTGAACATAGTTAATAATTTTTACAGATAAGTACACTTGGCAACACAACAGTTAAAATAAATAGGAGGGGACTGAATACACGCCCAACTGTTTTGGTAGAGGGGACTGATCGCTGGGCTAACAAGTCTACTCTCTCTTTCACGTAGTTTTGCTCATATTTTCCTTGTCGTACTTGTATAAGTCGCATTGTAAGAAAGGGATTTTCGCAATCTGTATGTATATTCATCACGAAAATATAGAGGTTATGGTTGGAAAATAATTACCATAATCTATTTAAATTTCATTTACGCTTCGTCAAAACCATATCCCCACCTGACAACAACTCTGGCTACAGACAGTTTTTGTACATTATTTTTTACAGGGTCGAACTTGATTTACAATATTACAAATAGACGTTTTATTTTTCATCCTTATCCATATATTTTTGGTTATCAATTGTTTGACAATTTCACTATTGTTCAAATTGTAGAGTACAATTTGAACTGAGAAATCCCAATAAATTATTAATTGTACGCTAAAACCACGCCGCCGTTTAACGTCTCTCGAAACATTCATCGTGTCGGCTTAGCAAAAAAAGGGCCGTGTATCGATGCAGGTGGCCGAAACCAGTACAACCGAAATTCGTGAGCGGCCAATGAGGGCTAATTCTCTCTCTCTCCGGTACTCCCTGAAGAAAGGAAGGATAGTTTTTCATTATTTCCCCTCTCTAGGGGAGCGGGCCGCTAAAGGCTTCCCGGAGCCTCTTCAGCCAGCATTGGAAGGAATCAGGATTGTTTGGTTCGGGGGATGGGAGTGGAGGGAACGGTGGTAAGTGCATTACTGACCCAGCACTCGCCTATTCCTATAGGAGAAAACCTCTGAAAAAACTCATAGCAGGTTAGGCGGACCTGGGATTTTAACCCCGGTCCTTCCGAATGCAAGCCGAGATCGTAACCACTCCACCAAATGCTCGGTGGTACTCCCTGACGTCACTAGTCGTTTAAATATGAATCTCGCTCTAAAACGCCGGAGTAGTTTTCCGGGTCACTCTCTGCTATAATTACTTTGGGTATTTTTTAATGAATTTTATGAAGCGGTATTTTTGGGTAATTTCCATAATATAGTGTATCTTGGTCTTTTTCCGTACTGTGGTCATTTTAAGCCCATTTTACCTAATAAGAATATGGGCTGTTATTTTGGGTCAGTAAAGGAGATTATAGTGGTCATACCGTAAATGTTCTACCTTCGAGGAGTGAATTAAACCAGGTGTATGTGGCAAATAAACTGTTATATAAAATCATGGATTTTATTCCAAGAGGAAACCTGTACGCTTTTAAGTGTCTCGACTAACGTCTAGTCGACCCCAAACGAAAATAGAAAATAATAACCCCATTTTCATTCAACTATTTTATGAAATGCATGACTTTTGGTAATTGTGACTGCTACTTCATCTGTTGATATTATGTCCTTCACAGACACCGCTAATGGAGTTCATAGCAATATTTCACTTTCTAAAAAAAAATTGCACTTTCCCATCTTTCAAAAAACACCGATTGGCATTAATTTTGGATTCAATCTATTATATTTAAATTCCTATAAGTCAATATTAAACCATCGCAAGTGTGTTTCCAAAGAAGTGGTAATGTATAGCTGAAGAACATGATTACAATCCATAATAAAACAATGAAACTGACTCAAAACGAGATTTACTGTATTCTTAAAATTCCTATTTTATTTTATCCAAAGTATAATTTGAAGCACCAATTTTTTATTAGGCTGAAGAACCCTTTAAAAAAAATAGTGTTGGTGATTCTGGCATCAGTTACTCATTATAAACAAAGCACCGCAGTCTCTGTCTCTAGAAAATGTGCATTCATCATGCTTACATTCTGGATAATCCTTACTGATGTTGTTCGCAGCAAAACATGGATAATAGGAAAAGTTGACGCTGGTTCTTTGTATTAGACGGGAAATTAATTATTTTTATTTACATATTTATGTTGAAATCCTTAGAGATAAAAAAAATGTAGATTCTGCTTGATTGATACAGGTTGTGACATAAATACGAACAATAAACAATTGTAATTAGCAGTAAAATAACGTACACAGATAAAAATGTATAATTACATCGAGATATGGAGAAGTTTGATGATCTGCTCAACCAGAGATAGAACATCTTTGAAGATAAAAAAACCGAACTATAAAACAAAAATCCGATATGATCCTGACTACTTACTTGACGGATATTCAATTAGGCAATCCAGATAACGTGACCTAATATGGCCGTCCAAAATGGTATCAATCCAAGTTTGGCAAATTTATATTCTGATCCAGGAAACTGATTTACTGCACATGCAAACAAAAGATCCCACAAATGAAGATGCTAAATTAAAATCAGAACTTCACCACAGGAAAGCTGAAGCAGCTGTCGAAGCAATGAGAAAAGACCATCAAAACTGTCAGCAACCCACGAGTGACACCATGACAATTTCAATGGACCTAGAGCAGGTCTTATCAGTGCCAACTCTAACTCATAGTCAGATGTATTACATGCGACAGCTCTCCAACTACAACCTTTGTGTTCACCTAGGGGACAATAACACTGGCTACATGTTTTTTGTGGCACGAGGGTATAACAGGACGTGGAGGGAACGAAATTGCATCGTGTGTACTGAAAGCTTCCACAAATTTACCTACACAGAAACGAAAGTTCACAATCTGGAGCGACAACTGCGCCGGGCAAAAAAAAACAAAATCTTATTGTTTTTATGGATTTATTTAGTTTCCATAAGATCAATAAAAAATATCTAGTGTCGGGTCATTCGTTTATGAGCTGCGACAGGAATTTCGTCCAAATTGAAAAGCGAAAAAAGCAAGAGAAATGCGAGGTAACCATGGATTTGGTGAGAATGATGATAGCAGCAGTGAATAAAACACAATTTCTTGTTACAATCATGAACCGTGAGGACTTTTTCGATTCTAAAGTTGCTTCTGAAAGTTCAATCAATACATCCAAGCTTCAAATTTTGAAAGCCCAGTGGGTCAATATTATCCGAAAAAATCTAGGATTGGTTAGCATCCGAGAGTCCCTGAACGAAATAGTGCCTTGGGAAACAACTGAGATTTTGAAGTAAAAAGACAAAATCTGCTGGAAATGATTCCTTATTTGAAGGAAGAAACTAGAAAATTTTTTGAGGATCTATTGAATACCAATTTTCATTAGAAGTTAAATTTTTTATGTTTTTTTCGTTAATATTTACCGTATTATTTATATTTTTGTAATGCCACTTATCAGATTCTATGATTTTGTAACTGTTATAAGTTCTTTCTGCTATTTTTTACAAAAAGTTCCAGAAAATATTAAGTATACATACAGAAAAATACTTACTTGAATAAACCTATGTTTAATTTTCAGAGAGTTTTTTTCAATATATTGATTGTAGAACAAAAAATATTGTTTATATCAAAATAACAATTTTGGCACTTAGCACATTATTTAATTCAAACCTTCATATAATAACCGCCTATTTGAATTATCCATGTAATATCAACGTTGGAATTATTTTAATTTATGTTAAATTAAATTAAATTTTAGCGATTTTTCTTGACAATAAAGCATATTTATTTCTTTAGCTTATTTAATTACAAAGAGATATAGTAATGAAAATAAACTAACGAAAAAAAAATGTTTTTATGTAGGCACATCAAAAGTTGATCCAAAATCCACATTTACAACACAAAAGTTTTAGAAAACTAATTTTTTTATTGTTTAATATTATTATTAAGACACAACAAACTCCTTAATGCCAAATAAAATTACCTTTCTCCAAAATGCGAAAAAAACAAAAACCAAAACCATTTTTGTTTGCCCTGGGACACCATATTGAATTTTATTTGACTAATCAATCAAATTGACAGTTCTCTGAAGCTTACTCGTTCTTGAAATTTGTGCCTATCTAATGATAAAATCGAAGGATGGGAGTGGGAAAAATAATGTACGCAGCTTATTAGCTATCACACTCGTATCCATTTCGACACTATCCATCAATAAATTCTCATTGCCTGATATACTATTTTGCAGTTTGTAACTAAATTTAAGTTCAGCTCCCACAAACAGAAACACATCCACAATGTAAAAATTCCATTTCTTTTAAATTTCCAGTAACGTTCGCGTACTTTTTCCTCGGTCGTTTATAGCATCTAAAAGTAGAAACCATCGGGAGCCGTCAAAGATTCTATGATATTTTTGCGACATCGACTTACTTTGAACTACTGAACTTCTGAACTACTAAACTTTTATATTGTTAAAGCTTTTATGAAGTACAATTTCACCGAAACGTTTACAGGACTGCTGCGATTAGTTTTTCCAACTTCCAACTCCTGTAGCTCGGTATGCACCTCTTTTATGGGCACTAACGTATAAATATATTTCTCTATTCGGCACCGATTGAACTCTTTACATATTTTCTAGAATGGAAACTCTTGTTCATTGGGTTATTTCTCAACATTTTGATCACTACTATTTTATAAAATAATATTTTAGCAGGATAGAGTAAATTTTTCAACACTTTTGCAGTAAAGTAACCACAAACTCTCCACCAGTGCCGGCTTCCCTTCACCTTCTATGTTTTTGTCCTTTTATTCAACTTTAAGACATTTTTAAGCGGGAGTTTCTAATTCTTGTGAGCGGTTTCCTTGGAGTATTTTGATGTTTAATTTTTCTGTATTTCTGTAAAATAAGACAATTATTTAACGGTTTCAATAAATTATTTTACGTTTACTAGTGATTTGATGGTTACTCAGTTTTATGTCCTGCAGTTTTCTGGGTGTAGAGTAGGTCTGATCGAAGTTGGCTCACACCGTTGATCTACTTTCAGCTGTCCCTGTCAAGTGACAATCGAGAGCACGCTGTTAAATATTGAACTAACCCAATAAAATAATAAAATATAAAATGATTCTGTTTAAAAGTAATATGTACAACTGGTATCAGCTGATGGTTAAAATGAACAGTATAAATAACAATGTAGTAATATACCAGATGGTGGAATGGCTTCCAAGAGTATACTTTTGGATTACACTGAGGGGTTAGTATTGAAAATATCAACTATGATATATTATAAGCTGTAGTCACAAAAATGTTACATTTATGTAGATTCAACTTCCTACCGAATTGTGCGATAGAGTATAACAATAATCCCTGAGAGAGTTGTCGACAAACTATCTGAGACACCTACAAGCAGCAGGCATAGCATAGTAATATGAACGATCTTACTTGGAATGTATCAGGTGGTGCGTTTCCGATATGTCGCAGGAGCTGGACGAAAAGGGCTGGTCCTCTACTGGTAAGTTTTCTGCCACTCGTATTTCTATTTGGTAACTTTTACGACTATGTTTCATACTAGGAAGAGGTCTAAGAAGAAAAGCCTCAAGCAGTCAGTGAAACTGTGAAGATGGTGTCGAAGACTGCTAATGAGAAGGTGAATAGGACGATGTCTAAGACGGTGAATAAGACGATGTATAAGATGGTGAATAAGAGATCTGAAATACTCCCATGATGCCTAGGTCAATAAGAGAGAAGAGTGGGTACTTACCATGGATGGAGGGTGACCTCAAAGTAATATCCTTTTTCCTGTTAGGGGGAAATCCGCTAGATGCGTTTAAATAACCACTTGAGGTGTCACTAAATTATTCCTAACAGGTAACGATTGTAGCTGGGCTAAATCCGAAAATATTTCGAAAGAGCACAAAGGAAGTGACCTCTTGAAAAGCACCAGCACAAGAATGGAGGATTAGTCCAAGCCTCACAAGTTCAAGGTCGGTGTTCTTCTATTTATTAACCCTTAGCATCAGGTGAGCAGGTCAAAGGTTAATCTGATAAGTAGCTATATTTCATTGAACTTGACTTAATAGGACAAAGGCGTCATGAGAATTTATGAAAGATACATTATCAGAAAATGTAAACATAACCAAATAAAGTTTGGGCAAGGATGTTTAACTATTTAATATTTCTGAAGTAGTAAATGGTATTAGAGCAATATATACAAGATGAGTGGTGGATTTCCTTCACATTCAGAAATACTATTTATCTTAATAAAATTGTATTGCCAACGTTTAAAGATCTCTTCAATACTCAATGTTGAATTGAAACCGTTACATACGGTCCGACATGCCATCTTATTGTATCCTTTAAATCATCTGAATCAATCGGTGGTGTGACATAAACTCGACCCTTCAAGAGAAAGAAATCTGAGGGTGTAATATCCGGAGAACGGGGTGGCCACAGAATCGCACTATTACGCCCAATCCATTTTTCAGGAAATGTGTTATCAAGATATTATCTAGCTGGCCCAAAAAAGTGAGGAGATGCTCCATCTTGCTGCCACCACATTGTTTGCCTTTCATGTAAGGGAATATCTTCAAGTAATTCTGGTAGGGTATTTTGAATAAAATCTAAGTATCCTTGTCCCGTTAATGTTCCTTCATAAAAATAGCGACATCTGTCTGAGCGGTCTTTTGACGAGCTTTCGTTCGACATAGACAAAAGTATTTTTGTTTGGAGTTATTCAGTGAGGAAAACCATTTCTGTACAAACCTTGAGCATGAGTTTTGTTTTTTTCCACATTCTCCATAAATAAGTAGCATGTCAACATATTCATCGTAAGTAAAAATTGATTTATTTACTTATTATTGCAGTGTCTTCACTGACTAATAATTAATTACAGTTTTTGAATAAACTTCACCTTAAAGTCTATTTCAGAAAGGTATAGAGTAATAAAATGGGGAATTCCGTCCTGTTCGGCTCAATTTCGGTGTCGGCCATAGGCGTAGGTCTTGAAATAGTATTGTTTGTAATATTAAAATTTCAAGTAATTGCGTGAGAGAATTAGGAAAAGTATGTTTTCTGGCCTGAAGTGTCAATATCGAAATATTGTGTAGGGATTACTTAGGTAGTAGATTATACAGTTACGTTTTGCGTTTAACAGGTACCGTTTAACCTTCTATTAGTGCCTCTGCCTAATTCCAACCCTGTTTCAGATTCGACTCAACCATGCACCGCAAGGTGCCTTACCCAACATTTTTACACCTTTATAAGTATATTTGTTTAGTTTAACGCATCAGTATTTGCTGTTAAGCCGTAAATAGTGTTCACAGTATTATAAGATTAGTAATAAAATGGCGACATTTACACCAACGGAAAGATGTTCCAATAATTCTCCACTATCAGTGAATGGGAAACTTATTATTTTAAATGTACACGATTGCATAAAATACGATTACCCGAAATTTACTGTACAATAAACTGTCGACCGATGTTCCCGAATGACTGGAGTTGGAAAGTCCACCGTTTTTAAATTATTGCGGGGGAGAAAGATAGCAGGCCAAGTGGAGCCTCCCAAGAAAAGACCAGGCAGACCAGTAAAAGTCCTTGATGAAGACACCAAAAGTGTAATTCGAAGAAAAGTTCACTCTTTTTATTTTAAAAAAGAAATACCCACCCTAGATAAGATTTTAATGGAGCTTGGCCAGGATGACAGTATTCCGTTGATAACTAAAAAACTTTTATGGACCACTTTGAGAAATATGAATTTTGCCTGGGAAAAGCATAACCGTAAAGCACTTTTACTGGAAAGCGATGAAATTGTTTGCTGGCGACGAAAATACTTAAGAAGTATAAAGCAGTACAGAACAAAGCAGAAGAAAATCTTGTATCTTGATGAGACGTGGATCAATGAAGGTTATACTGTACCAAAAATGTGGCAAGACAAAAATATAACCAGTGCTCGCCAAGCTTTCATGGAAGGCCTGTCAACGGGTATTAAGGTGCCTTCAGGTAAAGGGAAGGTCCATATTGGAAGCGAAGAGGGATTTTTAAAAGAAGGTTTGCTAACCTTTCAGTCGTGCCATACGAGAGATTACCACGAGGACATGGATTCGGATGTTTTTGAAGACTATTTTGGTGAAATGATAAAATATCTTCCGGCTGATTCAGTAGTAGTTATGGATAACGCGAGTTATCATTCTCGACGCATAGAGAAGACTCCAACTTCATCTTGGAGAAAACAAGAAATTATTGACTGGTTAACCACCAAAAGTATTGAATTTGAAAATAATTTGATAAAAAAAGAACTATTAGCTGTAGCAAATTTACACAAACATCGTTTTATGAAATACGACGTGGAAGATATAGCAGAAAAACATAGTGTAACTGTGCTGCGCACACCGCCATATCATTGCGAACTAAATCCTATAGAACTTATTTGGGCGCAAGTGAAAGGATTTGTAGCAAGACACAACACGACATTCAAAATGAAAGACGTTAAGCTACTGTTTGATTAAGCCATTAAGGTGGTGACACCAGAGAACTGGCGAAAAGCAGTCCAGCATGTCATTAGAGAAGATGAGAAAATGTGGGATCTTGACTACTTGATCGATGGGACCGTCGACCCATTAATTATAACGTCAAGAAGAGGTGACAGTTCCTCAGATGACGAAGAATATTATGATTTTTTATAATTCAATTTCTGTATAATGTTCAATAAAAAATAAGTGTACCTAATACTATATACATAATGCCTAATTTTTATTCTGTTAAAATAAAATTCTTTCCTTTTTACGAGTATCCTACCGGCACGCCTTTGGCACACTATTTTCAGTGTTTGTGAATGGATAAAAATAGGCTAAACCCATATATTGACCCCAACCCGGGTGGTATCGGATGGTACTTGATAAAAAGTAAGAATTTTACAATGAAATCAATGCCAAACTATGAAAGTGGCTTAAATATTCGTTGGGTCACTCTGTGCTCCTTTTGCATACCTAATGAGGTTTTATTACTCTATACCTTTCTGAAATAAACAATAATAAATGACCTTTATTGCTTTAATAAATTTAGTAAAAATAAATAGCCCTTATTATCATTACTACACAATACAATGAAGACAAGTGTGGTATCGTTGAATTTGTTTTTGAATGATATATCCAAAATTGTAATATTATACGGGTTGTCCCATTTAAAAAAATTATGTTGGGGTCACGTGACCCGAAATGACAGGAAAAAGGGAAGTCATTTTATAATAAATATAAGCATCAGTTTCGACTGTTTATATCTGCCAAATTTCATACATGTCATATGAATAGTTTTCGAGAATTTGGAGTGTCAAAACGTCGTGGGACACCCTGTATAGTATATTTCACACGGACATGCTGGATTTTTGGTTTTGTGTAATTAGATGATTTGCATCAATTAATGTCCACTTTATTCAAAGTTTCACTACACACAAATTGTGTAAAGATCGATACATCAATTTTTCAAACACCAACGAGCTTAATTTATCTATTTTGGCCGAATAAACAACCCCTGTATCAATTTTAACTTCGAAATTAACAAAGTTTTGTTAAAAATAAACAAACATAGTCAAAACAGAAACATTTACTTACAAGCCAACTCAGCATATTCCATAAAAAGACTTCCAAAACAAAATGTTGTTTATCCCGAAGGAAAATTATCCTCAGTGTGCAGATGAAACACAAAATTTCCTGTTTACTCGTTACGTTATGCCACACGAACGCATTTTTGGCACATAATATTCACAATCACCAGAACAAACAACGTTTGTAGGTCACATCTTCACACAATTTCATTTTAAGTAAGCGAAACGATTTTTTTTTATTTCTCTGTGTAGTATTCAACACTCGCAAATCATTTTCTGAGAACGGATTGTCAAATATAATTATACTCGTTAATGTTAAGTGACAGATTCGATCTAATTATGTTATTTTTGTTACTATTAATCCTTCGGCTGTGATATATTATCGACATTTTTATAATTTCTCATTCCATAAAAATTTGTAGACCACTGATTTATCTTTTTTAATTTATTTAGTTCAGTCTACGTTATTTATGACACAAATACTAACCTAAGAAATTTTAGTTTTATTTACACACTCACATATTATCAATTTTATTAGTTATAATTTAAGAACTAGTCTATTTTTAAACAGAATGCTATAGACGAATTTATTAAAAAAAAAAAATTTGCGCATGACAAATATACAGTAACGCGTGGATGTATATAAGGAAAAACGAATATTATGAGTTAAGTATATACAAAAACAATCTGTTTCCCGTGGAAATGAGTACCATTGTGTGCTCGTTAAACAATATACTATTTGTAAAAGGCGGAAATGAAAACGTTGAAAATACACCACCCTCGCAGACAGTCAAATAAATCCAATGGATCAATAAAAGACTGATGATATTGGAAGGTGGTTAAGGAAAATGAGTATAGAATAGAACCGGAACGTGACGAGGATGATAGATTAGCAAAAAATAGGAAAAACAATGCCACGAAAAATAAATTATTTATTAAGTATTCCAACACGCGGACTAATATACGAATTTCGCAAAACTCGGACACGGTTAATAACCGAACATGAACACGAAAAAAAAAACTATTAATATTAACCTTTGACGTATGACATATAATCACTTTTTAGATCACCTCGGTTAAATAAAAGTTTATCTCACGTTGCCAAAGAAA
This sequence comes from Lochmaea crataegi, assembly GCA_947563755.1. Lineage (NCBI taxonomy): Eukaryota > Metazoa > Arthropoda > Insecta > Coleoptera > Chrysomelidae > Lochmaea > Lochmaea crataegi. Next base: position 15,442,970 of record OX387434.1, on the reverse strand, counting down.
TGTAGGTTACACGCATTTCGCGAACACTTGTACGTTTTCGTCGATCTTTTTGGGAAGCGTCTATGCGGCCGACGACTTTTCCACTGAACGCGTTTGTTTAAGCGTCGCGACGCTTGCTGTTCGCTCCCACTTTAGTACTTACTATACGGTGCAAAAAATAGTCGGAGTGATAGAATTGATGATTTAAGCGGAATTTTATGGTTATTTTGACTATTTCAACTGGAATTTCGGTATAATTTATTGTATTTTCCATTGAAATTAAGAATAATCAGAAATTCGATACCTCAACAGGAGACTAGGGATAAACTCATAGAAATCAATGGAAATACAGAAGTGATAATAATAATATACAAGGTGAATGGGTAAAGGTGTATTATTTATACCAAAATATGGCGATAGGTTCAAATACAAAATATTTTTGTGGAAAAAGATACTTGGCGTTTTACTCTATATTTATCAATTGTTATCAAATCGCCACAAAGGCATAACTTTAGACAAGGAATATTATTTTATGTATTATTCAGCGTTACCAGATTTTTTTTGCCAAGTCGGGATTTTGGAACTTTTTGAGTGAAAAAAGCGGGATTCTCTCGTCGAAAGCGGGACATAGTAAAAAAACGTATATAATTTGAAGTTTTCAAATAAATATCTTTTTATTTGAGTTCAAATTACGTTTACGTGACAAGAGATAGCAAAAATAGCCATAAAAAATGTATTTTGATAAAAATATGATATTTTGAATCAGATTTACCCTATCGTTAAATAGTTGAGTCTTATTCGTCTTCTGGATAAAAAAAAATTAAAAAAAAAACAGAAATCAACATCAAAAAAGTTTTATTCATTAGAAAATTATGGCGTTTCAGACAATAGTCTGTGTAGTGAGTGTTACAAATTGCAACTTACAATAACAGAATAATTATTCATAAGAATTACTTATTCATTATATTTCTGTGAAGATTTAACTTTTAAAGTTTCCTCTTTCTCTATAATATAGTTGAAAAAATCTTCACAGGATAGCTCTAGATTAAACTGGATGAGTAATTCTGCTTTCATTCAATTTACGGAGCAATTATTTCTGGCCGACCATTTGAGCCACCCGCCTGCGCTTCCTCAGCACGCTGCACGCACGGTCGGGTAATCCCCGAAAAGCGGGACTGAACCTGTCCCGCGCGGGACATTCAATTTTGATTTAAATGATTCCTGAAGACGAAATCAAATGGTAACTTTTTGGACGAAACTTCTCAGTGGTTTTGATAAAAAAGGTGAGCGATCGTCGGACCGCCGACAGAAGCTTGCTTCTTATGCACAATAGAATGCGAGGTTGGAAAAAACAATCAGTAAAAATACGCGCAATAGAATCCTATAGCAAACAGCAACCGACCTTTTTTTATGCATTACAGTTTTTCGAAAATTTTGACCATTTTATACCATTTTTCCAAATTTTAACAATTATTGACCATTTTTGACAGTTTCTGACAATTATTGACCATTTTTGACAATTTTCAACAATTATTGACCATTTTTGACAGTTTTTCATAATTATTGACCATTTTTCATAGTTTCTGACAATTTTTGACAACTTTCAAAAATTTTGACAATTATTGTACATTTTTCAAAATATTTAACAATTTTTGATCATTTTTCGGAATTTTAACAATTATTGACTAATTTGACCATTTTTAAAAATATTTAACAATTTTTGACCATTTTTGACAGTTTTCGACAATTTTTGACAGATTCTGACAATAATTGACCATTTTTGACAATTTTTAAAAATTTTGACCATTTTTCAGAAATTTTGACAATTTTTAACAATTATTGACCATTTTTGACAATCATCGACCATTTTTTTTAATATTTAACAATTTTTGACGAATTTTGATTGGTTTTGACGATTATTGACCGTCTTTGACAATTATTGTACATTTTTCAAGATATTTAACAATTTTTGATCATTTTTTGGAATTTTAACAATTATTGACTAATTTGACCATTTTAAAAAATATTTAACAATTTTTGACAGTTTTCGACAATTTTTGACAGATTCTGACAATAATTGAACATTTTTGACAATTTTTGACAATTTTTCAGAAATTTTGACAATTTTTAACAATTATTGACCATTTTTGACAGACTTTTATAATTATTGACCATTTTTTCCCAAATTTTGACAATTTTTCAAAATTTTAACAATAATTGATCATTTTTGACAATTTTTCAAAAATTTTGACAATCATCGACCATTTTTTTGATATTTAACAATTTTTGACCATTTTTGACCATTTTTGACCATTTTTGACAATTTTTGACGAATTTTCGACGAATTTTCGACGAATTTTAATTGGTTTTGACGATTATTGACCGTCTTTGACAATTATTGACCATCTTTGACAATTATTCACCATTTTTGACCATTTTTCAAAATTTTTGACAATTGTTGACCATTTTTTCGAAATTTTCACAAATATTGACCATTTTTGACAGTTTTTGACAATTATTGACCATTTTTTCAAATTTTTGAAATTTTTTAAAAATATTTGGCAATTATTACCCATTTTTTCAAAATTTTTACATTTTTTGACAATTATTGACCATTTTTCCAAAATTTTGACAGTTTTTGACAATTATTGACCATTTTTCTGAGTTTTTGACAATTTTTTACCATGTTTCGAAATTTTCGACAATTTTTCAAAAATTTTAACATATTTGGAAAGTATTAACAATTTTTTCAAAATTTTGACGGTTTTTGATCATTTTTGATAGGTTTTGACAATTTTTGACCATTTTTGACAATTTTTCACACGAGCTCAGTGCGGCAAGAGAGATTGCGCACAGTCGCTTGAGCATGGCATCGCGTTTCCCCATCTCACCCACTACTACGTATGGACTATGTATAGTACATATATACCATCATATAGTGTGGCGAAGTGTCGCCACGGCAATTCTCGCCACGCCAAAAATCAGGTTTACCCTCCGCCTATAGATGTTTCACATCAAAAACGAAATGCCTGACCACGTGTTTTTCGCTAGACGCTGGAGCATACTATGCGACTCAGTAACTGTCCGACTCATTATAGAGTGAGAAAGAGACAGAGAGAGAGAGAGAGAGACGCGCGATACTCTCTCTCTATCTCTCTCTGCACTGAACGTACACTGCATCTCTCTCTCTCTCTCTCTTTCTAATGAGTCACCGCGTGACGAACGCTTTTTCGTAACATCACACGTTTCACGTGTGACATGAACATAACTCCCACGTAATATTGGTGTTCGATAATTTCATCCGTTCTCAAGAAAGTCACAACTGAATAGTTTGAAAGGAAATTTCAATTAGTATTTCAGTTATGAAGAAAGTCTAACATTTATGCATTGGTAGCGCTTAAGAATTGAGATTCTTGCACCGCGCGCCATGATGCCCGAGACGAAGAAGCAGAAACTACGTACATATAAAGAAAAATAGTAAGCACTACTAGGGCAGAAAGTTTGAGAACCCTGAACTGCGCGCCATGTTACCCGAGGCATCATGGCGCGCAGTGCAGTATTCTCAAACTTTCTGCCCTAGTAGTGTAATATACTATTTCTTGTATTGTCAGTGAATTATTTTTACTATGAGATTGTAGTATATTCTTGCATTTTTTCAAAGCTACCATATTATATTATTTCGATCGAAATACCTCGTTCTTATCATTATACTAAGGAATAAATGCCCACAAGAACATTTTGCGAATTCTCTATAGCCAGAAGGACGCCAAATCACAAAACTTCTGCAAATCTATCACATCATCAAGAAGAAAGAAGATTAAATTTTGTTTCGAGTAGACAAAAGTCCTTCAGTTAGTTCACTTCATCTGTCAGTAGCAACAAGAGCCTATAGCTTTATTCGGGTTTTTTTTCTGGACAGTCCTTAAAGCAATCTGGAATGGCGAAGAACTAGTTGCGTACTTTATTCAGTCCTAAGAACTATTCTCGGACCGTTTGAAATTGGACAGAATTTAAAAAGACCCGAACATCCTTTATGGTCTATGGAACTGAACTAACCTAACTAATTTGACAACTCACTTTTCTTTGGTTTGGATTGTGTATCAAGATAACTCATTACTGTTGTGTATCCTGTATCCCTTGCAATTTGGAATTATAACATTGTTGATCACATTATGAGGAGCATCATCTTCACTTGATGATGATGATGAACTCTGCTCAAATATTTCCATGAAATCATCAACATCCATTTCGTAAATATTAAATTTGAAAAGTATTTATCCAAAACAAACAACACACAATCCGTCAATGAAATATAAACCTCTAACCGCTTTAAGCAAATTTTTAAAATTACTCCCACCCTCCTCCTTCGCAAATAATTTGAGCATGCGTAAAAAATAATCCAAAATCTTCCTTGCTCGAGACAGGGGACTGGTTCAGTAGGTTTTCGAACCGTTTCAGAATTGTTCTAAAATAAACCTGAACGCCAAACTGCGGGTGTCAGAGCTATCCTGTTAAAACCCGAACAAGCCAATTTCGACTGCGCAAACTCCGGACAGTCTTAGAACAGTAATTGCATGAACCCGAATAAACCTTATTATTAGAATTCTAACAAAAATGCCCGGTATATTTGTATTCTATCGAGGCATATTCAGTCCTTTCGTCAGAGTTTGGTTCAAATAATCCGCCGTTAGCATGTGTCACAATAGTTATGAATTACTCTGTATAATAATAATTGAAGTACTCCTATTTGAAATACCATTGTGATATATGCAAATACATTAAAAAATTCGGGACGTGAAGTCTAGCTTGCGTTACTTTATTTAACATTAATTAATTAAAACAAATCACAAAAAAAGCATAAAAAATATTTCAAACAAACAACTTGGATTAAAGCAAATAAAGTTTGAAATTGAAATCATGGAAACAGCCATAGGTTCAACAATAAAATTAAATTAACGAGTACGAAAAAGACTTTTTAAAATAAGAATCACATAAAACATAAAACTTAATGCCAAACGAACAGGTGAGTTTAATATCAATCAAGTCGAGAAATTCTATTGCGTAGCTAATAGTCCGAGCGCTGGCAACGTTTTTGACAATCGATTTCAGTATAGCTAGTTTTCTATACTGAGTTCGGCAAAAGTCCGGGACCGGACAAGTATTGAAGAAAATATGAAATTTTTGAAAAATCTTTTTATACCACAAATTTTACTTCAACTTAAACTATAATTTGAAAATATTTTAAAATATACAGTGTGTTCTAGTTTTGCGTACCGAACTAAACTTTCTTTTTATCTATTGGCAGATTTAAAAAGATCTCGTTTTAAGCCTTCAGAAAATATAGGGTTTTGCTATCCTATACCGAGTGGTTAAAAAGATATAGCCTCTTTCACAGAAAAATCACTATCTACTTAGAGACATTTTATGAAATAACAAAAAAGTTTCAAACAATACGAGTGCTATGTTAAAAATTGGTTCAATTATTATGATTTAGAACATTAAAATACAACATGAATAGAAACGAAACTAACAACAAACAACTAAAAGTAATAAACTCCATTTCACGAAACGCGAAAGCTGCAAGATTCTCTGAAATGCTCAAATTGTAAGCCTTGTGTTTGTTGGCAATGTCCTAACCGTGTATAAAAGGCGTTAATAATATTCGCTAATGTGTCCCTCCGGATTTCTTCGATGCATCTTCGGATTTTTAATTCTAACTCATTCAAATTATTCGGTTTATCTTTATACACTATAGATTTTAGGTAACCCCACAAAAAATAATCTAATGGATTATATTCGGGTGACCGAGGTGGCCATTCAATTTCACCTCTTCTGCCTATCCATCGATTTGGAAAAACATAATTTAGATATTCACGAACTATTCTTGCATGATGGGGAGATGCTACATCCTGCTGATACCATATGTTTTCTGCTGGCAATTGGGGGTTTCTGTTGTTGGGAAAAATATTACAAATGAGTTCGGAGAAGATCCAAATACGTCTCACCATTTAGATTCCCTCGTATAAAGAAAGGACCAATAATAATGGTACTGACCATTCCAACCCAAACGTTCAATTTTTGTGGATATTGTGTATAATGTTCTTCCATCCAATGCGGATTTTCATCAGACCAATATCTTGAATTATGGGTGTGAACAAAACCATTTAAAAAAAACGTGGTTTCATCAGAAAAAACTATGGAATGTAAAAAATGCATCAATTCGTGCCATCATTGTTTCAGAAAATTTTAATCTTCTATCTGGGTCATCCTCATTCAACTCCTGAACAAGCCGAACTTTGTAAGGGTGATATTTGTTTACTTTTAATATTCTTCTGACGGATCTATCACTTATTTCATGGTTCAGAGCCAATTCAGCTGTTGAAGTTTTTGGAGTGTCACGAACGTTTAATAACATATTCAGAGAGGTATTGTCATCTGTGGCAGTTTTTGGTCTACCAGATTTTTGTCTGCCCTTAACACTCCCGGTCTCCTCAAATTTCTGTTTAATTCTAATTACACTTGATTTTGATATAGGATTTCTATTTGGATAAGTATCAATAAATAAATTACATACATCTTGATACGATCGTCTTCGATCTCCATAACCTATCATCATCAAAATTGTAATTCTTTATGTGTCTGATACAAAAACCATTTTACGCTAAAATAACTTGGGCAACAATGCTTAAAATTCTACTGCCAAAACTAAAAATTTTAACAATACACCCGAACGAAACTCATGTTTGACGTTTTAGTAATGACAGTTCCATGGCTTGCTTTACGGCTACTAAATATCTTAATAATTTACCAGAGGATAATTATGTATGTTGATCATTATTTTAAATGTATTCATTATTGTTACACACTAATAGTTTGTAGTAATTGCGAAATAATTATTAATTATTATTATTAGGAGATAAGGTCTAGAATGTTATTAAAATTATTACTAGATATCTTTTTTTAAATTTTTAAATGTTTAAAACATACTTTTTGTTTTTTGTCTCTAAAATGTCTCTGATTGGATAGTGATTTTTCTGTGAAAGTGGCTATATCTTTTTAACCACTCGGTATAGGATAGCAAAACCCTATATTTTCTGAAGGCTTAAGACGTGATCTTTTTAAATCTGCCATTAGATAGCCAAAGATTCATTTGAAAAAAAAGTTTAGTTCGGTACGCAAAACTGGAACACCCAGTTTTAGTTGAAGTAAAATTTGTGGTATAAAAAGATTTTTCAAAAATTTTATATTTTCATCAATACTTGTCCGGTCCCGGACTTTTGCCGATTTCTGTATGCTGTTCTTAACCCTAGTTGTTTTTGTTCTGTTTTTGTTCTTCTTCCTCTTCAATTTTTTATACATATTCTAATCTGCTGTCATTTTCTTGATCTACAGGTTCTGAGTTGGTTTTTTTTTAATATGGTTTCCGGTATCAATGCAATTTTCCAACCCATGACAATTAAAACAAATTTAAACACTGCAAACCATGTTTCTCACAACTACATATCAAATAGAGGAAAATAGCTACATTCTGCAAACTGCTGGTTGCTGAATTTGTAAAATACAGTGGATGAAGAAGCATTTAATTTAATTTTGATATTGTTGTGGTTCTTCTTTTGGGTTTGATTTTACCGTTTTTATAGTCAATTGCTGCCTACTCAATTTTGTGAGAACATAACTCTGGATTGATCCATGATGCATCCATTATTTTAGTCTGCCCAAACAATTTTTAGCTTCCTCTTCAAACAATATCTTCTTACAACTTTAAGATGTCAGCCATTAAAACACTAAGTTCTTGTGTATTCAGTTTTAGATGGTTTGGGAATGCTTGGAAATTTTCAATGGACTAGACAAGATCAACATCATCACCTTACTGAGAAATTCAGGATACACTGGAATAGAAGGAAATGAACTAGCAGGAAGAAATTGGCTGAAACACCCTTTTGGGAGCTGGAACCCTTTTGTGGTATTAGCACCAATGTAATATAGGAAAATAAGATCTGACCATTGATTGAATGGGCACCTCAAAAAGTTCAAGCTAGTAGAGTGAAAATAATGTGGATTCTGTGGAATGGAAGAAGAAATCTTCATTTACATACTTGCGAAATGCATAGCAATACAGTATCTCAGGGCACAACTCCTAGGAGAGTACTGGATAGAAGAAGGACACTCACCTAAACTAAAGCCTGCTAATCTCTTAGACCTTCCTCAGGAATTGAGTAGAAGAAAGGGGACACAATATATCTTTTAGGTATTAGTGAATATCACCCCAGTATACATTCCAAAATGAATTTTTTTTATAATCAGCAAACTGTCAAATTTGGGCGACCAGTGCTTTCTCTGTTATTTGTCTCGATAGAAAAAATTGAAAAAATTAGATTTGCCTTAACGGTATTTTTTCCCATTGAAAATCCAAAAACTAAATTTCTAAAGAAAATCCTATTGAGTAGTTTTTTCTGAGTAAGGAATGAATGGTTATATTGTCTTTAAATAATTTTGGCTATTTTTCAGCTTAGACTTTTTGTTGGACAATGGAAAAATATGACGTTAATGTTAAAGTTTTTCAATGTTAGACGATTAAAGCTGGGATCGAATTCATTACCAATTATTAAATTTTAATTTAATATGTCTGCAACCGAGTGGCTTCAGAGCCAGGTAATTCAATGATCTGATGATTCCATGAAATAGAATAACAGTAATCGAATTTGTGTTTTTTTTGTTCGAAAAACAAACAAATAAATGTAACAAGAAAGCAAAGATAAACTTTCTTGAACATTTAAATTGGTTTAATTTAGAATTGCGCTGTTAAATTGGACAAGTCTTAACAAATGCTCGAGTAAAGCAAGGAAAAAACTCTATAAATCTTGGGATTGCACAATTTACTCTGGTCTCATAATAATTAATTTTGAAAACACAAAGCATTACTTCATACACAACTGCGGATGCCAAGAAAGTGTACAATGTCCTGTCAGCAAAAAGGAATGTAGTTTTACAAGATTAATTACCTCGGTATGCAACTAATGTAATTAAAAGACAGCGGTTCATTTTACTGAAACATTTTTCTGTCTTAATAAAAATTTTTTTTTTCAATTTATTAAAAATATATCATTTACAAAGCACTTACATTCTAAAGAAATAATCAAAATTTCTATCTTGTCAAATGTTATGAATATATTTTTGTGATTATAGTTACGAAATATCATCATTTTGACACTTATTGTAGTTTGTAGTAAGCACGTACATATTACAACATGTTTCTTAAAAATTGTTATGCAATTGTGTTTATTTGAGCGGCAAGTATATATAACCAAAAAGACAAAATCAAGGTGATACGTAATATTAGAAAATATAGATTAAATGTTTTTAAAAGAGTTGGTGTTTTCAAATTTTGAAAATTCATAATGGCGGCCGCGCAAACTGACTCTATATATTTTTTTTCGTCGACCTTCACAAAAAATGTCATTTTACCTACTAATTTCTGGATGAAAAATCGTCTATTTTTGTCGTCAAGTACCTACTTTTCGTCCGCAAAAACTTTACAATTCGTCCGCTGCGGTTACTATGATACGGCACGATGCGAGAATGGCTGTGACAATAACTGTCATTTGCTGTTGTCAAATCAAATATTTACGAAGTCCGCTAGATTTTACGTGTGAATAAGACCATGGTGTGAATAGTGTTCATAATAATCAAGAATGTATTGTGATAGATGAGAGTTATCTTTTGCCCATCGGATGTCAAGACCATGCGGACAAAAAGTGTCTGCGGACGAAAAGTACTTGCCTTCAAAAATAGTAGATTTTTCATTCGAAAATTAGTAATTTTTTGTTAAGATCGACGAAAGAATGCAATATGCACCTCGGCGAATAACTGTCCATTGTCTCGCTTGCTAGCTTCGCAGACTCCACTATAATAGACAGTTTCTCGTCCTCCGTCATCATAACGAGAAAAGAAAAACACAAATATTATGCTGAGCCAAATCAACAATCTCAGCATGGATGAAACTAATTTTACAAAAAATCCGTTGTCTTGGCAACCGTTCTGATGACGAAGAAAGAGTGAAACCCCTAATTTTACAAAGCTGATACGCGCGGATGCCAAGTTGACCATTTTCGCTCATCTGAAAGTAGTTATGGAGAACTGTTGTATTGGTAATCATTGAAATGGTGACACCTTGGTGAAGAAACGCAAAGGTACAGTATCATCAAGAAAATTTTCATTGTGCTAAGTTAATTCTACTTGAACTATGGGTCACAAGTAAATGATTTTTGTTTTTGCATCACTCTGATATCAGAAGGTCAGTTCAATAATGTCTTCGATTAGTGAACTCTCTCTTCCGAGAACTCGAACTTAAGCATTTTAATTTGCTCGCAGTCATGGTACACCCTTCTGCTTCGGCTAGGAGATCTGCTGAAGATCTACTTCTGCTTGAACGCCTCCTTCTTAGGCTAGGAGATAGGCTGTAAGATCTACTTCTGCTTGAACGCTTCTTTCTTTCTCTTCTTCTTGCGTCTTGCAGATGCTGATTTGGCTTGATCTTTTTTCTTTAGCATCCATTTTTCTCCATATACCAGTAGCTTTTACTGCTATGTCTATTGAATTCAATCTTTGGGTGTTTTTTCTGAAATCCAGTAAGAAGTTGGAGAAGGAATTTCTGGTTACTCTACTTTTTCTGTATTTCAGTGGATTGTTTGTAGGCTTTCGTTCTTCATCATCGTTAGTTGGTAAGTTTTCGTTGAGTGTGCGGGTCATTTTGCTAACGCATTCTTCACATTTGGTTCAATTTAGATAAGACTTTTCATATTTTTCATTCATTAACAGAATGTCACAATTTTGATATTCATCTGCATGATTTTTGTAAATTTTGAAGAATTTTTATCTCAATTAATGTAATTGTGGATTAAAATCCGCTGGTTCTTCGAAGAAAAGTTTATAATATAGTTGTCTTTAGAAATTACATTGGATTTTATTTCACGACCTATAGAAATTATTTCCGAGGTATAGGTATACTATCAGGAATATATTCACTATTTGCAAATGGAAAAATTGAATTAACAGCTATAAACACACTGTGAAAAATGCGAGCCGGGTCGAAGTTTCGCAATTCGTGCGTTCGAATTGCGAAACTCCGCTCCGTGTCGTTCGGGTCAACTGCAGTCGCGTGCGGGAAAGTATCACTTTCCGCACTTGTTAGGAAAATAACTATTTCTTCATAAACGGAATTATAAAAAAATATTGTATATAAATACGTTTTTGTCGCACATCTAGTGCAAAAACAAGTTGATTCAGCAACTGGTTATATAAATAGCTATCAAATTTGACTACAAAATAATAAACTACAAATAACACCATGGGTTTTATCACTCTATTGAAGTTGATGAACTCCCACTTTGCGTGTTATTGCATATCACCATGCCTTTGATATTGTAACTTAGAGCTCTGGCAGGAAATTGGATAACGTGGTGTAATAACAATACACTCCTTTTGTAATTTTGCTGTAGTAGATGAACAATACCATGTTAAATTGGATTTACTATACATTTCGAACTGGAGTTAGACATTGTATAATTCCGTCAAATTAATATTCTTCCCTTCTGTACGAGACAAAACTTATTAACCTCCTTCATATACATGGTGTAACAAAAATACCACTTACTAAGGGTCATAAATAAGTCGATTAAACAAGGGGAATGCATTGGTGAACAATTACCCTACAATTGCAGATAATATTTCCGCAGAATTTGCATGTTCCTTGGACCACTTCGCCCATATAACATAGATATACATAGTGAGAATTCCTGTGATTATTATGGGATCCGATTTCTGAAGCTCCTAAAGCAGGTCGTAATAACCTTTTTGCCTGGAGTATTTTTAAAGTAGACTACACTGAATTTCTTTTCCCATTTTCGGACAGATGTTACTTTAGGAGATACAACAAAATTATTCGGGTCCGATAAAAGGAGTACAAGCTTCATCTTTTGATTGAGAGCAGACACTAAATACGAGACAGAAGTGTGTACAGTTCCACGAGCCTCACCCCGTATTTGGTGTCAAATATTTGGTGTCAGGGTATGTATCTTATCTGAATACGAGACAGAAGTGTGTACAGCTCCACGAGCCTCACCCCGTATATATAAGGGACACCAAATATTTGGTGTCAGGGTATGTATCTTATCTAAATACGAGACAGAAGTGTGTACAGTTACACGAGCCTCACCCCGTATATATAAGGGACACCAAAGATTTGGTGTCAGGATATGTATCTTATCTAAGTATTTATATAAGGTTTTCTAATTATACCTACATTCGACAAAAGCAAACAAGAGCCCTGGGCCCAAATTCTCTCATCTCGATCAAAAATGTCGCAATCGAGATTTATCGAACACGAAAGTCGCACGAAAATTTGAGGTCGTATTTGAAAAAATGTAAGGGGTGTCTCCAGTAGGGAGGGGGTGAATCTGACGTTTATGACATTAGCGCCAAAAAGTGTCCCCCTCAAGTTAAAAGTTGACTTGTTTCGGCATTTCCTTCTAATATGTCCCATTTCTGAAATATTAAGGGTGAGTTTATAAATGTTCTTTCATCTTCCTTCCAACTACATTTTATTCGGAAAATTTTCGAACAACATTTATTATTCATCTATAAAAGTAGTTTGTCTTGGGATCTTGTTAAGTTAGACAACATCACTCCAACTTTGGAAATATACTCTCTTGTGTTGAGTTTTGACTGAGAACTAACTCTCAATTCTTTTGGGGTAAAACCAAAACAAACAAAAATCCTCAAGCTGGGAAAACATTTTTTTTTAAAATTTGATCATTTTATACCAATTTTATAATCTATAAGAAGAGCTATTTTTTTAATTTTTTTGAAAATTTTAGACCAAGACATAAACGAGTTTATTGGGACGCTCGTTATATAACACAATCAGTTGTGTCACGTTGTATTATTTAGATTTGCATCAGTCATACTAAATGACAAAAATGTTTTTGTGGGTGATCGAGTTTACGATTCATTAAAATATGTCAGCCTAATTTTTTTTCTAACTCTGAGCTAATAAAAGACTGACAACTAAGAATAATAAATTAAGAAACTGATTGTTCAAATTACGTCTGTGGAAAATTCGAACGTAATTTCCCCAAACACTCGGCCAACAATTTTTCAAACAGTCGGAATCGTTTTTAATTCGGTTGGGCGTATCTTAAAAAAAATTCTTGCCAAGCATTTTAAAACCGTGTATATTTATAAGTTAATATATGATAATTTTTTATACATTTTCTACCGTATTAATATAAAAGCATGTCATTAACCTTTCTTACCATTTGTTGCTATGTTTTTAAAGGAACTGGATAACTAACCTGGAAAAAAAAATAAAACGAATTAGTTTTTTCGACAATATTCCAATAAATGTTAAATAGTACGTGACTATAGTATTTTTCAAGTCGAAAATTTTCCCAATTCAATTGTTTGATTAGTTCGGTACCACCAGTTAAAATCACCTGAGCTTCTACACTTTCTGTGCTATTGGTCGTGTCGTTTAATCGTTTACGTGGAAATACCAGTACTCCTTATCAGTATTTTCACTTTGAAGGCAGTATAGAACTGATCTTGGGGCATGCTAAAGGTTAACTGCTGCTTTGAGGTTATTTTGGCATCTATACCCCATTTCAATGTTAATTTGCAAACACGTGTCGATAGCATATATTTCCTCCTCTAATACGGATGCAAAAATCCCCAACAATGCGTGGAAATTGCACCTGAGTCTAGCTCCTGTTTCTCAATATGTTTTAGATTCATCAGTGCACCAAACCTACTTTCCTTCCTGACTGCATGCTTCTAGCATTGTGATTCTGGAATTACTGTGGGCGTTGGTTCCTTCGTGTCAACTTCCATTGCATTCCAGCCTCTATGCAGCCATTCTTGCTTTCGCCTTAAAATGCAGAGCAGGAGGCAAAAGATTGAGAATGGCTTCCATTGCCACAGTCTAGCTACTTCTCATCGCACCTGTAATGTACAGACAGTCAAGCCTCTGAAGTTTTGATAACTCCAGTTCGGGTTTCCTTTGATCTGATTTTGCAACCCATAGGTGACCGTGGGTCTCATCACAGTTGTGTACAGCCAGAGAACGATCCGTGGATTCAGTCCCCTTGTGTCCTATCGCTCGTTTGCAAGCATGATTGGTGTTGGCGATAGGATGCGGACTCAATAAAATAAAATGCACCCAGATCGTTAACTTATCTCTCGATCCACGATAATCAGAATAGCAAGCAAATACAGATAATTTGGACACGTTCGGGACGTGAATAAAACATATACTGGGTGCCGTACTTAAAAAAAAACTAATGAACTGTATCCTATATAATGGTTATCCTGAATGATTCATAGTGACAGTCATTCGTTTCTAGAGTATAACAGGTATCATCAATTTGAAATATAAAAGTTAAAAATAATAGTACGTCCTTGACAAGTAATTTCAAAAATAAATCTCTGTTATTAGAGACATCTTAGCCTAATGTCCACAATAAGATACATTTATCTAGATAGACAATATGTAGATCTGGCATTCACCCAAGTTCTATAAAAAGAAACTGACAGCATCGTATGCTGTTGTGTTGACGAGGAAAATTCTTAAAATCAAACGACGATGGCGAACTCAACATGTATTTGTGTGAGACATAACATCTGCTAAATGAAAAAAATTATTGCTAACGTATTAACAGGTTGAATCAGCTCATTGATATAATTTTTTTTTCAAAACGCATCGTCACGTTCAAAACGTTTAATACAAGGTGATGTCACGGAACCAAACTCGTTCAAGCTATAGTCAATTTGAATGGAATTCAAGTTTATTCAAAATCAAGAGGCACCAACGTAAACGCAGAGCGTGATGGCCACGTGCTATGCGGAAACTACGCTCTGATTGGTCAAGCAGCAGTAAAACGATCGAGAGTGGCGGCAGGGCAAAATTATTGTAGTATTTTGTTCAAATGCATGCTTCGTGTAGTCTAGTTCAAAAACGTTTTAGTTGTTGTAATAGCTCCTGAAAAGATAGCTTGTTGGTTTCGAAATAATGTTTTATCAGTAGATAAAAAATTGCAGAAATTATTATGAAAAAATGGTATTCAGTTTTTTGCGAATAACTCAAAAACTATAAGGGATAATTGGAATCTGAGAAAAGCTTCTCAAAGTGGAGGAAATTTTCAATAAAAAAGTCCGTACTATTGGATTTCTATCTTCATTGCTAATAATTTTAAATCAATGCTGAAGATGCTCTACGTGGCAATTTATGGATGAACACGTCTCCAAAGCTTCACATAAAAATGATTTTTATGTGACGATTTATCAATTAAAACATTCGAATAAACTATGTGAGTGCTTGCAGCATGTTTCTTTGGAAGCTAACTGATAATTTCCTACATTGAGCATCTTTCTCAGGATTTGAAGGTCCCAGATATTAATTCACTTCACGAATTTCCTATTACTTGTGCTCTGTTTGTGAGTACGATTGTAAGAAAATGGAACCACAATTTTCAAACAGAGCACTGTCTGACAACCAACTGACTTACACCATATGTCAAAAAAATAAACTTCAACTCCAACTGTTCGGGGGACCCAGCACAATATAGCCGACCTGTCAAAGTCAGGTGTTCTGGCATGGTCTATTGTTGATATCAATTGCGAGGTTGAATGTCAAAAACCAGTGAAGCACCTTTGCAAAATCCTGCTAAAACTACAGATACAGACAACAAGCCAGCTCGGAAAGAGAAAGAAAGTGAGAGGTCTTTCTCTCGCGCATGCTATAGACACAGACAAAGACAGAAAAACTTCTGATCCAACGTCTTTTTCTCTCTCACCGGAGTCCAGTCTTAGACAGATCGCTTTTTGCCTCTATCTGTTGTAGAAGCATGTTTTCTTATTCACCGGTAGATCCACCAATTCACCAACTGCGTTTTTATATTCATTGGTAGATTTCAGATTGAAGAAATGGCACATTCATTTATTACTGTTGTATCAACCAAAATTGCAAACCATTCCACCGCTGTTTCGAGGTGGTGGATAAATTTGGCGGTTTACAAAATGACAGCCTAACCTCAAAAATGTGAAGATTCAAAGCGGTTATAGCGAATTATGGAAGAAATGGACGAATAAATAGAAATAAACTTAGAATATGATAAAGTATTGACTGCACTATTGACAGCGTCAAAAATTGAAGAAATTTCAAGTGGTATCGATTGTCAGTTGTCAGATATAATGATGAATGATGTATTCAACAACAACTGCGTTTTTTTATGTGCCACTAACATGTCGGTGCAGCGGAGACGTCAGTCAACCAATAGTAAATCAATTATGTAAAAAACGTGTCTTATATTGATGAAAACACCATTCTGTCGCTTTCAAGGACGGTGGAAAATTGACTTGACAAAGCATGGGTGCGTGACGTCGTGTTCAAAGTATGTGCTTACTTCTCCCACTTTCGTTAAATTCGTTTTAGATAGAAATCGCTCAAAAAAAATTTAAAAAATAAAGCAACATTAACTCATAAAATATTATATAGTTATTGGTCTGATCCCTCTGGGCTTGTACGTCAAAGAGGTTGCGTTAATGGCCATGTTACGATTGCGCACGGCAGGTGTAAATCCCGAAGTAGGAGTGGGTCAATTGAGGCTAAGCCTAGGGCGAGAAGCGCTTACTGCGCAGGCTGCCAATGAGGCAATTGAACCCAAGTTTGTGTTCAATAAACCCTACAAAATACAAATAAAACAGAACTCAGAGTCAGATGCTGCAATTGCAATACTCATATATACAGACGGCTCAAAAACCAAAGAAAGCTCAGGATGTGGACTCTACTCCAGATCACTTAGCCTAAGAATTAAGTGGGGAATGGGGAAAAATACCAGCGTGGTTCAAACAGACCTGGCTGGTATCTCAATTGCCGCAAAAGAACTCACCAGAAAAGGAATTTCTGGCAAAAACATAACAATCTGCACTGACAGCAGACAAGCCCTATCAGCCTTGAACAGACAACGTATTACATCAGGGCTAGTATTAGAGTGCCACCAAGATTTAGCTAACGCCTCGGTAGATAACAATATTATCCTCAGTTGGGTTAAAGGACACGACAGGAGTAAAGGTCATCGCATTGCCGATTATCCAGCCAGGGAAGCGGCTGGAATAAAAATTTTAGAACCCAGTGACACCTACAGCCTGACAACTTCGACAATTACGGAACTAGCCAAGCGTTACATCCATGCTCAATCCCTAAAGATATGGTATGGAATCAAAGGATGCAGTCTTGCCAAGATCACTTTAGGCTACCCTGCAGATACAGATATCTCATAAAATACTAACAAATCAAGCAATTGAACAAATTTACTGAAAATGCTCATTATTATTAATAAAAATAATCAATGAAGGTTATTCAGATGACAGTGACACTCAAACTGATGACTATGATTCAACCCAACCTCTCTCAGACAGCAATTCAACTAGTATATCCCAAACTTAAATGGCAACCAATAATTCCTTCTTCATGGAATTGAAACGGGTACTTCACCCGATTGGATATGCTCAAAATACTCATCCAGAAGAACTCCCCATCTATAATTGCACTCCAAGAAACTCGTTTCAATCAATTCCAACTTGCTCCTAGAAATTTCACTGGATATTTCCATAACAGACCTAACCAAACTATCGGTACTGGAGGTGTTGCTATTTTCGTAAAAAATAATTTAGGATAAAATCCAATACCACTTAATACGAACCTAGAAGCAATTACAATCAGCGTGCTATATAAAACAAAAATCAATATACCAAGTGAACGATTCCTTAAGGTTTTTATAAAGCCATAAACATGTACAATTTGTAATTTTACTGTTATTGTTTACTATGTAAATTCCTTTGTAACCACTAAACTGCCAATAACCCTAGTGGTTAACGCAGTATATGTTAAATAATAAAAAAATAATATTAATCAACTTTCAAAAAATTTTCAACGTGATCTTTTTGAGTACACTAAGAAAGGTGTATCTACTCGTTTTAAAGACAGCACGCGCATCCCCAATTAACTCGTATTTGAACAAATGAGATTGATTGAACTTGTTAACGTTTGGTAATTCTTACTACACTTAATAATAAATATTGTTACTGAATAATGAGGGCTTCAAGGAAGGGATTTAAACATTTTCCTCTTGCTAGTGTGATCTTTTCATCTATACACGATCTACTTTGATATTTCTCAGACCTATTAAATTATTTGTGACGTCGCTCATGCTAACATCAAAATTCCTTCAAGTATACAGTTATTATGTTTGAAGATGAGGTAAGAAGATATTTTCTATGCTCAAAGTTTAATCGATATTTACTATCTTTACGAACAAATTGGAAAACGCGTTTGAAAAATTTCATATTAACTTACCTAGATCCATTTATATTGTTTTTATTGATTATATAATTCATGATAAAATCAGCGAATAGAAATTACGAATTGATAATAGTTACGGCGTATAAATAACCGATTATACGCTTGACGACGTGGTATGATCCCTTCGGTTTTTCGGTGGGTCTAACAATGTGTATTGCGATAGTAACCACCTTTTGTAGTTTCTCAAAAAGTCAGAAAACTCCATAAAATCGCAATGAATCGCTTCGGAATAGCTGCAAGTTTAGAAATAAGCGAAGCAATTGGATCTTTACCGCCTCCGAACACGCTAAAATATATAATAGTCTAGTCTATAAGCTTAAAATGGTGTTAATTCTACATACTTTTATTAAAATTATGTGGTTTAGCTCATTCGATCCGGAATAATGTCTAGATCATTGTGCCAAATAATTAAATTAGCCCATAAAAAATTCCAAAAGTTATAAACAATTAAACACCTTCAAAAAATAGTGTCTGGTTGGTAGCTTATTGTTCGTAAATTATAAATATTTTCGAAATTTGGAGAAAGATCCTTAAAGAGGAGGAAGTTTAGTAAAAAAAAGTTCCAACTCCCGGAACTGTACCTCCATTATTTATAATTTTAATTTAACGCTGAAAAAAATAGCCCTGTGCGCGCCATTGTTAGGTTGCGCGCACGGCCACCAAAGCGAGTACGTCACTTAAAAAAATCTTTTTTAAGTTCTTAAAGTTAATTGAAAAATTTAAAAAATTATAGTTTAATCTAAAGACTTACTCGTACTCGCTTTGGAGCCCGCAACCTAACAATGGCGCGTTAAATTAAAATTATAAATGATGGAGATAGAGTACTGGGAGTTGGAACTTTTTTTACTAAATTTCCTCCCCTTTAAGGATCTTTTTTTCAAATTTCGAAAATATTTATAATTTACGAACAATAAGCTACTAACCAAACACTATTTTTTGAAGGTGTTTAATTGTCTATAACTTTTGGAATTTTTTATGGGCTAATTTAATTATTTGGAATATATTTAAATTTATTTTATTTTAGGCTTCGTAAATATTTTCTTCTGAATTTCCTTGGACTGTAATGCCTCTTAAAAGTTGCTCTTTATACTAAAGACCAGTAAACGTTAAACTAATAGCGAAAATTCAGAGACGCTATAAATCTAATTTAAGGATACTTTCCTCCCTTAATTGAAATTTATTTTCAATTTACTCCGATTCCGAATATAGCTCATGTAAATTGTGTACAAATGAAGTACTTTAAGTGATGTACGGTTATTTGCAGGGCCGAGTTAACATTTTGCATTAAATATTAAAACATATGGGGTGAAGTAGAAAGATACTCGCTTTTTACTTTTATGTTATAATGAGACACTTTTTGAATTTTGTTCAATTTTCTTAAAGTGTAGTGAGGTGTAGAGTGAGCTGCTTACGATGGTAAATAACGTTTACTTCCAGTCCCATAATATATTAATATATTCGTATCTTATAAAAAAAAACTCATGACTTGAGCAATCTCTCCTCTGAGGTTTATTTTCTAATGCTGATGTACAAAGCGCCCAATAAAAAAAAACCTTATAAAATGTATCAAAAGTTTCTCAAAACCTGCCTAATTTTAGTCAATGTAAAGAATAGAAAAAGTGAGTCAATAAAAAAAAACTATTCGATATACACCCCATCAACTTTAAAACATCTCTCCAGCCTATTTAAAAATTTTTCATAAGCGTTCCTTATCTGGGGTGATTCCGGCATTAGGCAGAAAACATAGAGAAGCAACGAGGAGAGAAAGACAGTCGTACGCACATAGTTTAAGAGCAGCGAGGCTTACCATGGTTACATGGAATATAAAAGTTAACAAATACGTGGTGAGTTTCATCATTTGTATAAATAACAGAACTGCGCCAGCATTCAGAAAAGTTCCAGTATCTCTTTGATCGTGGATATTCAGGTTTTGAGACATTTATGAATTCCTTAGTTTATGCTAATGAAATTAATTCACGGGACAAACTTCGGAGGAAATTACAAAATGCGGTTAATTTCATAAGGGGACAGAGTAATATTCTCTTTGAAGTCCTTAAGAATTAGAAAAGGCATAGGAGTCGGAGGAGGCCAATTAGAACATTTAATTTGAAATTGCTCTTTTCATGTTAAATTGTCCTTTTTGGTTTATTATCGAAATAGAGCCTAGCCTTGAAGTTTTTTATTTTCCGTTACTTGAAATCCCCTTCTGAAACGATGAACTGTTTAATTGCGTTTTTCTCGAAAGAAATACCAATATTACGTAAAAATCAGTAGAGCCCCTCGTATAAATCAAATATAATCAACGTCATATTTTTAAATTAAAATCACTAAAAAGCTTTGTCAAAAAAAGTTACCAGTTGATTTCATCATCAGTAATCATTCACAAAATATAAAATAATACAAGAAATATTATTCTTTGCCTAAAGTTAGGCCTTTGTGCCGATTTTAATAACAAGTGATGAATATACAGCGAAATTACTAACGAAATTTTTTATATCATTTTATTGGGTGCTCAGGGCTAAAAATGAACGGAAATTTTTTTTTAATATACCCTGTTTTTAAAACGAACTAAAAAGTAAAAAATAATTTTTCTTGCAATGAATTAATAGGAACTATATTGAAGGTTATTCATATGCACATATCACAATATAATAAAATTTGATAAATAATTTTCACCATGTCCAGGATTCGAACCCTATGCCTACAATTCATAATTTTCGGCATCCAAAGCTCTTTACCGTTCGGCTATCAAGACATAATAATTTATGTTGTATGTATATGTACCATAATGATGTATGTCTAAGCTAAAAAAGGGACGTTTTATCAACAATTCTCTATTTTTTCAAATTCTTTCCATTTTCTTTCATTATCATCCAATTCTGAATCATGTTGAAAATTTAAAGTCTCTAGTCCGTCAGGAAATAAGTTCAAAATCATGTACAAAGTTCCACCCGTACAACAAAGCGAGTTAATAAAAGCGTGATAATAATAATGTTTTTTCTCCTCGGACACACTGTATACTTTTGTCAAAGCCAACTGAACCGAATTAACTGCAAAAAAAATTAGGAAATTCACGATTATAACTATTCAATCGCCTTGGTATCGCAGATAGTGCTAGATTAAACGATTTTTCTTCCGAATTGACCTAATTCCGTACAAAGCCATCAAATTTTGTATTATGGTTTTCTATTATATATTCCGCAACAATGGCAAGTCACAATCTGTATTATGTTCAAATCCATAGTCGCAGTAGTCATAAAACAACTCCATAAAACAAGCAGTTACCGCAATTAAAAACGTTACTAATCGGAAACGATCGTGTATTGCATTTCCGATGGGAGTTTACATAAATCAAATGCGTAACAAAACGCTATGTTTACAAGTGAAACAGCCTATCAAAATTTAAATAATATTTATACATACACTAATATGGAGGGTAGAGACAATGAGAACATACTTGTATAAGAATCATGTTTAAACAGTATCCAGCAGTAAGCAGTAAACAGTTGAAAAAGTCACCAGCATAGCGAAGGAAAGGTGTATGAAATTAATTGGGCGTGTCCACCAATTGACACTGATGACAGTCGCTTTGAAGAGAAATAATTATTTGGTTAGATTTTAGATTTGTTATTTGGCTGCTGTATTGTATTGCTTGATGGATTGGTTCGGCACCACCAATCAGAGGCTTCGAGACCTCGGCATCTCAGCCTTTAGGCTTTTTATGCTGTTGGTTGTACCGTTTATGTGAAGAGATCAGTAGCTCTTATCCTGCTTAACAGTCTTTTCATTAGGTACATCTTGAAGAAATCTTCCTTTGGGTACTCCAGTCCTAGGAGTCTACATCTCCGAAGATAATGTGTGAGGCTGTTTCCTCGTCCAGGCACAACCGACAGATAGGTTCCTCACTATATATGCCAATTGTGTGCATGTGCTTGCTTAGGGTACAGTGACCGGTGAGTAATCCGGACACTTTCCTTATCTGGTCCCAGCTGAGATTTAATATTTCGTTAGTCAGCGACTCCGAGGGGTTTTTGTAGCTTGCTGTGTTCCTGCTCTGGCACGTGGCTCCAGTACATCTGATGTTAAGTTTGAATCCACCGAGATGTACAGCCACGTCAAGCAGTTTTTGATATTCCAAATTCTGGTTCACGACCAGTGAATGCAGTTTCAGACCCTAGCTTTGCTAGGGTGCCGTTTCATTGCTGTTCTTGTGCCCCAAGACCCACTTAGGAGTTACTGGCTTGCCAGGGTTAAGAGTTTCTGTAGGCAGTCCCAGACCTGCATTGTATTGTTTTTAATGATCCTTTTTATTATAGGCGGCTAGATATAACTTTTTAAAGTGCCCTGATTTGGTTCAGTATAGTTGGTTTTGGTAGTAATAATGAAACGGATGAGATATCCTTTCATAAATAATTTTCACAGCAATGGGAGCAGAGGATTGATGTTTTGGCCCAAAAAAGAAAGGAAAATATATCCACAGGTAGTAGATAATCACCTAATCATAGAATATTATTGTAAAGCAGTCGAAAAGCTATATGGAATAACAAGTTTAGTTTTTGGCTGACACCAAATATTACGATGGCACACTTTTTTTGAAATCAAGGATTGAAACAACGTCTGAAAAAGCACTAAATCAAAAAGTAAATGGACTGAAACACGATCAAAATAACTATTGATAACCACGTGTATTGTGCAGAGTGCACTTGTTTGTCCTCAGGTCTACTGTCACATGACGCCACGTGAATTTGCCCTATTGAGCAGTTGTTGTAGACAAAGTGAAATGCTCAGAGTTAGCCTAACATAACCTCTACAGTCCATATACTTAAATAAAACATTTTTTAATAATTTAACAATAATGGGAAAATGTGTTGTGGAAAGTTGCCAAGTGAACGTTACATGAAAAAAAAAATGATAAACCTTAGTAGCTGTATCTTTCCCAACCAGCAGTATGATAACGATTCTACTTTCATGAATTTTTCATCCCTTTCATCTTTATATTATATTTTTCTTTCCTTGTTCACTTTTATATCCTACTTTTGCATCTTTTAGCGATATCTCCAAAAATTCACCCATTTGCTTCAGTAGCACCACCAATTTAACTTTTTTTGAATGATACTCTTCATATACAGAGCTAGTGATCTTAAAGTCTAGCCTCCATTCGTCAATAGTATTCGTGCGACTGAGTAAGACAATGACAGGCATCAGAAACAATTAAATTTTGGTTTCATGCACGGAAGCCTTCAAGAACAAAAATTTAGCCAAATTTGACCAAAGCTGTTACGTTTGAAGTTGTAGAACGTTTAAGCAGCTTACGATTATGCAAATGCAAAACTATCTGACGGATAAAAACATCGATTTGATAGATCGTCCGTCATGTAAGAAATTTTTTTTTCACCCCGCTATTCATAAAATAGTTTTCGTTTCAAGTAATAAATTCAATTGTGGGCATACCCTAATATTTAAGAAATGCATTTCTCGACAAAACAACCAATTTCCTGAAACAGATAAGTAAAGTATCATATTTCACGTCGGCGATAAGTAGTTTTCGAGGCTACGATAGGGTAAACGGAATTTTAAGTACGATTCGAGTTTTAGTTCCTAGTAAATACCTAAAGTGTTTATTTGTGCCAAATAAATACGTTTAAATATAGTGTGAAATGTGGTGCATTGCACCCCCTGTATTGTGGAGAGTGGAGAGTTTGAGAGAATTGCAGTGTAATATTATTTTTGCTGAACTGTGGAGATTTTGTGCCACTTGCAGTGTAATTTTATTTTTGCTGTACTGTGAAGAGTTTGCGCCACTTACAGTAGTTACAATATTGTTTGTGGAGAGTTTGTGCCACATATTCCTCTCATGCACTGGGGAGAGTTTGCGCTCCTTGCACCTTTCCTAATTACCCTAAATATTTACAATTAGGCATTTATTTTTGATCAACCAAAATTAAGGTACTGATATCCATAATCACAATTCAGACACAAGAGGCACCTTGCATATATTATTAATACTTTCATTAATTTTGGGGATTGTAACTATACTGAGCGCGATTTAAATAATTAATCATTATTTACTGCAAATTGAATATTCAGACTGTTTTTCTATCTAATTCCAGGTACGTCATCTCGGTTTTTCAACCTACTCGGACCATGTCCATCTTGACTGTTCAATTTAATCCAGGCCTCACGTCCAGTGTCTTCTAAATAGTTATTTTTATCATTTAGATTTGTTTTATTATTAATATTATAAACAATATAATGTGAGTACACAAAACCAATAATTAAAAGCTAAATTCTAATTAAATATATCAATCTTTACAAATCACTCATTCTCCTCAATTTTTTTCCCTCCTACAGTCATACAGCTGCAATTTTTCACTATCAAATATTAATTAAAATTGAATACAGTATAAGCCACTTTATTTGTATTTTTATATTTGATTTGAATGCACTCCTAGCTTTGATAACCTGTTGTAGGTGATCGTCACCAGAGGACAGAGGACCTACAATTATCATTCTGTGCCAGATCTCTACATGTCTGGATGTAAAAATGTATTTTCTTTGTTCGAAGATCATTTTACTGCTAGAGTCCAATTTAATTTCATTGGAAATGAAATTCCATTTGTTTGCCTTGTTATATTGAGTCCTCTTCAGGGTTTGGTCTGGAAACAAGTCATTCGAAGGTCGCGGTGGGGACTTGTTATTCACAGTTCTGATTATTGCGCAAATTAAGATGCAGAGAAACCACAGAAAACATGCATCCACCATCCTGCATAAAAGTGGAAAAGGGAAAAAAATATCCAGGAAAAAAAATGTATAATTCACATCTGGTTCTACTTAAAGCAGATCGTTATTTGTAGTTTAGAGCGTGTACCTGCGAAGGGTTTTTCTTTACCACTTGAAACTATTTTTGGTTCGTCCTATTTGTTCTTAATAAAGTTAGTCTGCATTGAAAATTCAACCGAGTCGTTTTATTTAATCAATTTCGGATTCTGAAAAGGCCCGGAACAAGTGCATTCAAAAGTGCTGTCATATACAGATACATTCAAACAAAAACGGAACATAGGGATTTTAAGCATTGTATCTACTATTTGACTATCTATGTACTACTGAACTTGATATTGCGAATGTGGGTAATACGCCTACATTTAGAACATCGAGGGGGGAATCATTGATAGATGTAACTCTTTGCACTTTACGTGTCAGGGAGATGATTCGCAAGTGGCATGTATCGGATGAACCATCTTTATCTGATCATGCCCAAATATACTATGAAATTAACGTAGAAAAATCGGTTATTAGAACATACAGGAATCCTAAGAGCACTGACTGGGTATCTTATAAAGAGGACCTGCTTTCTAAAATCCGTTCACACTCAGGCAGACCAAAAACTGCTGAGGATTTAGAGGGAGCAGCCGTATGGCTGCAACAGTGTACACTGACCTCTTATCATAACAACTGTCCGATAAAGGAGAGTCGCTCTTCTAGACAAGCCGTCTGGTGGAATAAAGAGCTGACATCGCTAAGGAAAGAAACAAGACGCTTTTTCAACAAAGCGAAAAAAACGGGTAACTGGGAAGCGTATAAGGCTAAACTAGGTACATACAATAAAAAAATAAAAGAATCCAAGGAGAAGTCCTGGAGAGAATTCTGTGAGGACATGCAAGGTGTCCCTGACAGCGTCAGAATCAACAGGATTCTCAAAAGGGATACTTCTAACAAACTTGGCTCTATTCAGTTGCCGAGCGGAAAGTTTTCAAAAACTGAGGCAGAGGCTCTAGAGCATCTCCTCAGTGTGCACTTTCCAGGTTCGGTAAAGATAGAGTCAAGCTCTGACAACAGGCCTGTTACCAAAACAAAGGCAACCAAAGAGGACTGGGAACTCACGAATAAGATATTCAGACCCCATCTTATCAGATGGGCCGTGAACTCATTTGACCCCTACAAAACTC
Source organism: Lochmaea crataegi (assembly GCA_947563755.1). Lineage (NCBI taxonomy): Eukaryota > Metazoa > Arthropoda > Insecta > Coleoptera > Chrysomelidae > Lochmaea > Lochmaea crataegi. The sequence goes on along the minus strand of OX387434.1, from coordinate 15,416,630 downwards.
CAGGACCAGATGGCATATTCCCCAAGCTTCTGCAAGAGGGACTTGACATCATAATGGGTCTTTTAGTTCAGATACTTCGAAGCAGCCATGCTCTAGGGTATATACCAATTGCATGGAGAGAGTCAAAGGTGGTGTTTATTCCTAAACCAGGAAAAGAAACGTACACCCAGGCTAAATCCTACCGACCAATCAGTCTGACATCATTCATGGTGAAAACCATGGAAAAAGTCTTACAAATGTATTTACAAGAAGGAGCGCTTAGGAGCATCCCTTTACATAGACTACAATGGGCTTATCAAGCAGGGAAAACAGGTGAAGCTGCCCTGCATAATTTGGTCTCAGGTCTCGAAAGGAGCCTGAATCATAAGGAAGTAGCCCTTGCAGCATTTCTAGACATCGAAGGTGCTTTTGACAACACATCGATGTCATCAATTGACAGATCCCTTAAAAACAGAGGGATCAACAGTACCACATGCAAATGGATAGTATCCATGCTTGAGCATAGGAGAATAACAGCACATATGCATGATAAAACATACACTGTTAGGACAACTAAAGGATGTCCTCAAGGTGGAGTACTTTCACCACTTTTGTGGAACCTAGTTGTGGATGACTTGATCTGTAGGTTGAATGATCAAGGCATATGGACGCAGGGCTTTGCGGACGACATAGTGATTGTCACCAATGGGAAATTCCCGGAGGTGGTTATGAATGTCCTACGGGAAGCACTGCGAATTGTGGAGGAATGGTGCCTTACAGAGGACCTTTCAGTTAATCCAAAAAAAACCAAACTAGTTGTTTTACGAATAGAAGAGTTCTCCCGCAGGGTAGAGTACTGTTGTTCGGAGAAGAACTAGAAATATCCAAAGAAGTCAAATATCTGGGAGTGACCCTTGATTCCAAACTGAATTGGAAGGCACACCTGGAAAAAATTACTACCAGGGCGACTAGGCTTTTCTGGCAATGCAGAAGAGTTATGGGCAAAACCTGGGGAATACGACCTGAGGTGGTTCACTGGCTCTACACAACTGTGAAAAGGCCAACGATCACCTATGGAACAATAGTCTGGTGGAGGAGGACAGAAGTGTCCTCTGCAGTTAATATGTTAACTGCAATCCAAAGACAAGCGCTTCTTGGTATTACCGGGGCAATGAACAGCACGGGGACGGCATCAATGGAAGCCCTTATTGGACTTCCTCCTCTATAACTTTTTATAAGGGCGGAGGCAATGATGGCAATTCTTAGGCTGAAATCGGGAAACTTATGGTCCCCGAACAATGTTCGAGAAGGACACACTGATACAACTGGGACATTACTAGACGAACCCATATTTCACATGAGTTTTGATAGCATGACACCAGAGAATATATTCACTGAGCGAGTGAATATCATCATCCCATCTAGGGAACAGGTGATGCACCCAGGTAATTCTGGAGAAATCATCTGGTTCACCGATGGCTCCAAAACAAACCATGGCACTGGTGCTGGTATAAAAGGACTTAGAAAGAGAATGTTCTTTAGCCTTGGTCGATATACGACTGTGTTTCAAGCAGAGACGATTGCCGCTATAGCCTGTATTGCCTGTAGTGCCTGGAAGCACTTTGGAGAGGAAGTTATACAACCATCACAACTACTGAAAATCCCTCCACTCAAACTAGTGACCTTTATAGAAGACACGAAGCTACTGGAATGGAAGTAGATAACATGGGAAATGGTACAAAGATTCAGATCAAGTGCCTGGGCTGATGAGCACAACCCAATTTATGAATGAATGAAATGAATGAATAAGCATTGTATCAGAATTGCTTTTGAACTAGTCGACCAACATTCAGCTTCAACAGATGAAAAACACGATTATTATAATCGTTTATTTGGACACCTATAACATATCGTACAAATCCCATCACTCCGTATTCTCAACTGTGGGCGGTCCTTAATTAGCGTCAGACAGTCAGTAAACAACAGTCGGTAGATGAGAGCGTTGCTTTGTTTCAATTTAAAGAATCCTATTTCCTATAACATAAAACGTTAGCATATTGTTTCAGTATGTAGCGACGTTTACTACCCTCATCAAATAATTATTCAATACTAAATCGCAGTTCGCACACCTCGAACATAACTAACAAATTTTGGAAGAAGAAGGAGCGGGGTTTCTTACATTGGTTCTGAATTCAGCTGTCCAGATCAATACTTGATATTCATTGAAGTGAACTTATAGAAATGTTTTGTTGGTGGACTATTTAGATCGGACAATATATTAAATCCCTATGTTCCGTTTGTATTTGAATGTATCTGTATGTCTAAGTAGAGCACTAACTAGTGGTTTTTGTTTTCGGTTTCACCATTCAGTGCTCCTCCTAGCTTTGGATCGTCAGCTTTCGCCTTTTCGGAGGTGAATATGTTGGTGTGGGTTTTATGTTGCTGGTGTGTCATATGTGGAGATGATGTAGAAGAGAGGAGCGAGGATAGAACTCCGAGGGAACTCTGAAGGACGCCCACTAGAGGGAAAGGTTCCAAAAATTTTGAATGTAAAAGTTCATGGAATAGTTGAAACATGATTCAATTAAATTCGAGAGCAGAGAAGCCTTGAAGAAGAGAACTAAAAAGTGCTTTTTTGGTACACAAATCATTTTTGAGTGCACTTTTTGCAGGACGTGTTTGATAGTAAAATTTCCAATTTACTAAATAAGAAAAATTATAATAAACAATACCACAATTACATCGGATTTATTATAGGAATGGAAAGGTCACGTAAAGTACCAGTCTATCAAGTATTTGATAGCGTGATTGGTTTCGACTACCCAAATAAGTGTAAAGGTATAATTTGTAAAACAGTCCATCGCCATAATAGACACTTATTCACCCTCCCCATAATTTGTGCCTCATTAAACATGTAGATTGTTAGTGTTAGCAAATAGCATGGAGATTGTCAGAAAGCAAATATTATTTGGGAGAAAATAAAATAAAATGGAAAATGAAGTTGGAAATAATAAGGAACACGTGTCTAAACTTTCAATTGCGTGAGTTCATAACCTTTGCTGTTGTATGGAATACGTTAATATTAAGTAACCGATGGGTTATATTTTATGTTAGATTGACAGTTTAACCTTCAAATACTAATCACGGTTTTGCGTGAACAACGACAAACAAAAAATGATTAATTGATTTATTATTTATCTTCATAAATCTCCGAAGCAGAATAGAATGAAAATTAACATTATAAAGCAAACAAACTTATATCAACACAGTGAAATACTTAATTAGGTAAGGGTACTTCCAAAAGCTTCAAAGATATTCTCTATTAACTCTGTCGAAGGTAAAATACAGTTTGTCCCAAAAAATTATACTCTATTTCCCAAAAAAATATTCGTTTTAAAAAGCTCTGAAAAGATTGTAGATCTGTTAGCGAGAACAAAATTTTTAAAGCCTTAGCTGGAATACAAATAAAATTGATGTCTTGGAGTGACAGTAAAATAGGTGTACCCTCATACTTTCCTATAGTCAATGAATACAACCAAACTTATATGGAATCTCTCAGTATTTGTGAAAAACTTGGTATGCTAGTCCAAGATAAGGTTTTTTGCTGTAAATAAACATGATAACAGAAAATAAACGACTGCACATTAATTATAATCTTTTAAATTTTGTGTTCAGTAGTAAAAACACGTTATTCCTATAATTTTATTTCGGTCCAAAGGAGATAATAATGCCTTATATTGGACTAACTGATGTGCAGAGGGGAAAAATTGTTGCTCTCATTGAACAAGTAATGCCCCAAAGAGACGTAGCAGATATAGTAGGCGTTCCCAGGGTGTTGTATCAAAAACGTATGTAAGGTATTTGGATTGCGGAACTCTCAAGAATGGGCTAGGCCTATTTAAAGTCGTCAAAGAGTTACAACTGAACAACAGGACCGCTTTGTGTGCCAAATTGCTAGAAGAAATCCGAATGTTTCTCATCCAGAGCTGAAACGACAACTTCTAGAAGCTACAGGTGTGAACGTTTCAGTTGAAAAAGACTTCGTGCTCGAGAGTTGTACAGCAGGAGACAGTTACGGGTTCCAGAGTTGTCCAGGCAAAGCAAAACTGACCGGCTAAATTGGTGCCTTCAACACCAAAACTGGACAATTGAAAATTGGAAAAATGTTCTCTTTTCAGATGATCGACGAACTCGGGTTCTCAGAGCTCCAGGAAGACAAGCTAGACTCCAGGCTGTCAGATCTATCCCAAAATATAAAGGAGGAACCGTAATGTTTTGGGGAGGTATTATGAGGGAAGCAAAAACTCCTTTGCTACCTCTCCAACAAACTTTAACCGGTCGGAGGTATGTTGATTTGGTGTTACGAGTTAGGCTTTGGAGAGGTGCAGTTGGGGATAGTTTTATCTTTATGCGATATAATGCACCTCCTCATAGTAGCGTAGCAGATCAAGTGGCTCGAGAATTTCTTGAAACGGATGTCACAATTTTAGATTGGCCTGCATGTTCACCGGACTTAAATCCAATTGAAAACTTGTGGGACCAGCTAAAAAGAAGGATTAGAGCTCGTCGGGACAATCCAGGAAATATCGCACAGCTCATTCAAGCAGCGTTAGGGGAATGGGAAAATATACCGCAAGAAAATGTTGACTATCTAATCAGAAGCATTCCAGCGCGAACTGAAGATTGCATAAGGGCTAGAGGTGGCAATACGGATTATCAAAATAAATAATTTTCTATTTTTTTTCTCGTTTTTTACTAGTTAATTTAAATCTTGATAATTTTCAGAAACCAAAAAAAAAACCATTATGTTTGTTTTGTCAATTATAATTAATTCTTTAATTCGTATGTGAAAATTTTTTGATTAATGTATTGGGTAAAGAATGAATTTTATTTCTAAATAAATAATTTTCTTATATTCCATACATAATACAATATATTAGGTAATTCCATATAAGTTTGGTTGTGTGTACTTAGCATGTCCCCAGATGAAATCTAGACTGGTCTGGGACTCCGTTTAAAAACTCCTATTCCTGAAAAGCAACAATATGGCGATCCTTAAGTGGGTTCCGGGTACAAGGGTATTATGAAGCGTGTAACAGATACACTGACATATATAAACCTTTACAAATTATGTGAAAGTTCACTCCCACTGTATACGTTTTTTTTACGGCCATATACCCTAAAAGAATATCATCGTTGTTGATCATTGTCGATAAAATTCAGCAACGAACTGAACAAGCCAGTAAATTGTAGTCAAATTTATTTCCGCAGCAAAGCCGGCACAAGCCAGCAAGGAGGCTTGTGCCGCCGACCCAGCCCAGTTTTGTAAGGCGTTGACTTGAAACATCCAGGAAAGCTGCCAAAATTTTTGATATTAGATACCCAGGTAAAGCTGTATATTCAACAAATCATATGTGAAGAGTAGATAAAAGGTGAGCATACTTTTTTTGCTACTTAATAACAATTTCAATCAACATTCCGCTTCACAGTTTGAACGTATTTTATACTCCAAATTATCATTTTTCATTTTTCCTGTAATACAGCCAACATTTTAAAAATTTCGTACTTGATTACAATAAGCAATTGGAAGAGAACGCATACATTCATGAATGCGACACTCGTGAGACCACGTGATAAAACTCAAATAGGACGACATTTTGTACTAGTTGCCTCAAATGAGTATAAATATGATATCCTTGGAAGTAGCTGAGCTAGTAAGCATTTCCAAACGAAAGACCTATAAGAAATACAACTTAATTCCAGTAGAAATAATTCGGCTACTGCTGTGGCGGCTCCTCCATTAGGTCATTAGGTGAATGAACTCCCATTAAAAAATAATTAAATAAACATTTAAAAAAATAAAATATACCTACTATACACATAGTATAGTATGCCTTTTAAATAAAATTTACCTAAAACGTTTCAAGACCCCCATGTAAACGTTCTTCCGCATCAAGTGAAAACCAAAATTGGAAAGCGGGCTGGTGTCCACCGATGACCTCAAGGTGTTATATGGGAACGGAATTTGCCGAGCGATGACGATCTTCGCGGCGTGAGAGAAACACGCCCGAAGTTTACATGTGATGGGTCAAAAGCCCGGTTTAATATCGACGATAAATCGACTAAGGTCGGCTGCTTATTACACGCTTAGAAAAGAGATGAGTAGAGAACTCAACAAATTTTGCTTTTTTAGCTATTTTAACGACTTCTGGGCAGAAATTGGGAGTGTTTTTTAGAAAAATAGGCCTCCTGGGGGCTGGTCAGTGGCGTATTTTAAGATTTTGGTCACATCACCTATGACCCCCCTATCAAATTAACCACTCAGCCACTGATACATTTAATGAGAGAAAGTTTGAAGAAGGTTTCAATAACGTCCACACTGTTGACGTGCCAAAAATTTTGATTATGATATTACAACGCCATTCCTATTATTTATAATCCAAAGTTATTGATGAAAAAATATTTTTGGTTCAATCCAGGCTTACCGATGTTCATTACATAATTATTATTATTAATTTTACTGGTGATATATTGTCAACATTTTGGAATAAATAGCGATAATTAATTTGAAAATGGAACAAGTACACATACAGACACCGTTATATTATATTATCCAGTTGACATACTCTAATGGTTGATATAGGACGACAGATGTTACTTATTTAACGGAATGGAGAATAAATTAAAATGTCTCGTTTCCGTCTACTGAAAATAGGGAACGGAGTATATACATTTTCAGCGACGTTACCCAAAACCGTCAGAAAATGAAATAAAAAAAATTGGAAACTATAACAAACTACATTAGTCGTTTTGTCAATATGTTCTTTTTTTATTGGCTATCAACCTTTACTCACTTCTTCCGGCGTTAGGGATTTGTTTTCATTCATTCATTATACAAACTTTCTTCCTTGACAGTATCTATTACTCCACCACTTTTACCACATATTTATTGGTTGTTGCAATAAATGAACAGGCGCGGTCCACAATAATATGCCGATGAATGAAGGCAACTTTGAAGGATAGGACAATAATATCCACTCTGGAGCATATTCATTATCAGGGCAAAGACTAGTGTCCAGGAGATTATTACTGCTTAAATGGACAACCTTAGTAGACAATCTCCTCACAGAATTGTTCACAACAAACTTCGACTAACTTGGATACTCAGCCTGAGGCAGCAGAAAGATGAGGGTGCTCTATAAATTAGGTGAAAGAAAACGTAAGAGGGGTTGTGGTAGTTCTGCAAAAGGGTGTCATTGTGTCAGTGACATACTAGCACGTGTTTTTGTTACTTAGATATCCTAACGGCGTCGGCGGTGGAAGAGATAATATATAATATTTGGCAAAAAGTTTGTTTTATACAGAAGGTATTTAATTAATCAAAAAATGACCTTAATAAAGAAATTGTAAATTCAGTGACAGCATCAATGTCATCTCTCACTCTCATCGTAACCATCAAAAGAACGCAGTTTTATCATAGAACTAAAAAAAAACACTCACTCTAGGAATTGCATCACAATCTTCAAAAGAACGCGCAGTTTCTCCATAGAACTAAATAAAAAATACGCTCACTTTAGGAATTGCATCACAATCTTCAAAAGATCGCAGTTTTTTTATAGAACTAAATAAAAAAATACTCTCTCTCTCTCTCTAGGAATTGCATCACAATCTTCAAAAGAACGCGCAGTTTCTCTATAGAACTAAATAAAAAAATACTCTCACTCTAGGAATTGTATCACAATCTTCAAAAGAAAGCAGTTTTTTCATAGAACTAAATAAAAAATACTCTCACTCTAGGAATTGCATCACAATATTCAAAAGAACGCGCAGTTTCTCCGTAGAACTATATAAAAAAATACTCTCACTCTCGGAATTTCATCACAATCTTCAAAAGAACTCAGTTTTTTCATAGAACTAAAAAAATACTCTCACTTTAGGAATTGCATCACAATCTTCAAAAGAACGATGTTTTTTCATAGAACTAAATAAAAAGTACTCTCACTCTAGGAATTGCATCAAAATCTTCAAAAGAACGCGCAGTTTCTTTATAGAACTGAATAAAAAAATACTCTCACTCTGGGAACTGCATCACAATTTTTAAAAGAACGAAGTTTTTTCATAGCACTAAATTAAAAAATACTCTCACTCTAGGAATTGCATCACAATATTTAAAAGAATGCGCAGTTTCTTCATAGAACTAAATGAAAAATACTCTCACTCTAGGAACTCCATCACAATTTTCAGAAGAACGAAGTTTTTTATAAAACTAAATTTAAAAAATACTCTCACTCTAGGAATTGCAACACAATCTTCAAAAGAACGCGCAGTTTCTTCATAGAACTAAATGAAAAAATACTCTCACTCTAGGAATTGTACCACAATCTTCAAAAGAACGCAGTTTTTTCATAGAACTAAATAAAAAATACTCTCACTCTAGGAATTGCATCACAATATTCAAAAGAACGCGCAGTTTCTTCGTAGAACTATATAAAAAAATACTCCCACTCTCGGAATTTCATCAAAATCTTCAAAAGAACTCAGTTTTTTCATAGAACTAAAAAAATACTCTCACTTTAGGAATTGCATCACAATCTTCAAAAGAACGATGTTTATTCATAGAACTAAATAAAAAGTACTCTCACTCTAGGAATTGCATCAAAATCTTCAACAGAACGCGCAGTTTCTTTATAGAACTGAATAAAAAAATACTCTCACTCTAGGAACTGCATCACAATTTTTAAAAGAACGAAGTTTTTTCATAGAACTAAATTAAAAAATACTCTCACTCTAGGAATTGCATCACAATCTTTAAAAGAATGCGCAGTTTCTTCATAGAACTAAATGAAAAAATACTCTCACTCTAGGAACTCCATCACAATTTTCAGAAGAACGAAGTTTTTTATAAAACTAAATTTAGAAATTACTCTCACTCTAGGAATTGCAACACAATCTTCAAAAGAACGCGCAGTTTCTCCATAGAACTAAATAAAAAAATACTCTCACTCTAGGAATTGTACCACAATCTTCAAAAGAACGCAGTTTTTTCATAGAACTAAATAAAAAATACTCTCACTCTCGGAATTTCATCACAATCTTCGGAAGAACTCAGTTTTTTCATAGAACTAAAAAAATACTCTCACTTCAGGAATTGCATCACAATCTTCAAAAGAACGATGTTTTTTCATGGAACTAAATAAAAAGTACTCTCACTCTAGGAATTGCATCAAAATCTTCAAAAGAACGCGCAGTTTCTTTATAGAACTGAATAAAAAAATACTCTCACTCTAGGAATTGCATCACAATTTTTAAAAGAACGAAGTTTTTTCATAGAACTAAATTAAAAAATACTCTCACTCTAGGAATTGCATCACAATATTTAAAAGAATGCGCAGTTTCTTCATAGAACTAAATGAAAAAATACTCTCACTCTAGGAACTCCATCACAATTTTCAGAAGAACGAAGTTTTTTATAAAACTAAATTTAAAAATTACTCTCACTCTAGGAATTGCAACACAATCTTCAAAAGAACGCGCAGTTTCTCCATAGAACTAAATAAAAAAATACTCTCACTCTAGGAATTGTACCACAATCTTCAAAAGAACGCAGTTTTTTCATAGAACTAAATAAAAAATACTCTCACTCTAGGAATTGCATCACAATATTCAAAAGAACGCGCAGTTTCTTCGTAGAACTATATAAAAAAATACTCTCACTCTCGGAATTTCATCACAATCTTCAAAAGAACTCAGTTTTTTCATAGAACTAAAAAAATACTCTCACTTTAGGAATTGCATCACAATCTTCAAAAGAACGATGTTTTTTCATAGAACTAAATAAAAAGTACTCTCACTCTAGGAATTGCATCAAAATCTTCAAAAGAACGCGCAGTTTCTTTATAGAACTGAATAAAAAAATACTCTCACTCTAGGAACTGCATCACAATTTTTAAAAGAACGAAGTTTTTTCATAAAACTAAATTAAAAAATACTCTCACTCCAGGAATTGCATCACAATCTTTAAAAGAATGCGCAGTTTCTTCATAGAACTAAATGAAAAAATACTCTCACTCTAGGAACTCCATCACAATTTTCAGAAGAACGAAGTTTTTTATAAAACTAAATTTAAAAAATACTCTCACTCTAGGAATTGCAACAGAATCTTCAAAAGAACGCGCAGTTTCTTCATAGAAAAAAATAAAAAAATACCTTCACTCTAGGAATTGCATCACAATTTTCAAAAGAACGCAGTTTTTTCATAGAACTAAATGAAAAAATACTCTCACTCTAGGAATTGCATCACAATCTTCAAAAGAACGCGCAGTTTCTTTATAGAACTGAATAAAAAAATACTCTCACTCTAAGATAAGATAAGATAAATATGGGGCTAAGTGCTTCTGAGAGCCTCTCCACTACGACCTTTGCAGATCTATTGTGTATGCCCTCCTGTTATTCTAGAGTTCCTTGTCTAAGCCCGTCCTTATTACTAGACGGATGGCATACCTCAGGTCCTCCATATATTGGGAGGGTTGTGGTTTTTCCTCCCCTATCGTTGAAAACCTCAGCCTAGTCAGGCCTTCGCAGTAGCACAGTATGTGTACTGGGGTTTCCTCATCTTCTTGGCAAATCTACATATGGTTGTTTCTGCCAATCCGATGTTGTTCATGTGTTTGTTAAGTCTACAATGCCCTGTAAGGAGCCCAACCAGGATCCTGATTGTTTTCCTATTCTGACTCAGTAGATACTCCGTGAATTTTGGCGAGGGTTCCTTGATGAACTCTTTGGCCTGCCTCATTTTTGGCGCTTTGTTCCACCATACTCTCACTCTAGGAAATGCATCACAATTTTTAAAAGAACGAAGTTTTTTCATAAAACTAAATTAAGAAATACTCTCACTCTAGGAATTGCATCACAATCTTTAAAAGAACGCGCAGTTTCTTCATAGAACTAAATGAAAAAATACTCTCACTCTAGGAATTGCATCAGAATCTTCAAAAGAACGCGCAGTTTCTTCATAGAACTAAATAAAAAATATTCTCACTCTAGGAATTGCATCACAATCTTCAAAAGAACGCGCAGTTTTTCCATAAAACTAAATTTAAAAATACTCTCAATTTAGGAATTGCATCACAATCTTCAAAAGAACGCGCAGTTTCTTCATAGAACTAAGTAAAAAATTACTCTCACTCGAGGAATTGCATCACAATCTTCAAAAGAACGTAGTTTTTTCATAAAACTAAATAAAAAAATACTCTCACTCTAGGAATTGCATCACAATTTTCAAAAGAACGCAGTTTCTTCATAGAACTTAATAAAAATACACTCTCACTCTAGGAATTGTTCCATAATCTCCGAAAAAACGCAGTTTCTTCATAGAACTGAATTAAAAAGTACACTCACTCTAGGAATTGTATCACAATCTTCAAAAGAACGCGCAGTTTCTTATATATATATATATATAATGAGAACCTTAATGTACCCTAAGGTGTTAAGGTAGCGCAGTTTCTCTATAGAACTAAATACTCAGCCTGACTCAGCCTGACTTCATTGCCAATGAAGTCAGGAGCAAGCTTCTGCCTCAAACACATGCAATTAATAATTGGTGCATACAAGAGAGACTGGCAGACAATGCTTAGAAAACACAAATTATCAACTTTACGAAAAATACTAAAGCCAATAGTTCTCTGAGAAACGGTGATCCTATTTGCCAAAGAAACAAAGTACCCAGGAGTACAATTCGATCAAAGACTTTCATGGAACACTCACTTTCAGAGTACCACGCTATAAGCATTGCTCTCGTCGGATGTAGAAAATTGTGTGGGAACAACTGGCGTCTCAACCCAAATATGACCCATTATTGAGCTGGCTGGCTTGCTTGCCTTTGTATAACGAGGGACATCAAAATCACAACTTCAGATTTTTATAGAAGGCGAAACCAGATCTTCAACGCACAGACTATTTCTAAATCGACAACACACAAACCAAACGCACAGAGCTGACTATCGAAAGGTTATCGAGGAGATAGAAGTGGATGATTTAATGAATCTACCCATTGACCAAGTACCAAGTACCTTAACCGAGAAGGGGAAAATAGAAAGTTTAACCCATACAGGCTGAACATGGTATACGGACGGTTTTAAAGCAAGAGTGGGTATAGGAGCCGAAATTGTAGGGCAAAAACAAGCAATAGCTATTCCAAAAAGGCTATCTAAGGACGTAATGATTTTGGAAATGACAGCGATTAAGCACTGCGTTGAAGGAATTGAAAGGCAGGAAAGAACATACCGTTCAGTTGCCATCTTCACAGATAGCCAAGCTGCACTGGAGTCACTTGATTCCATTGTGGTCAATTCTAAGCTAGTATGCAATAAGCATGGCCACAAGAAAGTGGATGGTACAAGAATCTCCAGAATTCCACCAGGATAAAGACAGGGAAACAGTTTAACAGGGGAGATTCGCACTTGATTTTTTTTTGGGTTGTAGCAAATTTTGATGTCCACAAGAACATTAAGGATTAATAATATTGTTGAATTAAAAATTTATATCCAAAAATACTCACGATAAAAAACAACTGATGATTCAATGTATATAAGCAAATGTTAGACGACACTAATATTTCTATAGAACCTACCGAATATTTAATAACCTCAATCTACAAAAAAAATTCAATTAAACAGTATCAGCTCTATTCTCAGAATATAATTCTGCTATATGAATAGCGACCATTCGAATGTATCAATATAAATCAATAACCTATATTGACATTGCTGAACGCAATGAATGTAATTATACTGCTTTTGTTCCATTAGTTTTGTCATCCACAATATATATAGTCTAGAATCTCCAGTATGGAATGCGTATTATTAAACCATCGATTAGTAGGCTTGCACCAATAATTTTAATAGCCGAGAGCGATTAATTTTTGATTAAGTATACAGGATGGTTCCATCACAATAGCTTTCGGTCATTACTCAATTGTGTCATAAATCGGAGCACTTCCAACGTCGATTATGAAAAACACGTAGGCGTAGTCACAATAATTACAGGTAATACAGATATATATCCCAGGGTTGAGTTAATATTGAGAGATAGTTTGAGTGTCAGCTTGTTCATGATTTGAGAAGCATCTAGTAGAAAAACAGTTAACTTCTCAATTATTGAATAAAATATACAATATATCAAAATGTGTGCCTTGCTATGCCTTATCGGCAAAAAGCACTTTTCCCACAAAAACCACCAAAAGCCTCTTCACAATTTATAATGTTGATAATCGTCAGCAGTATTTCTGATGGTTATGATATAATCTGTAGTCATTCGTTGATGACAAAGGTAAATAACCACCTTCAGATGATTTAGGAAGACATCTGCAGTTATACAAAACAAGCGAATGCTACAGGTAATCAAAAGTAATGATGAGCTTGAAACAAAGGCAGGTTTTAGCAGGAGAGCTGAAGTATATTGAGGTGTGTCCCATGTTCAAGTCCTTTACAGCTCCGACAGACCAATGGTCAACTGGAAACTAACTTTTGATTTGCTGATTTAAAATAAATTCGTTAGCGTTTCTAGTGCACCTAATTTTTGCACTGTCAAAGTCGGTTTAAAGCAAACGTTAGACGAAAGCAGTGGAAACAAATTTTTGAACCATTTTAGATAGAATAATAACGGTGGGGTTGCTAGTGAAGGGACGGAGCAAGACGAGGGAAGTGGAGGTGATGGTGAAAAGAAGGAGAATTCGTATGGAGGAGTCTGTGAAATACCTAGGGGTGTGGTTGGATAGTCAATTATCCTCCAGAACACACATGTTAAAGGCGGCAGATGAAGGGAAAGTGAGCGCAGCATGACTGGGAAGATTGATATGCAATGTGAAGGGACCGGGAGAGTGGAAGAGGAGGGTTATTGGTAGGACGGTAGAGCAGAATATGCTGTACGGTGCGGAGGTGTGGGGTGAAAGAGCGGGAGTATTTGCGAGGGTTAGGTCACTCCTGCGGGTGCAGAGAGGGATATTGCTGAGGGAAGTGCAGTGGCACAGGACAGTGGGTGGACTGGCAGCAGCGGTGCTGGCAAGAACCTACCCATTGGACGTGATGGATAGAGCCAGAAATAAATGCTGGAGGGGTGCGAACAGAGAGGAAGTACTGGAATGGATGGAGGAGGAAATGGAGAGAAGGTGGGAGGAGTATGAGGGCGCGCTAAAAGGAGCGATTGGGAATGGGATAATTTACATGGTCCGGAAATTCGGGGAGGTGAACTACTTCTTTACACAGTTGTCGAGAGTAGGATACCTCCACAAGATTGGAAAAAGGGAGACTGGAGTGTGCGAGAGGTGTGAAGTGGAGAAAGATGTGGGGCATGTGTTTAGATGCTGGAGGAACGAGGAAGTGCTGAAGAAGTTGAAGAGGAAACTAGTAGAGGCGGTGTATTGGGAGAACATGGTGGAGATAATGTTGAGGGGGAGGAGGAATGGATGGATGGTTAAGGGGAGAGCACGACTCGATGTGGCATGAGAGGTAGGAGTGAAAGTAGAGAGAATACGACGGTGTGAGCGGAGAGTGTGCGAGGGACCGCCGCCCGTCTCGAAGTATGCTAGGGTAGTGATTCCGAGGCGGGGGTAACGGCGAGTTTGAGGTGGGTTTGATAGGTAGGCATCCCTTTGGGGATGAGTCCAACACTGTTTGGGTCTTGGACCCATTTGAACATGAGTTTCTCATCTCAACCCGAAAAAAAAAACATTTTCAAAGCGAGATATGCAACGATTTAAAAGAAAAAAGACGGTTCAAAAGGAAATATTTAAAATGATTTAATGTCATAAATTACGGAAATATATCGTTAAAATTGATCCTAGTAGAGAAAAGGTTTCAATACCAAGAATGATTTTTTGACGTTTTGTATTACCTAGAGATTTCAAGATGACTGACTGTCGGATAGTGTAGCCCAATTCCTTCATTTTGCAAAGAGATCATAATATGGCTAAGAGAGTTTACTCTTCTTGAATGCTATGTGAAAATATCAACATTTTAATAAACTGAGCTGCACTGCTCTACACTATACTCTGACGTAGATAAGCCTCAACGCTTTTTTATAATTTTTGTTAATTAAATATATTCACTAGAAACTTATAAATTACAATGTTGATTAACTTTGATGCTTGTTGCAGTTTAAAACAATATTCGAAAAAGAAGAATGCAAACTCTAATGGATACAAAGAATTTTTTTCCCTAACTTCAAAAGACGTTATTTTTTATACATAATTGAAGCTGCATCTGGAATTACATTTTTCTCTTCCATTTTTCAATTTCTCATAATTACCCATTGTTATATCGACTACCGATTTCGGTGTGCTGGATTTTTATACACAGACGAATTAATCTCTCGAAAGATAATGTCAACGTGATTAACTAAATTCAGCGTGAAGTTAAATATGTTACATGTTACATTTCTGCACTTAATTTTGTCCCCAGTGCTCAATAAATTTCCGTCAAATAAATTAGTCAGGAATTGTTTTGAAAATTGACCCACTTTAAATGGAAGATCACTCCATAGCAGGGCTGAGAAAATATTTGATTTGAGGTTGTTTATTTTGCTCCATACAATTCTTAAGAAATAAAAGGATAAATTAAAATTAAATAGTACTGTTTAAAAGCTCTTTTTAGTTTGCCATATTTCGCAAAATAGTCTTCTAATCATTTACAGAAATTTTTGGAAAATAGGACTAGAGAAATGAACATAGCCAAGCCAGACACAAGAGCTTAACGGTGCCTAGGTAAACACGTGATGATATTCCAGACAAAACTTGCATCAATACAACACAGAAAGGTTGGAGAGTTTATCAATCGCCAAAATTCCCGGAGTATCTTTTAAGACAGAATAGCATCCTGGTTGGGCTGCTGTCAGGGCACTGTAGACTCAACAGACGACACAAAAATAGCATCAGATTGGGAGACACATAGTTTTGCCAAAAATATTAGGAAACCTCAGCTGACATACTGTGCTATTTTGAAGATATGACTACGCTGAGTTTGTTGACGATAGTGGAGGAGAAACCAGAATTCTCCCAATATATGAAGGGTCTGAGGTCTCGCCTATGGAGTTTTGTCAAAAGTATGAAACTCTCTTTGTAGTCAAGGTATTTAAAGCTTGCTTCGTAAAGCAAACTTATCAAGGATAAGATGCCAGAGGCAGGTTCTGGTTTCATAAAGTCACCGGTAGCACCCTCTTTTGTAAATTATTTCATTCCTACTCGAACATTTATTTAATTCAATTTTTATAAACTAAACTTGTTTTTCAGTTACAAACATGGTCTTTTCATATTTCTTTTAAAATTTTTCATCTTGAAAGTGAAATTCGGTTTTGTTTAAAGACTGAAGCAAGTCACAATAATTTTAGTTGCCAATAAAAACTGACGCTGTTGTCGACGACGCCGATGTTTGCTTGCTTTATGACTAACAGTAACTTAACGTCCGTTGAACGTAATAACCACAATTACGCGTTTTGTAATCTGCGTGTATGTATATAGATGTAATGCTCGTCATGCCGGTTTATGTAAAGCGTACAATTCGTGTTTCTGGTGAATGTCAAGTTTTCTATTTACAACTATTACCGAATCGTATCAATTATTAATGGCAGGGAGGTGTGCAGCCAATAGCGAAATGAATGAAACGAGAGATTGGAAAAAAAATTGTTTATATTACTGGAAATATACGACGCAGTTACAAAAATATACGATTCACTAAGTAAACAAGCGGTTTATTGCCGGGCTTCCGGATGTTTGTTTATAAAAAATTTAACTGCGGAGAAAGTAAAAAATGCAAAAATCAATTCTGTTGCTGTTCCATATTTGCATTCAATGAAATTAAAAATCATTCCCTGTATCGAAAGACAAAGAAGATCAATAAATAAATATGATTATATAATTCATGATAAAATTAGCCAATAAAAATTACGAATTGATAGTTACGTTTAATAAGTTTATACGCTTGACGACGGGGTTCAATCTCTGGGTCCATGCGATAGTAACCACCTTTTAAAGTTTATCAAAAAGTCAGAAAACGTCTTAGAATTGCTTAGATTTTATACCACTCAAGAAATCGAAAATAATCGATTATTTTTCACTCGTAACTCGACGTTATCCTTAAAATATCACTTGAACTACGCTCTTGGCATTTTTCGCAGATGATTTCTCGCTACTCGTAAAATAATCGATTATTTTCGAAGCTTTTGTGATATTATGACTGAAAATATATTCCTTCGAAACAATATGGGGAAATATTAGGTTCACGTTAAGTATCAGATAGAATACTTAGTATCTATCACGAGAAACACATTACAGGGAATCAAACCTTACCCGGAACCGGAACTATTAGCTATAGGTTTTTGTGCTCAAGAGTAGACGCAATTTCACATAAGAAGAAGCCACTTGAAGCTTGCCAACTGACTTGCGCAGAAATCAAAATCGGTCTTGTTCATCTAGTCGCCGACAGCCATTTTATTATTGACATTTGACATTTACTGTCGAATATTTTTGATTTTTGAATATTTGAAAACTAGTTTATCTGTGAGTGTTTAATTTGATCTAAAACCATGCCTCCTAAAAAACTTGTTGGTGTTAAAGGAAAAATTATCCACAGTCAAGGCCAACAGATTCTTAAGAACGTTGCAACTTTTATCGAGTCCGAATATGTGAAAACTGATTTGAAGTCGAATCTCAATTTTACAATATGGCGCTGGTCTTGACCACAAGTTCGCGCATACGACTGCAACTTCAAGTGGGTTCTTCTTACGTGAAACGGAGTCTATCTTAACTCAACAGCCCGAATATTTATTGCGTCTAACAGTCAGGCTGCTTTGAAGGCTGCAAGTACACAAATTTGAAGTATAAAACAGTCTGAAGCTGCAAACAGCGAAGGTAACTGGCTAGACACAACAAAGTAACTTTGCTATTAAGGTAACTGAGAGTGCTTAAGTTCTTGTGGAAGAGGAAACTCCTTTCATCGAAAAGTCTGAAAATTGGGAATGGAACTAAGTGGAATATACTGGAAAAAACCCCAGGTCAAAGACAGACAAGAAGGTTATTCGACGATGCAGAAGTATGATCTCAGAATGATCTCAAAAATTCCTACTGGATACTGTTCATTTAAATACCATCTTTGTAACATGGGCGGAGTGGAAAGTGGATCATGCAGATGATACACCTTATCCACAATTGAAGGATAACTGTTCGCCAATGCCTCAAATATCTGGAGCAGGTTTGCCTGGGGAGTAGGTTACAGACTTGGCTCCATAATAGATTTCTCAGAAGCCTAAATCTTTTGGACTAAAACATAGATATTCGTCATACACAAAAGGTCTCAAAGTTCGCAGTGTGGTAAGGTCAACCTGTAACCTTGTAATCTACAAGCCTCGCCTTTTCTGTAAATGAGACACTTGAATTCAAACAAATCACCCTGTTTAGTTCAGACTATCCTGAGTTCAAATTCAGCATACAACCAGGCTGGAAATTGTGTACAATACCTGGTAGACCAACACAAATACGACAAATGAAAATAAATTCAGAAGGTGTTGTAAACAATAATTTTTATAAATGTTTTTATTGTGAAGTAAACCATAAGCGTGAAATATCGCGTGGTGTTGTTAAGTTGTCAAAAAGTGAACACAAATAAATAAAAGTTTAAGAAATTAAATATACTTGATTTTATCTCGTGAACAAAAAAAATAGGGGGATGTTCACAAGATCTGGAAACCATTTCTAGACTAGAGGAGGGGAACTAAAATGACACAAGAGATAATGTATGCCCCACCTACCCCAACGTCAAAAATTCAAATGGCAAACCTCTACTTCTAATACGTCGTTGGAAAGTCTGTAAAAAAAAATTTCCAATAGTAAAATCGTACAGGGTGTAGTGATAAAGCAAAAAAGTAAATTTGAGAACAAAACGAGATAGTGTTCAATATCGAACTACAAAAATGTTAATTAATTAATTAAAGATTATTCTTATAAATAAAACCTGTTTCTAATTGATTTCACAATTTAATGAAAAATTATGAAAATTCTTATTTTATTTCCTTCTATTCCAGTATGTCATGAAAACTTGGGACATTAATAAGCAGCTGATTTTAAGCAATATGAATAATTGAGGATAGAAGTGTTTCGTTCGGAAAAAAAATAGTGGGAATAGTCGATAAATGAAAGAAATTTGAGGGGCAATTTCTGAAATACTGTTTGTAATGTTCCGCCGCTGGATATGGATCGGTAAAAAATACTAACTGCGTCGGTCGGTTCAAAATATTTGGCAAACTTCAACTGGGTTAACGTCTACTACAATAAAGAAGGTGCACCTGTTACTAAATGGATTTTATTAGAATCGTTATAGTTTAAAAAAAGGGAACCTCCATTATTCAACCGTCTAGTAATAATTAACCATTCAGAGTCCATTTGCACGACCACATTTTTGTTTTACGTTCTAATTTTACCGCTGGTGTTCTTGAACGAGTTGAAGACAGAGGCGCACAACCAGTAAATACTATTCTCGAAGGGGTCGTTAAAAAAGCTGAGGACGTTGTAAATCCAGTGTTAAAGTAATACCGGTATTTAAAACGGATAAAGTAGGTTACATAATGAACTAAACGAGATTAGCAAGAGGTTGTATATTGAACGATATGATAATTTGTCTATTTCAGAAATTGACAAATAAAATGCTTTGGATGCTGTGTTTAACATTCATAGAAATTATTGGTTAAAAATAAAAACAGCGGATTACTGTTTGGTCTAAACTGGATTAAAGCCTTTCAGTCTTACAGTTTACCTACCAGAAGTGCATCAAATGGAAATAAAACTTAACAGCTAGCGATTTTATGTTTCCAAGGATCCCTACGGCTTACAAAGGTATATACTCTATGTTCATTTGAAAAGGAGCCACCATTAGGATTTCAGAAATGCGACACGTCAGAAAGAATTGACTAAACATGTTGAACAATGACTATTACTTTCTAACAACTCGAACGACCATCTTATTGAAAGAACATTAATTTAAAGTAATAGTCCAGTTTGATAAGCAATGGCGTCTGCCCTTTTCACTTCATTTACTGCGTATAGACTTTGTGTTCTTTACATTACACCTTTTATATTGGCGTCACAATTAAGAAATCTATTAGTTTTACATATTAAATTTTACAAGGTTAAACTTGGACTTTGCTCAAATCGTCTCAGGTCGACAGTAGGACGAAAAAAGTCTCGCGCTAGCGTTCTGCGCGCACATCTAGCCTTTAAGACTAAACTCATGCCGTGATTGGCGTAGATAATTCATGTGATCTAAGCGGAGGGGAACCGCAGGGTAATTTGAAAATACACAGGTACGGCTTGGCGTGATATGGAAATTGATCAAATTAATTTGCTTTCATGGAGGATTTCATTGAATCCGAACACAAATGTCAATTTTCAACTTGAGATACCCCGATAATATTTGCTTTCAACTAATTGTTCTCATTTTGCAGTTAGGAAATGGTTAAAGCGGCATTCTTTTTGTTACAATTTCTAGTAAAGTCCGTTCAGAAATATAAGTCAATCTCCAATTAAGATAAATAACTACTTGTAAACACCCTATTGTTGAGATATTATTTATGAACCCTCAATTCAAGTATAAAGCAGGTCCGTTTCTATTAAAATCAATATACCAATGATTATAACAAAGAATTAAATATTAATATTAAAGAAGTTAGGATCTTACATTTCTAGACGGACTTTATAAACCTGCTATTCGCTATAAGTAGGATAACGGGTCACTATTTCGTTCTACAATAGAGTTTTATATCTTTATTCCAAGTATAAACTAGAGTATAAGTCATATATTCCAGTTTGAGGGTATAACCGAGGAAAAAACTTATTCTGCATTTCTATTGGTTGGTTTCGCGTAAAAATACCAATAATTGCTGTCATGCTGTCTGCTGGCCTTATTATTCCCCGGTATTACTAACTTTGTCCTTTTTGCATTCTGAAATAAATTTATTGATATGAAAGTTGAACACCTACTTCAAAAATTAATGTCTTCAACCTCTTCCATTAAGCTAAATAGCACATAAATTTCATTTATTTGAAAATGTAACTACCCTTTTTATCCATATTTTTGAACCAAAATAAGAAAAACTAATATTCTGAATTCAGTGAATTCTCTTCTACTCGCTAATTTATCAAAACAAACCAAGAAATTTGAGTTGTGGTTAGTTAAAATGTCACAATTTCTCAGCTTTCGAAGCGTCCAACGTTAAAACGTTGGTTCATTGGAACTACCAGCGAGATATTCTCGGAATAACTGCACCTGTCATAAAAATTCATTGTTAGTTATTCTCGGTATGAATCTGGGTATAAAATATCGAAGGGATAGTTATATACTGACTTTTATACTGGAATTGTAGAATCGGCCCTTAATATGTTAAGAGAGAAAGTTTTACATGGAGACCACTACTTAAAAGGGGATAAAATTTTATTTTTTCAATTTGTTTTCGAGGCTGTCAAAATTGTTTTCACCGTTAAATGTCTTGTAAATGGAAAATAAAGAAGTTTCTAAAAATAAAAAGGGGGAAATTTCAAGTATTTTCATTGGAGCAATCATTGAATCAATTAACTTTTCTCAAAGCTGAGAATATTATTTACTTTTCGTTTATTTCAACATATTCCAAGCGGTTTTAGAAATTCAATTATAAACTGGGTAACTTCGAGTAAATATGTGATCTATTTAATGTTGGCGATGAATCGTATCTTCCGTTTTGATCCCGCCTTCTTTTCCTTCCTTTCGTGCCGATTCTAAATGTTCAATCAATCATCCCTCACGCACTTACTGTTTCTTTCCATTATGTTAGAAGAATCATCTGTTGGGAATTGGGATGGTAGCGTATTACTTACATTTGCCCTATATTTATATTCATCCGTAAGAGTGCGCCATCTCCCTTAGGGTTTCATGTAATATTGAAAAGAAACACCGAATCGCCCTGGGTGTAAATGTATGTTAATGGAAACAAACCGATATGTCAGAAGAAAGAGAAACAAGAACGAATCCAGCTGTATTTTATTTACGAGATGTTTCCAAACCGACAGGAAATATTTTGTTGTCTAAAAGACGCTTTTTCAGTATTCAACTTTACGAATTATTTGAAAACGGTTGAAAACATGCACACATTGGAAAAAGTGTATTCGAAAAATTTCTAAAATATCTGCTTCACAAGGGAGAGCTTTTATTGTATAATTTTTCTTTCCAGTTCATATTCTTCTAGGTCCATCGTCTACATCAGTTCTAATTCTCTTGTCAATACTTAGACAGCAAATCTGTAAGAACAATGTCACTTCCAACTTTTTCCAAGAGATTTCAGTTTTTACACTGACAGGAAAAATTCAACTGAGATAATAGACGTGATACAGCAAAATGTAGACTACAATTTAACACACCACCCATAGAAAAAGTGTTCTATAATCTATTGTACACAAATTTTCATGCTTTGATACTGTATGTATGGTGTTTTTAAACCAACCACAAAGAAAGCATGAATATTTAACATCACCAAGTCCTCCCGGACTATTAGGGCAATAAGTATAAATTTCTGTGTCCAGTTCTGTGGCCAGCTAAAAGGCAAGTCATTGTTTGTCCTGTTCAAAAGTTGCGCTGTCTTTTTTTCACCAGTGGGATATTTTCCGATCTCTGTTTTGACGGTAAGAGATTATCTTTGATGTCGTACATCAAAATAAGGTTTTGCCTTCACCAATAGGATCATCATTGAACCTGGAGGTCTGATATTTGGTTCTATCTTATCCCAAAGCAGTTGAAGATTCAAAAGTGAAGATCTTAATGATAATCTCTCTCATATTTCTTTTTCGTCTCAAACATCCATTTCAATTATTTAGGTTTCAGAAATTGTCGGATTATGACGAAAAAATATTGACCAAAACTATGAACCATCTACAGTGGACACTATTAATTCTAACTCTTCTTATAACAGCTAGGTTGCAATACTAGCAAGGGCCCTATTCCCTAGCAAACAGGTAGAGAAGCGCATAAGGATGGTTGGGTCCAGAAATGCACTATAGACGAACTGATGGAGGCTAGCGAACTAATGCCGAACAACAGAGCCCCATGATTGGATGGAATTACAGCCGAGGAAATTTAAATCTTGATCAAGACCAGACCCGAAATACTAGCAGCAAAGATACCGGTGCAGTTCAAAACTGCGAAACTAGTGCTAATGTGGAAACATGGGAAGCCAGAGGACGAACCCTCTTCGTACCGACCTATCTGCCTACTTGACACCGTAGGAAAACTATTTGACTAGATAGTGAAGAACAGACTCGAAGAAGAGCTCGAGAGAGCAGGAGACCTGTCAGACAGACAATTCGGTTTCAGGAGGGGCAAGTCTACCATCATGGCAGTAAAGTGGCTGAAGGCCAAAAGGCAGGAGGCTCGCAAAAAGTGGGCGGCAGGATATCAAGAACGCGTTCAACTCTGCGTCTTGGTCGAAGATTATGGAAGAGTTGATGAAGAGAAATTTCTCTGCTTTTTCACTTAACATGATTGGTGACTCTCAGACAGGTATATAGAAATCTCTCCTGGAAATAAGATGGAAGTGACCACAGTAGTGCCTCAAGGCTCGGTTCTGGGACCTTTGCTCTGGAACATCCTTTACGATCTTGAGGCTAGAGCTGGAAGAGGGTGCAACAGCCCTTGCGTTTGCTGACGATCTGGCCATATTTGTGGAAGCCAGAGACCCCAAGGAACTACAAGATATTGCTAACAACTCCATCGGTACAGAAATGAAATGGATGGAAGATCATGAGCTGGAAATAGCAGGCCATAAGTCGGAAGCGATAATAATTAAGGGACCTCTGGAGAGAGACAGCATCCATTTCAAGGTACAGGGGACAGAAGTTATCCCCAAACGGACGATTAAGTACCTAGGAGTCCATTTGGATGACAGGTTGAGGTTTAACAAACACATCCGAGAAGCGTGCGTTAAAGCCAGCATTCTCAAAACAAGTGCTTGGCACTTATTGAGTATCAATTTATTCTCTTTTTATTGTGATGTAATTTTATCTATGTACTTTTTAAGAATAAATTATTATTATTATTATTATTACTTATGATAATCTTGCCAAACATGGGCGAGCCCAACACTGGGAAGAGGCGGATGCTACTAGGAGTTACTAACTCCATCCTGCTGCTTGCTTTAGGAAACTGTCTAGTATAATCACAGCCATCATTAGAACTAATGAGAAGGAAGAGAGGGAGTATCAGGCAATAGGTTATAGGTTCTATACCTAAGCAAGGTCAACGGGGAGAAACGAGAAGCCAACGACCCTTTATCCCTGATGATATGCCTTCACAGCGGTTCCGTGGATAAAGGCGAAGAGGTGGTTATGGTTTATCTGATAGGCGGCTGATTTGTGGCAGCGAAAGCTGTGGAGTGACTTTCCCTGGCTAGCAGAAAGAGGACGCAACACCTCGACCGAATCCGCAACTAGGGACATCTTCCCTTGCATTACTAGCATTAAGATCCAAAAGTTATAATTGGACTGGGTTGTCCAGGTCACCCTGGAATTCTGGGTAACGAAGTGATTAACTTGCCAGTTAATAGGTCCATACCCAAACTTGATACTCCTTTGAATCTGACAAGGATCTACTGGAATGAGCTACCAGGCTTGAGGCAAGCCAAAGCCTTTATAAAAGGACTTTCAAAGCTTTGCAGAAGCTTTGCTGGACATGAACGGGGAGGGGATCATCTCTTCATCCGAAATCCTTGATGGACACTGCAGATTAAGCCATCAGATAAAGGCTGGTCGAAAAGTGTCATCTATCCCTAAAAGAGCATGTAGATTGCAGGTCCTAGCAGCTACATCTGTATGCTCTAAGGATGTGAATAAATTTACTCCTCAACACATTAGCAACTTCTTTATGAATATTGAACTTGAAAGGGTTATTTAACTCTTTATCAGCTACACATTGTTAGTGTTGACAAAAAATTTCTATTATTAACATTTGTATAAATAGAATATCCTATTTATTAGAGACTTCATCCGTACATACTTATTAAGATCATGTCTACTTTAATAAAACTCAAGCGAAGTGGAAAAGTAAGTAGAATAAGAAAACAAGCCCAAGCGGTATTGTTCCATGCCATAATGGCACATACGTGAGCATCAGATCTTCTATAATTCTGACTTTCATTCGGTGTATATGTCTGGAACTGCATTTTTTATGAGACTATAATACAACGTAACGGTCTCATAATAAAACAAATATGCAATGGAAGGAATTTGCAACGCAAATCCACGATAATACAATTGAAACAGCTGCTGTTTCAATATAAATTCTTGTTAGATTTGAGTTTAGTTAAAGCGGAGCACCCATAACCGTATTCTCGGACTATAACGGAATTGAAAACTTGGAAAAGCTTTACGATTATGCGCTATATGATGACAATTTTCTTTGATCAGCTTCGATTATGGGACTCCATTAACGTTTCCTTTTCAAATGGATTTCCGAATACTTCACTCTCCCCGCAATCCTGAAATGCTAATTTAAAAAACCTAAATTGGAATGAAACTAAGAGCATTGAATACACAAATTCTTGTTTGAATCGTTCGGTGTTAATCTATTCTTAGCTAGTAGGTCAATGTTTCATGCATCTCCTAAAATAGTTGCATTTCATTTAAAACACCTCTTCGGTATATTCCGCGGTGATAATGGAAAATACGAGTAGACATAACAGTGGATAAGAAGGAATCGAAAAATACTAGTCTCATATAAAAATTTGACAGAGGCTCGAAGGATCTAGGCCAAGAAAGAGATAAGCAATTTGGCAGGTATATTTCGTAGACCTACAATAATATCAAGTCTTTTATGGGAAAGTGATGCTCTAGTTGCATACAAGGAATTAACTAACGCCATCTAGAAATGACTGTCATAGAGTTTTCGGAAGATACACAATTTGACGAAAGCCACGAAACCGTCCGTCATTTGCAATTAGCACAAGATGTACTTGAGAATTGAATTTCTCGCTTCATACCAGAAGTGTTAGCTTGTAGAGTATAAATTTGTTGCTGCTGAACTTAAAACGAATAACTGCTGTAAAAAATTTCCGCGAGTTGCAACTTTTTTCCGTTTTCTTCTTTCAAATCGCTCATATCTTGAAGCTGCAGAATCATCTGGTTTCCCACTAGTAGTGTATCCCATATTTTGAGTAGGAATCCAGTCAGGATGCATGTTTTCCTCTAAGACACTAACTTAGCTTCCATAAAATGTCGAGAACACACACACCAAGTTTTAAGTTGTGATTCACCGACGTTTTAAAGCACTAATCCAAGCATCGCGTCGCTGCAAAGAGAGATCAATTAAATAGTCACCACGCTTCTTTGAAACAGCCGGTAATTGAAAAAAAGATACCTTATCTCCCTATCCCCGCATTGCAAACTTATAAACACTACAAAGCGATGGCTTTTTTGATGATTTTAAGAACTTATTACTAATTAGAGTTTAACTATCATCCGTTTTTTACCAGTAAACAATGAAAACTAAATAGAATATGACATGGGTCCTCCAGAGCAATATGGCCGACCTGTCAGTGACTGTCATTCTGGAATGGTCTATTGACCTTTCCCAAGGACGTCATCGTGACGAATTTCTGTCACCGGACAACCTTCAAACTAAATTCTAACATAACCTCAAACCGAATAATGCAACACGATAAAATTCATAACAATTGCTTTTTTACACTTTTACAATTATTATAGTATCAAACTAATTCACACTAGTAGACAAATTTTCATTTTATATTTAAATCGGTAGAAAATACTATTTCCATCCATCTTTCTGAAGGTTGTCAGCTGGCAATATGGCGCGGGATGACGTCACTTGGAAATGCTCTATTATGATTCCAGCGCAGATGATCAGATTGACAATCTTTTCAACACTTTTTGACGTTTAAACTAAGTGATATGGGTTCAAAAGCTAAAGGAATTATTTGTTCTGGAATCGAGTTTAGGATGAAATGCTGATTACACTGATAAACAGGGTGTTTCTGAATTTATGATGGAGATATTTCCTGTCTTTCCTGTAACATTTAATTGATAGCCGTTTAGTGTTTTCGGATGTGAATTCCGAATTGATTTTGGCGGTAATAAAGCAAGTAGATTTCGTGCTTCATTTGAGAGGTTAGGAGAACAATAAGATATCTGTTAAATACTGCGTTAAATGGGCAGTACACTGAATTAATTATCAGCCTCCCGTGAAATTGATTGGAATTATACCGGATGACTTGGCAATGTCGTTCAAATTTTCAGAAAATCTAAATATAATTAAGCTGTATTTTCGGTACACATTTATTATAACTTTTATTTTGTCAAACCCAGATAAAATATGTCCAACGTAGTGTAATTGATGTGGATTCATGTAAGCAAAAATTAAAACTAAAACTACGAACATAAAACAATATAATGTAATATAGGTATTAAAACTGAAAGAGAAGGCCAACTTTTAACTATAATTATGATTTATTTTATGAGTACGGAACAAAGAATGCATTAAGTCCTGACCTTGTCG
Organism: Lochmaea crataegi; assembly: GCA_947563755.1. Taxonomy (NCBI): domain Eukaryota; kingdom Metazoa; phylum Arthropoda; class Insecta; order Coleoptera; family Chrysomelidae; genus Lochmaea; species Lochmaea crataegi. The sequence goes on along the minus strand of OX387434.1, from coordinate 15,389,082 downwards.
AAACACCAACGTTTGGGTTATGTTATGGTTTATATAAGCTTGTTGAAATGGGTTTCACACCAAACGACCAAATCTCCTGATCCTTTGATTTCTATAACCTCTTCACGCTTTTTTCTAGATATAGTGATGAGATTTGATGATGTGGCTAGTTGGCCCATTACATTTCCATATCTATTGTAGTTCTCTGAATCTGGAAAGCATTCCCCAGCCCGACTCTTTCCATGGAGCGAATCAGCCTCGAGACTAAACCTTCCATGTACTTTCTTGCCTAGTACATGAAAGAGTACATTCACCATGCAGTCGCATTGACATGGAATGTGTTCTGAAGGTGCCTCCTCTAGATGACAGAATTTGCACATAGCTTCTTCTGTCAACTCCATTAGCTTAGCGGGTGTATTAAGCTTATGCATATTATCATATAAGATGTATAGTCATATTTATTTCAATCTAATTTTTAAGTGTAAGTCAAATAAAGTCCGGGAAACTCACAGCCGCACCGTAACCGATCCCAGTGTAGGTCGAAAGTTGTGGAAGGAAAACGCAATGTTGAAGTGCTCCGTGATGTCTAAACTAATGTTATTATCTACATTAAAATTGTACCATTTTTCCACCGAGATATGATCAACAATTGAATCAGGCACGGTGAAATTGTGTGTGTCCCGGATTTCAGTAAGGAGAAAGAAGAACTTAAAATAATTTGAGGTTAGCTTGTATAATATTTACGTACAGACATTTAACAAATAATTGAAAGAAATGCGCATGTCTAGTAGTTCATTAATTTCATTGATATATGAACATTACAATATTTTTTGTAATCTCAGCTCAATTGCAATTTAGTTGGTGTTTTCTAGGATATGAAACCCTTGGATTTAATCGCTATACAATAACGTAATACCATTACGTTATACATATAGTATATCAAGTGGCCGGAGAAATAGAGGATATGCAACTCACATTGCAACATATTATTGTGTATATTAACGTCCGCAAACGTGATATATTGGTCGGTATTTAGTTCGAGATAGGCAAATTTCTATAGATAACTACACCCAGGACGAAGCCAGTCATTGTGAAAATGAAGATGATACAGGATGTGTGATTTAATTAAAATACACCGAGCGTAGTAGATTAGGATTGAGTTTTAATCCGGTAAAGTGGAACTTGGAATTGCTAACAACTTAACAACAGTAGTATAAGAGGGTTAACCTACAAATTTTTAATTTGAATAATGTAATACAGAACCGCATTGTACAGACGCACCAAACATTTTAAAAACTTAGCAAAGACTTAGTGTCGTTAATATTTATTGCGTTTGATAGCCAGACTGCTTCAAAGGCTCTGTAGTCTACAGCTTATGACTCTTAAACAATCTGGAACTGCAAAACATCCTCTAAGCAACTGGCTAGTATTTTTGTTATAGGTGGACATTAAGGAATTGTTGGAAATCATAATTGCTGATGGTCTCGCCAAATAAGTAGCTTGTACTCCGTTTATCGGATTTGAACCATCTTGTGGTGTGCCAAAAAGCCGCATAGTACCACCTACTGGAAAAATACTCCTGGCCAAAGTTATTATGACCTCCTGCTCAATACGCTAAACTGATGTTGGGGCTTCAGAAATCTCATCTCGGAGTTTTCACAGGAATGAACTGGGTAGGGTTGGAAGCATGCAGTCAGAAAGGAAAGTTGGTGTGGTACACAGACGAATCTAGAATCTAGAACTGACATAGGAATAGGAGCTGGAGTCCACGGTGCTAGACCCAGGTGCAATGTCCTCGCATCGTTGGGGAAGCTTGTATCCGTATTCCAGGCAGAAATCTACGCTATCGACACGTGTATGCAAATGAACATCGAAAGGGGGTATAGAGGCCAAAATATCCCTATACTCTCAGATAGACAGGCAGCACTGAAATGTTTAGCATGTCCCCAGATCAGATCTAGACTGCCTACAAAAACTCTAAGCTCTGGCAAACCATAATAAAATAACTCTTAAGTGGGTCCCGGGGCAAAATGGTATTGTTGGAAATGAAAGGGCAGACACCTTAGAGAAGCTAGGATCTGAAACTGCATTCACTGGTCCTGAACCAGTATTTGGAATATCAAAAACTGCTGCACGTGGTTGTACATCTCGGTGGTTTCAAACTAAACATCAGACGTACTGGAGACACGTGCCAAAGCAGGAACACAGCAAACTCTTGGTCAAAAACCCTCGGAGTCGCTGACTAACGAAATATTAAACTTCAGCAGTGGCTGGATGAGAAAAGTGACGGGATTACTCGCCGGTCACTGTACCCTAAGGAAGCACATGCATACAATTGGCATATATAGGGAGGAGCCTATCTGTTGGTTGTGCATGGTAGAAGAGGAAACTCACACATTATCTTCGATTGTGAACCACTGTCTCATTGGAGATATAGACTCCTAGAACTAGAGAGTCCAAGAGAAGATATCTCCAAGAAGGACCTAGTGAAAAGATTGTTGAGTCTGATAGGAGCTACTGGTCTCTTCACATAAACGGTACAACCAAAACCACAAAAAGCCTAAAGGCTGGGATGCCGAAGTGCAGATCCTGCGGAACAAATTATCTGCAATTGTAGGGTAAATATCCGACAAAGCTTCAAATACCTGGATCAGTCTGATAAGGTTACAGACCTAGCTCTGAGAAGCATTATAGGCATTCTATTATGGGCCTTCTCAGAAGCCTAGATCTTTTGGACTGAAAGATAGATGTAAGGTACCTATACACAAAATATATTTTAGGTCGCAAAGTGGTAAGGCCATCCGACCTCCTTGTAATATCCATATCTAGTTTCGTGAGCTGAGCACCACTTTTTTTGCCATTTTCGGTTGATATAAACATTATCTGTTGACGAAGCTCTTTTTACAAACTTGTATTTAGTTTCATCTGTCCTGGAGTTTGTCTGTAATCAAATCTTAGAAGTAAATTTAAACCAATTTCAGATTAATTTTGTATAATCGTTTAGTTTATAACTGTTAGCTTAGTGATGTCATTTTAAATCAAATATGGTGGACTCTTTAAGATGGCGGACAATATTTTCATATCTATCATCATAATGGAATAGGACGCTGAGAAAAATGGAATGTCGTTACACTAAATTTATTATGGCGGATGACAGCACTGCTGCGTGTATTTCATAAAATAAATTTGAACAGGTAAATCTCGCGATGAGTTTTGATATCATATAAATTGTATAATGTAATAAATTGATGTGTTTGTTTCAATTTATAGCTCATTTTCTATTTCTTAATGTATTTAATTCGAAGCTTTTCAAACTTTGACATACGATAGTAGTGAGAATTAGCAATAGATGGCCTATGGTTACATCATTTTCAACTGTGGACTAATTTTTCATGTCTCCCTTTTATTTCGCGCGTAAAAAGGTGATTAATGTGTAACATTTTTGTACTTTATTATTTTCGTAGCAGCAGAGAAGATTATTAAAGAAAAATTACAATGACTAAAAAAATATAGTTCTCTTTAGTTCTGTAATACGAATTGCATAAATAAACTTTGATATTTTCAGAGTGAAATTCTCAATAAGATTCTACGTTTGTTTTGGCACACTGACATAATTTATTCATAACTTATCTCGGTGCTTTAACTATGTTACATGTCGTTAACTTTTACAGCAATCTCAAACTCCAGTTAATTTATAACACCTATATTGTTATGTTGTACGATTTGTAATTTAATCTACCAAAAAATTACTATTTGCCAAATTTTGAATGTAGCACCTACGACATAATTAACCAGTGAAATTGTTAAAAGCTGAAAAAGAGATATGGATGCTGGAAAAACTGTGCCTTCAACATTGCACCTTGAAAAAAATCATAAAATTAATTTCATTCCACAAAAAGTACGGTTTAAATTACAATGCAAGTGGTATTAACGGGAAAAACAAATTGTTTAAACACTTCGGTTACTTACGAATTGAATTTCGGAGCATGTGAAATTAGTAGTTAGAAAATAATTGTATGTATGTATTGAAATGGTATCAAATCATTAAAATAAAAGTATAGTGGGGAAATACCAGTCAATGATGATAAGACTTGAATCAACTGTGTTTATTCTTAAAAAGTTTACATTATTTCATTATTTATAAAAATTCATAAATGAGAAGGAAAGACTTACCTTAATATTGATGGAAAGCTAATAATTATTTATACAATTATTTGAAATAACGAACAAATTGATATAATAATTCATCATTGAAATTATCACGAGAATTTGAAAATATAGTTTGACAGAATTATAACCTAAATCATGGCTGAGTTGTCACTGTCAAGATGACATCAATATCAATGAATATTTGTCATGCTTTGAAAAGACAGAACGATTAGCCAGAATCAAAGAATTTTAATAGCAGAAATTGCTGTGTTCTGATTGGAAGATTATAATAGATTTTAAAATTATAAAAAAGGGTCGTAATTATAAATTTAGACTGAGTTTATTTGAGAGAAGTAATGGTATAGATCCATTGGACATGTTTTAAAAGATTACCTAAATGCAAATGAAATTATAGATTGTAGAAAATTTTGTATAACATGTTAAATAATAATTCATATAATCAGGTATTTTTCTTAAAAAGGGACAATTTAGAGGTTATAATTTGTGACTTCATGAAGGGTATAAAGGGTAAGAAGAGAAATATTAGTGAAAGGACAGATCATGGAGGCTATACAAGGAGATCGAACTCATACGGGAAAATTGACAAAACCTGTCCTCAAAATCGTCGATCTAAGCAGTTTGTTTTTTCACCGCGGCGTCGCGCATTGTACCTAAGATACCATATTAAAACTGTCACGACAATAACCTTACTTTTTATATTTTACCAATTTGACAGTAGGCAAATAGTAAACATTACTGGTGAATTATAAAAACTAGAAAATTAAAATTGTTAAAAATTGATAATGTTGTTGAAATTTATTGCAATAGTGGTTGGTAGTGCAGATTATTTAAAAGGAAGACGTGAATTGAATTTAATTTAAGTAAACCAGAGTTTTCTCAGTTACCAAAAATAATAAGAAATATTCAAAGATAAAAATAAAGTAGGAAAGGAAATATTTATTATGATAGACTTAAATTATATACCTCACTTGTGAGAAGTCTAGAAAAAGCACAATTGCACACAAAATACTTTACTTTTGCTGATGACATTATTATGTTCTATACAAGTACAATTTAAGAGAACTGGAAGAAAAAGGGTGAACAAAGATTTAAAGAAAAACCAGAGATGGTTGATAAGGATTAGGCTACTAATTTGAAAATATTACTGGCATGTTCTTTATACAAAAAAATATGAATTCAGTTGATATTCAGATAATAACAGGAAATGAAAATATAAATAAGGTGAGAACATACATTGAAGCAAATATATACATCAAATAGAATAAAATTTATGTTTGCCAATTATTGGTGCACTTTACCAATGTAGGGATTACTAAAACCATAAGACATTGAAACTAATCTGTGACACTTATTTCTTACCAATCTTCAGCTACCTAATTCCAGTGTGGCAGACTTGTGGGAAAACATTCATAGATAAAAACACAGAGGATTCAAAATAGTGTAGTGAATGTTCTGTGCAAGTTCAGTTACAGAACGTCCACAGTTATATATTTTGTGTACGTACTTATGTATGTTACCTACTAATTGTGACTTTCCACTGTGTTTGCTTCATTAGGAAATAAACTTTTGTAAATTGCAATTTTTGTATTTTTGAAATAAAGTACTTAAAAAATTATTTTCATGTATGATACGGAATTATTTAAATATATTTTATATTGAAAATCTGTGCATGAACTAATGTCATGCACACATTTATTGAAAATATATTGTATTTTTCATTGTTATTGAATAGATTGAAGATTATGCATTGAGTTTTAAGACTTTGGGTTTCATCCTACACATGTTAAACCATTTCAGTATTCTGTTATAAGTTTTTGTAGCTTATTTACTGTTATTTTGAGATTATTATGACTGATCAAAGCGATGTCATCTATATACTGCAATATGTATGCAAATTTAAATGTTCTGTTGCTAAATCATAGTTGTAACAAGATAGATAGATTGTAGAGCAAATAGGACAGTGAGGAACACTGGAGAAGTCCTTAAATGTTTTGAATAAAACTGTAATTTACTTTTACTTGTGGTGTTCTATCACTAAGGTAGTTTTCAAGATTAAAAGCAAGTATTTAGAACACATCATTTCATATAGTTTGTAGAATATACCACAGTTCCAAACACCATCAAACGCTTCAGTAATGCCTAGAAAAATATCAGCACTATGTTTTCATCATAGACCAGAGGTTTGTATATTTGATGTCAGGTTCGATAGTGTGCATAGTTGAGCATCTGGCATCCTTCAGTTAAATTTTTTTGCAAGAGTACTCGTAATCCTATAAAGCCTATTGGTAAATTGAGCAGTAAATATGAAGTATTCTAATTACCTTATTTTAACTTATTACTCCTAAGCTGGATAAGTATAATAGGCAATAGGATAGGTAGGTATCAAGTTAGAGACAAAATACTGATTGTATCTTTGAACAATGTTTAATGATCGAAGGATTGTACACTTTATATTTAGGTAAAAGAAGTTACATAGTGTGTAGTAAATTACTTCTCGTGCAACTCTCTGTATATTCAATATTTTCATAATTTCTTCTTGTAAAGGCTTGACCAGTTCGGAAGCAATAATCTTTTCCTTCATTTCATGGAAAATGACCTAAAATATTAGATATTATTAATCCCGTAATTGTTTTATTATTTCTTATTAATAGGACCAAAGTTGTGTATTATTAGAGCTTATGACTACTGGCTATTTATCTAAACATACTTTCTATGTTTTCAAACTGTATTTCTTCTAGTTGCAATTCTCAATTATTCGAAGGCCATTTAATATAGTACATTTGAAGTGGCACATTTTCTCCAAGCATTTCAAGTGATTTTTCCTTTTTTTCCTCCGTTTTTTTATATTTTTGTGTAGCTAATATTTTTTTACTATTCAGGAATGCAGATTCTGAAAAACTTTATACATATTGTAAACATATCTCTTTATTAATCTTCAATGTATTTTTTATCATTAGGCAATCCAACTTGTGAACTTGGTTTTAGCATATACTTACTTGCACCTAGAGTGTTTTCTTTATTCTTCAAATTTCTCTTTTAAAGACATACTTATTCTAACTGTGCTGGACCTTTAAGAGTGTTCTAAAATTCCATACTGAAGAGAAGACATGATAGTAGATATTCATATTTTTTATCACCTAAAAACATAAATAAATTCAGCAGCACAGAGTGGAACTGATTATTTTACCACCAAACGATTACAATTTTCGATATTTTTGAAAACGAGAACAAAATACGGATTTCTTATTCACAATATTTTCCATTTCTGTGGCCTAACCTCACTTACCTCACACGTGAACAGCGTACTGTCAAAGAAGCTAGCAACCAATAAAACATCATGAACTCGAGTTTTATGATTGGCTGCCGTCAGATTTTTTGGTATCGCAGCTTATGTGGTGCCCTCTATAATGACCAGAAATTGGAATACATGGAGTTCGATCTCCTTGTATAGCCTCCATGGGACAGATATTAAAGATTATAAGAGACATTAAATAAGAAATTTCAGAATTTTAACTAATATGAAGAAAAAATCAGGTGATAGAAAAAATTCACTTAGTCACGGTGATTATTGATTTTTGGAAAAACAGGAAGAAGCTGAATTTTTAAAAAGATTGTCAGAAAAAGTATTTTGAAAACTAAATATAATATTAAAGTAAAGAAAAATTATTAGAAAGTTAAAAAACTCGAGATTGATCCATAAAATTGAGGAGGAAAAGTTGAGGTCAGGTTTTAAAAAGGTGAAGGAGGCACATACCTGAAGGAAGTCGTGGAGTTGGTCATGTGTTCCAGGAGAATTTGAATTGGTAACATTCCTGTATAAATTGCAATCCAGAGAGTTGAAAATACTTCATCAATACAGTGATCCGTAGATAGTGTAAGGTTAGTTGATATTTATTGGTACCAATAAAATTAATAGAGTAATAATTTAATAAGATGTACATCTATAAAAAAATTTAACTCACCTCAAATTTGAAAGAACTATTTTATTTTAGGTTAAGTTACTTCTGTCCATAATTGTTTTTTGTTATTTGCCACGTTATTAATTGATATTCATGTAATTTTTCCTATAAATGCACTGACTCATTAGTAAATTGTTTATCCATTGCATTTTATTTAATATAAATAGTGAAATTTTCTTTTTATTCAGATAGACCATTATATCTCTTCAAAATAAACTGTAGACAACTCACAACACAGATCATAGATATTAAAATTTGAAAATACGTGGTCAAAACATCAACGTTAATAAGGAATGCTTTCCATGGGCGTAACAAAGTTTATTAAAACTAATAAATTGTTGTATCCATGAAATATAATTGATTCAAAGTTTCAACATTAATATAAAACTAAATAATTCACAGCGTCGGAACCCAAAGAGAGTCAGAGTTTATGTTACCGAGTTATAGATGAGCTAGTTTAAAAAAGGGTTAATACAACAAAATAATACATTTAATATATAAATAAAACATTAAATAAATATAATAATAAATCATAACAGTGTGTGTGTGTATATTGGGGTGACATTCACTGAGACCTAAAAGTTCTAAAGTTCTATTGTTAGAAACGAGCAAGATTTGACAAGAAGGAGCGTGCCAGTGGATTAGGAAAGAAGAGAGCAAGGTCTCCCTTAATCGAGCGAGCTTTGGCAATACTGGCTCAATTCTATTTGCCACGAAAATGAAGAGGTGGGAAAACGATTCCGCTATGGACGGTAAAAAAGCGACCATTTGTATATCTACTTCTAAACCTTTGACATTTCAAGATAGTAATTGTTATCTCAAGTGTTTTATACTTCTGGAAGTTTACCATCATAAATAATCTAAAAAAGTTAATTAATATTTTGATACTGTATCTGAATATAAATTTAACAAAAACTAGTAACTAGTGTGATAAGAGACAAAGTATATTCGTTATCTAGTGTAAAAACGCCTTTGAGAACTTTATTCTAGAAAATGCTTGTGCTCGCGAAATTGACGCAATATTTTTCGCCCGCGTAGAGATTACAGTAACAACCAAACAACCTGTCAAAACACAAATACCATGCCATTGTCACCCACACTTCCACGACCCATTTTGTTTGTCTGCAAACAAATAAAAGTCGCAGTTGGCGTTGTTCCAGTGGAGTAAAATGCCGCCGATAAAAAATATCAAGTGGCAGACGAGGGCACACAACAAAAGGATGGAAAAAGTATACTAAAATGTGTTTACCCTTAAATTGAACTAAGAGTTACGTTGGCATTTTATAGAAGGAATGTAACTACAGTGTGTTCAGAGGCGTACGTATTTTTTGAAAAAGTTTAATTAATGGTAAACAATCGGAAATGAAATATGTCGGTTGTTCAACCAATTTCATGTGAAACAATGGGTTCCACAAGGATGCACTAATACACGACCCCATTCATATTTCTAAAAACTTTTGATTAAACTTCACTGACTGTTTGTAGTTGCTAATAAATAAAAAATCAAGATGTAATTATTTTGGTGGCAATAGGCACATGTGACCATTCCCAGAATAATAATGTGTTTTGATTTGATTATATTTTTTATTGGTTCTCAAAAACGTGAAAAAACAATAAAAAAAAACGAACTGATCTCTGTGACACTAATTTTTATTAGGTGTGTATGTTAGTGAACTCCCCCTAAACGGCTGGACCGATTTTGTTGGCATTTAGCATAGGAGTTTTTTTAAAACGGTCATTTCAAAAAAAGGGTTAAATTCACACACACACACACAAATTTTTTTTATGTAACATATACTGCGTCAACTAGTGGTTGAGCAGTTGGAGCAGTTTAGTGCTTACAAAGGAATTTACATAGTAAAGAATAACAGTAAAATTACAAATTCTACATGTTTATGTCTTTTCAAAAACTTAAGGAATCGTTCATTTGGTCTCTGAGAGCTAACTGTAAGGTGTTGGGGATCCCATGTTGTCTTGCAAACTGGTGACATTCTAGAATAACATTACACTGGGCACATTGAGGCGGGTCTTCTTTACTTATTAGGAATTTGTGCGTTAGGGCTGTGTGTCCAATCCTTAGTCGGGTAGCTTTTATTTCTTCAGCTCTTGAAGTCGGTAGGGAAGGAGTTTCTCTAATATTTGTCACAATTTCATACATTTTGTTACGGTTCTCAAGGATCCATTTATATTGCCACTCATCCATAACAAAATTCTTAACAGCTACCTTGTGGTCTTGGTGAGGTATCAGCTATAATTTTGCTGACTGATTCTTGAGCTGAGGTATCGGAGTCTTCGTTACCCTGTATACCGGTACGTGATGGTACCCATAAGAAAGAGACATTCCTACTATTCGAATGGATTTTGAAAAGTTGGTTCTTGATTTTGAGAATGACTTCGTGGTTTGAGTAGACGGATTTTAAACTTTGCACAGCACTTAAAGAATCAGTAATAACTAAAATGTTTTTATTGTTGGGAACAGGCAATTTTAAGCTGTAAGTTCCCCCGTAAATATGCTGCTGGTATCTGTTAGTCGTAGGTTATATTTTAAGTCACCGGAAATAACTGCTGCTCCCACACCCTTTGTGGATTTGTGTACATTATGTGGTGTTGTTGATAAGTTGATTCAGTATTCTTAAGAAATGGAATTGGATCGTTACAGGATTGGTACAGTCTTTAGATAATTTTTATAAGGAAGTATTTATGGAAGGGATATTTTTTATGATCCATGGTGGGTTATTATAAGTGATACACAAAATATGTTTGTCCGAAAAATTGAAATCAAATTCAGGGAAGTCGAATTTTGAGAAAATATATTCCTTCTATCAAAGAAATTGACAATACTATATGATTTTTCCACCCAAAATACGTAACAATGCGATATTTTTTATTCAAATTTAAAATAGTCAAAATTTTTATAATGCGATAAGACAAGAGGTTAGCAGAGGACAACGTCTGTCGGGTCCTCTAGTTATTTTATTCATTGAATGAAATGTATTCTTTTTAATATCCTGTTTTATTTATAAACCGAAGGATATTTCCACAAAAAAGTAACAATATTGGCCTATTGGTCTTTTAACATTTTTAAAGTGTTTTTGCGTCGACCGTGTATCAACATATGCTATTAACGTTCTCAAAATTATACAAAATCATACATTAATGACCCCCACTAATGCATGATTTACCTACATTGATCAACGATTTTCTGCAGGCAACCCAACGCACATCTTATACATTATAATTTATATTGACAGTTACCTGTGGTGTAGGCAACCAAACATACAATAACGTCTCAAAAAAATGCATCCTAGTATGGAATACTTCTAGCTTTACAAAATTATAATAATTATTAGTGTTAAGACATCCAAAAAAGAATTTAAGAAAAACGAAAACAGTGACATTTAAACTGGCGACCTTCTCTGTGACATTTCAATGTCATTATTTATTTTTGACAGTACCTACTTACCTATGAAACAAATAAATATTTTTATTTTTTAAATATTGAGAAAAACGAATACAAGTGATACAGTCGACGGAAAAGCTTTGTAACTAACACGAGTATTAAAAGGGCAATTAACAATCTCGAACATTAATCGATTGTTAATGGCCCTCATTAATACACTTGTTGGTTAAATAACTATTAAAAAAACCAAACCAAAAATTCCAATTTGTTATTTTTGGACTTGGATTCTTCAAAAAGGATTATTTCGAAATGAAAGGGTTAGTCTAAGATCCGAAGTAAGGTCGACCTTCACCGAGCTGATAATAGAATGAAACATGTTTTATAATAAATTTAGTATATTAAAAATGAGTTGCCTTAAAAAATCCTTGGCAGACTATTTTTAATTAAAAAAAAAATGAAAGTATGCATGCTCGGTATTTATACGACAGAGAATGACATTTTATGTATATTATTTTTGAATGACATATTGGAGTAGCTAATGACTCATAATATTATTATCATTATTATTCCTGCATCGAAAACACGTGTTATTCTGTATCGTTGTGATAAAAAATGGCTGAGAAGTGTTTTTGTGTGGCTCGGACGATTCTTTATTTGATTTTACTGATGAAACTTTAAAAATTGCTTTTCGTAAGAAAACTTAATTATAAAAAAAATTATTATAAAACATGTTTCAATCTATTATCAGCTCGGTGAAGGTCGACCTTACTTCGGATCTTCTACTAGTTATGAATTCCATGAATTTACCACCATTAATATTTGAAGATTTCTGTTTAACTATCTCTCTTAATATATTATTAGGACAGCTGTAGATGGCACCACACTTGGCAAATCCAAATTTTTATTCAAGTAGGCAGCCTTTTACGAGAGCTTATTTTCCCGACTCGGCACCCCCCACTATTCAGAATTTCTGTCAATTTCTTCAAAATAATAACCTTATTTCTTCTTGGTTAATTTATCGAGAAGGGCAAGGAAAATGATTGATGAAGCTATTCAACTGCAACTTACGCGGCCACTTTTTCAACACTGTATACTTTCTTCAATGATTTTCCTTGCCCTTCTCGATAAATTACGAGAACTTCTAAATAGTGGAGGGTGCCGAGACGGGAAAATAAGCTCTCGTAGCCTTTTAATTGTATTTTGTCTGTGTTTGAGATGGACTGACAAAATGAAGCACTGTTAATAAACTAAATGACAAATCGTCGCCTCGAAGTCAAAACCTCGTACCTCAAAATTCGCAACTTTTCAGGAAACACAAAAAACGCAATATAATTTTCTGTTATAATAATTTTGATACTGGGTATTGTCATACTGAAGGCCTGGATAAGAGTAAAATCCTGAATGATAAATTTAAGTTTTTTCTCAAAACGAGCAAAATTTGAGATACGAGGTTTTGACTTTGAGGCAACGAAATGGTAAAGATAAATCTTCATTTAGCTACATATCTGATATTTTATTTGAAAATAACTCTTGCAACTGTGATTTAACAGGTGTAAAATAACGTCGCGGTTATATAAAAAAAAAACAGTAGCAGCTACTTAAAAATAACGTTTTTGCTATCTTTGACAAATGACAGTCACACTGCCGGCGAAAGAAAAACAGAAAAATCTGTATCACGTTTTGACTGATTATTTTCAGGCATTTTATAATTTGCCAAAATCAGTGCCGTCTAAACGAGGAAATAAATAATCGAAAATACTACTAAATGATATTATAAGTCATAAATCTTTGTGTAAAAAAACACAAAGAAAAAAGGAGTCCGGTAAGGTTCGCGACCCTCGGAATTTTGCAACGATTTTTTTTTTTATTAGAAAGCCCTATTGCTATAGAACATTTTAAAAGAAAAACATTCTTGGATCATGCACTTTTGAAGAAGAAAATTGCAATTAAAAGTACTAAAAATCCGCCACTTCTTTAAAATTTTTGACAATTATGTCTAGATATAAGATAGTCACAAATTTTAGAAAGAGCGGAGGATGGACAATGTTACCAGTTCTCATTTCCGTAACTCGTGACGGCTTGGAAATACTTTACTCAAGGTTTTAGAGCTTTTTACTAAAAAATTTATAGAGAACAATCCAAAAAACAATATTTTTCACCAAGATCACTATTTGGACAGATATTTTATTAAAAAAATAGTTAAATACTTAATATTCAACATGAATTTTTCCGAGAAGGGGAAGGGAATAGATATGAGATGTATATAGATATATAGTTAGACATAATATTTTTCCTAACCTAACTTACATTATCCAAATTAAACTCAACAAGGGAAGTTAAGCTCTGAAGTATCACTTCATTTATTTTAAAGTAATAATATATATGAAAAAAACTATGTGGTCCAGCAGTGAGTTTGTTATAAACTCTTAGTAGATATAAAGAAAATCTATGATAAACATTATATTCTAAGGATGTTTATTATTTCAATTTTTATGATTATAAATGCAAATCATTTTATATTTTAATATATTCATATAATCTATTACAATGCAAAATTAATTCAACTAGAAGAAAATAAACACCATTTGACAACGCCGCTAAAACTATCACCTGATCACACAACAATCTTAATTTGTGAACGTAAGGTATCTAGACATAAGATTTTAGTGTGTAATTTTATAACCTATAAGTGTCCAGTGAAAATAATTATGATTGAATATATTTTCTTATGTTTTTTTTGTAAAAATTTCTTACATTCAGTTTAAGATAATAACCTTTACAGTTTAAAGTGGAAAATATTCATCGTAAAATAGCATTAAATAGTGTTAAAAAAAGTACAATAAACCAAATAAATACGGTGTGAAGATCTTTGCCCTAGTAGATGCTATAACGCTCTATACAAGCAACCTTGAAATTTATGCCGGTTTACATCCTGAAGGACCATATTGCCACAAAAATGACCCAGCAAGTATTGTTGAGAGGTTGGTGGAGCCTATTTCCGGAACTAGTAGAAATTTGACGTGCGATAATTGGTTTACTTCTTTTAACTTGATCTCGAGCTTATCCAAAAATCATAACCTTACCTACGTGGGAACAGTCAGGAAAAACAAGCGCGAACTTCCCTCCGAATTTGTCAACAAATCCCGAGCAGAGAAATCAAGCATTTTCGAATTTATCGAAGACCTCACAATGGTGTCGTATATTCCTAAGAAAGGTAAGAACGTCATTGTGGCATCAAGCATGCATCATGACGATGCAATCGATCCAGCAACGAATGACGATCGCAAACCTGAAATTATCACGTTTTACGATAGAACCAAAGGTGGAGTCGACACAGTGGACCAGTTGTGCGCTCTGTACAACATCGCCCAAAATACAAGAAGATGGCCTGTAGTGGTTTTCTATGCGCTCATGAACATTACAGGCATCAATTCCCAAGTAATACATACGGCGAATAACCCAGAAAGTAATATCTTAAGACGCGTTTTTTTTGCGGAATTTGGCAACAAACTTGACTGAAGACCAACTGAAGAGGAGGTCTTATTTGAAAAATCTTCCGCCACAAGTACGCAAGAGAAGACATGAATTGGCCGGAACTTCTTCGGACGTGCCCTTGGGAGATCCGGATATGCCCAACAAAAGAAGGCGCTGCTTTTCCTGCGAAAAGGATTTAAAAACACGGTATTTCTGTAAAATCTTCAAAATATTTATTTGTGTATTTAGTTTTTTATATTATCTTAGGTGTGCTTAGGTGCTTAGAAGTGCTAGAAAATCGTCATTTTCGCTATTCATCATGATTAACCTTAAAAGATCTACTGACTAGGGATGTTAAAATAAAATCGATTTTTATAGTAATATTAATCGATTTTTAGTAAATCGATTTTATAAATTACGTGTTTAAATCGATTTTCGGAAACGGCTCGTATTATTTATAATAATATAATAATTGTCCATTTTGAACAGTTTTTAACAATAATTCACAATTTTTGACCATTTTTCCAAATTTTTGACCATTTTTGACAATTATTGACCATTTTGACAATTATTGACCATTTTTGACCATATTTCAAAATTTTTGACAATTTTTCAGAAACTTTAACAATTATTGATAATTATCAACTATTTTTCAAAATATTGACAATTTTTAACGATAATTGTCCATTTTTGACAGTTTTTGACCATTTTTGATAGTTTTTGACAATTATTGGCCATTTTTGATAGTTTTTGACAATTATTGGCCATTTTTGACAATTTTTAAAAATTATTGACCATTTTTGATAGTTTTTGACAATTATCGACTATTTTTCAAAATATTAACAATTATTTACCAATTTTGACAATAATTGTCCATTTTTGACAGTTTTTAGAAATAATTGACAATTTTTAACCATTTTTGATAGTTTTTCAAAATTTTAGACCATTTTTCAAAATTATTGACCATTTTTTATAATGATTGACAATTATAGACCATTTTTCAAAATTTTTGACCATTTTTGTCAATTATTGACCATTTTTGACCCTATTTCACAAACTTTAACAATTTATGACAATTATCAAATATTTTTAAAAATTTTGACAGTTTTTAACAATAATAGACCGTTTTAACGAAAGACATCTTGTGGCATCGGCGACCGTTGTCCACCTATAGATTTATATAGTAACTAATAGAAGCTAACTGTAATTTTAAAAGGAAACTGTACCCACAGAACTGGTAGATTAACAAGATTACGTTAAAAGTGTCACTGTTTACTCGTTCACTATACGAGACCTATATGTGTCCTCGTTCTCTCGACAAGTCCCTAAAAAAAGTGAAGAAATATATCGTTGCTCTAATCTTAGATACATCTGTCCAAGATCTAAGTTACAGTCTCCTTTTAGAATTACAGTTAGCTTCAATTATTAACTATATAAATCTATAGGTGGACAACGGTCACCGCTACCACAAGATGTCTTTCGTTAAAACGGTCTATTGTCCTTTTTTGACAATTTTTCAAAATTTTTGATAATTTTTCAAAAATTTTAACAATTTTTCAAAATTTTTGACCATTTTTGATAGTTTTTGACAGTTATCGACCAATTTCGACCATTTTTGACAGTTTTTGGCCATTTTTGACAATTTTTGAAAATGTTTGACCATTTTTCAAAATTTTTTGACAATTAACGACCATTTTTGACAATTATTGACCATTTTTGACATTTTTTGATAAAAATTGTCCATTTTCAACAGTTTTTGATAAAGATTGTCCATGTTTAACAGTTTTTGACAATAATTGCTAATTATTGACCATTTTTGACCATATTTCAAATTTTTTGACCATTTTCATATAATTTTATTTAATTTTTAATCTGATAAATTAATTCATTAATCATTCACCAATTGAGTTAATTCGGAGGGCGTGTTTTGATTAAATAAGCGAGCGAAAAATATTCCTTTTTCGCGCTAGAGCGTAAAGTAACAATCCTCGGCATTTGTCGATTTTACGATTTCATTTGAATATATTAATTAGTCATTTTACGCGCGACTGTAGAAAAAAAATGTATGTCTCTACCATGTTATATTTTCGTGCCGTGATTGCATTAATAGACTTGAAATTGATGACGATTGATTATTTGTTCTTTTTACTTACATGTTAGAAATGTGATAACATACCCTAAAAATTAGTTTTATTTTTTTCAATTTTGGAACCCCTCATCAGAACTGACAAAATTTTATACCTATCATTCGAGTATGTATAATAAGATTCATTTTCATTCAATAGGTACATAATAGGCCTCAAAACAACAGAGGAAACCATTGGTGCCCATAGTTTAAGAATTTTCCAATAACAGGGTTAAATCAAAAATTCTGTGATTATGGACAAGTCATTGGGTTTAATAACTTTGAACCAAATCTAAGACAGAATAAAGACATTTTCACAAAAAAAACAAGAGAATCTCATGTTTGCAGCCCGGATATATTTCACGAATCCGAAGATATTGCTTAAGCTGAAGTAGGCTAACCCAGCTAGCCTTTTTTTAGAGACCTATAAAGAATATTGTCAATAACACATCATGTTTATAGTATGTAAATTTTTCGGAACATTGTTACTATAAATAAAACAAAAATATCCCTTGTGTACTGTTTTCTGAATGTGTCTTTTACCTTTCACTTTTCCATTTCTATTCTCCTGAGATAATGAAACAAATTTTTCCTGACTTGAAGGCATATGCATTCAATATTTATAGCCTACCCTTAAAAAAAAGAAAAATGTTTGTGACAAAGACATACAACGTCCTTCTATACAAACATGGAATATTTGTTATCCGAAATATTTTTAACAAAACGTTTTTTTATAACTAATGAAAGTATTAAATAAATAGCTTTCCTAGGTGCTCTAGAAACAAGCTATAGGTACTCAAAAGCAGGGATAAAGGAAATGAAGTTTAAATTCCTGGGTACTTTTACGTTTCAGAATTTCACCACTGTATAATATGGTTTTCGTCAAAATGTCCCTTAACAATATCAATATCCACTTTTTTTTTGGATATTGTTAAAAATAAAGCTAAAATATATATACCCTAGCCCTCGTATTAAATTTATTTGATTATCTCATAAAATATATGTCTCAAGTTCAACCCTCGTGTTTTCCACTTGTTCGAGACATTTAAATTTTAAAATCAAACTACGGTCAGCCGTAGTTTATTACGAATTGAACGGTTGTTGGTGTTTTTGCTTTAGAACAACGAAGCAAAGGATGCAGCATCGCAAAGCAAAATCTATCATCCAGCAAAAACTTTTATGGCTTTAGACAAAACATATTGCTAAATTATGAGGTTAGGTTTCTGTATCTCGGAAATAAATTCGTTATATACGCCCCGATTCGAGAGATTTACTGTCGGCGTTTGTTATGTTCAGACGGCAGAAAATGGGTTATCTCTGTTTGTTTGGTTTTGGGTACATATTGGAAATTTTTTAGAAGACATCATGGATATTGATGTTACAGTTTTTGAAATATTTACAAATACTATATATTGATAAGCTGGAAACAAAAAAGTAGATGACCAGATAAATCGTTCTTTTGTTTCCAACACAAAACATTGCAAACTCGACATTTTCAAAAAATGCTGAAATTCGAGGATTTTTTTTTTGTTAAAAAATTGGGTGGTTTTTAATAAATACAAATTTTTCGCGAAACAAAACAAAAAACTACTAATTCAATGAAAAAATATTGTGTAAAGTGTAAAAAACTGAAAAATCGACTCTACTCTATTCATTTTCTAACAGCACTTTATTATTTATTTAAATACGACTCATAAGTCTTACCCAGACTTACCCACGGACATCTGATCTCCAAGGATCCACCACCAGAATGTGACTTATGTGAAGAACACTAGCCGCTGAAAGTCTACATGGCTAAAAGCCTAATAGACTACATAGTATACACCTGACCGAGAATACACTGGGGATAGAAACAAAAATAGAAGCAGAAATGGGGTCCAATCACAGACTAGTAGTGGCTGAATGTGCGTTAAATATGAGTACAAAGGAAGATACACCAGAATACACCAGCTTAGCAATATATAAACTTAATACAGAAGAGAACAAAAGAATTTCAGGAATTTCTAAAAATAGAAAATGAACGAATAGAATGGAATTCAGAAGAAAGATGGACGGCATTCGAAGAAATAGTTTTAACAACTGCAGAGAAGATATGTGGAAGCAGAACATATAAAAAACACCTAAAGAGGACGAGCTGGTGGAATGTAGAGATAAAAAAGATGGTAAGGGAAAAGAAAAAAGCCTGCAAAAAATATATCCAAACAAGAAGATGAAGATGACTATTATAATACCAAGAAAAAATTAGTAAAAAATACTATAAGACAAGAGTGAAAGGAATCATGGAAAAAATTTGGTGAACAGTTGACAAAAACACATAAAGTAGATAACCGAAAATTCTGGACACAGATAAAAATAATGACAGGAGGTAAAGGAGAAGAAATTGAAGCAGTGAGAAATATGAATAACCAGTTACAAAAAGGAAAGACAGAGATAATGGAAACGTGGGCTAAATATTACGAAGAAACATTTAACACCTTAACATAGGAAGAAAGGATAAACAGATAATATCAAGAAGAGCAGGAAATAAGCATAGAAGAAATAAATGAAGCTACTCATAAAATAAGGACAGGAAAAGCAAGTGGAGAAGATGGAATTGCTCCAGAAATGATAAAATGGCTGGAACAGAAAGGAAAACAATGGATTTGGGAAGTATGCAAAGAGGCATGGAAAGAAAAAAGAATACCTAGAGACTGGGAAAATAACTTGATAATACCAATATATAAAAAGGGGGACTAGTTGCAATGTGATAATTATAGAGGCATATGCCTAGCACAAACGGGCTATAAGCTATACACCAGAATTCTGGAAAGCAGACTAAGAGAATAATGTATAACATAAATTGGAAGAAGAACAGGTAGCATTCAGACCAGACAGATATATATTATAAGAAACCTAATAGAAAGAAAACAAGAAAAAAGAAAAGGAATGTAACTAACATTTATTAACCTAAGAGCAGCCTTCGACACAGTAGAACGAACAGAAATCTGGAGATGCTTGGATGAGGTGGAAATACCCAGGGGACTAAAAGGGGCTATCAGAAGCACATTCGAGAACTTCAGGGCTAACGTACAAATAGCAGGAATGGAATCAGAAGAGATTTTAATGAAGAAAGGGTTAAAACAGGGGGATTTGTTAAGTCCGCTTATATTCATATTAATTGTGGATCAAATAACGAAGCGAATGAAAAACAAAACTGAGCAGTTGAACACGATAATGGGCTACACAAATCTGAAACCAGTGAAAATGAATTCACTACTATATGCAGATGATGTGGTATTGATAGCAAATATCAGAAATAAGATGCAGAAACTAGTGAATATATGGACCGAAGAAATAGAAAACAAGAAAATGGAAGTGATTACAAATAAAACCAAAATTCTGATCATAAATTGTAAACAACAGGATCAAATTACTAATGAAATAAAATGTAAAGAGGAGACATTGGGAAGAGTAACGACGTATGAATATCTGGGAACTATATTGACAGAAGATGGGAAGATTGAAGCAGAAATAACAAATAGGGAGAATAAATCAACGAGACTGTAGTACACACTAAATAAGACAATACTGGGACATAGAGATATTGATATGGAAGTGAAAATGAAGATCCACAATACACTAAAACGATACCAATAATAACATATTCATGTGAAAATTGGACACTGAGAAAGAAGGATGAAGCCAAGATGAACACAATTGAGATGAAGCACCTAAGAAGAATAGCAGGTAAAACAAAGTGAAACAAATGTAGAGATGGAGAGATAAGACAAATAACAAAACAAGAATCAATAATTAGAAAAATAAAGAGAAAACTCTAGATGAAATGAAAAGATTAGCAAGAGACGGAGAGTGGAAGCATCGGGTACCAGAGAAGAAGAAGAAGAATAATAAATACGACTCAGAAGTCTTACCCAGACCTACCCACGGACATCTGATCTCCAAGGATCCACCACCAGAATGTGACATGTGAAGAACGGATAACCATTAAGCACATAATAGCGGAGTGTCCTATTTATAGTGCAGAACGAACATTGTTCAACATACCTTATAATCTAATGAAGTGTTTCGTTCGTGTACAACTGAAAATAATTTAAGTTATTTGAAGTGTTTAAAATTTCTGCATCAATTGTAATTGTGAATGTTAAGTACTTAAGGTGTTGATAACAACACTGGCCGCTAATAGCCTATGGCTATGGCTGGTTTCTCTTTAAATAAAAAAAAAGTTCATTTTCATATAAATATTAATTTTACTTTTGAATTACTGAATAATTTTTATTCATGTAACTTGCATGAAACGATTCGTTATTTCCAGATTAACGATAACGATAACGAATTCGATTTTTCAGATTTTTCACACTACACATAATTTTTCTATTGAGGTGGTACAGTTTTTTGTTCTTATATAAAAGTCAGGTGACCCTAAAATCACTTTCTCAAAAAATAATTAATTTCCAAAAAATCGATTTTTTGCAATTTACTTCATAATTTTGGGGTTATGTAAGAAACTTGTTTATACAAAAGTTGTAGACATACTAGATCTACATTTTCTTCATTCCAACTCTTAGACAAAAAACAGTAGTTACTTACGCTGCAAATCGTGGAAAGCTATTTCTCACCCCTTTCAATCAGGTTCTAATTTTTTTTCCTGCACTAATGTTGTCTTTTCCCACACTCTTCAACTTGGCTTCGTTTGTTAGGATTGTTTAGTCAAAAAAGTTGGTTAGCTCGACCGGTTATTATTAGAAGTGATTATCAACTTTTTTTTTATTATCTACCACGTTTCCAGTTGGAATTTTCTTTTTTCATTGACAGTAAGAAAACTCTACGGCTATACTTTTTTTCCAATACCCTGCACACCCTGGCTAGCCTCAATATATTTATCATGATGCAATTTTCAGTATATTCTACATCAACGTCCTCCATCGCATAAAAATGTGACACGCGTAAACGAATTTTATATTGATAAATGCACTTTGCCTTCATAACAAGTTTCCAATTTGTATTCTACGTCCACATAATCATTATTCTTAACTAACTACATACTTTTCAAATTTATATTTTCAAACAATCTCTGGTTTGGTTAAAGAAGACGTTTTTCTTTATGTTCTTTTATTCTCCATTTTCTATACATAACCAGCAAAACCTCCAAGACTTTTATCATATTTTTATCTTTTGTAGGTACAATTTGTGGTATACACCTACTACTGTATGTATTCTTCGTTAAATTTTTGTGTCCTTCAATTTCCTTATCGACAATTGTTCCTAGGGATTTGAAGTCTTTTATTGCATCGTATCCCAAATTCGGTTGTTTATCTCCAATCACCTAAGGGGTGGCTTTTTCGTCCTCATTTACCATCGATATGATATTGTTTTCTTCGTTATTAACTTGATTGTTTTTAAAATCTCCGTTTTGGATTAATTTATGGTTATCCTTGGTATTTCCTTTTCGGAATGGATACCAATCACAATATGACGCAGTAAAAATTTTTATAATTTTTTATCTATGATGGATCTTTTAGAAAAAATTAGAAAATATATTTAATGTCGAAAATCACTGAAGCCAACTTACTGAAATCGACAAGATAATAATCTGGTTTTTGGAAACAATTCAAAACAAAAGATTGATAGAAAATAAAGCGTTTTCCAACAAACCGATCATTACTAATAAATCGCATCTTTGAAATTACTTAATTCCTTTAATAAATTCGATATTTTGGATCAACTCCAACTGGAATCAATAACAGTTCAAGGCGGAATAAGACATTTTAACGTACATTTAAACATGAAATCGTAAATTATATTTCGTAGTATACAGAGATTGGTTCAAAATTAATCTTGAGGATTTTTTACTGAGTACTAGCGATCCACTCCGACTTCTCTCAAAAATAAAAAGCAAATATATGCCCACCACCTAATTAAAAAATGTTATAACCTCTCGCTTTAAAAGTATTTTTAGTAAAAGCCAAGGCTTCGATCGGAGACGCCAACTTCATATATTTCTTTGTTTTACAACCGTTGTAACTTCTAAATGGAAGGTCCTATTTGAATTAGTGAATCAAAACACTAGTAGAATTGAGAGATGATGACATTTGTAGTATAATATTGATATTTATCAAACTAAAAAATATACAAGAAAATACTTACCTATCGTAGGAGTACTTATTGGTATAAGGTTCAACTTACCTGAAACAAAAAAACAACAATAGAATTGTTAATAATAAGATGAAGCTGTTTATATAACAAGAATAATAGTATATTACATATCCAGGTGAAAAGGGTTTCCTTTCTGTGGATGGTTTACAGTTATAGCTCGGCATAGAGAAGAAACTTTCCACGGATGCTTGTATACTATTTTATTCACAACCATAATGAATTTCTTATAAATATGTAATAGTGGAATTAGAAGCGATCTTCCGTATTTTATTTCAAATTTAGTATGGTAAATACAGGGTGTCCCGTAAATAAGTACCGTAAAGATACAGGCTGTTGAAGGGTGCAGAAGAAATACTCCTTTTATTGCATATCTTCTCGGGGGATGAGTGTACAAATTGAAAATTTTTTGTAGGTTATTGCCTCTTCAAAGCACATCAGCAGTATTAGTTCTGTCAAATTCTAATAAGCCAGTGGCGTGGTATGAGGGGTCCGTAAACATTTATTATACCATATTTTTGAAACATCCTGTATTTAGAGCTTAAGACCTTTATCTGCAATTCTTTATTGAATTTCCCACATGAAAGGTACTCTTTGTTGAACTCGATACAACACTTCATTTTCAATATTTTCAACCTAAGCTCTAAATACAGGGTGTTTCAAAAATATGGTACAACAAATGTTTACGAACCCCTTGTACAACGCCACTGGCTTATTAGAATTTGACAGAATTATTATTACTGTTGATATGTTTTGAAGTGGCAATAACCTACAAAAATTTTCCCCCGAGAATATATGCAATAAAATGAGTATTTCTTCTGCACCCCTCAACAGCCTGTATCTCACAAACTAAGAAAGTTGTATTTGCGGTAGTTATTCACGGGACACCCCCGCGAATGGGTGGTCAAAAAAATTCCTGGCCAAACTATGATTAATAAAAAATATTAAAATGACTTTTCTTCGAACTTTGACTTTGACATAATTTTTTATAACATTCGATATGGTAACCAACAAAATTGAGTGATTCTTTAGTTAGTTCAACTTCATTATACTTAGAGTTGTTTTTTTATACAATTTTTTGAAAGAATCGTTGTTAAAATCAATTAACCTTCCGTCGGGCGCAACCGATCTGACAGGCACAACGCGTCTATTTTGTTTCCCCACTACGCCAGTTCGTGACGTTTTCGCATGTACCTCCCAGTAGCTTCCTCTTTTAAGATGCTCTACGCAACCTTCCTCGCTTGGTATGTTTTCGACCTTCTTTGTGAGATATGCTAAAGTTTTGATCTGATAAGCTCATTGCGCCCGAATTCGTAACATCTTACGAAGGTATGTATTTCCGAAATTTTTTCGAGAAATCATTTCTGATCTCAGCTATAACACTGATAATGGAAATATTTTCAATAATTTTGAAAAATGTCTTGATTTATTAGTTAGATCTATCTGGCACATTGCGCCCTAGCATGTAACAATTTTTTTATTATTTGTTCCTTGTTCCAGATTTTTTGCAAAAATGTCCCGCCAAGTCTATAACTTAAATAACCCGAACCATGTAGAAGAATTAATGAGTTTGATAGATAATGACGACGACGATCCGACTCTAAATGACCGTTTTGGAGAGGAAAGTGACATTTCCTCCGAGGATGAAGTAGAAGAACGCCATGATGGTTCCGATTCGGAGCAAGAAAGTGAAACTGATAAAGACGATGATGATTCAAGTCCCAGTTTCTTTTTGGGAAAAGATAAGATCACCAAGTGGAATAGAAATCCACCTCTGAAAAGGGTACGTAGTAAACCTCACAACATCATTACTCACTTACCTGGAGTCAAAGGAAACGCGGGAGTTGCTAACACTGCTATTGATTGTTGGAATAATCGTTTCACCGATAAAATGTTAGAAATTATAGTAAAATACACAACTAGTACATTGATATTATCAGGAATAGATATTCCAGCGAAAGAAACATCAAATCTACTGACGTAATTGAAATAAGGGCTTTCATTGGGTCGCTGTATCTAGCGGGAGCATATAGAGGAAATCGGCAAAATCTCGAAGAACTTTGGGGGCAAGATGGTCACGGCATTGAAAAATTCAGCCTTGTAATGAATATCAAACGATTCAAAATTCTGATGCGGTGTCTTCGTTTTGATGATCGAGACACAAGCGAAGAAAGAAAAAAAATCGATCGGCTTGCTCCAGTTCGTGACATTTTTCAAAAATTTGTGCAAAGCTGCCAAAGTAGTTACATTCTTTGGGAGAATGTGATGATTGACGAAATGCTTCCAGGTTTTAGAGGACACTGCCCTTTTCGGCAGTATATACCATCCAAACCAAATAAATATGGTATAAATTTTTTTGCTGTAGTTGACGCAAAAATGTATTATACCTATAATATGGAAATCTATACTGGAAAGCAGCCAGAGGGGCCTTTCTGTGTCAGTAACAAGCCAAGTGACGTAGTTAAGAGACTGATTGAGCCTTTATTTGGGTCTGGACGCAATATAACTGCCGATAATTGGTATACTGATATGTTTCTCGTTGATGCTCTAAAAAAATTATCCTATGTTGGCAACGTAAGAAAAATAAAAGACGCCTACCATCTGAATTTGTGGCTACTAAAAGAAGGGCACAATTCACCAGTTTGTTTGGCTTCACTGAATGGAAGACATTAGTATCGTATGTTCCATGTCAAAAAAAAAGAACGTGATTCTGGTGTCAACGCTTCATAATGACAATACCATCGATCCTGACTCCGAAGAAAAAAAGTTACCTGAAATTCTCACATTTTATAACTCAACGAAAGGAGGCGTTGACACTGCAGACAAAATGTGTGCTACTTTTAATGTGTCCCGAAATATCAAGCGTTGGCCAATGATAAAATTCTTCACGATGATAAATGTGGCTGGTATCAACTCTCAAGTAATTTACCTTGGTAACGATCTAGACCCATTGCGTAAAAGAATGTTCCTGAAAAAATTGGCCCATGAACTGACAATTGAAGAGCGAAGCCGAAGAAGCATAAAAACCATTGGAATGCCCAATGAACTTCAAAACAAGCTGAAAAGATTTCGTCCCCCCTCCCAAGATGAAGAAACAGTTATCCTCCTTCCCCTACCCCCTAAAAGAAGAAGATGCTTAACTTGCACCAGTGAAAGCGGTTTAAGAATGCTGACAAAGCATGTATGCAAGTAATGTAACAGTGGTATTTGCTTATCCCATACAAATATGGTGTGCAATCGGTGTTTTACTGCAGAAGCTACAGCTCTCCTCCACGAAGCTGAGTGAATAGATATTACTCTCCTAGTGTTAAATATTTTTAAGTTTTAAACGATTTGCTAACTGCCTTTTTTACTTTTCGATTATATATTATTGTACTTTGTTCAAACTATGTATTTGAATAGGTTTTAAGTAATAAATTTCCTTAAATTTTTTTCTAACGTTTTTATATCAAATACATATTTTTGGCAAACATTTTAATTTTTTTTACTGTTTACACTCCTAATAAAGATATTCTTAACTTGTTTGTTGCAAAAATTAACTCAATTACTTTCCATAAGCCAATACGGTTGATTAGTGCAATTCATCCTCACCTATCAGGTTACCTTTAACTTTGTAATATGAACTGTACCTACTGATTTGTCGTTACGTTTTATCAATAATTCGATTTGTTCCACATAATTTAATACTTGTTCCTATTATTATTATGGATAAAAAAGATTCCGAGTTTGAAATAATATGTACCCCCGAAGAAATCATAGAGAAGGCAGATGTAGCCACATTAAATTTGATGCCGGAGAAATACAACTAAAATTATGTAAAAGAACATAACACTTTGATGAAATGGCGGAACCAGAACAATATTCATAGCTTTACTGAGCGGGTGCTATTAGCTTTTTTTGAAGAAAGAAAAGAAAATTCAAGTCTTCTGCGTCCAGCTGTTCTAAAGTAAAAGCAAACTCAATTATTAATGATAACGTAGATATAAGTAAATAGTCTAATCTAATAGCATTTTTGAAACGGAAATCGGTTGGGTACATAAGGAAATGAACAAGTTTTTCTTGAATGCTTTAGACGACGAATATTTAATGTTTAAGGTGGAAGTTTTGAATAGTTAATTTGTTTTTTGCTTACTTTATTTATACATTTGTAGGTAACGTTAATACTGGGAATAGCTGGAGGTTGTCAAAGAGAAGAGTTGCATAAAATGAAAATTGATGACATTGATAATAAAGGAGAATTATATTGTCAATAAATAACGATACGTAGTAATAGCACGTCCTCTCAATTTCGATATTTGAGGATATTAACTGTTCCAAAATATTGCTCATTATACACTAGTATATCACTATTCTCCTCTATTGCATCAGCAAATAGCCAGCGCACTCCCTTCCATCCGGTGGTCGCGCCGCGCGCAGCTATAGTGCTGTATCCTTTTCCATTTCACAGGATACTTAGCTCTAGTCAACAAATGTTTCTTTTCCAACTTTGAAACCAGTCACAAATGACGTCTTCACATTATATTGTTTTAAATAATAATATATTACATAGACTAACTGAAACACACTCTTAATCTTCATCGTTAGCATTTGCAGCGGAAGTAAAAAATTTAGGGATTATCCTAAATGCAAAAGTTACTTGGAACGCTCACTTGGAAAAAGTTATCCCTGTGGACATGTCGCAGGATCTGTGGGAAATCTTGGGACTTGGAACCCAAACAAATCCATTGGATAATATGTGATGATTGTCAGACCAATGATTACATGGAGCTATTGGTTGGTGGTCAAAAGCTTCACAGCGAACGGCCCAAGCAAAGCTCTCGGGTATACAGAGACAGGCTTGTCTGGCAATTACTGGTGCCATCAGTACCACACCGTCAGCAGCCATGGAAATCCTTCTAGTCCTACCTCCTCTCCATATATTTCTGGAAAGGGAGGCTAGATGGACAACATATAGAATTGCGCATACGTCTAAATACACAAAACAGGTTTATACAGAGCAAAGCAAAATGCAAGTGGACACTGAAGGTCTCAGTATTCTGGGAATGATCTCTGACAAAAGGCCTCCAACAGTAAACTACGACCTTCCTTATACCGTCCTAATTCCAAATAGGGACGAATGGGAACTCTGCAAGGATGAACTATTAATAGCAGACAGCTGTCGGTAGACAGATGGATCAAAAACACCCGCAGGCTCTGGTGCAGGTGTATACGGGCGCAGACCTAGGACAGACATTTCAACCTCTCTAGGATCCTATGCAACCGTATTTCAGGCGGAAATTGGTATTAGACTGCCAAAAAAACTTTCCTCATTAGGAGAACTCAATAAAGTATCCCTGGCCATTCTGGCATGGATGGCAATGAGAAGCCGGACTCTCTTGCAAGGGTGGGTGCTGCACGCGTTTTTATTGGACCAGAACCTACAATTAGCATCGCAATAAGCTTTGCCAAACAAACACTAAATACCTGGACAGCAAGAAGAGCTTTAGACTTCTGGCATAGTATACCAGGATTGGTTCATTCAAAGGCTTTTATACATCCTTCGAAGAATGTCTCCAAACAAATGTTAGACTATAGCAGGCATGATCTACGTTGTCTAACAGATCTTTTTACTATCATCTGAATCATCATATCCTGAGATTTGGACTGTCGGAAGATCCGACTTGTCTTCTTTGTCTGGAAGATGATGAAACAGCAGAGCATATAATTTGTGCCTGCCCGCCGCGGCTCGAATCAGGTATCTGATGTTTGGCAGTGTCTCTCTCTCTCTCTCTCTCTCTCTCTCGCCTTCGGACCTGAAATATCATTCACCAAACGAACTAATCGGCTTTGTTAAGAAGCTGAATTTGCTTAGTGAAATCTGAATAGGTATGAGCCAGAACTCTATGCGAGTCGCAGTGGAGGGCCTTATAGACCCACTCACCACAAACCAAACCTAGCATTTGCAAAAGCGATTTTTCATTATTTCCAACTTTTTCCATTTTTTTAACCCCAAAACAACATTGAATGTTCTCTGTGGTTGATGCTAGTAATTAATAGGAAATACATCAAAATTTAACCGTTTCTTTACACGATAAATGCATACTTCCAGGCGTTATAAACCATCTGCACTCTGTAAGGACTAAGTTCAATGGTTAATGATGCAATTGTTTTTAATGGAGGATTTTTTTTTTCGTTTTTAAATGCCACACCCAAATTCCCTAGTGCGACATAAAATTCTCTCAAACCGTTAGTTTCATTGGGATATGAGAGGAGGACGCTTTTTATTTAAAAACATTTGAGGAATTTAGGTGTCGCATTTAAAATTCATTGCATAATCAACCATTGAGTTCAGTCCGTACCTAAGTTCACAAGGGTAGTGCAGATTTGTTTATAACGCCAGCAAGGATGTTCATAAACGGTTACATTATAAGCAACGGCCATTAAGTCATTTAAAAATTATCAATAAAAAAATTATTTTTGATTTCTAACATCTGGGACACCCTGTATATATATATATATAGATTACCGTTGTTCGAATGATAATTTGAGTAAGAAAATTCACCAAGGATTTCCCTTTAATTTTATTTGCATGAATTTGAAAGCACCCTGTAGTTATTATAACAGCAACGATCGACAGTGTCTGCTAAAAGTAAAATTCCGAACATTTCTCTTAAAATTTATACCCCGTAATGGATTTTAACAAAAAAAAACGCCGTTTGAAGAGTGTGTTTTATCTTACGTTTCAAACAACAATAATAACAAAGCTAAAGGCCAAAAAAAGACTGAGACTGAGTCTTCAGCAAGCCATCTCAAGAATATATTCCCTCGTTTTATTCTAAGAAAAACCTTTTTCTACCCTTTACCCGCTAGCGTATCTTTTTCTCTTGAATAATTCATTCCATTCGACCGCAACCTGACCGTAACTTTAACAGAGCACTTCCACTCTAAAAATATTCCTCGACATGCCGAATAGACAAGTAACTTTATTTGGTCGACATTTTATGTTGCTCTCGCCTAGAATCCTCTGTTATTGCTATATGGCTCTTCACCAGCTAACTTTAAATCTAGCCAACAGCTGTTTTTAAACCTATCTAAGATGTGGCTCTCTATTTTACATCCAACAAAAAAGAGAAAGAAACAGGATGTTTGTGGGTAAACCGTCTAGACTAGTCAACAAGTTCAAAAACGTGTTAATTCTTGATAAGGCTCCTAAAAATATGAGGGATGGCTCATTTGATTCGGAATGACGTCTAGAAAAATGTATCGAAAGTATTTAGTAGCACATAAAAAAATCGCAATTGTTATTAACAAATTATAATGAAAAAAATATAGCATTTTGTTTTTTATTAATAACTCAAAAACTCTTAATATTTGGGGAATTTTGAACTTTCATTACTTGGTTTATAATAATTTTTTCAAGTTATTAACAATAAATAACTGATTTGCCATTTTCTGCTAGCTTATATTACTTATTATAAACAAAGTATTGAATTTTTTTAAACCTCTATGACTTGATCTTGTTCAGTATATGTATATAGGAAGACTCCACGAAGCAAAACATTTCTAAGACATCTATTTAAGCATTTTTTTATAGTTTACAATAAATAAGGAAGTTCAAGAACATTTTTTTTTATTAACAATCGCCTAACTTGTTAAAAAATTAACATCGAGAATGTTTTCAAACGGCAATGAATTTTTTGAAGTATTCAGAATACACTATATTTTTTTCAAATTTTTTTAATTAACAATTAATATCTTAAAAAAATTTATTAATGTGACCCAAAATGACTCGCGGAGACCTATTTTCGGCGTTGAATTAAAACAATAAATAATAGGGATAGAGTTCTGGGAGTCCGAACTTTTTTATTATAAATTTTCTCTTCTTTGAGGATCTTTTTTCAAAATGCCTTAAGTATTATTAGTTTTTGAGTTATTAATAAAAAACTAAATGCTATCTTTTTTGATTTTAACTTGTTAATGACAATTGCAATTTTTTATATGCTAATATACTTTCGATATATTTTTCATTCTGAATCGAATGAACCATTGCATATATTTAGGAGCTTTATCAAGAATTAAAACGTTTTTGAACTTGTTGACTAGCCTAATCTCAAGTTTTGTTGATATTGGTTTTCTCGGTGAAAAGTAATTCTTTGTTGATATTAGAATTGTAAAATACATTTTTAGGAGCGTATTATTTAGATTTTCACTATGAGGAATATTTTTTATAAGGTGAGTTTATATTAAATCCTGAATTCTAGCTCAGCCCTAACGTGAGTCCTAATAAGTTAAATAATATAGGTTACGTTATGTAGTTTATAAAAGTCCCACCTTAGTTATTAGTCCCAAAACCTAACCTTAAAAAATTCTAATTTTCAATTTCAAGGACTAAGACCAAAGTAATGCGCGAGCGGATTGATTGGACTCATCCCCAAGGGGATGCCTACCAACCAAACCCACCTCAAACTTTCCGTTACCGCCGCCTCGTAATCACTATACTAGCATAGTTCTAGACGGGCGGCGGTCCCTCGCACACTCTCTTCTCACATCATCGTCTTATCCCTACCTATCTACCTCATACCATATCGAAACCTTCTTCCGCCCTAAACATGCTCTCCACTACGCCACTTATCTCAATCCATTCCTCCTCCCCCCTCAACTTCATCTCCACCATGTTCTTCCAATGCACCGCCTCCCCCAGTTTCCTCTCCAGCTTCTTCAGCACTTTCTCTTTCTTCCATCATCTAAACACATAACCCACATCATCCTCCACTTCACACCTCTCGCACACTCGAGTCTTTATTTTCCCAATCTTGAGGAGGTACCCTACTCTCGACCCAGTGAGCACCCGTGTCGAGAAGTAGTTCACTTCACCGAATTTCCTGTCCATCCAATATCTCCTACTCCCAATCGCTCTTTTTAGTGCGCCCTCATACTCCTCCCACCTTCTCTCCATTTCCTCCTACATGCATTTCTGTACTTCCTCTCTGGTCGCACCCCTCCAACTTCTTGGCTCTAGCCATCGCGTTCAATGGATAGGACCTTCACAGCACCGCTGCTGCCAGTCCACCCACTGTCCTGTACCCCTGCACCACCCTCAGGAGTATCCCTCTCTGCACCCGCAGTAGTGACCTAACCCTCGCATTCACCCCCGCTGTTCCACCCCACACCATCGCACCGTACAGCATATTCTGTTACCGTACAGCATATTCTGCTACCGTCCTACCATTTTCCCGTCCTCTTTCTTCACATTACTCATCAATCTCCTCAGCCATGTTGCCCTTACTTTTCCCTTCTGTGCCACCTTTAACATGTGCGTTCTGAAGGATAAATTTACTATACAACCTAGATATTTAACAGATTCCTCCATACGAATTCTCCTTTCCTTCACTATCACCCCTACTTCCTTTGTCTTGCTCCGTCCCTTAACTAGCAACCCCACCGTCTTATCTTCCGCCACTTCCAGTCCGCATCGCTGTATCTACTCCTCAATCTTCCTACACATCCTCTTCTCCTTTCTTTACATACTATCCTACAAACCTCATCAAAAACTCACTTCCAGATCGTCGGTCCCAGAACCGACCTCGGGTGGAGTGCCCGCCTCCGTCTCATACCTCCTCCCTCTAGAGTCTACTATCACACGCCCCGTCAGGTAGTCCTCTACTAGGTTAACCAACCCCTCAAACAAAATTATCACCGTATCCAGGATTCGAACCATATGCCTTCAATTCATAATATTTGGCATCTTAACCTCTATACCGCTAGGCTACTAAGATAAGAAATTCTCACCTGTCCAGGATTCGAACCCTATGCCTACAATTCATAATTTTCGTCACCCAAAGCTCTATACCGGCTATCAAGACGTGCCTTGAACAGTTTGGAACCGCAAACAATCCTTTGAGAAACTAGCTAAACACAACAAAGTAACTTTGTTATGAGTGCCAGGTCATAAAGGAATTGCCGCAAATGCGATTGCTGATTGACTCTCAAGAGAAGCTCGTACTCTTCCTATCGGACCCGAACCATTTTGTGGTATACGAAGAAGCCGCATTATGGGAGAAGTCCCAAAAAAAATTGGGAAAGGAACTTAGTGCTGGAAAAATACTCCAGACCAAAGATAGTTAAAAAGGTTATTAGGAACTTCTACCCATCCCGCTAAATTGTTCTCGGAGCTTCAGAAATCTAGTCTCAGAGTAAATAAAGGAATTTTTTCCAGACACTGCTCCCTCAGATACCATCTCTGTGATGGACAGTGGAACATGCAGATTCTGCAATGATACCGATGGGTCGGCGAAACACATTTTCTGCAATTGCCGTCAATGCCTCAAACACCTGGATCAGATCTACTTATAGGCTGATTAGGCTACAGACCTTGCTCTAAAATGGATAATAGTCTTTCTCAAAAGCCTAGATCTTCTGTACGTATATATAGATGTAGGGTGTACATAAACTATCTTAAAAGGTTGGAGTGTAGTAAGTTCAACCGGACCCATCGGCCTTCCTGTAGTCTACATTCTACAACCTCCTCCTAAATTTTTCGACGATATTGTACCGCGACAACTACATTAAGCGCACGACTTTGAGTGTAGAAGCGCATGACCCATCCGTTTTCCTGAGCAACGATGATTTCTAACCAAATCTTTCGAAATTCAATATAGTTTCTTTCCAGGTACTTCCATGCTCATTTAAATTTCCTTCAGATCCTTTCGTATTAAAAACCCACTTTTCATGAATATTAATACTAACTCTATGATATTGTATTTTTCTTCAGTCTGGTTTTGTACCGGGTGAACTTACCGAAAATTCCACTATATGCCAGGAACGAAAAATTGTACCTTTGTGCTAGTTTTGTTATTATACATTTTTTAGTCAGTAGTATACCTGAGGGTGAGCTGCAATTAAAAAACTACCAATCAAAAAAATCAAAGACTAGATTGAAAACCCTGTATGATATTCACTTTGAATTTATCAAAGAACGCACATTGAAGTACAACAAATTGTGAGAAAAAGACATTAAAAATTTTTCTCTCTTTTCTGAACGTACACATGCTAACATAAAAACTGATCGTTATCCGAGTATACAGAAAGGGCTTTTGTCAGTGAAAAAAAGAAAAAAAGACGCGTCATTCAGAATTCCAAAAGGTATCATTGAAAACGCATTACAACTAACAGCGGTAACGATCATTATGGTCGACATCTCGAAGTATATAAAAATAGATCCAAAAGGCTTTTAGCCTAGACTTAATGCAGACTCTTTAGGTAAAGGACGATGACCCGCAAGTGTTCACACACACCACGTTTGGCGTGAATTATACGTTCAGTAAAACAATAATCTTTCCTTGACACCGACATTATTATTATTATTCTATATTTTTTAGATTGTCCAAGTTACGAAAATATTATTTTTAATAGCAAGTGACTGGTTTTTTGGAGAGGTTACAGCATCAGAAAGCCTTAATGCATATTTTTCAGTGAAATCTCAATTTAAAAAAAACAGCAATAAGTACCTTTAGACTAGTGAAAATGAATAAGCCAAAATCTTGAGATTTAACAGGTGATCTTAAAATCATGTATAGGTCGACCAGAACAGCTAGAGTGTTGAGAATTGTATGCACGTATGCACATCGTATGCATATGCAAACTTCTTGTTAGGGCGTTTACACTTCTACCGACACCGACACCGGCACGATATCAACACAGCACCGTAAGCGACACGTTACCGGTAGAATGCTTTCACATTAACTGTGTGCGGCATGGCGACGGTTAACAAATTGTATCTGTATTTTTACTATATGTTAGACAGGGTTTAGATTAAATAAGTTGAATCAAAGTAACTATATCATATTTGAAACGTTCGAGTTACTTATCCAAACACCTCCACACAACACAAATAAAAATATTTAAAATCGGCGACGACGCGAGTAGAGTGACTGTTCCTCGCCGACATGTCGAAGCCTGTAACGACACGACACCGGTATGTCGCTGAATGCGAAAGCATTCTCATTTAATTATATGAGATTACTCGTCCGCCGCCATCGTTGTCGTTGTCGTGTCGGTGTCGTGCCGGTAGATGTGGAAACGCTGATGGAGCACAGTCGGTAAAAGTTTGTCAGACAACGCACTCCGACAAATTTGCAGTGGCGTAGTTACATTGTTAGTATTCTTTTTAGTTAATTAGGTTATTAGTATTTACAAGTTCGACATTCGGTTTAGTTTTACATTTTTAATATTCTATTCAATTAATTATTAGGTTTAGTGTTTGAACAGTATTTACAATGTCATTTAAGAGTAAAGTGGAAAACAGAGTCTTAAGTGGCCAGAGATTAAATTCTGAATCTGTTACTTTTATTGGTACCAATAAATATGACTAACCTTAAGAAATACGAGCACTGGGACATGAGAAAGGTTGGAGTAAAAGCGGTGAATTTGGTTGAAGGAAACCTACTAGTAAAGGAGCTCGTATGAGCATCGTACAGGCAGGTAGCGAAGATGAATTTGTTCCCAATGGCTTACCTTCGTTGGCAAGCAGAGAGTAAAACAGGTGATTATCACGATCAAATGAATTACTATTTGTTCCAACCGCAATCAGAAACTGTCAGAAACGATCAGAGAATAGCCGACCACTGCAATCAGTGATAGGAATTACGCGAAAGTAAACTCGTTGTTTGCTATGACCAGTTATTCTCTGATCGTTTCTGACAGTTTCTGATTGAGGTTGGAACAGACCTAATCATTACGAAAAATGGAAAAAGGAAAGACTTATACCAAATTTGCAGAATAGAAGTGTTGTGGTATTAGATAATGCATCTTAACACAATAAATTGGTGGAGGAGATACCAATCCTGTAAACTGTTAATTAACTTATCTAATAATTCTTTAACAC
The DNA here is from genome assembly GCA_947563755.1 of Lochmaea crataegi. Lineage (NCBI taxonomy): Eukaryota > Metazoa > Arthropoda > Insecta > Coleoptera > Chrysomelidae > Lochmaea > Lochmaea crataegi. The sequence goes on along the minus strand of OX387434.1, from coordinate 15,352,963 downwards.
ATTTTGATCTGATAAGATGGGAGGGTGGGGAAGCCCCACCGCACCTAGGCCTCATACCTTGCAAGTCTGCCTTTCCATTGCCATCCATACCAGAAATGCCAGAGAACCAGATCAGAGGGTCTTCCTATTGAGGAGAGTTATCTATTTTGTCGTTACACAATTAGTGCTAAGTGCTTTTACAACCGCTTGGGTGTCCAAAATAAAAATTTTAAACCGCATATCACTCAATGAATATGATTTAGTTTGGTTAAGTATAATTTAGAAATAGTCTCTGGTTAATAACACCCAAATATTGTTAACGGATCTAATTTCTTTATTCTAACAAATACATTTTAATGTTTCATTTCGAACCCCAAAGGAAAAGTGATCGACTGCATGTCTGTGTCTTTATTATAGATGTTATTGAACATCAATAATGTCAACGTGTCCAAAATTGTCTTATTTTTAACGTACATGAATTTCCATCAAAATGCCGACTTTGAGCAATATATAGTTGTTTCCTAACCGCTTTACCGATGTTGAGGATCATAAACTTTACATATAGAAAGGAAGATCACTTATATGTTCGCCTCGAACATAATTTTCAGCTGTTGTCAATAAACTTGATAGTTCGCAGTAAACTCACATTTTCAAAATCAACGCAACTATGTATGAAGAGTGTGGGTTATAATAAAAAAGAATGAATTTTGTAACTTTTCTAGAATACTTCTGATGTTATAAAACGTTTTATTGACAATAATATGGACATATATGTAGTGTAGACCGAGCTTTTAAAACAATAAAAATATTTGTTACAACTGAAAACTTACACTACCAAAACAGTTGGAAAAATAAGTAAATTTTAAATGAATTTTCCCTACCAAATTTTCACTTCAAATGGAGACACCTCTATACTTCCGCTGACATTACGGAAATATTGTACAGATATGGAATTATATAAATGTCTCAATATAAAAAATAATTATAGCTGTATGCAATTGATCTATTAGATAAGACAGATAATGAGGTTTTTTGTCAATTATTTAAATAAGAAGTCAAATTCACATTGTTGAAGTATGTCAAAATGTTGAGGAAAAAAGTAATTTCATAAAAAGTGATATTTTGTTACCTGACAACAGTAATAAAATGTCAAACTTTTTTCCCGTCACAGAAAAAAAGTAATTGATCGAAAAAACTAACATTCAATCAATTCAAATTAGGAAAAATTTTAATTTAAATCCGGAATAAAAATTAAAATACTATTTTGCGGAATTATACATTAATAGAAATTTAATAATATTTTGGATATTTAAAAAAAAATGTTTTAAATTTAAAATAAAACGATTAGGGTGGGTATAATATAATGTATTATAATATAATAGGATATAATATAATAATAATAAAAAAAAGGTGAGCGGTCGTCGGACCGCCGACAGAAGCTTGCTTCTTATGCACAATAGCATGCGAGGTTGGGAAAACCATCAATTTGTGCAAGAACAAGCTGATAGATTGTGTCGTGATGGTATTGGAATATTCTAGAAGAAGATAGAAGCTGAAATACAAAATATTGCTAATCCAATCCGTTTCATGAATGTCACGGAGATACTTTTGATCAAGTTATTTACAAGTACAGCAAAAATCAGCCATTATATTTTGTCTACTTGGCGTTATCACGCGAGCGGTTTGTACAAGGATTATACATAGTTACAGAGGGAAATGATTTGCAATTTTATCACTGTCGTGATGAATCTAGACAATCGTTGAAATCAGAACTTCAGTGATTAAGTTTGAATGAATTACCAGCAATCGATGCAGACAGTTCTCACTATTTTTATCCTATGGGAATTGTAATGCAATACCAGCAATAGATGCAGCAACCAAGACAGTTATCACTTATTTCGCGACCCTCGAAATATTGTAAGACTTTTTTTCCTATTAGACCATTTTTGATAATTTTTCAAAAATTCTGAGCATTTTTCGAAAATTTTGTCAATTTTCAACAATTATTGACCATTTTTGAGAGTTTTTTATAATTTATCACCATTTTTTCAAAATTTTGATAATTATTGACTATTTTTGACCATTTTTTAAAATATTTAACAATTATTGACCGTTTTTGACAATTATTGACCGTTTTTGGCAATTTTTGACCATTTTTCAAAAATTTCGACAATTTTTGTCCATTTTTCAACATTTTCACAATTATTGACCATTTTTGCAAAATTTTGACACTTATTGACCATTTTTCCAAAATTTTTGAAAATTATTGAAATTTTTTTCAAATATTAACAATTATTGAACATTTTTGACAATTATTGACCAATTTTCACAATTTTTCAAAAATTTTGACCATTTTAGACCATTTTTCAAAAATTTTAAAATTATTGACCATTTTTGACAGGTTCTGACAATGATTGACCATTTTCAACATTTTTCAAAAATTTTGACAATTTTTAACAATTAATAACTATTTTTGACATTTTTTCATAATTATTAACCATTTTTTCAAAATATTGACAATTTTTGACCATTTTTAAAAATTTTAACAATTATTGACCATTTTTGACAGTTTCTGACAATTATTGACCATTTTTGACAATTTTCCAAAAATTTTGACTATTATTGTACATTTTTCAAAATATTCAACAATTTTTGACCATTTTCCAAAATTTTAAAAATTATTGAGTATTTTTGACCATTTTTTAAAATATTTAACAATTTTTGACCACTTTTGACAATTTTCGAGCATTTTTGACAGGTTCTGACAATTATTGACCATTTTCAACAATTTTTCAAAAATTTTGACCATTTTTAAAAATTTTTGAACATTTCTAGCAATTATTGACCATTTTTGACAGTTTTTATAATGATTGACCATTTTTTCATAATTTTAACAATTTTTGACAATTTTTGACCATTATTCAAAATTTTGACAATCATTAACCATTTTATGAAATATTTATCAATTTTTCACCATTTTTGACAGTTTTTGACAATTCTTGACAATTTTTGATTGGTTTCGACAATTATTGAGAACTATTGACTCTTTTTGAAAATTTTTCAAAAATTTCAACCATTTTTCAAAATTTTTGACAATTATCGACCATTTTTTTAAAATTTTTATATATATTGACCATTTTTCACAGTTTTTGACAATTATTGACCATTTTTCCAAATTTTTTTGAAAGTATTTGGCAATTATTAACCATTTTTTCAATATTTTGACAGTTTTTGACAATTATCGACAATTATTGACCATTTTTTCAAACTTTTGACCATATTTCAAAATTTTTGACAATTTTTCAAAAATTTTAACATATTTGGCAATTATTAACCATTTTTTCAAAATTTTGTCAATTTTTGACCATTTATGATAGTTTTTGACAACTATTGACTATTTTTGACAATTTTACGGCTGAGGAAGAGAGGGGAGAGAGTTAGCGCAGCGGGCGGCCGAGAAAGAGAAGAAGAATGAGTCATCGCGTGACGAACGCTTTTTCGTAACATCACACGTTTCACGAGTTCACTAGCCTTCCCAAAAGTCCTATGTCGTGCAATAAGAAGCAAGCTTCAATAACCATTATAAAAAAATTAAGTAGATATTTTACATACAAAGACCATGTAATGTAATTCTCATTGTAACAATATAAATCAGTTTCAAATAAAATTTCTGGACAATTTCATTGAAATAAAAGGAACATTTCAAACCACCTCCTGAGAAGAGTTTTGGCTGGGGCATTTGACATAAAAATATTAAAACTAAGAAATATTTATTATTAACATCAATATACAAAAAGTTTATTTTTGCTATAGTGAATTCCAAAAATCTTTTTATATATTCTAATTGTTACATCAACGATCGAATACATTAGAATATGTTATGCTGAAAACCATTCAAATTCCACTTATAATATCTCTATAAGTTAAATTTACAACTTAATATGCTAAGTTTCGCATTCCACGCGGAACTTTTATAGATACTAAACCATATTTCGTAAGTTAAATCTGTTTTCTCTCCCAGTAATTAGAAACCTTTCTACAAACTGTCGGCGTTTAGAATGTATCTAAAGTAACCAGTCCACCTGCTGCCTACCGCAAAACTCTGTACTCAGTCGGTCACAAAATTTTCCTATGTTGCCAGATTTTTTGGAATAAAAAAGAAAGACGTCGTGGTATAAATGAAAAAATGATAATGGTAGAGTCAAAGTTTATTCCAAAAATTGTGCTACTCAATCTGTAAATTGACCACTTATTTTACAATAGTTTTATTGGTATGGAGAAGTTCGACAATTCATGTAACTATTATGGTACTTTCGGGACAAAAACATTTTTCTCTACACCATATTTTGAAACTTGGTAATAGGCAAAAAGTATAAAAAATACAGTAATTATGTCAAGAAATGTAAAAAATATTTTACTCCGAAGTTTTTTCCAAAAATGTATTTGTAGGAAGGAAACTTATTTACCCCAAGTTACAAAAATGCTTAAGGAGTTCCACAAGGAAAAGTTCTTTTGGACCTATGCTACGCATCCTACATACATGTGACATACCGGAACTAAAACAAGTCACTTGGACAAAAAGTCCCTCCCCTCCTCTCAGTGAATAAACGCCATCTCGATGAAAATGTAACCATATCATCCATTGGCGGGAACACAGATAGAGCAGGTAGAGGTACCCCGAAAAAGGGGTGTTCCCACCTCTTCTATGGGCTATCCTAATAGACGAATTCCTGAAGAGGCTAGCATCCAAAGGCATGCATTGCTTAAGGTACACCGGCCATCTTGCAATTATTGCAAAAACCAAATTCTCGGAGCAGACAAACTAACCCCAGTTTCCTACAGAACCTCCAATGCATAAATGGCCTGCTATACAGGTGGCTCAAAAGGTGTGGGAGCAGGAATACAAGAGTTAAGCAAGAGACAAAAGTCTCACTGTGCTTGGGCAAACAAGTGACGATATTCCAGGTTAAAGTTGCAGGAATGCACACTATGCAGGAGAGTTATTGAGAGAAAAGTTTAAGGAAAAGACCATTGCCACATACTCCGAAAGCCTAGCGGCTATAAGAATAATTAGTCCATGCAAAGGTCCATAAAAAGGTAATCATATCATCCATTGGCGGGAACACAGCTAGAGCAGGTAGAGGTACTCCGAAAAAGGGGTGTTCCCACCTCGTCTGTGAGCTATCCTAATAGACGAATTCCTGAAGAGGCTAGCATCCAAAGGAATGCATTGTTTAGGGTACACCGGCCATCTTGCAATTATTGCAAAAACCAAATTCTCGGAGCAGACAAACTAACCCCAGTTTTCTACAGAACCTCCAATGCATAAATGGCCTGCTATACAGGTGGCTCAAAAGGTGTGGGAGCAGGAATACAAGAGTTAAGCAAAAGACAAAAGTCTCACTGTGCTTGGACAAACAAGTGACGATATTCCAGGTTAAAGTTGCAGGAATGCACACTATACAGGAGAGTTATTGAGAGAAAAGTTTAAGGAAAAGACCATTGCCACATACTCCGAAAGCCTAGCGGCTATAAGAATAATTAGGTCCATGCAGATAAATTCCTAACCCATTTGGAGCTGCCTAGAACCCCTAAGAATTGAGCAGTCAGAATAGACTGTTCTTGGTCTAGGTACCATATCACAGAAGCAATAAAAAGGCAGATTCACTAGCCCAAGACTCAACAAACACATGAACAACATAAGGCTGGAAGCATAAGTAGGTTTTACCAAGAAGATGAGGGAACCTCAGCCCACTACTGTGAATGCCTAACTAGGAGAAAAAACCACAGCCCTCCCAATATAAGGAGGACCCAAAGTTCGGCTTATGAAGTCTAGTAATAAGGACGGGTCTAGACAAGCATAACATTGAGGAATACACAATAAATCTACAAAGGTCGTAGTAGAGAATCTTAATTTCAAAACATGTCAGTCTACGCTAGTATTTTACGAACAGCATGTCATCCAATGCTTAATTTGACACAGAAACGCAGAATGATTCCAAGTGAACTAAAATTATCACGGCATGATCCCAGATTTAGATTTAAAAAAAAATCAAAAGTAAATCTAAGTTTTAGAGAATAATCGTCTTGACGGCTTGTCCCAATTGCTTTGTCAGAGCTCTTGAATTGAAGCTAATTGTTATGGAATGACGGAATAGTTATAGAATAGAATAATACCATTGAGGCTATTTGAGAAGATGACAACATCGTATGAACTTTGTGACTTAAATTATTTAGTTTTCCACTCCTGCTGTCTGCCATATGCATGTCCATATTACTCCCTATAGCTATCTCTGTTCGATAATGGTCGCCACAGAGCAAATTAGCAGTAAGGAACAATACATTTGAAGTGCTACACGGAATTTCATGTTGCCGCTTTGGCCGAGCATAATGGACTTTTTAATGGAAAAGGCCTGCAACAGCGGATACAGGGCCTTTTAACAACGAAATTTAGATTTTATTTTTAATATTTCAACCGTAAAATGAGGCTATTTCAATATTTTAACGGTTGAATACTAGAATTTAACTGAAAATTTTAAACATTCCATGGCCCCATGTGGAAAAAATAATGCAAGTGCTCACTCGCTATCAATAATTATATACTAGATATCTTCATTTTTTATATGCAATGTCCACACAATATTTCAAACTTATCCATCTTGAACACGATTCCCAGGTCCACATTTTCATCCTAATATCAAAAAATCACATCTGCATGATTTTATTGTTTATTCAGCGGAATTCAACAATCAACCTTTATACCACTTGACAAACAATGTTACTAGACTGACAATTTCATTTCGAATTTTAGAGACGAGGAATAAATCTGGACGGCATACAAAAAAAATAAAAACAGACGAAATGAAGCGACACGTTTATTGTAGCGGAGATTTTCCTTCACGAAAAATAGTGAGTCATGTAATGTATAATAACTATTTATAAGTGCACTTGCAATCTCGTATATTTCCGCCACTTTTTTCAAACGATTCTCCATCTCCGTCTTCAAGTTTTGATGCCAAAAATTGTTTTGTATTCGAGGGTTTCTACAAAAAACGGTTACGGCTTGCAATGTCATTCTGGAAATTACCTAACAACATACTTCCTTCTATATACACGTCTTTCCATTTTCTGCTGCTCTCTTCGCTTGTTTTTATTTATTGTTTTTAGCCACCATTCTCAGGAGATGTACAAGTTAGTGACCAACAGTCATTATTTTGAGTTAGGTCCAGCAAATTATCTTGCCCATGTCCATCGAAGGAGCTGTCCCAGCTTTAGGTGGAGTATTTAATATTCAAGAAAGCTCCTAGATTATTTGGTATTTGTATATAAGGTTGAGTGGAGAAAGAGAGTCAAGTATCTAGGCCTGACTATACTACAGTGAACTCCTGTAGAACCAGCACAAAAGGGCGATAACACAGAAAGCAAAAATGAATCATAGTATCATCACTTACGAAGCAATTGTTTGCAGTATTCGAACTAGTCAATAGACGACGAGAAACAACCTCCTACGAATGCAAAGACGAGCATTGATATGTATAACAGGAGCAATAAAAACAAGCACAACGGCGGATATGGAAGTGATTATTAACTCAATATATGATCATGGAATGAATAGAGAAGATTCAGTAGAGTGGAAATCACCAGGTAAAACTCCTCTTCGCCCACCAAAGATCAGAAACCTGTGACCTGCCAAACCAAAACAAATGGAAAATGAAGAATGTAGATTCTGTGGAATCTTAGGACACAGCACCCAGTAGACAGTGCATAAGCCAGAATAAGTCTGAATTAAGAGTTTTGACAGGTGTTCTAACAGGACACTGCCGCATAAATGGGCACCTCTAGTAGCTCAAACTGCTAAAAACGGAGTACAAGGCACTAACGAATCCCAGGGCACAACACCTGGGAAACTACTAGATAGAAGAGAAACACTTGTTCAAATTGAAGCCTGCGGATATCCTAGAGTCCCTTTAAGGAGTAGGACAAAAGGAATTACCACTAGTATCTGAGACTTTCGGGAGCAGAGCATAAGAAGGGGGCGTAATAGATCTTTTGTGCGTCAGGGAGTAGGACAAAAGGAACTACCACTAGTCTCTGAGACTTTAGGGAGCAGAGCATAAGAATGGGACGAAATAGATCTTTTGGGCGTCAGGGAATGCTCTCTCCAAAAAATTAACATACACACATGCATAGATTGGTGATTGGAAAATATGAACATGGTACAATTGAAAATAGGAACTTTCATATTCCAACTACCTTCTTTATTTTAGTGGAAACTTGGATAGAGGATTGAAATAATCATTCAAAAATTATCAATGGAAATGGAAGTCGTAGCCCTAGTTGAACATCAACCTCGCAGTCTCATTACATACACAAATATTTTAGTAATTTTTCACGATAACAAAAATATGTTGTTCGGCCTCTACTGCTTCTGATATTAATGATAACATGTAGCGGTATAAATTAATTTGTTTACCTTTGAATTTATTTTTGTCGTGTATTTTTACAGACGTTGTATATACATTTTCAGGTACAATGTTGTTTCAGCCATCGTTCCATTTCGGCCTTCGGACCGAGAGCTGTTCAGTATACCTATTAGTTAATTGTGTTTAATTTCGTAGGTCGAACAAAAAAAAACGTCGGCTTTGTTAGGTAAACAGAATCTTTCTAATGATTCCAGTAGAAAACAGAAAGGGAAAAATCGACGTCGTATCAAATGTTGGATTTTTTTTTGGTAAATTATCTTCCTTAAAAAATATCGCTATGAAAAATTAATTTTTTTACTCAGAAACAATCCCAAAAAATATGAAAGAATGCAAAAATAAGTCAAAAACTGGCAACAGATATTTAAAAATTGTGAAAAAACCCATAAATGCAGAAAGCAGTAGGTAATGACAAAAAATGCCAAAAAATCTTAATAAATTCTAAAAAATACCAACCAATATAAAATGATTGTAAAAAAGTGAGAAAATATCAAGAAAAGGCTGAAATGTCAAACAGTCTCAGGAAAGTTCAAGAGATTCTAAGAAATTTCAAATCAAAGAATATTAAAAAATTTAGAACCTAGTTAGCAAACTCACCAGTTTTGACAGTATTCCTGTCTTTACTACTAAAGCCTGCCTTATACTTTGACGAATTTTTTCCGTCTCTCTCCATTCAGTCCATTCAGTTTTTGTTGTCTGCAAGAGGGCTCTCGTCCAAGAAATGGCATTGGCGAGCCTAGTCCAGCCATTTCATCTGCTTTTCCGTTGTCCTGGAACCCAAGCTACCGTGATCTAGCTCTCAGTACATCCAGTACTCGCACACAATCCCATACTGACTTAGAAATGACCTCCATGGAATCGAGTGCCTTCAGCGCTGCCTCACTATCTGTGAAGATGGCATTTGGGCGGTAAGTTCTTTCCTATCTATTAATTTTCATGCACAGTAGAGGATAGTCGTCTTTTTAATTTGGAAAATTACGAGCTTTCAATAGAAACACTGGGAAAACTATCCCTTGTTTCGTCGCTACCATCCTAACTCCTACGCCCTTCGACGTTTTTGAGCCGCTGGAAAACCAATAATTCTGAAGTGAAAACTTCTTTAGGCGCGTTTATCACTTTTTTTTTGGGGTAAAGAAAATACATGGATTTTTCGTGATCGTAACGCTGTTATGCAACACACAATACTTTTGGTCATTCGTCACGCTTCTATGCAACACACAATACTTTTGGTTATGCAACACAATTAACAATGAAGCATATATAGTGTTGCATAAATCATCGTCACGCTTTCCATGATCTATATGTATACTGTGTATATATGTGTACTTTTTTTGTAAAAGATTCCATTCACGATGGGATTACGATGAAATTCGGGGACTCATTTATTGGTGTTTCCACTTCTGTCGGCAGTCCCATGGTACAGGGTACACTTTCCCTTTAGTCTGACCTTCCCGGAAATTTATTGTACTATGTTTTTGACCGATTTTCAATTTTCGAATAACGATCAGTAGATTATTGGTTCTCTAGAGCGTGTAATTATCAAAAATCTACGAAAAATTACAAAAAAATACATGAAAATGTTCAAAAACTTATCGATATTTTGAACAAGATTTCACCAAAAATTCCATACAAATACCAAAAAATGCACCTTTCGTATCGAAGAAGTATATAAATCAAATGAAAAATTAAAACAGCCAATGCAGTATTAAAAAAAGACTTTGCCAAGTTCGTAACCACAGCTCTTGAACGGTGAAATTCATAACGCCAACATTTAGTTTTTTTTAGCAGGCTTAGCTTTACCCACTGGATTTAGACAAAAATGCATTTTGCATACTCTGTATACTTTCCTTCACTAAAAATAGTGGTCTTATAATCGAAGTGATTTCAATTTTTTTCATTATTATTTGTTTTATTACTTTAAAGTAAGAAAAAAATATGCAAAAACAAAATAACACTATTTTTAGTGTAGAAAAGTATACACTCAGTGTAGCATAGTTGGTATAAACAAGGTTGGACTGTCAACAGTCAATGATTGACATTAAGACATGGCAGCGAAGATGGCTGTTGATTGTTAAGCTGCAACATCTTCTCATTAGAAGTTATAGAGTAACAAAAGTGTTTTAATTTACTTAACAAGTGAACAGACCTACAAAAATACATGGCGCAGTCATATAGTAAACGTTCCTAAGAGTGTTAGTAAGAAGAACATAGCTAAATTAAGTATTTGTGGGACCACGTGAAAAAGCCCGCCATTACCATGTTCGGCTTTAATTTGCCGAAACCATTGAAAATGTCTGCTAATATGAACGAAAACTGGAAATGTTTTAACCAGTCATTAAACATTTACCTAAGAGCTTCTGGTCAGATTACAAAAAGTGAAGACACGAAGATAGCAATCCTTCTAAACAGTATAGGAGATGATGGTCTAAAAACATATAATAATTTTAGACTTGAAGAAATATTTGAAGCAGTATTGAACAAGTTCCAGGAAGTGTTTAATCCCAAAAAGAACATTTTATACTGTAGGCATATGTTTTATGAACGATCATAAATAGTAAATGAACCCTTTGAGTCATTTTTGATAAATGCTCTGACTTAAGTCAGAGACTGTAAATTTACGGATGTAAATGAGATTCTACTTATTTTTGGATCAGTTGATAATGAAACGAAACAAAAAATTATAACGATGGAAAAGGTAACCCTAGGAGAAGCTATAAAGATGTTCAAAGTAGCAGAACTAGAAAAAGTCCAAACTAAAAATATATGCCAGGCAAGTAACAGTTTTAATTCAAATGTTGACAAAATCAAAATGTCGATAGCAGAAGAGAAAAATTTATACAAGAAGAAAAATGGTACAAGATACAATCAAAATGTAGTTGATTGTAGATGGTGTGGAGGAACACATAAACGTAACAAGTACATGTATCCAGCAATAGGAAAGAAATGTGGTACAGAAAATCATTTTGCAAGTGTGTGTAGAACAAAATCAGGAAGAAGACAGGTACAGGAAATAAATATAGAAGAGTCCAAGGAGGATGAAGAATATTGCGATTCAGTAAGTAATAAAGTTGTAAATGCTATTTCTTGGTATCAACAAATAAAAGTTGAAAATTATGTAATAGATAAAGGGTCAGATGTTAGTTTGATTCCATCAGACTGTCTTGAATTAATTAGTAAAAATTCAAAAGTAATGTTAAATGTTAATACACTAAGTAATGTTAAACTTGCTAGAAAAAACTAAATGCTGGCGTTACGAATTATACCGTTACGAAGAGCTGTGGTTACGAACTGTCGATGTTACGAATTGTTGCCGTTACGAACTGACGGCGCGGCGTTACGAATTGTCCGTTACAATTTCTAGGGTTACGAACTGTCGCTTTGTCTTGTCACCCGTAACAGCACCACGTTTTTAGCACTGAAAGCTGTATTTTCCTTATACTTTTATTAATAAGCAGCTGATTACGTCTCTGTAAAATACCCATATACCCAATCTCTAAAAGAAATCGCACGCCATGCGCATACTAGTGTGATATGATATATGTATAGAAGCTGTAAGTATTCATAAAGATTTTTCTCAAACTTACATAAAATCGATGCACTCACGCTTTGAATCTAGTTTATGCGTTTGAATATTTCACTTTTTTATTTTTAGCCGCATTACTCATTAGAGAGTAATGTCAATGTAAACAAATTTCATTCAAACATTTTCACGCTTTGCGTACAGAAAAGTTTTTAGCAATATCCAACATAAAACAGAAGAAACTCGTGAAAGAACGGCATTCTATGAACAAACAAAATGTAATGGAATTAATTTGGGATATAGTAAGAAAAACATGATTTTAAATTTAAATTCCTAGCATTTATTTGTTTCGTTTTTATGAAGTTGTTTGTGAAAATAAATATATTATTGAGTGAGATGCATTTTTAGTTCCATATTTTTTAAATGAGAAAGCATTATACTGGTTGTTTCATTAAGAATTCTCCATATAGTAACCGGAGAGACCTTATCTCAAAATATGAAGATGTAACCCATAACACTCGAGAAATATTCCTCCTTACCGATATATATGGCGTTCCATTATAAATATTTAAAATTGAATTTACTGTTTGGACCCTAACTTTGTGGAAACTATATTATTAATGAAACTAATTGTTTCTAATTAACTCCACTATTTATCGAAAAAATATGAAAATTCTAGAATATTATTTCGATATTGACATATCATCGTCAGAATGACAAAAGTTACATTTTATGTGATGGCCACTTGATGTTTAATAATAATGGATAGACAAAATAGTGACCTATCTTGTGATTGACTTAAAATATATGAATAGAAAAAAAAAGAAGATATGATCTTACAAATATTGAAGCTTAGGTATTATTAGCCCTGAGGGTTTAAAAAAATTATTTTTCCGCCTACCTCTATCTAAAGTATACATTTACTGGCCTCATGGTAGGGAGCAAAGTCGTACTTTTCCTCCCTAGTGTGGAAAAGTAAAAGTGAGGTTATGGTATGTCATCAATAAAATAACTTATACGGCATGGACAACCTAAACTATATTCTATTATATAAGTATAAATTTTACCGTTTAATTAAAGAACACCCTGTATTTTGCAAAATGGTAGAAATTAGTAAATTGTTATTTCAATTTAACGATTTTCACATTAATAATTTGACTTCAGCAATACATTATGTTCATGATTCCGCAAAACTTTCCTACGAGTCTCGATAGCGCAACGCGTTGGAGCACAGCGCACTGTTCATGATAGGCCTGTAGATGTTGGATCGAATTTCTGCGAGGACAATTTTTTTTAAAATTCTTTCATAAATAAATTATTTAAAAATGTCTTGTTATTTGAGGGAGGCGGAAAAATCATGTGTATAACATGGGAGTAAAGTGCCTTTTCCTCCCTTGTTTTACAAATAGCTATTATTGTAGTGCCCTAGAAAAAAATGTTGCTTTTAACAGTAGATTGTTGTTTTGGTTATCAATTTAAAACTATATCACCGTATGATATTTCCAATATAATATGAAAACATCAACAAATTTGTTATAAAATTTAATTGTTTACGTGAATATGTATTTGCTGTCGCTAACTACATTCGAAGAATATTTAGAATGAGGCAGCATTGAGCAGCATATGAAAAAATAAATTTCAGTAAAAATGTTGGTTCCAGTATCAGAAACGATGTCTCTAAAGCCGGTGTGAAGTTAGCAGCCAATTTTAGCTGCAAAAATATCGAATGTAGCTCAATTAGCGATTTCAGTGGCATGCAGAATATATATTGAATCGAATTCATATTTTGGAGAGCCAACTTGATATTCAATGAGTAGGGGTATATTGGTGTGAAGGACACACTGTTTGGAGGGGGTTTGCTTACGATGGGGAACAAGGGTTGTTACGTCACCCCTGAAACTAAAATAAATTGTAACTTCCAAAGGAAACGAGAAGCCAAGTTTATATTTGGAGGGTAGAAGCATAATAATGATGAAAGCATAATAATGATGAAAGCACACTGTTCAAAGGAAATTTGTTTAATATGGGAAACAAGGGTTAATACGTCACCCCTAAAATTAAAATAAATTGTAACTTCCAAAGAAAACGAGAAGTCAAGTTAATATTTAGAGGGTAGAAGCATAAGAGTGTTGAAAACACACTGTTATTCAGAGAAAATTTGCTTACGATGGGGAACAAGGGCTGCAACGTCACCCCTAAAACTATAATAAATTTTAACTTATAAAGGAAACGAGGAGCCAAGTTAATATTTGGAGGGTAGAAGCATATCTGATGATGTTGGAAATACATTGTTCGAAGGAAATTTGCTCACGATGGGGAACAAGGATTGCAACGTCACCCCGAAAACTAAAATAAATTGTAACCTCCAAAGGAAACGAGTAACCAAGTTAATATTTGGAGGGTAGAAGCATAATAATGTTGAAGACACACTTTTCAAAGGAAATTTGCTTACAATGGGCAACAAGGGTTAATACGTCACCCCTAAAGTTAAAATAAATTGAATCTCCCAAAGGAAACAAGAAGCCAAGTTAATATTTGGAGGGTAGAAGCATAATAATATTGGAACCACACTGTTCAAAGTTTCCCTGTTCCCCATCTTAAGCATTTTCCTTTGAACAGTGTGTTTTCAACATTCTTATGCTTCTAACCTCCAAATATCGACTAGGCTTCTCGTTTCCTTTGGAAGTAACAATTTATTTTAATTTTAGGGCTTTCCCCATCGTAAGCAAATTCCCTCCAAAGAGTGTGTCCTCCACACCAATATACGAATTGAGCAGTTCTCAATATTTTTGCAGCTAAAATTGGCTAAAATCTTCACATGGGTGTCCCTAAACAACATAAAGTGTAGAGGTTTACTTCCTCATCACTTAACTGGTTCCGTGATTCCTTCTTGTAAATAATATGACGTTTATTATATTTTTTTGCTTCTTGCAGAATGTAGGTCTTCATAATGAATATAGGTAGGAAAATAGAGAAGATCATGAACGTAGTCTTTTAAATGACTAACTTTTTGTCTTTCTATGGCCCAAGGGGGTCGTCAGAATTTTTCAATTCTTAAAGGGGTAAAGATTAAAAAACACTGGTATAAACAACATATTGGGAACATTCCTGAAAGTGATGTTGTTTTATAACTGTTTTGTCGAAAACGTTTTCGCAATTATTATAAAATATGAAATTGCTAGTTGAGAATTGATGAAAAAAGATTCTAAAGTAGCAGGAATGGTAAATACGGTTCACGATAAAATTGAATACACTTTGTATATTGCCAATAGAATATAAATATATCGTCGTATAAACGTCACAAAGGAATGCGGAATTCAGCGAATTCATTCATAAACTACTGATTTATATTTTGTGAGTATATTGAAAATATTTGGAGTAAAGCGAATTGAAGTAATTTCTGGAATATATATATTTTATATAAATTCCTTTTATTGAATATTCATCGAAAACCGTATGACACTCGAGTAACCGCTTTTTTTTTTCAACAATAAAAATGTGCCCTTTGGAGTAATCCTCTCCTTTTACCAATTTACCAGTCACCCGAAAGATGAAAAGTATCACGACATCAAAAGCAGACGAAAAATATCAAAGGAACTGTCTAGTTCGTAATTAAAATATCTTGAATGGCTCGTGTTGCAAAATCAAAAGTCTTGCGCACGGTCGGACTGGCCGCATCATATACCTAATCAATGCATAGCCATTTATGATTTGGTGGCAAACTACCCAATAATTTGTTTACAGATGAAACGTTAACATGAAATTATTTCGTTTGGACTCGCTAGAACCTGTTTTTATCGTAGAACGGCCAGTAAAGGGAGTAATTGAGTTAAGTTGAAAAAAAATTATGCAATAAATTTACTGAAAATACTTTATTTAAAATCCCAATACTCAAATATTTGGTGAAGAGGGGGATGAAGAGGTTTATTTTGTTTGTGTAATTTTATCGTACCGTATAGTTTTGTGATTGTGGGTGATTCTCTATTAGTGTCGATTTTTTTTCAGCGTCGTCTTCAAAGGCCGCATTGGCTTTGTACGTCGAGGGTCAGGGAGGAAAACTCACGTTCTCTTATAAAATTAGTGTTGGACTCCTTTCACATGACCTACCAACCAAAAACCCACTGTGTATACATTTTCTGATGTTCATAGTTGGACGGTTCTGATTACCCATCTTGTATTGTAAGGGCTCTAGTTGGATCTCTAGAAATTTCTTTTAAATTCTAATTCTTCATTTGTGAAATTCACCTCATGTGAATATTGAAAGCGTTTAGAAAATCATGGATACACTTTTTTGATTACTGGAGATATCTTAGATGTTTTATTTCGCTTAAAATCTGTCTGATTTTGTTATCTAGCATGTCCAACATGTTTTGAAGTTTGGCCGGCGTTCTTTCTAGGTTGTACTCTCAGCACATTCATGGATAGTCCGTTTTTGGAACATATTGAAGTCATCAAACATGCAAAATAAACAGTATCATCTCTTCTTGAACTTTTTTTTATTTCTAAAAGATGAATGATATAATTTATGTGAGGTGATAATTTGATTCAATTAAGTGTTCTGCATAATTTGATTTACCTGGATATTTAATCCTAAAGATGAACATGTAATAGATACCTGATAAGACCAAATATTTTCGTGACTATGTGACTATAATGTAATGTTATTATATACATTTTAATCTCGATTTTGTTTCGGAATAAATAAATTGTTGGACATTTATTCAAATATTTAGCTTTTTATCATTTTATCAATTATGTTGTTGTATTTAATATTGCCGTTTGTTCAATTATTCTAATTTCCCTTTCAAAATCTTCTGAATACAAAGGAATTAAAAAAGCTCTGTGTAATCATACAGTGTGTAAAAGGCAAGCGGAATAAATTCATTATTTCGGTTACTGTACATATTTATAGAAAATCCCGAAACACGTCAAATTTTATTTATAAATTGACATTCTTCAACGTGAAAATGCGATCACTACATACAACCCCCTTCGAATGACAGGTACAACGGCCAATTTTTTGAATGGGCATTATAGGCTTGTGATATATCGTTTGAAAGGTCTCTTCATTCTTCATTCAAAAATGTTATCGTTTTCAAGTTTATTTCAACAATTAATATGTTCATAATGTTTACCGCGAACGTCTTGGCAACATCCTAATCTCTAACAAAACTGTCTTCTAACATCATTTAACATATGCGGCGTGATCGACCTAATCGCAAGCGTTATTCGTTGTTTTAAGTCATTTGAGTCAAAAGGTTTAGTTTTGTACAGAATGCTCTTCACATATTCCATAAAAATAAATCAAATGGTGTAAGATCAGGTGATTTTATCGATCCTCGCCTCTCTATTAACCGATTGGAAAATATTGCATCGAGGTACTGCCGGACTTTGCGTTGGAAATGTGGTGGTGCTCCATCTTTCTGAAACCATATCGTATTCACTGGAACTTGAAGGTTTCCTGGATCAGGATATAAATTTGCCAAATTTCGAATGACATCATTTTGAACTATTGCCAAATAACGATCGCCATTCAAATTGCCCCAATGAAAAAGGAACCAATGATATGGGTTCCAACAGTGTCTGACCAAACATGAACCTTTTGAGGATATTGCGTGTGTTCGTGTGTTCTTCTCTTATCCAGTGAGGATTTTTCGTTGACCAGTAGCGTAATTTCATAGGGATGCATTTTATTTTCTTTTAGTAAGTTTACTATCGATGCATGGCTAATATTGAATGTAGTGGATGCCAGTCTACTCGATGTATGTGGGTTTTGCTCAAACTCAAGCATCACATCTAATTTGATTTCATCACTCATTGAATTGGTGGCTGGTTTTTTTATCTGGCTTCACATGACCGAACTCGCGAAACTGCTTCTCTATTTTACTAATTGTTCCTTGGGATTTAGGCGGTAAATCAGGAAATGTCTGAAGAAATAGTCCACCTACTTCCTGTTGTGTTCTGATTTTATCTCCGTAACCAATCGTTTGTAAAACTGCTATTTTATGCATTTCCGTTAATCTAACTATTTTACAGAATTGAAGTTAAAGAATTTCATAATTCTGACAACTGACAACTTATGTATAATTACAAAACAATTCGCTAAGGCGTTTTGAACCAACTAATGTTGCCACAGAAGCTCTTCAAGTCTTTTTAATGGATACCATCTAAAAAGCACGTTGCTATGTTTTTTGCTTACTTTCTTATTATCATGACCTAAACGGGAAATAAGTTTTGGGTCTATTCTAATAAGTTTTGAGTTTATTATAGCGAATTTTGGTAACCACATGATTTTATTTTATTCTATCTTAATTGTTGCAATAAACTTGAAAGTTTCTTTTTTTTTCATTTCTAATGTGAGTTTAATATTTGTTAACTACTGGTTTGATAATTATGGAAAAATTTCACGTGGTAAGGGTGTAAACAATAAATTAATTTTTCAAATAATTTCCCATTTTTCTTGAATGGAACAACTTGTTTGTGTGACATTATCTTACGAAACAAAGTTTAAACTTTAATAATTGAATCTACTGAGTTAAATCCACCCCTGACTAGCTTGCCAACACCATCCGAAGGAAATTCATGAACAGACAACCTGGCTTAATTTTTTTTGGCACTAGACGGGTAAAGGAAAAATTCGATTGAATTTTTCAGTTGAATTACCTACCAGTTTTATTTCTTTTTCTTGCTTGAAGTGCTACTTCAATAACTTGAGCTACGACGTTATTACGCTACAATGAGGACTAGAGATTTAAATTATCGATAGAAAATTACAGTGTTTTTCATGAGTTTTGAGCAACCAGCATGATTTTTGAGAAGAAAAACACTAATTATAACGCTCTTTGCACATTACACGATTTAGCCCGTGCGGGAAGAAAACGTACGAGTTTTAATCGTGTTCTGTTGGTTTTCAAATTGAACGGTTTTAAATCGTTTAAAAGCAACATTTTCATCTGTGCTGTTGAAAGTATACCATCCATCGTAGATCTTATCATGGATCGTGAACAAATTATTGCATTGTGGTTACTTTATCGTCGTCGGAAAAGAAAAAGACGCAATCGCCTTTACTGGGTTCATCCAATTAATCAGAGACGTGAGGAAGTTGGGATGTTCTACACTCTATTTAAAAACCTGAGAAATGATGACCAAAATTTTTTTAATTATTTTCGTATGTCAGTTGACTAGTTTGATGAATTGCACGTGAAACTGAAGACAAATTACAAATTGTGCGCACTGGACACAGTTCACACGACTAAAAATAGTCTAATATGAAAGCGTGCATTTGATCACGTGGGCCACTGAGCTGGAGAGACGATACGGTTCCCGTGTAGCTCCAGTGGCACTGGACGGCTGCAATACGGCCAAAAACCGTGCCCGTGTTGTAACCGTACAATGTGAAAAGTCTGATGCTCCTCAATAGTAAACTAAGAAAAATTGCCCGTACGGCTTTTTCTCGTAAGAGCGAAATCGTGTAATGTGCAAAGAGCGTAATAGTATTGAACTATTATTTTTGACGTCTAAAGATTACGCTTTACTAAAATATGACAATTATTTACAGGTAACTGTAATTAAGTAAATAACTAATTTCTTTATTATTACTGGTGAATGGCTACCCCCTTTCCTAATTTTAAATATTTCACCTCAACTTCAATCTATGGAATCTTCTGTTATCCTATGGTGTTGATTACACTAAAGTTACAACGTGTGTCAATACTAGTTACTTAGGTTTATGCGTTTTTACTTTTATTTATTTATTTATTTATTGACGGGCTAGAACCCATTAAATACAATAGAGTACAATAATTGATACACAGAATTTAAAAAAAAATATATATATATATATATAAATAGAAAAAACCATAAACTTATAGATACATTAATTAACACATAAGATAAAGCACATATCACTTACAATAACAACTAAAAATATTTTTTAAAAATTACAAATTTGGAGTTGTCGGCGAAACTCAGAAGAAGATGTAAAGAAATCAAGATTCAATCGATTGGCCAATCTTGTGGACCTGGGGATGAACGAATTATTGCGATAATTAGTATAGTAGTGCGGAAAAACCAATATTCAACAAAAGAGTAGGACAATCGAGAGTAGAATTGACTATGTTGAATAGAATGAAAAGATCCTTGCAATTCCTTCTGTAACGAAGAGGCTTCAACATAAACTGGGAATGCAAATCATGGTAATTTAGGTGGTAGGTGTTAACTAGACAAAATATATCGACATGCGTTCTGCGCCATTTTGTTGCGAATTTAGTTTCCGAAGTAATATACAATCCTTTATCTATTTGAAAATTTCAGCATTTCATAGAATACTAGTTTTAAATTCTTGTTCATAGATAGCAGTTTAGGTAGAAACTTGGAAGTTATTTCCAAAAACTTCTCCTTGCCACTTTTACTAAGAAATGTTTTCCCTAAAGTTGTAAGATTGATAGTTTCCGATATACTGCCAAGATATCGGTTTATTGGTTCACCCGGTACACTATACTATCAACAGTTTCCAATCGCTTCAATCCGGCAACGTCGCTCGTACATACTATCTTCGATTTGAATTTACCGCTCAAATTATACTACTATACTCGGGTCCAGTGCTGCAAGATGTTTCTGTTCGACTTCCTGGCATGTCTTTTGTACAAAATTTATCAAATTATGCGTTGTGATATCAAAAAAATCAATCATTTTGCTCTGATCTTAAAAACTCAGAACGAATTCACCAGCAATCGAATATATGTCGACTCATATTTTAACAAAGATTTTATAAAAGATATATTATGACCGTATCTTCTACTTAAATCCTGAGAAAATTCTTAAAGACTTGAGTTTTATTTCCTTGAGCGATTTAAGAATATTTGCAAGCTTCAATTCAGGTTAGTCTACCTCTTCTATCATTTATAAACGATATAGAAGGCAAAGGATTATCATAATGTCGGATAGTCAAGCAGCCATTAAAGCTCTTGTGTTATCAGTTCCGAAATGGTGAGGAAATGCCTAGGCAAACTCAATGAACTAGGCGAGAACAATATAATCACCTTACTGTGGATTCCAGGTCACACTGGGTTAGAAGGAAGTGAAATAGCAGATGAACTAGCAAAGAGAGGGAGTGGAACACCCTTTTGGGGGCCGGAACCCTTTTGCGGTATCAGCTCCAATGTAATATTGGAAGAAATAGGCAAAGCCGGAGAAAAGAGAAGATCTGACCAGACCATTGGAAAGATCTAGTAGGACTTAGACAATCAAATATTATTCTGAGTGACTACAACCTGTTGAGATCAAATGAATGCATACGTCAGAGTAAAACTGCACTAAGAGTTTTAACAGGGATCCTAACGGGACATTGTCGCCTGAATGGGCACCTGAAAAAGCTAAAAAAGTGGAGGAAGAAGAATGTAGATTATGTGGCATGGAAGAAGAAACCTCCATCCACATACTTGCGAATTGCACAGCAATTCAGAATCCTAGGGCACAGCACCTTGGAGATTTCAGGATAGAAGAGGGACATTTACCTAAGTTAAAGCCTGCAGATATCCTAAAATTCCTCCGGGAAATAGGACTAAAGGAGCTTCTAGTCTCTGAGACTTTCCTCATGAACTAAGTAGAAGTAAGGGGGCACAATATATCTTTTAGGGTTCATTGAATGTCATCCCAATTTACATACATTCATACATATCTCTTCTATCCAGGAATCTCCTAGGTGCTCTAAGATTCAGTATTGCTATGCATGCGACAAGTATGAGGTTGAAGGTTTCTCCTTTCCATTTCCCAGAATTAACATTCCTCTTGCTATACTATTTTGCGCTTTCTGAGGTGCGCATTGAGGCAGCAGTGTCTTGTCGGAATACCTGTGGAAACTTTAAGTACAATTTTACTCTGGTTCAAGCATTCTTTTGATTCTACTTAGTTGTAGTTTCCCGGGAGTATCTTTGATTGTCTTAGTGCTACTAAATCTTCCACAGAAGCCTTCCGGTCTCAAAAAGTGTGTTTCAGCATCACTATTTGTTAGTTCATCTGCTATTCAATTTCCTTCTATTCCTGTGTGTCCTGAAGCCCACAG
The DNA here is from genome assembly GCA_947563755.1 of Lochmaea crataegi. Taxonomy (NCBI): domain Eukaryota; kingdom Metazoa; phylum Arthropoda; class Insecta; order Coleoptera; family Chrysomelidae; genus Lochmaea; species Lochmaea crataegi. The sequence continues at coordinate 15,330,921 of OX387434.1, read as the reverse complement.
TAGGGTGACGATATTGTTTTTGTCTAGCTTATTGAGCTCTCCAGGCATAACCATACCATTTATAACTGCGCGAGTATCCGACATAATAATAATCCTTTGCCTTCTATATCTCTTAACAGTATTGAACTGGGCACACTTTCCTATGGCGTTAATTTCCGTTTGAAAGATGCTTGGGGTTTTTCCCAAATCTTCGAAGTGTGCAGTTCTTAACCTTCAATTATAGTTTGACATGACAAGCTCTTCTAAAATTGAGTTTGAAGAGATTGCAGGAACTTCCTGAAAAATGGAGTGTTGGATAGAAAATGATGGAATAGAGCACTGACAATAATAACGTGTTTATAACTGGAAGAAAAGTAGATATAACATCATCGTAAAACTATTAGATTTCACTGGAAAACTTGCACAATAGATTTTAATAGTATTTACATATTTTCAGTTTTATAACGCTTCGATATAAACAACTTTGAATACTAGAAAGAATTTGGCATCCTACCAAAATTGTATGGAAAACTTTTTAGATAGTAATCAACCAAATTGAGTTTTTACCTCTCGACAAATATTTCGAAACATTGTCCTTGGTTTTATTATATTTTCTAAACTTTTCCCAGTAGTAACAACTTGATTTTCTTGTGGAAATAGGATTTTAATAAACAGCAGTATATATAACCTGATAACTATTGCAATGATTGTACGTCGAGGAGAGTAAATTTGATAGCAAACCAAACTGCATTAAAAACTTTTTATATTTCTGATGAAACAAACGAAGTTACAATTCATGGGTAAAACTTCACTTGCTCAAACTTCGATATATATTTAATCAAATCTCTTCTGTGAACTGAGAAAGATGGACGTATTGAATATTTAATTTGAGTTTAAATTTTGTTTCGTGTGAATGCTATAGAAAGTTCATGCTTTTGTTTCAAGTGACATCGATTGATCACTCGTTCGTTAACTGAATTATTTAAGTAGGAAAGAAACAATGGGGAGACGTAACAATGGAAAAACATATTCGTACCAAACAAACATTTTTTACACCAAAACTTTTAATATATTTATGAAGTTAGTTAATAACGTAAAACGTCTTTTTGTTTTCTGAAGAGTAATTTCTTGCTTTACTGAATACGTAGTGGATTATCAGTTTTTTCATCATATTCCAGACAGTAGTTCTTTTATAGAATGGTTCAGACGAGAGTAGCCAGTGAGTTTGACTATTAGATCGCACTTATACTCCCAGCTGTCAAATTTCATGTGGCAGGCGACGTCACTTATGTTTGTTTTGCGCGGATTGACACTCAGCGCTGTAGATGATGAAATTGGTTTACAGGGTGTTATCTCCTTCGTCATCGTCATTTATCACGAGAAGTTGTCGATTACTTTCGAACGATATTCTGGAAAATACTAACTAATGCTTGCTTAGGTTCCAACCGTTAACTCCTCAAAGCATCGTTTCTCAACCATTTTATGTCGCGACCCACGGAAAAGCCAAAAGGTTAAGTAAAAAGACTTGCGACCCCGTCACTATTTTGTTGGAAATAGATTAATTTTTTTTGTATAAAAATACATATTTTTTTGACGTCATAGATTTATCTCATTAAATTTGTTTACCATAAAATAAATCTACTGAATTTTTGACAAGGTATATTTACTGATGAAATAAAAATCGAACTTTCAGCCCTGGCAAGGCCGAGCTTCATTGTTATTTACATTTTTAGGGAAGTAGTATAGGCCAGGGAAGCCAGTAGCTACATACTTAGTGATGAGCGATATCGTGATTTTGTGAAATGATATCGTGATTTTTTATTGTCAGTTATTTTAAAACGTGACGTGATCACGACATTTTTGATATTCGGTTTTGAATATACGATGGGAAACATTGCATATATTTTCATTTCGTAAGATTATCTATTTGCTATTTGCACAGTCTATTTATAATCCTATGATAATAAATAAAACAAAATTCGATCTTGTTGACAAATTTTAGTCGAATGAGAGCGATGAAGGAAATCGCAAAAATGTCCACTACCCAAAAAAGTATTTTTTTCCGAAAAAACGTCATAACTCGAAAAATTTTCAATATTTTAATTTGAAATTTTTTTTCATGGTTTCTGACTATAAAAGCTACCTTCTACCAAATTTTCATCAAAATCTAAAAAAATTTGACGAAACTAAAAATAAAAAACGAAAAATGCAGTTTTTTGCGTTTTTCGAGTTGTAGATTTTTCCAAGATCTATAACTTTTATATTCAACTTTTTTTTCTAGGAACTCAACTTTGACCGGAAATCGCAATAATGTCTTTTTCCACCCCCCAAAAAAAGTGTTTACCGAAAAAACGTCAAAATTCGAAAAAATTTCAATATTTTCATTCGAAAATTTTTTTTCATGGTTTGTGACTATGAAAACTACCTTCTGCCAAATTTTCATTTAAATCGAACATTTTTTAACGAAACTAAAAATAAAAAACGAAAAATGCAGTTTTTTGCGTTTTTCGAGCTAATTTTGAGGTTATGTGCAAAAGTCTCGAGTGAAAAAGTTGTAGATTTTTTCAAGATCTATAACTTTTATATTAAACTTTTTTTTTAGGAACTCAACTTTGACTGGAAATCGCAATAATGTCTTTTTCCACCCCCCAAAAAAGTGTTTACTGAAAAAACGTCAAAATTCGAAAAAATTCCAATAATTTTATTCGAAAAATTTTTTTCATGCTTTTTGACTATGAAAACTACTTTCTACCAAATTTTCATCAAAATCGAACATTTTTTAACGAAACAAAATAAAAAACGAAAAATGCAGTTTTTGGCGTTTTTCGAGCTAATTTTGAGGTTATGTGAAAAAGTCACAAATGAAAAAGTTGTAGATTTTTTCAAGATCTACAACTTTTATATCAAACTTTTTTTTTAGGAACTCAACTTTGACTGGAATTCGCAATAATGTCTTTTTCCACCCCCCAAAAAAGTGTTTACCGAAAAAACGTCAAAATTCGAAAAAATACCAATATTTTTATTCGAAAATTTTTTTTCATGATTTTTGACTATGGAAACTACTTTCTACCAAATTTTCATCAAAATCGAACATTTTTTAACGAAACAAAATAAAAAACGAAAAATGCAGTTTTTGGCGTTTTTCGAGCTAATTTTGAGGTTATGTGAAAAAGTCACAAATGAAAAAGCTGTAGATTTTTTCAAGATCTACAACTTTTATATCAATTTTTCCTTTTCTAGGAACTCAACTTTGACCGGAAATCGCAATAATGTCTTTTTCCACCCGCCAAAAAAAGTGTTTTTTACAGAAAAAACGTCAAAATTCGAAAAAATTTCAATATTTTCATTCGTAATTTTTTTTTCATGGTTTGTAACTATGAAAACTACCTTCTACCAAATTTTCATCAAAATCGAACATTTTTTAACGAAACTAAAAATAAAAACGAAAAATGCAGTTTCTTGCGTTTTCTGAGCTAATTTCGAGGTTATTTGAAAAGTCACTGATGAAAAAGTTGTAAATTTTTCCAAGATCTACAACTTTCATATTCAACTGTTTTTTTAGGAACTGAACTATGACCGGAAATCGCAATAATGTCTGTTTCCACCCCCCAAAAAAAGTGTTTTTTACCGAAAAACGTCAAAATTTTCAATATTTTCGTTAGAAAATTTTTTCCATAGTTTGTTTGAATTTTCGTCGAATGAGAGCGATGAAGAGGTCAATATTATGTTCGATTTCGAATATTTCGATTCACTCATTCGATTCATTGTCGTTTTCGCTGGCTGTAATCACGACACGATTTAGATTTGCTTATAGGAACTGTGACTGACTGTGATTTGTTCGTATCAGTGAAAAAGTAACAGTTCGTGCAATATCTGTCATTACTAGTACATACCACAAGACATCAAATGAAATTCTCAGAATGTTATAACTTGCGAATCAATGTTCATATTTTGAAATTTGTAAATATCTTATTCTTCATATTTATAATTATATGTAATCTTATCTAAGAGACAGTTTATGATTGTGAAAAAGGGAGTTTTAATGAGAGAAAATTATACTGAAAACTACCTGAGACAATTTGGTAAAGTGATTTTAAATCCAAGAGACACAGAACAAGACTAGAATTTCTTTATGCTTTGAAACTTTTGTTTACTTTTAAATTCACATTAGAATAATTCTTTTTAAAACGATTTTCATTAGAAGAAACGCTACAATTAAAATTTCACGCAAACTTTGTCTGCGAATTTGAAAGCTGAAAGCTTTTTAATGAATCCTAAAGTTTTCTAGAGACGGTCTTTTTCGTTGAGTAAAAGAAATGCCTTATTAATTTGTCAAATTACTTTTCGATGTTATTTTCCTAAAAGATACTCAAATAATCGATACTCGTAAAACACTGACATGAGTTTTGTTGTCTCCATAAAATTAGAATTCGATTTCCCTTTTTTTTTGTTTAAAAGATAATTGAGAGCTTTGTTTTGTTGGAAACAAATTTAATTACTATATTTTTCATTATACTAAAATCCTCTTACAGTGAGGTTTGATATTATTTTTCATTATGAGTAGGCGAGCTGGTTATCATATTTTCTTAATATTACTCCACAGCGTTTCTTTCTTTTTTTTAAATTTTTTTCATAACACAACTGAAACTGCAGCGAAAAAAATATATATATAAAAACAACATGGATCGAAAATGTTTCATCATGGCTTGTTAACTATTTCCGTCTACCTTCCAGTGTTAACATGCAAATGTAAATACACATATAAATTGGAGAATCCCGTGAAGCGCATCTCTCCTGGAATTTAGAGCACAAGTATTTTATACGTTTAACAAGTATGTGGGCTAGTTTCAAAGCCAGACAGTATACACAATTAATGTATAACCCTTTCTGAAACTAAATATATACTCATATGCATGCAGAATTTTATAATAGTAGAGATAATGTATATTTATACAAGCTGGCCAGAAATTATCTTTATGAATGTATCTATGTATGTATGTATGTATGTATGTATGTATGTAAATTGGGGTGACATTCACTGAGACCTAAAAGATCCATTGCTACTTCTACATAGTTCCTGAGGAAAGTCTCAGAGACAAGTAGCTCCTTTAGTCCTATTTCCCGGAGGAATTTTAGGATATCGGCAGGCTTTAACTTAGGTAAGGTCCCTCTTCTATCCAGTAGTTTCCAAGGTGTTGTGCCCTTGGATTCTAAATTGTTGTGCAATTCGCAAGTATGTGGAGGAGGTTTCTTTTTCCATGCCACAGAATCTACATTCTTCTTCCTCCACTATAGCTTTTTCAGGTGCCCATTCAGGCTACAATGTCCCTATTACAACTCTTAGTGCCGTTTTACTTTGACTTAAGCATTCATTTGATCTCAACATGTTGTAGTCACCCAGAAGAATATTTGATTGTCTAAGTCCTACTAGATCTTTCCAATGGTCAGATCTTCTCTTTTATTCGGCTTTGCCTATTTCTTCCAATATTACATTGGAGCTGATACGGCAAAAGAGTTCCGGCCCCCAAAAGGGTGTTCCAGTCTCCTTCTTTGCTAGTTCATCTGCTATTTCATTTCCTTCTATATCAGTGTGTCCTGGAATCCACAGTAAGGTGACTATTTTGTTCTTTTTCCAGCTTTTGGAATGAAGGATACTATTGCCCTGCTTTTGGTATATAACCCAGTTTTAAGCTGCTTCGACTGATCCTAACCAAATGTGGTAGAATTTCGTCTTGTCCTTGCTGGAGCAATGCTGGGAAAATTCCATCGGCTCCCGGTGCCTTGAAATGTGAAAAGGTGGGGATGGGCGATTTGGTTCCCGCTACCTGTGTTAATCCGTTAGAACCCAAACATTTCGATAATCCGACTGGTAATTTCGCCCCCAAATTAAAATATTATAATTAATTCTGCTTCTTAGAAATTTTTAGGAAAAAGAGGTAGTTTAGATGGAAATAAAATCCTTGAATTATTATAATTTTCTATCATTTTGCTTTTTACGTGGAGGTTTAACCTAACCTAACCAAACCTAACCTAACCAAACCTAACCTAACCAAACCTAACCTAACCAAACCTAACCTAACCAACCCAAACCTAACCAAAACTAACCAAACCTAACTTTGAAACGCTGTATCTCCGCACCGAAACGTTTCCGCGCAAAATGTTATATATCCTTGGAAAGGTCTTTACCTGCTGAGTTTCATCAAAAAATTCAGATGCTCGGATACGGAACTGTAGCCTGATTTTATTTCTTCTTTGAACCGAAAGCATATACCTACTTAATTGCGGGGACGAAATTACTTGTAGGGAATTTATACCTGTCAGCTATGGGGACCAAATTACCTTTTGAAATTTCGTGACCTCATCTTTGGGGGCCAAATTACCAACTCCGGAAAAGGTGTTCAAAGCCCAATTTAAACTTTTCGTTACTACAAATGTGCTCAGCCTTAGTAAGGTCCGTTATGACCTTCGAGAGGATTATCTCCCCTATTTGGGCTACTCCCATGAAAATCATTTTCTAGTAAGATTCTCACTCTTTCCTCCTCATTTTCGGTATATCTGTGTTGACCCTTTTTTTTGCCATGACTTTGTAGAGTCTTGCCGCAGTAGCTATTCCTTTTAGCTTTTCTAATTTCCTTATAGTAGGTGTTTCTCACCTCGGTGTATCTCTGCCAGTCTTCGGTGAGTTATCTTTATGAAATGCAAAGGCAAAGTCAGAAAACAATTATTAAAAAAACACCGCCTGGAGATCAAATAATGTCCCATTTTTGCCAGTTTAATTTTGAGTCTCCTAAGGATGCTACATTTGAAATTAAACTTTATGTATGCATGTTAGGATTTTTGGGGTGAACATTCAGTGATACCTTAATGATCTATTTTGCTCCCCTCTTCTACTCAGTTAGTGAGGGAAGTGTCGAAGACAAAGATTCTCTTTAGCTCTATTTGTTGAAAAATTCCTGGATATCCAAAGGATTCAGTTCATGCAAGTCTCCCTATCCTATCCAGCAGTCTCCCAGGTGTTATGCTCTGTGATTCTGTAGTCCAAGCATTCCGCGTGTGAATGGAGGTTACCCATCCCACACAATCGTCTTACCCTTCTCCGTTCTCCATTCGGGTAGCAGACGTCAAAAACTCTGGCTCTTGCATTCTTTTGATCCCATTTGGTCGTATATTCCAGGGGTATCTTTGATTGTCATAGCCAATGGTTCGATCTGATACCGCAAAACGGTGTTTCTTTGTGGGTTCATGTGCTACTTCATTTCCTGCAATTGAGTGACGTTGCTCTTGCTGAATTCATAACCCATACTATTTTATAACTGATTACACAAGAACTCAGTGATCCAATGGCTGCTTAACTATCCCATATGATAGTAATCCTTCGCCTTCTAATACATCCTTCAGTCATCGAGATTTTGAGAAAACCTATTGTCACCCAATAAACTGTAAATGGTTACTTAAAAACTGTCACACTGATATCTGTCAAATATTCCAGAAACCTACGAAACTTTATTAAAATTTGACTGATCTACCCCTATGGGAATTGTAAGAGAGATAACGTACCAGCAGCATAAAGAAGCAATAAATTGTACTGAGAGAAGAGAATGGAAGAAAGAAATATCAGAAGAATTTGAAGCACATAAAAAAAATTCTACATGGAAAATGACAATACTTCCCGAAGGTAAAATTTCTTGTTATAATGCTCGACTTTGTGCTAGAGGATATACACAAAAAGAGGGTATAGATTATAACGAAATTTTTGCCCCTACTACAAGGTATGACTCGATTAGAATACTTCTTGCAATAGCTAATTTAAAAGAATATGAATTTACCCTATTTGATGTAAAAACTGCTTTTTTATATGGAACTCTTGACGAAGAAATCTATATGCTGCATCCACTTGGATTAGAAGTCAAATCAAACCTAGTTTGCAAGCTTGAGAGATCGTTATATGGTTTAAAACAATCATCCAGATGCTGGAACAAGAAATTTAACACATTTTCATTTAATTTTGGTTTTGATATGTGCAGAACGTTGAAGTTTTTTTAATAATATATCTTGATGATGGGTTGGTATTTTTCACACAAAAATCCTTAATAAATATTGTTTTAGACGATCTCAAAAGTTGCTTTGAAGTTACACTGACAAATTATTGAACGTTTTTGTCACGAAGATGCAAATCCAATAAGTGTTCCTGAGGATCTACACACTGACTTATCAAACAGTACAGAAGATGTTCTTGAAGAAGACCAAATATCTTATCGACAAGCTTTGGGATCCTTTATATTTTTGGCAACAGTTTCTAGACCAGACATTTCTCATGCGGTGGGAGTTGTTAGCAGACATTCATCAAAATTCACACATATTCATTGGAATGCAGTTGAACGAATTATAAGATATTTGATTGGAACTTCTGATTATGGAATTTTATATAACAAGCATGACAATTCTCAATTATGTGGATTTACCGATTCTGATTATGCTAATGATAAGGAAACGCGACGTTCTACAACTGTCTATGTCTTTAAATTGTGTGGAGGACCTATTACATGGTGTAGCAAGCGTCAACCAATTGTATAATTATCAACAACAGAAGCAGAATTAATTGCTGTTACACAAGCTACAAAAGAAGCAATTTGGCTACAAAAATTTTTAAAGGACTTAGATGAAGAAGTGCCTAAACCAACTATACTTTTTATTGGCAATCAAAGTGCAATAAAACTAATAAAAATCCCAGAATTCCATCAAAGAACCAAACACATCGACATACAATTTAATTTTGTGAGAGAACGTTTTGAAGAACAAGTGATCAAATCAGAATATATCAATTCTAGAAACCAACAAGCAGATATTTCCACAAAAGCACTAACAAAAGAAAGATTTGAAGGGATTCGAGAAAAATTAGCCAAAAGATATTTTTCAAATTAGACAAAATAACAAAAGGTGGGAGTGTTAAAATAGTTTTGTTATTCTAACCTATCTTAATTTGATGTTTTTATTTTATGATTTATATTGATTATCAAGTAACAAGAAAAATAGTCTTGTCAGTTACTTGTCCTTGAAATCTTTTTCTGTAAAAAAGTGTTTAATTTAATAAAAAGTTGTATGTATATTTTTGGTGTATTAAGAAGAAAACGATGATTATTTAACAGTAATACTATTTACAGCCAAAAAAATTAAAAACAAGAATATTCGATAACTTTATATGACATTATTTAATAGCTTCTCATACTATTTCAACGGCTTGGCAACATAATCTAATTATGATGACAAAATTCGATTATGATGTGCATTGGGACTTACGTTGTATCAAGTATAGATGAAATTCAAATCTTAAACACTTCACACTTAAGAACATATTCACTAACGACGCCATCCATCTACTTTCTTTTTCTCATGCCATGTCAGGTGTCATTAAAGTTGGGTGATTACCGCTGTAATCATTCATCGGTCTTGGGCAAGACGTAATATAAGTTTGACTGCAAATTCTCGTCCACTTCGCTCATTTTAGGTCACGCACCATGTTTTCTCTTATCAACTCAATTATATCGAACATGATTCGAATAATGTGGTGTCCACCAAGCTATGTTTTCGGCTAAATTGTAAGAAGAGCACACACTCCCACGTTCCGCAGTTTTATAATATCTAAACAAAATCTTCGCTACGCTCGCTCGTGCATCTAATAGTCTCGGGCAGCTAAAGTGTTTCCTGCATGTTTGACACAAAACTGTTTTTCGCCTACCGAATTAACCAAAAAATAGGAAAATATAACAAAAAACGATGACACTCACTGACGTTTGATTAAAAAATTTACGTTAAACGTCAAAGTACTCAAGCGAAAAACTTCAAAAGCCGTGGCGTTAAGAATTTTCCGCCCTTGGGCAGCTAAACAATACTTTCCGCCCTATTTTTGGTGTACATATGATTAGTTTAGTTAGTTAAGTCAGGCGAAAAATTATGTTTCAGGCCAGAGGGTGGGATGATGATGATGAAGATAATGAAATGCAAGAAGAACCAAGTGATGATGAAATATTTGTTGATGCAACAGAAAATGAAGAAGAAATAATTGAAGAAGCAAATCTGGTACATATAACCTTGAAAGAAGCGATGACTGGAGACGACGCAATTGAGTGGATTGAAGCAATTACTGAATTCATGGTTTAATTGAAAATAATACGTGGGAAATAGTTGATCGTCCAAAAAATAGAGCTGTTGTTTCTTGTAAAATTGTGTTAAGAAACAAATTTAATCCAGATGGCACACTTGTAAGAAGAAAAGCTCGAGTTGTTGTTCGAGGGTTCACACAACGACAAGGAATATATGTCACTGATACTTTTGCACCTGTAGCTAGTTTGCATTCTATCAGACTTTTGATAGCATTAGCTGAAGGTTTACCAGTTCATCAAATAGATGTTGTAGCAGCTTATTTAAATGGATTTTTGAAAGAAGAAATATTTATGGAACTGCCAGAGTATATTAAAGAAGCAATAAAAGACATTATTAGAAAGGTTGGTAAAAACAGTAATTTAGGAAAAATTGCTTACGAGATGCTCCTAAATCATCGCAAAATAACAAAGTTTGTAAATTGAAAAAGGCATTGTATGGTCTGCGGCAAGCTGGTCGTCATTGGAATAAAATATTGAATGAAGAATTGAAAAGTCTTGGATTAACTTCAGCAGCTAGTGATACATGTTTTTGCTATAATATGAGTGAAAATCAATATACAATTTTGGTTGTATACGTTGATGATATTATATATAAAATATCAAGGAATAAGAAAGAAATTAAGAGAATTAAAGCTGGACTTGCAAAAAGATTTGAAATAAAAGATCTTAGTTTGGCACGACTTTGCTTGGGAATTGAAATTAATCAAATTGGTGACAATATTGAGTTAAGTCAACAGAAATATGTGAAAGACCTTTCAAAAAGGTTTGATATGGAAGAATGTAACCCAGTAAAAACTCCCAAGTGATTCTCAAACTAAACTACCATAGGGAAATCAACATCGAAGAAAAGATAAAGAAAAACCATTTCGATAATTAATTGGATCACTGATGTGCTTAGCAACTGCTACTCGGCCAGATATTACATTTACTGTCAACAGACTTTCAAAATTTCATGAACAATACCAACAAGTTCATTGGTTAGCAGCGAAGCATGTGATATCTACAAGGTACACAAAATTCGACTAGTATATAAAAAGAATCAGTTGGGAATCCAAGGATTTTCTGATGCTGAGCATGCAAATGATGAAAATGATCGAATTTAATATTCAGGATACGTGTTTATGCTGAGTGGAGCTGCAATATCATGGCGTTCGAAGAAACAGCGATCATCATCAACAGAATCTGAGTACGTGGATTTATCAGAAACATCTCGTGAAGCACTATATCTACGAAATTTGATGTTAGAATTGAACTTAAATGCCTTGTCCAGGGCAAATCTTGGCACTGACAACCGTGGAGCAGAGTACATTGCAGAAAATGCTACTTATCACTAACGTACTAAACACATTGCTACAAGATACCATTTTGTTCGTCAATTGGTGAAGAATAATAAAATAAAATTAAGACATGTTCCATCTAAAATAATGCCTGCTGACATTCTTACGGAACCAGTACCAGGACCTTCACATTATCGTCCTGTTGATGCAATGGGACTAAAAATTCGTCAAAGTGCAAAAGGGCGTGTTAAGTGACTAATTCAAATTTAGCACTTTAGTACCATCTACATTATTTTATTCTTATTAATCATTTATTTATTTATGTTGTCATGGCGTTTAATTTTGTTTTATTTTTTTATTTATTCGTCATAGAGACGCACTTATTACTTTAGTTGTTATTAATAAGAAGATGACATATTTTGTAATCGTTACTCTGAAATAAGTAATTTCAAATGAAAATGAAGGTTAATATTTATCACAATCCAATCCTAAAATATAGCAGACGTTTGTTCTTATTTGCTCACCCGGTATCTGTACCTCCAGTAGAAACGAAATTAATGAAAACCCTCCACAAAACGAGGAAGAATAAACTCTAAATATAGCTAACGAAATTTTGTGTTGAAACTTCGGAAACTGCTGTAGTTTTGATAAATCCCAACCTAAAATTTTTGATTCAACTGAGATTCGAATTTCTCCTTTCACAGTTTCGAAATTTCATCGCACACAGACCTGCTTAAGTAATTAAGTCGTTCTAAATAACTAAATTTATGTAGTTAACTCAAAGATGATCCTTTCGTAACTTTCTTGTGAAAGTTAAATTCCATCTAACAAAATTTATTTCTATTATAATAAGTTACTTCGCATTTAGGCTTTGTCACAGCTCAAAGGCTTCATAGTTTGTTAGAATTTAGAAATATTATTTCACAAAAGGTCCTTTTGAGCCTATCTGGTGGAGAAAATTGTGGCGAATGTGTCGAGGACGAATTGTTAATAGGGGGAATTTATGAATAAGCTACTTGAGAAGTTTTTACTCATTGTGTATATTTACGATGAAACAAAAGTTTTGAAAACATTGTTATTGGTTGCCAAGGGTTTTCCGAAGTCAATAGAAAGGATCAAATTGAGAATTTTTCTCTCCCAAATAACAGTCTTCACAAATTTTCAGATATTAAAAATACTTTCATATACAGTGTGGAGAAGTCAAATGGAATAAATTCATTATTTTGGTTACTGTACATATTTATAGAAAATCCCGAAGCACGTCAAATTCAGATTATAACATCTTTCAACATTACAGTTACATGCATACAACTTTTCCAAGTTATTTGAAATGTTATACAATCTCATCTATTCCAGTGTGCGGAACCTTATTTTACCTTCTCAGTATGGCTTTATGGCTCTTAAGTCCACTGAAACTAATTTATTAACTGATAAACAGCATCTTGCCGAGAGTGTAGATTCTGGTGGACAAGTAGATCTTGTATACACCTACTTTTTTAAAGCTTTCGAAAGAATGGATCATTGTATTTTACTGGAAAAATTAAACCAGTTTGGATTTTCCTTGAGAACGATATAGTTCTGTAGATCTTACATTCATTATAGGCAACAATTTGTTTACTACAACGGTTTTCAAAGTATAAAATACATGTCAAATTCAGGTGTACCACAAGGTTCCAACTTATGGCCATTGTTATTTTCATTATTCATAAATGATTTGGAACAAACTATAAATAACCTGTTTTATGCAGATGATTCAAAAATTTACCTATCAATTTCTGACTTGTGTGACTGTAAGAGGCTGCAAAATAATGTTAATAAAGTTTATAACAGGTGTATCCGCAAAAATTGTATCTAAATGTACTACTGTATCTTTCACAAGGCGGAAGTGTTATATTAAATATTAATATGCTTTTAATGATACCATCTTAGAAAGAAATACCTGTATTAAAGACCTGGGTGTTGTTTTTTATTCCAGCTTATTTTATTGAGCATATTTACTTAAAGGTATCAGAGGCAAATATGATGTATGGATTCCTTATAAGAAATTCTAAAGGTTAAACCATCTCCTTTCTTTGAAAACATTGTACTTTTCTTATATTAGATCTAAAATTGAATCTTGCTCAGTACAGCGTCCATAAATCCTGTATTGAGAATGTACAAAGAAAGTTTCTGGAGTACTTGGCTTTCAATGTTAATGTAGTGCCCCCTGTATGATTTAGTAGGTCATTCACGAAATAGCTTAATTAACACTTTTATAATATTGGATAGATATGTTTATCAACAATGATATAAAAGTGTTAGTAAGCATAAATATATAGTTTTGATTAGGACGACCGAAGACTATACATTGTAGAAATATAATTATAACTTGAACTCTACTGAGGTCAGTTGGGCTGGCTGAAGTCTAAATAGATCAAGCTGAAGCTCAACTTGTGTTTTACTTATCACCCCGTTATTGCCGAGCCTTAGAGGGCGACCCTGCCAACTGGACTCTTTTGATAGCAAATAGATGGATGGGCCCATATTCGTACCAAAAATTTGGTGAAGACGGCCCTACTTCTTTTGCAAAAGTAGCAAAACGTACAATGGGATTGACAACGATATTATCCTATACCCGAGTACTGTTATCTGAATGTGAATTACTATGGTGTACTGATATTTCAAGAATACTCTGCTGAAATTCCAACCCAATATTCAGTTTTGTGACTTTTCCTCAGTTTACACTGGTTTTGAAAGGTCTCTGGTTAAGATTGTATCTGCGTTTGATTATTAATTTATTAGAGACCAACTGTTAGATAGTTCTCGTATAATTGGGTTTATAATTGTTCTCCTCTTAACTAAATTTCGCTAAACTGAACATCTGAGTTATTAATTAGCCTAAACTTTGGTAAATATCAACAAACAAAAGCTCAAAACTAGGTTAAGAGTATTAGTTCACTTGTGTGTTTATTACTTGCCTCTTGTTAATAAGTTTACAAATAAATTGTGTAGAGAATTGGGCTAATGATTGTTGATTGCTTTCAGTCATAAGTTTGAAAACACTCTGACTAGATCTTCCACAATCACTTTAGCTCAAAAATGTTACATATCTAAATATTTCTGCTATAAATGAAACTAACTGTTTCTAATTAATTCCACTATTTAATGACAAAATTAATGAGAATTATAAGATATTATTTATAATTATTTCGATATTGACATATCATCGTCAGAATGACAGAAGTTACATTTGATAGTGACTTATCTTGTGGTTGACTTAATATATATGTGAATAGAAAAAAGCAGAAGATATGATATTACAAATATTAAAGCTTAGGTATTATTAGCCCTATGGCGGATATCCTGGATATCTTTTTTCATTTAAGATCGGTATGACTTTGCAATGATATAGGAAACCAAGGGAGACTATATCTGCTGATCTTTACAATTGTTACTTAAGAAGGCAGTTTAATAGTGGAGAGCTCTCCAGATTGTTCTGTTCATTGACGACTTCATATTGTGGGTCTCTTGAGTGTCTTCTAATTTCTAGTTCTTCAAGGAAATCTAGTTCTGTCTTCTTGATTAGAAATTATTGTAAAGATCAGCAGATATAATTGTTCTTGGTTTCACAGTTATACTGATCTTAAATGGAAAAAGATATCCAGGATTTCCCCATAAGGCTAATGATAACACAACCAACATAAAAATTAGTTACTACAAAATTACTGTCGGTAACAATAATACTATATATCCATAAATGGTGACTCTATAGAACTTTAAGCCTACTATAAATTCTTGAGTGATAGTTGAGTATCACAGCACACCACAAGTGATGGTTAGAGAACTATTGGTGGTAATAGTCAACGGTAAAGAAAAAGAAGAAATTTTGACGAAATTAACCTCGAAAAACTTTACTATTTACATTTTTACTTTTCTATCTGTGTCGGTGTCTTGAGTGTGACAAAATACAATGTTTAAAATTGTTCAAACTAGAGAACTAGAGCGATTACTCCAAGTTTTATAACACAGTTATATAAATAGTTACAACACTTCATTATAAACCTAGAACTTACAGTCATGTCATAACACCCTAATAAACCTAATTTACTATAAGTGTTGCAATAAAACTTCAAAGCATTTCCCTATATAATTGTGTAACCTTTATAAATACTTTATAAAAATATCAGTTACTATCATTCACGAAAATTGTTCATTGGGCTAGCCAAATACTGGGTGTCCCAGAAGTTTCTGACCCATTTTAACTGAGTCGTGCTTTTTTCAAAAACATTTCGTATAATTTTTTTAAACGTAGGTATTAGTTAGCAGGCAAATTCTATAATTGTTTTTTATTTAAAACTTATGTGCCAGACATCTCTAATAAACAATCATCATTAAAAACCAAATAACCAAATAACAAATTATACATTCTCGGAACGGGGAAAAGTTCAGCTTTCAGATAGAATAAAAATAAATAGGGTGTTCCATCAAAGAAATAGACGATATTTGCATTTAAAAAATTCATTTGGAATTTTTTTTATTTTTTCTCCTGTACCTACATATTATTAGTAAACGAAAAATATTTTGTTTTATTGATTGGTAACAATGAAATTCTACCTAGTTTAGCAAGATCTCCTATTAAAAATGGCTATCGTAGCCGCTCGAATTATGAAATGTAATGGGGACACAAAAACTTTTTCTAAAATTTACGTTGCACATTTTATGTCCAAAACCTCTAAACCCGCATGTGAAATGATTAAGAACCCGAACAATAATATCAACATTTGTAAATTCAGTTTCACAAATATGGCCTATTTTAACATTTACTGTTGACCTATTTTGATCCATGTTATATTTTTAACTTTAGAATAAATTATTTCAGCACATATTTCCATTACGTGAGCAAACCATTGCATACAATCTATTCCACGATAAATGTAAAAATGTGAAAGAGAATTATCACATTCACATTTAACGAATAGCCGCAGCTATACGCAACATGTTTTTGATATTTAGTTGTCTTCTGGAAATTATGTTGAAGAGGTTGTAACATACATTCAAAATCGGCATAAATAACAAAAGGCGTTCGTTGTTCATTTGAAAGATTCTTGAACTTGGCAATTTTCTCTTTTGGAATGTTTATTTTGTAATCATAAGATCTCACTAGTTCTACATTTATACTGAAAAAACTTTATAAAAAAAAACGAAATTGTTCATCTAAAACCGCACCTCCCTTTTGTTTCTGAGTTCCGAGATTTTTGCAGTTAAAATGGGTCAGAAACGTTTGGGATACCGACCCAGTATTTAACATCAGGTATCACATCAAATGTAACTTCTGTCATTCTGACGATGATAATATCAATATCAGAATAATTATCAATATCTTAGAATTTTCATAATTTTTTCACTCAATAGTGGAATTAATTAGAAACAGTCAGTTTCACTTAAAACAGTGATATAAGTAGATTCCACAAAGGGTCCAAACAGTAAATTCAATCCAAATATTTTATTAACAGATATAAGATTTGTTAATCGAAAAAGATTCTGAATCAATAGAAGAGTTCCATATAAGGTCAATATAGCCAATACAATACATAAGTTATCGAAATCACAAAAGAAATGAGGGTCACTGAAAGGGGTCACTATTTATCTTACTTTTTGTTTCTTTCAGATATACTCAATATTTTATATAATATACTTATATTGTACCCAAGAGATAAAAAGCTCGTTTTTAGTTAGGGAATTTTGCTTCTTGAGGACCACGGCAAATATCTGTCAACTGTCAAAGTCAACGTCATAACATTGGCGTCATAGCGTGGTTTTATGTTTATGAACTTTATCCGTTTGTAAATAATATGTCTTTCCAGTGTATTATAATTTAATTTCAGAAATTTAAAACACACAAAACAAATACCAAGCTAAAGCTACGCCTATGCTGTTTCACTGACATTGTTGACAGTTACCTGTGAAATTTGTGGTAAACATTAGAAAGCAATACACCCTAAATTAAAACGAGCTTTTTAACATTCGAGTACAAGATATATTGCATAAAACATGGTTTATATGTCATTTTGATCATTTTATTTTATTGCGTTGGCTACATTGACCTTATAGAATTCTTCTACTGGTAATTTCTCTCACTCCTACATTTCGTTTAGTGAAGCGTTGTAAATCGATTGGCACTTTTTGTTCTACAAAAGAGTATGAAAATTCCTAGACAGTACACAGCCTGACAGCCTACCAGTCAGCTAATTATTATGATCGTTGGCAACCGATTCGAAACTGCCAATTTCTTTCTTCAAACAAAGTATTTTTAAATCACCAACCTGTAATAGTATATTTCATCAGGAGTCTGGAAATACGGATTTTTCCGTGCGCGCATGACAAAAATTAGAATTAATTAGAAATAATTAATTCCACTATTTAATGAAAAAATTGTGAAAACTCTAAGATATTGATAATTATTTCGATATTGACAATCATCCAATGATATGTCAATATCGAAATCGAAAAAAGTTAAAAAAAGTTTTAAAAAGTTACTATTAATACCAACGATTCCTAAATATACTAATTAGGTTGTTGTTGTTCTCAGAAAAGTGTTGTAAATAAATAATTATTTTTTCTTATAATTAATTTAAATTGTATTTTTTTATTTAGCGCACGGAAAAAAAATCGGAGATCGGGAAAAATTTTACGTGTTCTGTTCTGAAAATGCCACCTTTACGACTTTGGAAAAACTCTGACCGTTTCTGATAGTTCCTGACTGTTCTACGAACAAACCTATAGATTATAATTTTAACTCAAATATTCGTCAATTAACAAAATGGCTTCGAGTCCATGTATCTCGAATAATGAAATATTTATCGAGCAATATACGGAAAACAGGAAAAATATTCCCGTAAATCATCCAAGCTTATATTAAAAAGTTAATATTCATGTCAAAATCATCCTTGGAATTTTTAATGTTAAAATATAGCTGTTGCATCAACGTACGTACTTTTGCTTATAATATCCTTGAGATTTTATTAAAATAATATATCATAACGTGTAGAGCTCTATTCACGTGAACAATCATTTATAGAGCCTGTCGTACTGGGTGGGATGAAAGAAATAGCAGTTGGGCAATTGAAAAGATTGATACTCTGAAATAATAGTTTGAGAAACTAAAAAACACGCTTTTAGGGCAGACCGACCTACAAAGTGAAACATAATTTTGACTTGGTACAAAATTAAATAATTTTCAGATAGTTTGAAATATTAGTAAAATGATAAGCAAAAAAAATTATAAAAAAAATCGTGGGTCGTTTTCTATTGTTATCAACAGTCAGTAGAATCGAGAAAAAATTTAAAGAAACTGGTTATGTTGAGAATATTCAAAATGCTGGACGTCCTAAGGTATCAGAAAACGTGAAACTTGAACGTTGCATTGAGTGTTGAAGATAATACTTCTCGCCAAATTGCAGTGGACACAGGCATATCTCAACGGTCGGTATTACGTATTCTGAAATACGAAAAGTACCATCCGTACAAAATTCAGTTACCTCAAGAACTCAACGATGATGATCCCGATCGCCGTATGCCGTTTTGTGACATTTTTCAGGAGTTATGTAGCTGCAATCCACGTTTTATAAAACAAATCATGTTTCCTGATAAGGCTACATTTTGCCTAAATAGTTAAGTCAATCGTCAAAACTGCAGATACTGGAGTGAGGATAATCCTCATTGGATGACTGAAGGTCATACGCAACACCATCAGAAAATGAAAGTATGGGCGGGAATAATTACATAATGACACAATTATTGGTCCTTATTTTTTTGAAGAAAATCTTACAGGGAAACGTTATCTGCAATCTCTGCAAACAGAAGTTATACCAGTCCTTGCCAATATGTTTCCGAACTCCAACAATCCTAACTTACCACATAATAGTATCTGGTTACAGCAAGATGGTTCACCCCCGCAATATGCACGTGATGTTCGCGAGTTTTTAAACCAGTGTTTTCCTGGGAGGTGGATTGGTGAAGGAGAACCAATAGAGAGGCCCCCAAGATCTTTAGATCTTGCACCTCTAGATTTTTTCTATGGGGTTGCTTAAAATCAAAGGTTTATGTAGATAAGACCGAATTATAGACGAAGTTAAGAGAATTGCTCCCGCAGTTATTCGTAATGTGCAAGAAGAATCTGTTTGTCGTTTTGCTTATTTTCTAGAGACCGGTGGATGGCATTTTGAACATTTAATCCAGCTGAAAAGTATCATGTAATAATTAATTTAATATTGCAGTTTATTGAAAATTATTCTCTGATTAAATTAAATTATAATATAAGCATTAGTCAGTTAAGTATGATACTGCTGAATACATTATTAAAAGACTTTTCAAATGAGGCATTGAAAGAACCACATTTCAAATTAAAAAAATCAACGATCACGTCACCGTGTCGAAAGTGGTAACGTCATCATTTTCGCACATTATTTACAAAATCGACATTTGAAATTAAAAATCCTCCTATTTCTGGATTTTTATTTAGAAAAAATTTTTGGCAAAATTATTATTATATTGTATCTCGGAAAGTATTTGTCCCAGGTTGTAGGGAAAAAATATTGATAGCAGAAGTAGCCAAGAGAAATTGCTGGATATGTTTCATTCAAGTGCCTAACATTAACTGAAAAATGTGCTGGGCAGTCATCAAGCTAAACAAACATATTTCCCCTGGTTTGAAGGGGCACATCTTCTAACAAAACTGGTAACTCATTACGAAAGAACTCCAAAAATATGTTGCCAAAGCCAAAGCCTACTCATGGCTAGCTAATTTGCCAATTTTAATCTTTTACATGTTAGTTTTTGACATTTTTTACGATAAGTCAAAAACGAATAGAGATATCAAGATGCGGTTTTCACTAAAATATAGGAAATTTAAAGCTGTTCCAGAATATGTAAAATAGTAACGTTCCATTCAATTTTTTTAATAAAATAAAAAAATAAGTAATCGCTGCATAAAGCGACCTCTAGTTCATCTGTTTTAAAGTCATCGATAAAGTATATGAGCGGTCTTCAAAATTCACACAATTCTCTTTCATATGAGTCCAGAAACAGTCGGAGAGGTTGAATAGTTAACGAAATATTAAAATTTAAACACTGAAAAATAGATGGTCTTCATTCTCGCTTATTATGACAGATACAAAGAAATGTCACTATAGATAATTATCTGGTATTAAATGGGCTCTCAAATGATGATATCAAGGTTATCGCTCATTATGCGATTTTCTGGGATAATAATAATTTAAGATTTGAACATAGCGGTAACGCCCCCTAGGGGTGAAATTTTGATGTTGAAGATAATTTCCAGCAATTTCTCTTGGCCACTTTTACCATCAATATTTTTCCCCACAGCCTGGGACAAATACTTTCCGAGATACAGCCGGTTACCTCGCTTAATGGACCACCCTGTACAAGTGTTTTTTATTTAATAAAATATGAATTTTGAGTATCCCATGGCAGAAAACCACACTAGGCTAGCAAGCCTGTGTTGTTGTTTGAACACGTGGCACACTCATTACATTTTTTTTTTTTTTTTTTCGGTGAATACCATATAATATTTTAGGCAAATTCAATGAATCAATGAATTTTCAATAAAAAGCGCGGGTTTGTAGTAAACAATTTTTGCAGGGTTATATAATGTACCAAGTTTGAAGTTTGTAGGTAGCGGTTTTTTGAGATATGCTGTCGCGTTCACTGAAACTACCCGTTTTATATAGTTTTATAATACTATCTCCTTTCAAATGAGTTGAGACAATTTATATATACAAAACTATACGAAATACTTAAACATGAAATAAACAAATAGATTATAATAGTACTTGAAGAGAGGTCCGAACTTTTCGTATAACACGAACGATGAAAATACCTCTATTCCTTTCAAAATTCTTAGTGATACTAACTGAATTAAACTAAAACCTCAAAAACATCTGTATACAAATAGAAAACCACAAAATATTAAAATGTAAACTGCCAGCCTCTCGGTAAATAGGTCCTGAATGGCGTCATAAATTAAGATAAGAATAAGGGCTTCAACGATGACACATGTATTGCAGGCCCCACACTCTTTTTTAGAAATATTGTACAAATTAAATAAACTGCTTTCTATTCGCATACAGGGAGTACATAAATTACATAAAATAATTAACTGGCTCTAACATATGCTTCAAATACTTAACAGCGTCATCCTTAAATCAACTTTTCGCCTAATCTCACTTATACAGCGTTGCTGAAAAGTCTCGCACCAAGAGATTATCTTTGAAACGAATGAAGGGAAAAGTTATGAAATTCTAGGACGATGAATGAGACGTTATTCTTTATATTTTAGAGCAAATGTCAAATGTTTTTGGCGTCAGCGTGTAGCGTACGGCCACCATCTTGAATTTTTTTAAATAGCAACCCATGTGACGTATCACAGAAAAAACTTATTTTTTTTTCTTTCCAAAAATAACAGCAATGTATCAATTCAATACAACATATCTTATA
Source organism: Lochmaea crataegi (assembly GCA_947563755.1). NCBI lineage: Eukaryota > Metazoa > Arthropoda > Insecta > Coleoptera > Chrysomelidae > Lochmaea > Lochmaea crataegi. The sequence continues at coordinate 15,309,011 of OX387434.1, read as the reverse complement.
AAATATCAGTTTTATTTTTCTAAACTAAATTGTACTTTACTAATGATATGACATTGTAGGTTTTTAAAATTGAACAACAAACAATAGTAGGCATTAAAACCGTCAATCGCATAATTATTTATGTACAAAATGTCAAAATTGACACTAATTTCAAATTAGCACGAAGTTTAAAAGTAAATTAAGAATAATGGCACATTTATCGGAAAAACAACGAATCAATATCTTAATATCAGTTGGATGTGGTGATTGCAAACCTCGTTGCAAACGTTCCCATGACGAAGCAGCTCATCTTTTTAACGATTTAATTCCTGAATGCCCTCTTATAAGAAGTTATCCATAAATTACATCACACGTCAAAAGGGGGACGGTTCCACCGGAATGTGACAAGTCAAAAGCTTTGTGACGTCACATGTTAAAATTTGAAATACTAAAATGCGAAATTTATATGTGAATGAACATTTACGAACTCGATCTATATTTATTAATACTTTAGCGTTTATTGTTTCCTAACTAGTCGTATGTTTTCTCTGTTATCTAAAATATTTGACTTTATGTTGATTTTATTAAAGATTATTAATAATAATAAAAAAAAATTAAAATAACTTTTTTCTTTTGATTATTTTTGAATACATGAATAAAACTAAAAAGTGTCTGACATCACATCAGGGGGAAGAGGGTTCTAAAAATGTGACAACCTATGACAAGGACGGAGTTGAAGACTCCTAAAATTCGTGTGATTTAATTTATGGATGGCCCCTAAGTAGATCTACAGTGACGAGAATAATAAACAAATTTAATGAAACTGGTAGTGTAAAGGATATTCCAAGGTTTGGAAAGACTGAAAAGTGCAACTAATGAAGATAAAACTTTAGATGCTCTATTAGATGTTCAAGAAAACCCTTAACACATACAAGTGGATTGGCAAGAGATTATATGGTATTTGTAGACAGTCTATACAAACAATTCTGCATAAAAATAACTTTCATCCGTATAAAGTTCAGAATCTTCAAGAGCTGGCTAAGGTTGATTTTCATAGACGATTACAATTTTGTGAAACAGTTACAGAGAAAATTAGGATGCAAGACAATTTCTTAGATTTATTTGTACTCAGTGATGAAGCCACAGTTTGCTTGAACGGTTCTGTTAACAGACATAATTGCCGGTAGGTACTGGTCAAATTGTAATCCGCACTGGTTTGAGGAGGTTTGTACACTGCGTCCACAAAAAGTTAATGTGTGGGCGGTTTTGGTGAAAAACATTTGATCGGTCCTTTTTTTATTGAAGGTACGCTTACCGGTCCTAAATATCTCGATTTTCTCCAAAATGAAATTATACCTGAAATAAATCGATTATTTCCTACTAGGTACGTATACTTTCAACAAGATGGCGCACCTTCACATTATCAAAGAGACGCCAGGCAAAATATTTTTCCCTCAGAGATGGATTAGTCGAAGATCCCCGACTTGACACCACTTGATTTTTTCCTGTGGCTACCTGAAAGTTTATGTTAACATACGAACTAACTTGAACGATTTAAAGAATCGCATACGTCTCGAAATGCAGGAAAATTCTCCACAAATGATCAACGATTCTATTCGTAGCTTCGAAGAGAGATTGTATCACTATCAACAAACAAATGGACAGCATTTTGAGCCCTTATTGTGATGAAGTATTTGCAACTTCAATGAATGTTTAGTTTATAAATTTCTGTATCATCCAGTTTTGTTTGAAATTACAATTTTAATATTTTTGTTGAATTTCTATTATAATTTCCGAGAAAAGTGATACACTGCTATTATTTTTGGAAAGAGAAAAAAGTAAGCTTATTTGTGATAGGTACCTACGTCTTTGTGACGTCGCTTAATGCTGACGTCAAAAACATTTGACATCTGCTCTTAAATATGGAGAATAACGTCTCATTCATCGTCTATTAATATAATAACTTCCTCTAATCCGTTTCAAAGATAATCCCTTGGTGCGTTACTTTCCAGCAACGCTGTATCTGTATATGCATGAATGCTTTTGGGGTGAACATTCAATGAAACCTGACAGATATTTTACTCTACTCAGTTTCTGAGAAAAGACCTATAGTCTAGTAATTCCTAGCTCTATTCCCTAAAGGAATTTTAGGATATCCGTAGGTTTCAGTTTGAACAAGTATCTATCTTCTATCTCCCACGTGTAGTCTGCAAGTATGTATATGGTGGCTTCTTCTTCCATTCCACAGAATCTACTTATTTCTTTATTCTCCCTTTTGTGGTGCTCATTCAGTCTCCTATTTGCATATCTGTCAAAACTGCTTACTTCGGCTCATGGCATCTTTTGATCTCACCTGGTAATAGTTTCCGATGAGAATTTTTGATTGTCTTAAAACCCACTAGATCTTTCCAATGGTCTAATCTATTTTTTTCACCTATTTCTTCCAATATTATATTGGTGCTAATATCGCAAATGCGTTCTGATCCTCGAACGGATGTTTCAGTTAGTCTATTTTCTATTAAGTTTATTTCCCTCTTGGTGTCTTCTGGAATCTAGTAGAGTGACAATGTTATTCTTGTCTAGAACATTAAGCTGTCATAATCATTCCCATACCATTTTACATAAGAACTAAGCGATTTAATGGCTTCTTGACTATCTGACATGATAATAATCCTCTACTAAGCTCACTTTTTTATGACGTGAGCTTCCGCTTGGAACGTGCTTGTGGTTTTTCCTAAATTTAGAGAGTGTTTTGTTCCGATTCATGACATTTACGCGTTGTAATATTTCAGTTCCATTGCTCTTGATCTTCGACTTATTTAGGGAAAAAGTTTTTCACCAAAAAAAGCGACACGCTACTGAGTGTAGTAGTGAAACGATACGGAGCGGTAAGTTTAGTGTCAGGATATTTTATTATTGTTTGTGGCGCAAGCGAAACACATCATGAACATTTGCGTCTAATTATAACCCTAGAATCTCGTAACGGATATCAGAACGAACGAACACAACGCTTTGAATAAGTCTAGAGGGAATTCTGATGACGTTGCTGATGTTTGTGCTGGTATGAAATGGAGAAAAGCAGGAACGGACTCTCTCAACTTTGATAAATTGATAGTGTGTAATATGAAAATGTTAGTTTTCGCTTCAAATATGAATTTTTATGCTATAAAAACTTACTGGCATCTACTATTAAACGTAATTTGGTTGTTTTCCAACGTATTCCAATCTCTGTCGAAACAATTTATGTTATTTTATAAAATACGACAAAATTAATCATGTATAGAAGTTTCGTAAATGTGCAGCTCAAAAATGGTTCAATTTTTTTTCGTAGTACTTTGTACCATTAACAAATGATATCCCATGGTGGGGAAGCCCTAAAACCCCATAAAAATAATGAAAAATACTCAGCATAATGCAGATATCACAAAATAGGTGATGAGTGAGGGATATTGATAGGTAAGGTTCGCTTATGTTAAGTTAGGTCAGTTTTTCAATTATCATGTAGTTCACCATGGCGTTTGAAGTATGTACCATAATATTGCATTTAATAACATAATTGACTAAAAACCATTCAAAATAATACCATGCACTTTTAACAGCAGCATAAAAATGAAAAAACTGGCAATATAAAGTAAACTAACCTAATCTCCCCTCTCATGTAATATTTGCATTATTTGTTATGGTGAGATTTGTATTATTTTTATGGCTTCCTCACCATGGGATACAATGTGTTAATTGAAGACACGAGTGGATGAAGGTGTTATGTAACATTTTCGAAAAAATCCATGTTTGTGGATGGATGAAGGTGTTATGTACTCATCTTTCACATAACAACCTTAAAACTTCTACATATTGGACGTTGGTGGAGGTTTAGCAATGAATGAAGGGGTTATGCGTTATACTGAAAAAAAATAAAAATGGAAGAAGGTATTATGGGATGGAAACACCTTCATTCATAAAACAAAACATATTCGTAAATATTTTTAAATGGATGAAGGTGGTATGTAGTGAACATAACCCCTTCATCCATAATTTTTGACAGTTTATTTTATAAAACGCACGTTAAACATCGTACAGTGTTTTTTGATCGTTTTCATAAAATCGACTGGTAAAAGTGTGATAAGATGTGCTACAGGGGCAAACTAATGCTAGCCTTAGTGAAAAAAATAGAAAATGCAAAGGTTGTGACGGTTAAAGGAAAAATATGTGTATTTCCTGAAAATTCTAACCTCAAACAGACTATTTCCGATACCTTAAATGAATCTTGAATGAAATGAATGAAGATCTTGTTCACAAATTTAGAACAATGTCGACTTAACAAAATGTTTTATATTGTTTTATTAAAACATACATTTTGTGGAATACCTATGTGTGATTGTACATTGGTCTACGGATGGGGAATACAATAAGGGGACAAACCGGTCAAAAAGTGAAAAATATGAAAAACAAATTTCAATGAAATATTGTGCATGCTGTAAAAATAAGGTACACAACCCCAAAATTTGTATTTTGTGTATACAAAGTGGCCCAAAAAGTTTCCAAAAATGTGCTTCTTGATATAAATACCTACCTAAATAAATTATTTGTCGTTTTAATATTAGGTACATCATTAATAAATCTAGCGTATTTTGTCCGAATTTTGATGCTTCCAAAAATATTTGTTTCTATTGTCACTACTGGATTTACCAATTACGGTTTAAGCCCAGAAAACTCTAGTGCTGGTAAGAATTAGGAAACGTCTTAAAAAATAAATATTTATTAATGCATAAAAATGGCGTTTTTTTTTAGAAACTGACCCAGAACCATTTATGGAAAGTGGAGAGGAATACATCCCCGAGGATGATGAACACACCAGCTCTTCAGATTAAAATAGTGATATAGAAGAATCAACAATTAGACCAGAGACCAACAAACCTGCCAAGAACACCCCATCTCTCAATGAAGATTTAAGTGATGCCACACCTGAAAATGAAGTAGTAATCCATCTTGGAGCTCAAGCAAATGGTAGAAAATGAAAGCAAAAATATTTTTTACCCAAGGAAAATATTTCAAAGAAAAGAAAACGTGAACCAGACACAGAAGAAACGAAAGGCTGGTCTAGCTAGATCAAAGAGTGAATCTTACATGTCTTACAAAAATACAGATGTTCCAAAAAAGGAAATAAAAGAAGAACTTCTGTGTCGAGAAAAGTGTAGGAAAAAAACTGATGTTATTAAAAGTTATTAAAAGTTATTAAAAGTTATTAAAAGAGAAAGACCTTAAATAGATCCCATAAAATTGATGATGAGGTTAAGCAACGTCTTATTGAACATATAAATAAATTTTCCGCTGAGACGTCACACTATTCCAGAAATCGAAATCCAGATGAAAAATTCCTTTCTCCATTATTGAACCTGAGTAAAATGTACCAGCTTTATCTAGAGGAATGCGATCAAGAAAAACTTCCTGAAAATTTCGGAATAAAAAAAAGTTCATATTCAAAACTATTTGTAACAAAGTTTAATCTATCATTTGGATCCCCAAAGAGGGACACATGTAGCATATGTGATTGCGGCGAGGCAAAATAAGAACACAAGGAAAACTACACAGCAGCAACAAAGGCACTTAAAATAGACAGACAGAAAGCTAAGGCTTTGGACAATATTGTTTTTATTACAATCGACATGCAGCAAACAATGCCACTCCCAAAAATAACTCCTTCAAAGGCGTTCTTTACTTGAGACAAATGTGGTTTTACAACTTTGGGATTCATGTTGTTACAAAAACTCTAGAAAATGCTTGTTTCTGTACTTGGACGGAAGATATTGCTAACAGAGGAAGTTCTGAGATATGAAGTTCTCTTTTACGATACATTGAAGTAGATGAAAATCTCAAAGGCAAAGATCATTTGCTTATCTGGTCTGATTCTTGCGCCGGCCAAAACAATAATTTTTCTATAGTCTGTCTATATCAATATTTAATCTTTAATATTTTCGTTGCATTGATCACAAGTTCCCTGAAGTGAGTCATACGTATTTGGATTCTGATCGAGATTTTGGCAGAATAGAAAAAGTATTGAGAGGGAAATAATCGTTAAAGCCAGCAAAAGGAATAAAGTTATAGATATGGCGCAACATTTTAGGAAAATAGCAGATCTGCCTGATAATCTTCGACTTGTTAATAGAAAAAAAGACGAACTCAATAAAGCAGTTAAATTCAGAGATGGCATTAAATCAGAGTGGAAGAATATGGGTCATATCTCTATAAAGAATCATATGACGAAACAGTACCATTTAAAAAAGTAAATATTCTAAAAAATGAGAAGATTACAGAAACGCCAAAATATAGAAATCCATAAAAATATGGTACTATATCAGACGAAAAAAAAAATAACCTCAAAGAACAACTAAAGTTTGTAAAACCAGAATATCGCTACTTTTACGAGCAGATATTGGAATAATAAGAATAATTTTGTTGTAATCCTGTTTTATTTGTTTCAAATTAACAATATCATCTGATTTGTTTGTTAATCTAGTTTTTGTAATAAAAATTTATTACTCCTTCATAGAAAAATCGAGTTAATTTTATAATTTCCATTACTGGATGTGTTATGAAGGTGTTATGTTCAATTTTTTACAAAATTTAAGGCGTAGTTCTATTTTTTTTATAATTACTCATGTTTACTAAAATTCTCCTTCATAACATTACTATGTGAACACATTAGTTTGCAATTTGTTTCAAACAAAAAAAATACATAAGTAATAAAAACTTTGACCTTTAGTGACTCAAAATTTTAGTTTTGTAACATAACACCTTCCTCCACTCGTGTTTTCAATTATAAGAAAAGTTTGGACCAGTTTTGAGCTGCAGCACTACTTCAGCATGTTTACCACACAAATTAAGCATTTTACTAGCATCCTCATCATCCTAATAAGCTTTTTTCAAACTACACTTGGAACAAAGAGTAGTTTATGTTATATGAAATGGGATGGACGGGGTTTGCCGAAATGGAAAGCGCGGTTTCTTTTTACACAACTTTGACTCCATTTATTACTCTAAGGTCATATAAAACTGGTACAACTATAATAATCGAAAATAGTGTTTTTCTAGCTGTGTAAATGGATCTTTTAAAATGTCTCAATTCTAAACTAGTTGTTATGGTATAATTTCTAGGGCAGTGATGCCAGCTCAACAAAAATGTTAGTAGATGTAATGATAAAATTATATTTTGTAAAGCAATAAAACGAAATGGAAAAAATAAAAATGTATTAACATTTATACAAAAAGAGTGACTAGCTCAAATTTAGAAATAGTGAGATATTTTAATAAATACATAAATATTACATTGTTGCTGGTTCGAATGTTTTTTAAAATAGAAGATGGTTGGTTTATTAGATGACTGACTTTAAAAAAGGTGGGACAAGGATGAACCTGTTAGAAAAATAGGTTGGGAAGACCAGTTTTAACCAGAATAGAGCTTTAACTGATTATTTAAAGGAAAATCTCTTTAATACTGCAAGACATGAAAAAGTTGCAGTAAACTTCAATGCTCCAGTAACAACGGCCCCAAGAAGCATTAGAAAACCTGATTTGAAGAATTGTGCATGTGTAGCCATAAAATTTCAAAAATAGCAACAAAATTTCAATATAAAAGAAAAAAGTTTACATTTCACAAAATTTGGAAACGAGATCCACGTAATTCAAAATTAAAGCAGTTCAAACAAATAGATTTAGACCATGGTAGCAGAAGCAGACCGACGTCAAGTGAAGACAAACAAAACAAAATACAAATTCTTGTAGTCTTGTAGGCATTGAGTCAATTAAATTTAATGTTAAATTTTCATCTCCTATCAAGCTTTCCCAGGTTTATTATATTAGGGTCCATAAGTGTTCTTTGATTTGTGGAATTACATTTAAATTTTTTAGTTTTTAAGCACCCAAACATTCTCTATTGGATTAAAATCTGGACTCTTAGCGACCCATGGAAGTGTTTCAATGTTGCTTTCAGCAATATAATTGCGTACACAGCGAGCAATGTGCACTGAGCAATTGTCATGCTGGAAAATAAAATAATCGTTGGGAAACATTTTCCTAACCGATGGCAACACTAACCCATCTAAAATATTTATATAGCTCCTCTTCCTTCGATTTTCCAACACATTCCCAAACCTCATCTATACATCCAAGCCCAAACATTTACAGAGACTCGTCCAGACTTATCATTCGAAGAAATATAATTTCCATTAAATCTACTTTGAGGCGGTCTATAAACTCTATTATTGCCGTCATGATGTGATTGGAATACTTTTTCATCAGAAAAATTAAAAATTTAATGTATTGTTTAAAACATAATTTAAGGCAAATATTAACCTAGCTTCTTTATGTTCTTCTACAACAACTAAATTAGTTTTTCTAATTCTTCTTACTGCGGTTGTTACTGAAGCATTAAAGTTTACTGAAACTTTCGCATGACTTGCTTTATCAAAAGGATTTTCCCTTTAGTAATCAGTTAATGCTTCGTCTTGCTCCTTTGTAGTTATAGGGACACACTGAAATTGAAGGAAGTGGAATAGCAGATGAACTAGCAAAAAGGTTTTTCGGGAACCGTAACCCTTTTAAGGTATCAGCACCAATGTAATAATGAAAGAAATTGACAACGCCGAAACAAAAGAGATTATTGGAAAGATCAAGTAGGGCTTAAACAAATATACTCATGGAAAACTAGAACTAAGAGAGATCCAAATACTGAAAAAGCCAGAGTGAGACTGAACTAAAGAGTTGACTGGTGTCCTAACAGCCACTACCAAGAAGCTTAAACTGAGGCAAGATGAATGTGGATTCTGTGAAATGAAAGAAGAAACCTCCATTCGTATACTTGCGGAATTCCTAGCACAACAATATTCTAAGGCACAGCATCCAGGAGACTGCTGGATAGAAGTGGGATACTTACCTAAACTGAAGCCTGCTGATATTTTAGAATTCTTCCAGAAGATAGGACTAATGGAAGTAGCAGTCTCTGCGACCTTCCGAAGGAACTGAGTAAAAGAAAGAGGGCAATACATATTTTATACATATATGATCTGAGACTTGAACAGGAACAGAAATGGAAAAAATCTTTATTTTCAGAACATAAAAAAACAGAAGACTCAGATTAATTTCTTCTATTCTTCTACAGTATATTATCAGTGACAACTTTATTCCAATTTTAAATAGAATACAAATCTGCTCTATCCAATACAAAGATCAATACTGGAACACAACTGGAATCGACACCGTATTGCCTGTGATATCTTATCAGTGCTTTATGGGAGTGTCTATGGTTTTTTAATTATATGATTGAACGAATAGAATGAGGAGGCGTTTACAGATACATTCATCATGGTAGCCTCCTTTTTTTAAAATCTGTTAAACATTAGATATGGAGTGGAAGTTAATGAAGCGTGATGAATTTGGAAGAAAAAAAAAATGAATTGATACGAAAAATTCTTTCTCTTTACAAAATTTAATGTATCTTTCTGAAGTGAAGTGGAGTAGAACATATTCACTTACACAGAAACAGTTGATATTACAAAAGTATTAATAGAATTGGAATAAAAACATTATATGGAGCATTAAAATATTTGTTGAACATTCAGGGACGTATTTAATTTTTATTTAGACATACTTTACTTCTACTTTAAATCAAGGAAACGGGATGCTCAAAATATTTGGGTTTAGATATGAGAATAGGATGCCATGAGACAGTACTTAAATCACGTAGCAAAAAAGGTAGCCCGAGCCCTTGGTGTATTGAGAAAAGCATATCACATATTTGAAAGAATTTCGCCTCATAGATAAAGCTGAAGCCAATAATACCTCTTCAAAATTAGTTTCCTTCTACCAACTCAAAACCCATATTCCCCTAATAGAAAAGTGTATATCAAGACATTGTATATATATCAGACATGCCTTTATATATACATAAGTGTTAACAATGTACACCCTGACAAAAAAAGAAGCAGTTATAGCTCAAAAGCAGTAGCAATGAAGACCACAAGTGGCCAAAGAAGCATGCTTGCCGAGGGTGTCAGACTTTATAACAAGCTGTCTATCACACTGAAAATGATGGGAGTCGAGATCTTTAAAAAACGGTTAAACCAACTTATATTTTCTACGTTTCTTAGTGTATAAATAGAAAGTAGTTTCCTGATTCATAGATATGATGCGACATATACTTGCACTACTTAGGATGTTCATTTTTTTGCTTATTTTGACTAAAAAAATCGAAGCCTATTTTCATCGTATTCATTATTATATGCTGGCATTACTTGAAAAAAGGATTATTATTATTATAAATTCAGTATTTTCCATACTGTGAAGCGGATAAAATCCTGATTATGAACAATAAAAGGAAATTACAAAACACGAATGAGAAAGTTTATATAAACGACGATATGACAAAAGAAGAAAGAACAATACAAGCGATTATTAGGAAAACTGCTAAAGACGAAGCTACAAAAGGAAAAACTACCAAAGTGAGGTTCCAGAAAATAATAATGGACGAAGAAATATGGAACTGGAACAGCCAAACTCAAGGGCTGGAAAAGTAGGACAAGAGCAGAAGCAGAATAACTCAAATGACAGCAAGAAGGTTATGAGAATACTCAAGTAAATACAAAGAAGAAGTAAACAAAATCAGAAAAATAATATAGAACAGGTTTGGATTTGGTACGAAAAAGCACTAATTCAAGCTGCAAAGGATATATGTGGAGTGACAAAAATCTGCAGGAATAGACACACGAAACGGACTTCATGGTGGTCTGAAGAGGTTAGAAGAGAAGTTGGAGAGAAAAAATTAAAATGGAAGCAGTATTTAAAGAAAGGTACACAAGGCTTATATAATATCTACAAGGAACAAAGGAAAAAAATGAAATATATGATACCGGAGACAAAGAAGCAATCATGGGAGCAATTTGGAACAAAAATTGAAGATCACACAAACCAAAAGTGGTTTTATAGAGATTTAAAAAACGCAAGAACGGGAGGAGAACAGACTAGTATTGAGCAAATGATGGATAAAGAAAGCAATATTCTGACGGAGGAAAATGAAATAATGGAAAGATGGAGGCAATATTTCCACGAACTGTTAAACCTGCAGATTCAAAATGAAGAAGAATTAGAAAAACAAGGTTAATATGAACAGGAAGAAGAAGAAATATCAAATAAGGAAGTCCTGGAAGTCATGAAGGGGTTGAAAAAAGGCAAATCAGCAGGTCACGATTAAATCACAACTGAAATGATGAAGAACATGGGGGAGAATGGATTGGAGGTTTTAGCACAAAGTTATAATAAAGTAAGGAAATAAGGAGTTGTGCCACAAGACTGGAAGACCGGTATTATAGTTCCTATGCACAAATAATGAGACAAAAGAGATTGTTCAAACTACAGAGGTGTTACACTGTTAAGTATTCACTCTAAAGCCTACGAACGGATATTAGAAAAGAAACTTACAGTACAAACCGAAAAATTTTTAGGACAATCATAAAGTGGATTTAGGAAAGGGCGTAGCATCAACGACTATATTTTTACGATTAAACAAGTGACGCAGAAAGCAATGGAAAGAAATTGATTTAGAAAAGGCGTTTGACAGAGTGCCAAGAAATATGATTAAAGAAGCATTAAATAAGAGAAACGTAGATAAACAATTAGTGAATGCAATAATGAGCCTACATGACGACAATACAATATATGAAAAGAACAGACAACATGGTGTCAAAGGAATTTAAAGTTAATAGTGGTCTAAGACAAGGAGGAGTATTAAGTCCATTGTTATTTAACTTAATATTGGATGATGTGATGAAAGACACAAGAGAACATACTAAAAAATTGTATATTGGACACAGTCATCTACAGCCCGTGTATCTACGTGAATGCGCTTTTGCAGATGACCTTGCAATATTCGCAAAAAACGAACAGGATCTACAAAGGAACTTGGACATTTGGAATGCGAAGCTGGAAAATAAAAACCTAAAAATAAACGGAGAGAGGACAAAAGTAAAGGTGACAGGAAAAGAAAATACCCAAATGAATATAAATCCTAACGGAAAACATATAGAACAAGTAAAACATTTTAAATACCTAGGAGCAAACATCAATAATACAGGGAACCATGACATATATAGAAATAAATATAAGAATGGAAAATGTATCAAAGGTGTACCATAGTCTTAAAAACTCGTTCATTGGAAAGAAAGAAATCTCTGTTAAAACGAAAATGACTGTTTATAGAACTATATTTTTCCCTATATTAACTTTTGGATGCGAAAGCTGGGTACTGACGAGGAGAATGGAAAGCAAATTACAGAGTATGGAGATGAAATACTCACGGAAGGTCGCAGGAATTACAAGGAGAGACAGAATACGAAATTCAACAGAAAGAGAAAACCTTAATGCACTACCAGTAATCCAGTTAATACAAATTTCAAAAATTCCAATAAAAAATAATACAAGATTTTTGTACACTTAACTAGATTAAGCAATAAAATGCCAGTAAAACAGATATGGGAGGCAAAAAGACATAAAAGCAGAACCAGGGGAAGACCAAGGAAAACATGGGACGATAACATAGAAAAAGTTTTGAAAAGCAAATGTATAACTTTAGCGGAAGCACGAACCAAAGCAAGAAACAAAAACACATGGAGAGTTTTTATATACAATGATTAAGCCCAACTTTCACACCTCACACCTTCGGGTATTTTCCATACATACCTTGTTGGATATTGATAATTTTGTTGGTTTTAAATAAAAAATTAAACCACAATATTTCTTGATATTCCTTTTGATCGAATATTTAAAATTATAATGGAATATGTCTTGATAACGCCAGCTGGAACGATACCGAAACTTTGGAACTAAAATTAAGAAAAAACTGGTTTCATTTCTCATTAAAAAGAAACAAAATTGAATTGAGAGATTCCCGTAAAATATCCTGCTCTCTACTAAGAGAATAAAGCTTCAGTGTGTACAACTGTGTGCTTTCCTCCATCTGATTATGGTCTTCTCTTCAATTAAATAGAACTGGAGTATCTCATATCTCACTGCTTCTTTTCAATAATTAATTCATTTGTAGTGTAATATCTGTTTAAACGTCCAACTAATTCGAAGCTTCGCGGTACAAACGCAATTTGCCTTCTCGTTTTTTACTTAATTGCAGTTACCTGTGAAAAATTGTTATATTTTAGTGAAGCGTGATCAATAGACGTCAAAAAAATAATAGTTTAAAACTATTATAACTCTTCACTAACAAGCAACAACTACTTCTCGGGCTATTTGCCCTGACAGACATTGAATTACACTTCTGAAGTAAACGGGATTGGTATATCTGTAAGATAGAACCAACCATTCTGGTTTGCGATTAGAAGGAATAACCTCACTTGTAGACCCGTTTCGCAAACCAGAATGGTTGGTTCTATCTTACAGATATACCAACCACGTTTACTTTAGAACTGTAATTCAATGTCTGTCGGGGCATATAGCCCGAGAAGTAGTTGTTGCTTCTTAGTGAACGTCTTTCTCATTTTTGTTTGTATAGACTGCTTTTAGAATTTTACTGATAACTACTTTGCTAAACTTATTTATAGTCTTATTTAATGGTAACACCATCGTTTTGTTTATTTCATATCCATTAAGCTTAATGCTTTTCTGAAAATACTTTTCACTAAACTGTTACCACTATATTTAATGCAATTTTAACTTCAGTACTAGTTACATCAAAATGTGAACTAATGGCCATCATGACAAAATCATGTTTTTTTTTAAGGAAAAATAGTTGATATTTCTTTAATAGTCTGGAAAAAAACTAGTGCGCGTTAAAAAACCATTTTCAGATTAAATAACTAGAATAATGATGTTGAAAATTGATTGTGTCGCCGATTTTGACTGAACCTGAAGTTCATTTTTCAGAAATAATGTGAAATGTTTGTCATTTAAACATTTCTATCCAAGATTTAATTGTATATTGTGCCCAAAATACATTCAACGCATTCATCTTGTTGTCTATTCTAGACGTCATAAATATTGTTTTTTTTAAACTAGTTAAATTTTCCTTTGTATTAAATTGAGTCCACTATATATAGATTACAAAATCATTTCCACAGGCACATCAAATATTAATTATATATACGTTAGTTCTTGTCAATGAATTTGTTCAAGAATAACTTGTGGATGCGTCGAATACAAGACAGAGTCCTTTATTGGACAAAGAAAGAAAAACTAAGTACATAATCAGATACACTTATACAAATATAAAAGAAAACCCACCGGTATGGAGGCTTTTTCCTCGGTGGTGGCCTCCCCATTGGGCGGCACATGTCCAGCTTTTGTCACAAGCCCCGCAGGTACACGCACTGTGAGGCAGTCTTTGACCCCCCACTCACACGTGGTCGCTTACAATAACAACACTCAGTACATCACCTAATCACTCCTCACCACGTCGTTGTTGTTGTCGACACTAGAAACGCGGTAAACATCCGACACGTGACACATAACCTCTAAAAATCTTCACTTTATCAGTGAAACGTTTCAGTTTGATTTGTTGACCCTCCTCAGGCACGTTTCTCATTCGGTTTATGTGTGTGTTGTGATCTCGCGTGTTGTTTCGTTTCTGGATCAGCTGAGCACCAGACGCCGGGGCTGGTTGTGCGGCACTAACAACGACGCCGCTATCGAACGACGCTCGCGTCACGGCGCAAGTTCACGCGCCGACGCTTCGCAATCTACTACCTGCTGCTTGTCGCGTCGTTTGCGCGCACTTGAAATCTCGCATGCTAATAAATTATTGCGATTTCGGCTGTTTTATCATATATTATCGACAGGGTTGGTTTGCGGGGTTAGCGGCTTTGGTACTCGGTGATGCTGAGGTGGGGTTTACACCCGCTTCGATTATCCCATCCTAATCTGATAACATATGTTTGTTTTCAATATGTTGTGACAAGGAAAATAAATACCTGCGGGCTTTTTAAATATTACAAAAGATGCTGTTTGAAGTCTACATCTCAGCAGCTGATGCTTACAATAGCAGAGTCGAGCTATTTTTATATTATACATGAACAATATTGTTTATCATCATGACCTAACTGAGTGGTGCTGCTAGTAGTTGACTTGTGGAAAATACAATGCCACCCATAACGTTGAATCAGTTCGGTCACTCATTCATTCATTCGTTTGGGTTGTGCTCAACAGACCAGGTACTTGAACTGAATCTTCGTACCATTTCCCATGTTGTCTTCTATAAAGGTCACTAGTTTGACTGGAGGGATTTTCAGTAGTTGTGATGGTTGTATTAATTTCTCTCCAAAGTGTTTCCGTCTAAGTACTTGTAAATTCTCGCAGAAGCAGAGTATCCAAGTAAGTAGGTGTTTCATCATCAAGTTCACATTTTCTGCACATAGGTTCACTCACTTTGCCCAATTTGTGCAGATGTTTCCTCAGGGTCCAGTCACCAGGTCGGTAACCGTCTTTAAATGTCTCTTACCCAGTTTCAATAGCCTGGTGTAGAGTTCATTGTTTACCTTGTTCGGTAAACTCTTGGTATGGAGGTGCCCTTGTGTCAACCTCCATTCAAGATGGTGTTCCCTATCTAGCCAGTTCCCGATTTCCCCTCTTATGCAATATTTTGTGATTCCGCAAAACGGTTCCGGACGTATGAAGTCTCCTTTAGAGCCTTCTTTACCTGCAATCCCCTCATGTGCCGCCACCCATATTAGAGACACTTTGTGGTCTCTTACCAGCCTGTTGAGGGATTCTTTGCAGTTTTTAACCAGTCTAGACCTAGTAATTGGATTATTGATAGCTTTAAGCAGAGCCTGGCTGTCAGTGAATATTTTAATTTTTTGTCGGGTATATATTCTCTTCTTCGGTCACTCAATTGAAGTATTATTTTGACTTTCACTAGATTGGACTTATCACGTTCGAACATCAAATGATACTACAATGTCCTATCATTGCAGGACTGATGACATCGTTATAAGTGACACATTTACTGAAAAATACCTTCTTCAGATTGACATGGTATTTAAAAACTTTGACAAACTTTAAATGAAGTTCATACTACATACTCTGGGATGAGAAAAAGTAACGCATCAAAACGTTATCTTTGAAACGGATTAATGGATAGCTATAAAATTCTAGGATTAGAATGGGATTGTTATTCTCATTTTTTAGAGTACACGTCCAACTTTTTCGACTCCGGCGTTTGACGTACTGCTGCCATTATTTATATTTATTTCTTCCTCTTTCTAAAAATATTGAGGATGACCTAATTACTACGAAATGTTTAACAAAATATCAGTTTTATCAATTTAATTCAGTTTACTATAATATTGATTTGTCCCTCGTACTCAGCGTACACAAAACGTTAATGTGTGGACGGGTTTAGCGGAAAACCCATGGAGACTATAGCAGATCGGACTCCATGTATTCCAATGTCTGGTCATGGTAGAGGGCGTTAGTTTAAATCCAATATCAAAAATGTCTGACTGCAGAAAAATAACAGCCAGTTATAAGCTTTGCATACACTTTCAGTTCATGGAGGTTTATTGGTTGCTAGCTTATTTGATAGTATGCGAGGTGAGTGAGGTTAGGAAACAGAAATAATATGATAGAAAACCACAAGTGAAAATGAATAACAGTTTCACGCCAAACCTCAACAAGGACTCCTCCAGGGCTTCCTACTGTCTCATTCACTTTACAACCTCTCTGCGCTGTTACAACTATAATTTAGCACCAGAACATTTGACTTTTCAAACATACATATTTGACAACTGTCATGTATAAAAACTAAGGTTACTGTTTCAAGATGGTATAGACCATTCCAGAACACCTGCCTTTGACAAGTCGGCCATATTGTTCTGGAGGACAACCGATCAGTGGCCTGCTTCTTGACTGAGGGAGTAGAGCTTCTAGAGAGAACACATATTTTGTCTTTATTTTTCTTGGTTACTTTGTCAATGCAGTGACAAAGACATAATATGTGTTCTCTTGGGAAGCTTCAATCCCTCAGTCAAGAGTACGGCCTTAGTTGGAGTTGAAGCTTGTGTGTTTTGGCATGTGTTGTAAGTCAGTTGGTTGTCAGACAGACTTTGTAGAACAATGTCAATGTAATATATATTTTATTTAAATAATAGAAACCTCATAAATAACACATGGCGCAGTCAGTAAACTGTCTCTGAATTGAATTAAATGATAATTAAAATGTCAGACGACGAAAAAAGCAATCAACAGAGGAGTTATGTGAATCCAACGAAAGTCAAAGCAACAGATACAGGCGCACAGACAGATCAAATAAATAGTCGCCTCCCTTGGTTAAAACAGCCGGAAATTTAAAAATATATAACTTATCTCTTGTATTCCTCACTTAACAACACTACAAAACGATGGCATTTTAGATAAGTTTCAGAACTTATTACTTATTAAAGTCCAGCTGCCATCCGTTCTTTACCAGTAAACAATGAAAACTAAATAGAATATGACATTGTGTCCTTCAGAAAAATATGGCCGACCTGTCAGTGACGTCATTCTGGGATGGTCTATTGGACGAGGTGAAAAAACAAACTGCTTTGATAGACGATTTTGAGGACAGGTTTTCTTAATTTTTCCGTATAAGTTCGATCTCCTTATCTATTCTCCATGGAAAAACAATTCGATTGGCCCGATTCGATTGCTACAAACTAATGTTGTACCTAAAAATATACAGCTTATTTCTAAATCTGAACGTATACTTTCAACAAAATGGCGCATCTCCACTCTATCAGAGACAAGTTAGGGGATATTTTAAATACAATTTTCCCTCAAATATGGATTGGTCCAAGAGGTGCAATTAAGTTGCCGAAAAGTTCACCCGATTTGACACCACGCCAACGCTGCAATAAAAAAAAATTGAAGTGTACTTTATCTAAAAAATGCAGATCGCAATCCCATTCATAGCTATCCATTCGTCCGTTTTTAATATTATGCCTTGGTGCGATACCTTTTCGCATCACAACTTTAAATGTGGTCTCAAATTTTAATGTTAACTCTTCTATGGTAGAGTCGGGATGTTTCGGCATGATGGGGAATAAAATTTGCAGACCAATCTCAATTGTGATTGGTTTGCAAAATGTATTGCCTAGTTCATTCGGAGATCTGGAACGAGCTTTTAGAAAACACCATCTTCCAATCTTCCTTTGTACAAATTTTCCTCACCAAAAGACAAGTATTTTTGAAGCTCGAACTCTTTTGGCAAGCTCTGCAAAGTGCTCAAAAATGTTATTCGTTAAGTAATCGACTCACGTAGCAGTCTACAGGGTCCAATATATTCAAAAATTGGGTTTAGTCACCACACGTTCCAATTTGTCTTTAGATTTGTGCTTTAATGATTGCTTGACTATCCGACATGATGATAATCTTGAGGTTTTTTCCAAGCTTTTAGAGTGTTTGATTTCTGGCCCGTACACTCCTGTCCCAGTCCCTTCTATTGCTTTAGAGCCATGTGTATACCATTTAAGGGCATTCTTTCCAAGTCTGGTAATGGTGTTGGTATAACATTTCTTCTTGAGACTGTATTCTGTATTGGAAGGTTATACTTTTTTATTATACCATTCACTAGCATCTGGCATAACCCAGAATTTTTCAATTCTAAAAAGCAAGGAGGTGTTTTTTAATGGTTCCCTCTCTACTTAGTCTGTATCTATTTTCATCACCTTCGACCACATATATGTAGTGGCGTGAAGATAAGAACCACTTACATGGCCGCCATTGGGCATGTTTTCATTGCTTCTGTAATGCATAGTTTTTGAATTCTGGACAAGTTGTCTCTCATCATCAATGGGCTTGTCCTTGTAATCCACTCAATGGCTCCATAAGTGATGACTGGTCTCACTATTGCTGTGTACCTACATTTAGCTCAGGATCCTTGGGTTCCGACCTCAATTTTTCCATGCACACCATTAGAGCAATTTTTTCTACCAAACACTTAAAAATTGAATTGAAAAACATATCCGAGGTTGCAAATTGTCAACACACAAGAAACTGCTACAATGGGGAGTTATGTAAAGAAACTGTTAATGAAACCAATTCTATTGGCACTGAATTTATTGTTATTATGAAAATCGATCATCTTTCTTTTGGTTCGACGTTTTGTTTCTTTTAATTTCCTTTGTAGCTTTTTAAATTGTAACACAATCCAATCGTCGTCCTACATTTCTTTGCGAAAACAAGACAAATAAAAGAAGAATCTCATTTAAGCCTACTTCCAGTAATACTCAAACAAAAGGTCCATCATCAAAACGAAATTGTGTCTTACACTCGTCTGGTCGAATTAAGAAACTAGACTTGCTTTTCTTGTTCTCATCGTTCAATCGTTCTCTAAAGAAAAAGAAAAAAAAAAGGAAAATTCCAATTAGGAGACTTACTCAGAATCTAACTGAGCAATGAGAGAAAACA
Organism: Lochmaea crataegi; assembly: GCA_947563755.1. NCBI lineage: Eukaryota > Metazoa > Arthropoda > Insecta > Coleoptera > Chrysomelidae > Lochmaea > Lochmaea crataegi. Next base: position 15,289,595 of record OX387434.1, on the reverse strand, counting down.
TTGAATAGTCTTTGTAATCCTTCGTTACGGACACTTGTGAAAATTTAAAATTATTAAACTTTATAGAATTTCGTCCTGAAAGTTTCGCAATTAGTCGCTGAAGTTCAAAGAAACGGTCTCTCTTTTAGCGGAAGAAGCTACATTTACACCGAAAAGGGGAATAAATTAACATAAAAGTTTTTACGTTTCCCATTTGTTTGTTACCTATAGCAGAACAAACAGTTTCAATTTCACAAAGTCCACTTTATAGCGGTCTATTTTAAATACAATAAAATTAGACAAGAAGGCACAGCGCTGGATGTCAGGTAAAGTAATTAAAAACTAACAAACAATCCAAGCTACACTGGCAGACTTTACAAAAACAAACACTTGAAATGTCTAATGACGGCTAAAAGTTCCTACAAAAGACACTTTTGAGCATAAACATACAGGGTGATTTTTTAGATTACCTACACATTAGGCATTATGGCAAAACCGATCAGAATGGAAATCTGCAATTTCGTAAAAAGGAATTTCCGACATTGGTCTATCGAATGAAAATACCATGAAGACTATACATAAAGTCCCCCCCCCTGTAACTTTTGAACCGTTGCGTATATAGTGATGAAAGTAGGAACGACAATATTATATGACCCCATTCTGCATTTTTTAACACATCAATGAATGTCAAAGTGACAGCTGGGAGGGCATTTGGAAAATTTTCTTAAATGGAAATGGGGGTCCAGTAATACCTCTTTTAGAAGGTCTCTTTATGCTCAATACATTCCCCGGACTTGAAAGCATGAGGTTCAATAGTTTCAAAATAAAAACCAGTAATATAAGTGTACTACTTACTAGATGTTATTGTTGATTGTTGCTCCTTTATTTAGGTTCGACAGTAAGTTTTAGCTCGAAATTTTTTACAATTGCTCGTTGCTCTTAGTTCCTTACAAGACAATTTGAAGCGGTTATTATTTTTGGCGAAGCTAATAGAAACGTTATCCTGAAAGCCAAATATGCAGAAAATTTTTACGTAAGTTAATTTCAAAATTTCAAGAAACTGGTTCGGTAAAAGACGCTCCAAGGTATGGGTGGCCAAAATTTGGGGAAGATGTAAAAAACCAGGTTTTAGCTGAAATGGTTGTTAATCCCCAACAACCACCGAATCACGTGGCCGAGGCATGCAATATTTCGCGGACTTCTGTCAAAAAGATTTAAAATGCCATAAATTTTATCAATATAAAATAAAAATAACGCATGAATCAACAGAAGATGATCCTGATAGACGACTCGAATTTTGCGAGATTATGTCAGGAAGAATCACAGAGAATCAAAACTATTGGAGGAGTACCTGTTTTAGTGACGAAAGTACTTTTTTTTAAACGGAAGAGTTAATACTCAAAACTGTAGGTACTGAAGTGATGGAAACCCCCATGTTTTTCGGGAGGGACACACTAAATTCCCCCAGAAACTTAATGTCTGGGAAATCATATCATAAGTCCCATTGTTCTGGAAAGAAATCTTAATGGACCCAAGCACCTGATTACGTTGCAAAATACAATTGCTCATCTTATTGATGCTGTCGTTGCCCAAAGTCGACATGAGTTTCAAGAGGTGATATACCAACAAACCTGAGCTCCTCCTCACTATTTTAGGCAAGTCAGAAATTACCTTGATGAGAATTATCAAGATAGGTGGATTGGTCGTCGAGGTCCTACAGAATGGCCAGCTCGATCGCCAGACCTTACGCCCTAGATTTTTTTCTTTTCCGAAGTGTATCAAACGGCTCCCAGATCACTGAATGAACTTAGACAACGAATTGCGGATGTTTGCTTAAGAATAACGCCACAGATGCTTCACAATGCCAGAGAAGAATTTACTTGTAGAATATTTATTTGTCAGGAAGTTCTTGGTGGTCATTTTCAACATCTTCTGAAGTAACAAGTGTTTTCTAAATTTGTTTATGCTTTTACGTTTAATTCAAATTATTTCATAGTTTTTCGGCATAGTTTATTTTGGGTTAGGGTTGGTTGAATGTTATTTGCTTATTTTCACATTTTGTTTTGTTTTGAAACATAAATAATTTAGAATAATTATGTAAAAGTATGTAAACAAACGCAGAAATCGTTATTACTGGTTTTTATTTTGAAACTATTGAACCTCATGTTTTCAAATCTGGGAAATGTATTGAGCATAAAAATACCTTCAAAATAAGGTTATACTCGACCCCCATTTCCAATTAAAAAAATATTCCTAATGCCCACCCAGCTGTCACTTTGACATTCAGAGGTGTCATTGATGTATTTGAAAATGCAGAATGGCGTCATATAATATCGTTCCAAATTATATCACTATGTACCCAACGGTTCAAAAGTTACAGGGGGGACGGATTTTATGTCCTCACTATGGAGATCGAACTCCTGTATTCCAATTTCTGGTCATGGTAGAGGGCGCCAGTTCAAAACTCGCGGAACAACAATAACAGCCAATCATAAAACTCAAGTTCATGATGTTTTATTGGTTGCCAGCTCCTTTGACAGTTCGCGCTTCACGTGTGAGGTAAGTGAGGTTAGGAAACAGAGATAGAACATTTTATGGATAAGAAATCCATTTTTTCTCCTCGTTTTCAAAATATCGAAAATTCTGATCGTTTGGTGGAAAAATAATTAGCTGAATGTATTTATGTTTTTACTAAGGTATATAATTTCAGTCTATCATAATAAATATTCTTTCCTACTTTATTTATCTTTGAATGTTTTTGATTGCTTTTGGTAACTAAAGAAACTGTGGTTTTCTTAAATTAAATTCAATTCACGTCTTTTCAAATAAGCTGCACTACCAACCACTATTGCAATAGTTTTTAACAATTGTAATATTTCTAGTTCTTACTTTGAGTTTTTGTCATAAGTAATTTTTACTATTTGACTACTGTCATATATAAAAACTAAGGTGAACGCTGCGGTGAAAAAAACAAACTGATTAGGTAGACGATTTTTAAGACAGATTTTGTCAATTTTCCCCAATGAGTTCGTTCTCCTTATCTAGTCTCCATGGAAAATACATTCGACTTTCGAATATTTCCGTTTATACTGGAAGTTGAAGTGAACTTCGTTATTTTTAATGAAACACTGTATACTATACAAAAATCTCATGGTGTTCTAAGTAATAATTATTTTTTCAAATTTTGACTTATAAATTAACTCACACTTTATGTTACTAGTTACACAAAGTAAAATAATATGTAACTGCAGACAGAAAATGGATTCCAAAATTAGTGAAAAAATAGCTATTTATATAGGGTGGTTCCAAAGAACTATGAAATATTGTTGTGAGCAATTCGTCAGAGTGTTGACTTCTTTGTAATGAACGTCTGTTTTTTAATTTGTTAATAATGTTGTAGAGCTTATAAGAATGATGAAAACATCACTCACTGAATCTTCGAACAAAGTTTTGGTGGAAGGCTTTTTTATGTAAACAGAGGTTTAAGACAAGGGGGATCCACTTTCGACAGTTTTATTGAATCTGGTGCTGGAAAGTATAATGAGAGACAGCTTAATAGATCAATGAGTGATAATATATTATAAAAAACACCAACGATAATAGCCTATGCAGACGACAAAGATCAGACTATACAAAATTATCGTACAACCTACCCTGTTATACGGAAGTGAAGCTTTTATATTAAATGAAAAGAATAAAAGTAAACTGGAGAAGTGGGAACGAGAGATTTTAGAAAAAATGTACGGAGGAATTAAAGATACGGGGCAGTGAAGAAGAAGAACAAACAAAGAAATCCAAGACATGTAGAAGGCTCCGATGGTTAGGCCATGTGAGTAGGATGGATGACGAAAGGTGAGTGAAGAAAATTCTTTTCGAGGTGAGGAAAAAAGGGGACGACCTGGGAAATGAATGGATGGATGCTGTTAAAGAAGACTTGAAACAGATAGGAATAGAGGACTGGAATAGAATTGCAAGAGATCGAATAAAATGGAGATATATAACACAAAAAGTAGAAGCTATGGGCCTCTGAGGCATAAAACGCTTTTTATATACCGTCCATCTTTAGTTTCTCTCATTTTAACTGCCCATAACTTCTAACGGTTTGAGACAGAAACATGCAGTTTTCACTAAAATGTTTAATTTCAGCACAAGTTTTGTTTAAAAAAGTTACGTTTTTTTATTCGTTTTGCCTCGTTTTGACAATTTTTTTGTTGACTTTTGTTAATGGAACACCCAGTATATTTTTTGTAGTTCGAAAGAACCGACCTTTACCTATTCTTCAGTGCAAAATTATTTAAAATCGGTTAATGTGTGACTGAGTAATTAACTTTTAAAATGAGAGATGCTTACTCAGTTCTTTTATACAAACCTTGGAAGTTTAACGTAAATGTTGAATTTATCAACTTTGCGAGTTTTTATGTGAAAATGGTGTTTTCAGACGTAGAAAAAGCAAATGTTGTTCTTACCTTCGCTGAAACAAAATCGGTGATTTCCACTCAAAGACGTTTTTTCAGACATTTTAATAAACAACCACCCAGCTGAAAAACAATTAGAAGTTGGTTCCGCACTTATAAAGAAACTGGATCATTATCTCGAAAGAGATACAATTATTTAGATGACACCATAGCTGTATATTACTTTGTTAGGAGATATCGAAAATCGTTAAGAAAAGTTGCTTCCCATTTCAACATTAGTAAGTATAAAGTTCATAACATTTTGAAAGCAATAAAACTAAAACCTCATAAAATTCGAATTCATCAGAAATTGAATGAGAGGGACTTCGAAAAGCGTGTTTTTATGTGTGAAACGTTAATGGATCTCAGGAGGAATGTACCAAACGTCGATCTGATAATGTCTGATGAAGCCACATTTCATTTGACTGGAGCAGTTAATAAACATAATTGCAGAATTTGGTCTGAAGTAAATCCGCACGAGTTTGAACAATATGAAAGAGATTCACCTAAGGTAAATGTGTGGTGTGCTGTCAACAACAATAAAATCTATGAACCATTTTTTTTGCTGAAAAAACAATCAATGGAAATACTTATACAGACATGTTGGAATTATTTTTTCATCCACAGTTGGATCAAGACGAACAATTAAATGGTAATTGGAATGAAACCTATTTCCAGCATGATGGCGCACTCCCCCCCCCATTTTTCTTTAATAGCTAGAAACTCTGTTTCCAATAAATTTGGAGACCACTGGATTGGCAGAAGTGGTCCAGTAGAATGGGCTCCTCATTCATGTGGCCTAACCTGATTTTTTTGAATGGGGATATGTAAAATCTCTCATTTTAATAAGTTGACCGATTTCAAAAAATTTGGCACTGAAGAATAGGTAAAGGTAGGTTCTTTCAAACTACAAAAAAATATACTGGGTGTTCCATTAACAAAAGTCAACAAAAAAATTGTCAAACATCCGCCATTTTTGTTGTGACGTATGCAAAACGAATAAAAAAAACTAACTTTTTTAAACAAAACTTGTGCTAAAATGAAACATTTTAGTGGAAACCGCATGTTTCTATCTCAAACCGTTTAGAAGTTATAGTTTTAGAAGGATGGACACCCAGTTTATGTTGTAGCAAATTTGCTGCTAAGTATGACACACCTTATTCCAACTTTTAAAAGTGGTGAGGAGTTAAAAAAATAAATACTGAAAAAACTATTGCTCATTTTTCATACAAAGCAAAAGTATTTCAACCGTCAACGATGTAAATTCACTATTCTATGTTACGAACAACCATCTACGTCAATTAAAATGTGGATATCAGTAAGTTTACTCTTGATAAGTTAATTTTAATCTGAATTAGTGCACTTAAAGATATGAATCTTGATACAGAAAGCTCTTAATAAAAGGTGGTTACGACATTTTCACTCAACAAATAAACCTCCAGTATAACGACAAAAGCATTAGTACTTTATTGAAAAAAAAATATATTGAAAAAGTGGTTTGGATACTTTATAATAATTCAAAGATGTCATTATATGATTTGAAGTATGGTAAGATTTGGATTAAAAATTAATTAAGAAAATATAGAAATCTTAGTGGCAATTATTATTATCACTACCAGAAATAGAACTTTTAAAAAGGTAGAACCTTTTAAGAGAGCTAAGAATATCCCAATTAGAATTTAAAAAATAGTTCCATCTTATTCATCCCATTGCAGTGCAATTGGGTCATTTATAATTTCAAATGCTCTAAGATGAATAAACGTTCTGAATTTAAATTTATTTCTTTGCGCCGAGTACTAAAACGCTTACGATTCACTTGCTTAAATTTGAAATTATCAAAACTTTTGAGTATGATCTTGGGAAGTTTCACAATTAGTCGCAGAAGTCCATAGAAACGACTGATTTTTTTCAAATAAAACTCGCAATTCGTGTTAAACTTTTTCAAGAAAATTGGTTTCTTCAGGAAAAACTATTTTAATTGGTAAAGTTGAAACGTTTTCTCAGGCATACAAAAAATTTTCCAATGCAATAATTATATAAATTTGATCTTTTATGGAACGCTCGTAACTTTTTTTAAATCTAACTTAAATAGCGAACTTAACAAAGTTTTAAATACCAAAAATGTGCTATAAACTATAAGTATATCTTGCATGAAAACGTTTGATATCAACAAAAGCATTATTTTTGTCACAAACAGCCACTGAACGTATTTTAAATTCGGTAAAATTATTAAAAGCGGCTGTAAACGCGTTTCTATTGCATATGACGTTAGTCAATACGATCTCAGTACAGTGCCTATGCGATAAGAAAATTAACTATTGACGAAGGATATGACAAAAGTGACAATCCACATTCTGCCTGCTCCACTAGTTTGAGCTTCTTGAGGTGATCATCCAGGCGGTGGTCTCAAAACTCTTAGTGTAGTTTATAAGAAAAATAATTTGCTTTTACTTGCAGAAATCATTTACTTCACATTTTATTCATACAAAAATTTAGGAAAATATTTAAGCTAGAGAAAAAGGTGTTTTCGGCCTCTCTATCCAAAGTATACATTTCCTGGCCTCATTGTAGGGAGCAAAGTCGTACTTTAATAAAAGTGAGGTTATGGTACGTCATCAATGAAATAACTTATAAGGCATTGACGACCTAAACTATATTCTATTATATAAGTATAAATTTTACCGTTTAATTAAAATGGTAGAAATCAGTAAATTGTTATTTTAATTTAACGATTTTTACATTAATAATTTGACTTCAGCAATACATTATGTTCATGATTCCGCAAAACTTTCCTACGAGTCTCGGTAGCCCATCGCGTTGGAGCACAGCTCACTGGTCGTGATAGGCCTGTAGGTGTTGGATCGAATTCGGGCGAGGACAATTTTTTTTCAATTCTTTCATAAATAAATCAGTTAAAAATGTCTTGTTATTTGAGGGAGGCGGAAAAATCATATGTATAACATGGGAGTAAAGTGCCTTTTCCTCCCTTGAATGATTACTGCCCTCCGCTTAGCGTCGGGAAGTAAACTTCATCCTCGGGAGGAAAAGTAACACTTTCCTCTCTAGTTATACAAATAGCTATTTTGCACCAAAGAAAAAGGTTTCACTTTTTTGAAATTCACAAAAAGTACCATTTGCTTTACAACTGAAGGATTTGCTTCAGAAAATATGCATATAGTTCCGAGAAGCTTTTGTGGCAAGTATTAATGATTTATTCGTAATTGTACATGCAATTGAAGAGCAATGGTGTTTAGTTTTAGCGATTTTGTTAAATTCTAATTTCCCATGGCAGATATGATGCACGTACGCGCACGAAAAGTGTGAAAAGAAAGACATTCTCCACGTGAGTGCGACTTCCGAACCCTACTTCGGTTTGACGAAATAAACGTGCAGTGGTTAGCTGATGACTACTTCATTGGCGAGAAACTGGAAACCAAGGAGGTGCGCTTTCGCCAGTACAAAAAATTTCAGAGTTTTTACGGTACATGGCAGGATGTTCACAGCCTCCACTTCGGTACCAGTTTCGATCTCATTATAGAGAAGGCGGATAAGTGGATCAAGTTTCCATTGACCGGAAATGAAATTATAGAAGCCAAAGTCAAATGGGCAACAAAAAAATAGAGGGGGCTGATCGCTGGGCTAACAAGTCTTCCCTCTCTTTCACGTAGTTTTGCTCATATTTTCCTTGTCGTACTTGTATAAGTCGCAGCGTAAGAAAGGGATTTTCGCAATCAATTTTTACTTGTCTTAAGTGCCTGTCTATGTATATTCGTGGCGTATGTGTGCATATCACATAGAACATGACTCTTAGAATCGCGATATCTCGGGAATGGTGATTCGTAGAAAAAAATCATGACGACCATTTTTGTAGATAATTTCAAGGTCTACAACTTTGGTCTGATGTACTTTTTTGATAAAACTCACCATTTTCGAGAAAAAATAAAAAAACCTGAAATTTGGACCCCAAATAACTTTTGACGCACACATGGGATCGATGGGGATTTTTTACACTTTATTTCTAAAGGTGAACCCAAGGTCTCCACCAAAATTTGGCTCTCCCCTAATTTTTGTTATTTGATGACTATTTTTATGTCCACATTGACCGGACTACCCAAGATATATACATACAAGTATCGGCTAGCTCAAAATATTTCTTTTTTTCAAAAATTCACAATGCCTTTACATAATACCCATTGACGCAACAGCTTTAATAACTATACCAGGTAGGGAAGATTGGAAGGAAGGTGTACCCATAGAAACTGGGGAAACCTATTATACGATCGGCTCCAAGACAGAAGTAGGTGTAGGAGCCGGGATTGTAGGGCTAAAACAAAGGATAGCTATTCCAATAAGCCTATCTATGTACGTCATAACTTTCCAAGCGGAAGTGATTCACCACTGAGTTAAAGGAATTAAAAGGCAAGAAAGGACATAACATTCAGTATCACTATCTTCACCGACAGCGAAGCTGCACTGAAGGCACTCGATTCCATAGAGGTCAATTCTGAGCTAGTATGGGATTGCAAAGGTGCCTTAAACGCACTTGGAGACAATTGAAAGGTCATGGTCAGACGGCCAGACAAGGCTTATCAATGTCATTAATTGGACCGGAACCCTTTTGTGGCGTCGCAAAGTCGACAATAAATATGGCCACAAGGAAGAGGGTGACACAGAAATCTCTAGAAAGGTGTTTAACTCACCAGGCCAGTCGCCAACTTTTACAGCAGACCTAATAAGCACAGATAAGAAGACTGTCAAAGCCATAGTAACTATGTTAACAGGGCACTGTAAGCTTAACAGGCACGCAAAGCTAATGGGGTTGACAGACGAAGCCATGTGCAGATTCTGTCACCTCGAAGAGGAAACTGCAGAGCACAACCTATTCCAGTGCTGTCAGGCTGGAGAATGTAATCTAGATTCAGAGGGTCACAATAGATCTGAAAAGGTCGCAGTGGAATATGCCGATTAGCCACCTCATTAAATCTAATCCAATCTACATAATACCGTTGCGTTGAAACATTGCTGGCGCATTTTATTGGGAAATTTGACTTGACAAACAACATTTTGACATTTCTTCTGAAGATGTTTTTATTTTAAAGAAACAAAACGATTTATTTTGTGTCACCTCACCCTGTACAGTCTACCTAATTCTCTAGAACTCGTCAACCCTGTAACAATACCATCTGAGACCTATCAAAGAATATACATGTAACTTTCCTCGTTAATAACTTATCGATGAAAAACCGTATCAATCTATTCGAGAATGGAAATATTTATTCAGGAGTGATTCACCCTGTGAGCCGGGTCGAATTGTGTCATTTCTGGAGGCAACAGTAACGAATCGAGAACAAAGGACAAAGATTCGAATGCAAACAAAAATTCGAACAAAGGTTCAGTTATCTTTGATAGATTTTCCAGCTGATTTCAGTTTGCCTATCTCTCTTTCTACACTATACCAAATTAAATAATCGGAAAAATGATAAAATAAAATTTAAAATACTACGTTTTAGAAAATTCAGAAATGTGTATCTCTATAGTCTATTTCAGAAAGGTATAGTGTAATAAAATGGGGAATTCCGTCCAGTTCGGCTCAATTTCGGTGTCGGCCATAGGCGTAGGTCTTGAAATAGTATTGTTTGTAATATTAAAATTTCAAGTAATTGCGTAAGAGAATCAGGAAAAGTATGTTTTCTGGCCTGAAGTGTCAAAATCGAAATATTGTGTAGGGATTACTTAGGTAGTAGATTACACAGTTACGTTTTGCGTTTAACAAGTACCGTTTAACCTTCTATTAGTGCCTCTGCCTAATTCCAACCCTGATTCAGATTCGGCTCAACCATGGGCCGCAAGGTGCCTTACCCAAAATTTTTAGACCTTTATAAGTATATTTGTTTAGTTTAACGCATCAATATTTGCTGTTAAGCCGTAAATAGTGTTCACAGTATTATAAAATTAGTAATAAAATGGCGACATTTACACCAACGAAAAGATGTTCCAATGATTCTCCACTATCAGTGAATGAAAAACTTATTATTTTAAATGTACACGATTGCATAAAATACGATTACCCGAAATTTACTGTACAAGAAACTGTCGACCGATGTTCCCGAATGACTGGAGTTGGAAAGTCCACCGTTAAATTATTGCGGGGGAGAAAGATAGCAGGCCAAGTGGAGCCTCCCAAGAAAAGTCCAGGCAGACCAGTAAAAGTCCTTGATGAAGACACCAAAAGTGTAATTCGAAGAAAAGTTCACTCTTTTTATTTTAAAAAAGAAATACCCACCCTAGATAAGATTTTAATGGAGCTTGGCCAGGATGACAGTATTCCGTTGATAACTGAAAAACTTTTATGGACCACTTTGAGAAATATGAATTTTGCCTGGGAAAAGCATAACCGTGAAGCACTTTTACTGGAAAGCGATGAAATTGTTTGCTGGCGACGAAAATACTTAAGAAGTATAAAGCAGTACAGAACAGAGCAGAAAAAATCTTTTATATTGATGAGATGTGGATCAATGAAGGTTATACAGTACCAAAAATGTGGCAAGACAAAAATATAACCAGTGCTCGCCAAGCTTTCATGGAAGGCCTGTCAACGGGTATTAAGGTGCCTTCAGGTAAAGGGGAAAGACTAATAATCGTCCATATTGGAAGCGAAGAGGGATTTTTAAAAGAAGGTTTGCTAACCTTCCAGTCGTGCCATACGGGAGATTACCACGAGGACGTGGATTCGGATGTTTTTGAAGACTATTTTGGTGAAATGATAAAATATGTTCCGGCTGATTCAGTAGTAGTTATGGATAACGCGAGTTATCATTCTCGACGCATAGAGAAGACTCCAACTTTATCTTGGAGAAAACAAGAAATTATTGACTGGTTAACCACCAAAAGTATTGAATTTGAAGATAATTTGATAAAAAAAGAACTATTAGCTATAGCAAATTTACACAAACATCGTTTTATGAAATACGCAGTGGAAGATATAGCAGAAAAACATAGTGTAGCTGTGCTGCGCACACCGCCATATCATTGCGAACTAAATCCTATAGAACTTATATGGGCGCAAGTGAAAGGATTTGTAGCAAGACACAACACGACATTCAAAATGAAAGACGTTAAGCTACTGTTTGATCAAGCCATTAAGGAGGTGAAACCAGAGAACTGGCGAAAAGCAGTCCAGCATGTCATTAAAGAAGAGGAGAAAATGTGCGATCTTGACTACTTGATCGATCGGACCGTCGACCCGTTAATTATAACGTCAAGAGGAGATGACAGTTCCTCAGATGACGAAGAATATTATGATTTTTTATAATTCAATTTCTGTATAATGTATTTTTTGTATAATGTTCAATAAAAAATAACTGTACCTAATACTATGTACATAATGCCTAATTTTTATTCTGTTAAAATAAAATTCTTTCCTTTTTACGAGTATCCTACCGGCACGCCTTTGGCACACTATTTTCAATGTTTGTGAATGGATAACAATAGGCTAAACCCATATATTGACCCCAACCCGGGTGGTATCGGATGATACTTGATAAAAAGAAATAATTTCACAATGAAATCAATGCCAAACTATGAAAGTGGCTTAAATATTCGTTGGGTCACTCTGTGCTCCCTTTGCATACCTAATGGGGTTTTATTACTCTATACCTTTCTGAAATAAACTATAAATGAGTAATCATTGTTCAATATAATCACATATTTAATGGACAGGGAAGATATTTCTTGTACTTTTTGATTTTATTGGAGGTTTTCATCGCATTATGTAAAATAGAAAACGACGATTGGATAAAGCAGATCAAAACTTTGGTTTCAGAATTTTTTCCAAAATTTTAGGCTCATTTTTCCTTCATACAAAAATTGTCTAAATGCTATATTTTAGGAGGTATTGGCGGGAAACCAATTTCTGGAACTTTGGGGACGGGAATACCCCGCTTAAACGGCGATGAGGTATGTGAAATTTCTGGATATTCAATTACTAGTCAAACCCTACCCTTCACAGAAAATTCATGGACCGGCAGGTATAATCGCTTCTAAGACCCTTTATTTACTGGACTAAACAACATAATAACGGAATTGTTTGCAGTTTCTCAAAGGAAACTGAAAAGGAAGTTCTACCGTATTGTTTTAAAACTACAACAGACGAAATTCGATTAACATCGTCCTTCCAAATAAACTCACTTCCTTCTCTCGAAAAAATCCTGTTGTTTCTATTCGAAATTTTTATAACAATACTGTACGATCATATCTCCCAGAGTAAAAAAAACAATTCTTGATACAACGCCAATTTAGTCAAGATATAAAGGCCAATATTTTTTTGATACAAACATTTATAAGCAGAATCCAAAAAAATGTTGCTTGAACTTTTATCTTGAAAAGACAATTTTCTAAAGTGTGTTTAATTATACAGGGCACAAACGGCGAATAGAGGTCACTGGAGAGGTTCTCAAGATATAATTGGATCTTACGATCTTTCATCCGAGATATAGAGTGTTTCGTTGATTTTGCTCATTTATTTGTAAAGTCACTACTAACGAATCACCTCGTATATTTTTGACATATGATTCACATTTTTCCCAATCACATTCCAATTGAACCACTTGCTGATAACTAAAATGCAGGCCGTCATTACCGAAAACGTCCGGTTGCTAGGCAACTGATCACATCTTTAAGTTTCAAGGCGTCCAGTAAACATCGTTTCTAGACGAAACAAACATTATTCTTGTCCCGTTTGTTGGTGAGTGACGGATTGTTCCTACGTAAATGAAGAGCTTTTATACAGATACATTCAAACACAAACGGAACATATAGGGATTTAATGTATTGTCCGATCTAAATAGTCCACCAACAAAACATTTCTATAAGTTCACTTCAATGAATATCAAGTATTGATCTGGATACCGAACCACTGTAAGAAACCCCGCCCCTTCTCCTTCCAAAATTTGTTAGTTATGTGTGATGTGTATGAACTACGATTTAGTATTGAATAATTCTTTGATGGGGTAGTAAACGTCGCTACATATTGAAACAATATGCTTACGTTTTAAGTTGTTAAAATCGAGAATTAATTGTTAAATTCTCTTCAACAATTAATGTTTCGAGTTAAGATAATATGTTTTGATTTCTTTCGGCAATAACGGTTTTCAAAATAAAAATAAATTCGTAAATAAAACAAAATAGGATTCTTTAATTTGAAACACGACTGTTGTTTACTGATTGTCTGACGCTAATTAAGGACCGCCCACAGTTGAGAATACGGAGTGGTGGGAATTGTACGATATGTTATAGGTGTTCAAATAAACGATTGTGATAATCGTGTTTTTAATCTATTGAAGCTGGATGTTGGTCGACTAGTTCAAAAGCAGTTCTGATACAATGCTTAAAATCCCTATGTTTGTGTTTGAATGTATCTGTATATTATTCTACGTTTAATAATTTTGTGATAAGGTACTTATGGTTCGACTTTGACTTTCAGGTGGATATTTAGAACTTGAATAGTAGGTAGGTATTTTCAATAAGTTTAAATGGGCTACGACACTGGAACGAGATTCGGTTGAAAACACTTGCATCTAGCCTCACCGTTGAATTTGAGCATTTCATGATCAGTTTGCCTTCTAATTTATCGAGAGGGGAAAGAAAAATAATTGAAAAAGCTATACAGAAGGGACTGGTTATTTTTCCTTTCCCCTTCTTCAAAAATTAACCAATGATCTGTTTTTATCAAGAAAAATTCTGAAGCTTATTAGAAACAAAAACAAGTATCAGTTCCTAATTATTCTAACCTAAAGATTCAAAAGGGCAAGACGAGGCAAACTGATCATGAAATGCGTATTCGTGCATGCGGGCTAGAAAATTAAACGGTGAGGCTAGACGCAAGTGTTGGAAACTATCGCCTAGATTAATGACGTGCCTGTACTGTTCTCTTTCTACGTTGACTATGTAAAATAACAATTTGTATGTTCTTCTATTTGTTCTTGTTTCTTTTCCTCTTTAATCCTTTCCATGCTGTTTTCGCAATGTCTGCTTTAACATTCTTTCAACTGTTTGTAAATCAACATTGTGCGATTCATAATTTTATTAAGAAGAAAAAACTTCAACCCCTTTACAAAGCGTCAACAAGGCAACAGCAAGATCAATTAGAGGGAAAATGTTGACTCTCATAGCAACAAAGACAAAATGTCTACTACAGGAGCGATATAATAATGATGGATTTTGAAGGAACGGTTTCATGATGTACTGCCCCAACCGAAATTAACCTTTCAGTAGTCGCGTCAAATTTTGTAACGTCAGGAATCGCATCGGTCAAATTCTATATGGGGGGCGTTTATACAACTAAGTAAATGACTAGAAAAAAAAATTCGAAAGCGTTTGGCACAACTTTGTCAATAATAAACAATATTTTTTTTAAATGGTGGTTTTTATTTTTAATATTACA